>CM062816.1:1881904580-1882524743 GCA_031772625.1 Pinus tabuliformis | reverse complement strand
TTTCCTAAATTTTACAGGAAGACGCAGGCAACCCGTTATAACAGGTGCGGGCCCGCTCTGTGCAAACGGCAACAGCGCGTCCAAAGACGCACTGTGCAGTACTCAGAGGGTGCGTCCTTCTGGAAAAGTTGAGAAAAACCAAATCTAACTAAATCTAAAGCTAAGCCACCCAAATACTAATTCTCACAGTCAAAAACCAGAAAATAAAAGTGATTTTCACAGAGCAAAGTTCACACAAAGGAAAAGACTCTCTCATTAATGGATTCCCCAGCGGAGTCGCCAATTTGTCGTGGCGGAAAAAGTCGTTTGTGCGGACACAACTGACCTCCCTAGGAGTCTAAACTCTCTAGCGACAAACAAGACAAAATGGAGTGATCTTTCTCTAAATATACCTTTTAAAACATGAAAACTACAAGTGTTTAGGCTTACCTTATTCCAAAACGCGGTTGTTGTAGTCCGTCCTTGCCGATCCGGATGAGCTCCTCCTTCAAGTCAATTCCTGCAACCACAAACAATCAAACAATTACCAAGCACTTGCATTTCATATAATAAAACATATATTTAACATGCAGACCAAGGAACACATGAAATAACTCATTAACACAAGCTATTGAGAAAAATAAACCAGTTTGTATTAATAACGAAACAAAGAAACTCTTACAACCTGGCCTTGGTGTTGTGCAAGTTCCTCCCAGGGTCCATCAAGGGTTTTCCTCTACTTTGACAAAGCTCACCCACTTCCAAGTAGAATCAAGCAAAGACAATCTCTCCTCACAAGGTTCTAAATGGGAGTCCTAATTCCTGCAGCATTTACCCAAAGAAAATGTATAGCTCCAACCTCTCCTCCCTCTGGCTCAATGTCTTTATTTATAGTGCTGTAAAGAGGTTATTCAGGTCCACCATCAATGGGATAATCCCCCTCTTTGGGTGGGATAGCTCCCTTATTGATGGGATAAGTTCCCCCTTAATAGAGATGCATGAACCAACTGGAGGCGCATCCAATTCATCAAACCGACCTCTAGAAAGTTCTAGAAGTAACCACAAGTAACTTTTTTAAGATGAAACTCGCGCATTTTGCCTTTTACAGAAGGACGCACCTGTCCCTTAACATACAGAGCGTCCAAGGACGCACCTTTTGTGAACATTGTGAGCGTCCCCGCAGGTAAGGTTAGAGAGAACCTGCGACCCCAGAGATAAACATATTTTTGACAAGACTTTCTCTCTTCTTTGAGTTTGAGATGGATAGCAGAGGCATAAGACTTGCCTAAGAGGGTAGCATGACTGTTGATTTGAGCCATACTAACTGTAAATGGTCATGGTGACATTTTTTAGTGTAACAGTGTCATATGCAAGGGAGACCACTTCCACAGAGATTGTCCCTGCATCCCTCGGATACTAAGGGACTGGTCTCCCCGTTTGCGCAATTCGGTAGCGTCAACCTCTGATAGCCATGTTGACTGCTCACCGTCAACTAGTGAAAGTGAAGTCACAGGACAGAGAGGGAAAGCTAGATTTCCCTGCAAACTGTGTGAAGGCGACCATGCCATCCACCATTGTCCCTTCTTAGATGAGGCTAAAAGAGTTTTGGAAGATCACCCGATTTTACGAGCGCAACTTCCTCCTGGATATCAAAAACTCCTGCCAAGTCCTTCACTAGTTGAGAACCCGGCTGGCCCGCCCAGGTGGTCAGCCGAAGCACCTATCATTGAAGATGAACCGTCTGAATCCATACCTGACGAAAGTCAAAAGGTTGAGGCGGAAGTTGACCCGGTTTTGCCTTCAGAGGCTCTATCTTCGAATGATACCATCACAAAGGAGAATAAAGACGACACCGTCCAAATTCTCTTCATCAACACAGACTCCAACGAACAAGGGGGCAATTTTCCCATTCCTTTATCGCAAGAAGGAACTTTGTCAGAGTCATACCCGGCCGTCTATTCGGTCCCACCACCAAGCAACCTAGTTGTCTCGTTCGACTGGAACCAACTAGGCAGACCCCGGTTGCCAGCAAGCATACCATTCAGAATTATCGTTCAAATATACAGAATGGTAATGGCTGGCACTATCATTGATGAAGGGGCATCTGTGAGTATCCTTTCCTCTATTGCTTGGAAAGCGCTTGGTTCGCCAGCGCTTTTGCCTGAAATGAGAAATCTATCAGGCTTTGATAAAGGAACCAGTCAACCTTTAGGGATCCTCCCCAATGTGCCCATAACATTGAAAGGGAAGATCGTTCAAATGAACGTGATGGTCATTCAAGGACCCTTGAATTATAACCTACTCCTTGGACGAGACTATATATATTGCATGGGAGCCATCGTCTCCTCACTCTTTAGAGTAATGTGTTTTCCGCATGAAGGAATAGTGGTCAAGCTCGTGGACCAACTTTCATTTCCCGGATCACGCATCGCAAATAGTCATATACCATCCCTAAATGGTCTCTTCACGCAAGAAATGTCTCAACCCATGGTCCGTCCTCGTGATGAGCGCGAGTAATCCGGGAGGATATGACTGGAACCCAGGGGGCATGCGTCCTGGTCTGCTTCGGCAGGAAAACTCTGGGTATAGGGTAGGTTTCCACGGAAGAATATGACTAGTCTATACCCCGCCCATGCTAGAAGAGGGTTATTCTAGAATAAGATTCTTTTGTCAAAGTTATGTGAGTTGGCGAGCACCGTCGCTCACCGTTGTCTATTTCGGTAGACATTGCCGACGAAGTGTTTTGTTTGAAAGAGTAACGAGACAATCTTTGGGTAACCTGAAAGAGGTAAGCCTCTCTCGTTAAAAAAATTGTTTTGACGGAAAAGAAGTAGAGGTAACCTTGAAATCGTACTTTATACCTGGGGGCATGCAAACCTTTTGGAGTGCAAGCAAAGAGCGGTTATTTATCTGTTTTTTGGGTTAGCCGTTTCCTAACTTGCATAAAGAAAGGATGCAGGGCATAGCTTTGTAAGATGAAGCTCCATAAAAAATAGAATCTTAATGAGACATTCTTATCATATGACTGGGTAATCGAGCAGTTTTAGCACACAGTTCATGCTCGTTAAAAAATAAACGCAAGATCCGAGCAGTTTTAGCACATAGTTCATGCTCGTTAAAAAATAAACATAAGATCGAGCAAATGTTTCCACCCGCGTTTAAGCTCGTTAAAAAATGAACTATCCCTGTAAATAACCACTGTGAATGTAATATCATTAGTCATTAAAGCCTTGGTCGTGTTTGCACCGTCACCTCCACTTTTCCATTGGCCGATCGTTCACCTCCATATGTTTGTTTACCCATTTTGAGGAACACCTGCGAAGAGTGATTTCACTAGCCATCCTTGTGACACTGCCGTGATTGGAAAATTCCAACCTGTACCTGGAATCAGCTGCTAACCTGTTTCATCACTCGTTCCTCAAAAGACGAGTCTTCTTTAAGCTCTTTTCATCTGACTCGTAAAATATGAAAACATTGCCGAGTCCTTGGCCTTCCAGCTTGTTAAAGGGACAGGAAGTGCTATCCCTCCTCTAGATTTTAATCTTTTTGGACCTGAGGGATTATTGCACAAAAAGATCGAGCGCTTGTTTTGTTCGGCTCGTTAAAACTATCGAAAACTCATACCTTCTGTATTGTTTTATACTTTTTCAGACTTAAGGGATTAGATGACGAAAAAGGACTTTTGGAGTTAACTTTATGTACCTTTTCAGACTCTCTAAAAATGAAAACGACCGAGTTATCTTTGTCATTAGACTCGTTAAAATCATTAAATAGCGACAAACTTGTCTTTAGACGAGAACGAGTTTCACTATCGCTAGGCTCGTTAAAACATAGCGATGGGCTTGCCCGAAGGGTAGGTTATAGAACAAGCATATGTTATCCTCCTCAAGCTTGACAAAAATAAAGAGGTACTGGTCAGCAATGACTGGGGAAAAATTGGGAGAAACTCAAGAAAACTTTGATGGTAGCAAGTCGCTCTTGAACATGACACTTTTCCTCCGTACCACAATCGGGTTGGGTTGTTTCATTCACCGGTCACATCCATGGTCTCACCATACCATCCATATTTGGGGTAATGCTACCGATCCATCGCATCAGTGTCGCCATATGTTCAAGAGAAGTCGTTCAGGAAAAGTCAACCGTGTCCCATCCACTGCCGTACATTATCCTTCATCCTTTCATGATCGCCACCCTGAATCAAATGTCATAGATCGTTTTCACCTCCATCAAAATCATTAGCTCCGTTCCATGTCATTGATGTGGGGTTCATTAAGGCCCTCCTTTGACGGATCGCTTCTTGTCGACATCAGCTCATTATCTAAGAAGTTGATCTAGGAACAACCCCTTCAGTACTTTGAAGCTTGCATGCCTCAATGGCAAGTTTCTCACTTCCGACGATAGGTATACATCAATGACCTTCGACCGAAAGATTTTGCGTGGTGTTCGACGCCAAGTCCTTTATTCACACCACGTGAATTGTACTGCAGTAACTCGAGGGTCATTATCATTATCGGTGATTCCTCTCGCGCTTGTTAATGATTTACCTCATTGACCGGTAATCAAGCGATGTCTTTCCATGTTCGACTTCAGAACATTTCTCACATGGATCGACTTGTACTTAGAGTGAAGATCGAACGAGTTTTGAAGACCCCGGATCTAGTTTCATCCATCCGGGCTGCGATATATATTCAGGAAAGATAAAGACATTGACATGTACATCATTGCAGCAGATAATCATCCTACCCAAAGGATGATAATTTCATCAAAATTATCAGTCTACCATCAGACGATTGTCTATTCTATGTACAGAAAAATGAATTTATAAAGCTGAGCATGGGAATGCCCGCCTCAGCTAGATCATGAAAGCAGTATGAAAAATAATGTATTGTATTGTATCTCATTACAGGTCTCCTCCCAGCATTGGATGAACTTCGGATCCTCCTGATAAAGCATTTCACCCGATAAACGGCCTCATACTTTAGGAGGCAATTGTTATAGACATTTTTGTGCCTTACAGAATTGAGCATGAAATGTCCATGATCTAAGGGATCCAAAGTCCCTAAACATGTTGTTCCTACCCCTAGAGGAACAAGGCTAACAAACCACAACAATTCACAGAAGTTCTCCACCAGAAACTGCTCAAAAACACGTCAATTTAGGATCAATTCAATGGCTCCACTAGCTGTCTCCGTTGAATGTCAAAGCCAACACTGGCTACCTGCACTGCAACACAGGTAGAAGCACTACTAGGGTGCGTTGAGCGAGAATTGCCAAATGGCAAGTTCATTCCAAGAGGTGTCAAGACCCAGGAAGCTTCCAGAATCTTCCTCAATGACACTTGCCTCAGTGAATTCGACTGGTGATGAGTAAGAGGTTCCTAATCTCCAGGTGGAAGCAAGAACCTTCAAGTGGAATCAAGAACTGACAGAGGGAGAGGACACTAGTCAGATCTCAAGCTGACTCATCCTCTCTCCAAAACATCTATATATGGATCTCTCCTCCATGAGATGTGGGGGCTGGAATTTTGTTATTGCAAAGAATTGCTGTTGGTTTGAGATTGGAATCATTGGGTGCTTAATGCTTTGAAGGGGGTGAAGATAGGAATCCCATTTGCTGGGAAGGAGATGCTGGATTGGAGCCCTCTGGGTTGTATCTCTTCCTGAACCTTGTTATTCATCAATAAAGCTATCTTGGTTTCTCCTATATACTAGTGTATCTTTGATGTATGATTGCATTAGTATGTTTAGTTTATTTCTAATCCTGAACTAGTTATGAATCCACGTCTTGTGTAGTGTTCTCTTCTTGTGATCTTGCAGAAACCTCTTGAAGCTGGGCGAGCGAGAAGGAAAGTAGCTAGGAACCCTCAAAGAGAAGAGAGACCGGATCGAGGGACAAACGAAAGACACTGGTTAGTCCATCTATATCTCTTCATTCTTAATTCATAAAGGAAGAATACTAGAATAGTTGTCTCTGTTTGTTGCTAAGGCACTGTCACACCTTAGGTGGATAGGATCGTCCTGCATAGGCATTTTTCCCCACAACATTTGGCCAAATGAGAAAACTTTATCGGGAGAAAAAAATGAAATACATGATTACAAGCAAGGACAAACTAATTAATCATCTGATTAATTATGTACATACAGATTTAGAGTCCTTTGTTTTGTATTCAGATAGTTTAAATGAGATTGATAGTCAGTTAGTTGCAGCAGATGATATTCCAGAAATAGCAGAGAATTTCATAGAAGTTTTGAAGAAAGAAATTCAAGAATAGGGCAATATCGTTCAGCGATCAGAAAAGGATAATGGACAGCAAGCAGAAAAAATACAGCAAATAGAGTTTCAGCACTTAGAAGAAGAGGAAGATGGCCTCTGGACTATGGATTTCGATGGAGTAGTAGGAAATGATGGTGCTGGAATTGGAATTTGGGTTCGCAGTCCTTTTTCTGCTCCAAATAAAGTGCCGAGTAATGTGCGGGTATGTTCTTACAAACTTGATTTTGATTGCTCAAACAATGAAGCTGAGTATGAGGCTTTGATCGTTGGCCTAAAAATCCTAAGAAACCTGAATGCTAAGAGGATTGTTGTATATGGCAACTCCGAATTGGTGATTAATAAAGTTAAAGGTGAATATCAAGCAAAGCATCCTCGGATGCAGGCATACCGGAATGTTGTTCTAGACATTTTGAAGCTGTTTTCTGATTACACCTTGACGTGTGTACCTCGTATTCAAAATAGTATTGCTGATGCACTTGCTAAGGCAGCGAATAATTTGAAGAAACCTATGAATTCAAGTAATAAATTTGAAATCCATGTGAAACATCGTCCGACTGTCCCAGACAATCAGAGATATTGGCAAGTTTTTCAAGATGATGGAGAGATTGATGATTTTCTTCAAAACAAAGGTAAGTTCAAAGATACCTCAATTGATGTAGAACATGATGATGGTAAAGATGATGTGCAGATCAATCAAATGGAAGCGTTGCAGCTCAAGGATAATGTGATTCCTAAAGGCTTGATACCTTTAGAATAACTCTTTGATCATGATGACGTAGCCCGCAAACCAACATTGCAGCCAACAGAGAAGGGAGTCGAAGAGGTGAATATTAGAACAGTCGAACATCCGAAGATGGTAAAGCTGTCCAAAACATTGCCACCGAAGGTAAAGGCCAAATATATCAGCTTGTTGTCATCCTTTGCTCATGTGTTCACTTGGGACTATTCTGATTTGAAAACGTATGACACCAATATAATTCAACACACAATTCCTATTAAGCCTAATCAAAAACCTTTCAGACAAATGTTAAGAAGGCTTAATCCAAAATTGTTGCCATCAATTGAGAAAGAGATAAATAGGTTGTACAAATCACGAATCATTGTTCCCATCCATTTTTCTTATTGGATCTCTAATTTGGTGCCCGTGCGAAAGAAGACAGGTGAGATCTGTTTGTGTATTGATTTTAGGAATCTCAACAAAGTTTCATTGAAGGATAATTTTCCACTGCCAAAAATGGATCACATACTTCAGTGAGTACTTGGAGAATCTCACATGTCACTACTCGATGGTTATTTCGGATATAACCAAATTTTAGTCCATGAAGATGACCGAGACAAAACAGCATTCACCACTTCGTGGGGGACCTTTCATTACGCCAAAATGCCTTTCGGTTTGAAGAACGCAGGTACCACTTTTCAGCGGGCAATGGACTTGGCTTTCACAAATGAAAAGGATGTCTTCTTGGTTGTGTACCTTAATGATTTGACCGTGTTTTCCAAATCACATGAAGAACACTTGTATCATTTGAAAATTGTCTTTCAAAAGTGCAAAAAATATGGTGTGTCGTTGAATCCAAAGAAAAGTTTGTTTTCCATGGATGAACGCAAACTTCTGGGGCACATTATCTCAAAGGATGGCATTTGTATTGACCCAGCACATGCGGAAGCAATTCAGCGAATTGACCTACCCCAGAATAAGAAGGAGATTCAATCGTTTAATGGTAAGATGAATTTTCTGCGCCACTTTGTTCCTAATCTTGCTGAACATCTGAGAGAGATTACAAACATGCTTAAGAAGGACAACCAAGTGACGTGGATGGAAGAGGCTATAAAATCTTTCAATTTAGTAAAATTGGATCTTTCTTTAGCCCCGGTCCTAATCAGCCTGGATTATACTCAGGATTTTATATTGTTTTCTTTTGCTTCGGAGCATACTATGGCAGCTGTATTAATGCAGAAAAAAGATGAGCATGGAAAACCCATTGCTTTCTTCAGCCGGACTATAAGAGATGCTTCTTTGAAATACAATATTATTGAGAAGTAAGCCCTTGCACTTGTTAAAGCACTAAAAGATTTTCGCGTTTATATTTTGCATTCCCATATTTTAGCTTATGTTCTTAACGCTGTCGTCAAATATGTTTTGGTCCAAATAGATCCTGAAGGAAGACATGGTAAGTGGATTGTAGCTTTGCTAGAGTATGATGTAGAGATAAGGCCCACGAAGCTTGTTAAAGGATGGGGATTGGCAAAGTTAATGGCTGAATCAAATCTACACATCTTAGACATAAATCTGATTGTTGCTATGTCCGATGAAAATGAGGAAAGTTCGTCAATTCAGGTAGCTGAAATCTTTTTTCTTTCTCCATGGTATTCAGATATCATATATGTACTTCAGAATTTGTCCGAGCTGCCTGGTATGGCTAGAAACAAAGCTAGAACTCTTAAGTTAAAGGCTGCTAAGTTTTCTATTTTGAATTCTACACTTTATTGGAAAGATCCCGGTGGCGTTTTGTTAAATTGTTTGGTGGAAGAAGAAGCGAAGAAGGTCATGGATGATTTCCATAAATGAGATTGTGGTGGTCACCTTTTTTGGAAAACAACAGCAAATAAAATTCTGAGAGCTGGATACTACTGGCCAACATTGTTTGCTGATGTGTTCAAAACTGTCAGGAGTTTTCATAACTGCCAGATTTTTGAAGGAAAACAGAAATTACAGCCTTTGTCGCTTAAGCCCATTGAGGTGAGTGCCCCTTTTCAGAAGTGGGGGTTGGATTTCATTGGCGAAATTCATCCCACTTCTTCAGGTCAGCATCGATGGATCCTCATGGCGACAGATTACTTCACGAAGTGGATCGAAACAATTCCCACTAGGCAAGATACAGATGTAGTAATAATTTCATTCCTTGAAAATAATATTTTGTCTCGTTTTGGTTGCTCGAATAAGCTAATCATTGATAACGTAGCAGCTTTCAAGTCAAAAAGGATGGTTGAGTTTTGTAATAAGTGTCACATTACTTTGGGGCACTCAACCACCTATCATCCACAAGGCAACGGATTAGCGGAGTCTTCCAGCAAATCTTTGGTTAATATCATTATGAAGATGCTGGAAATCAACAAGAAGAGTTGGCATAAGAAGTTGGTCCATGCACTTTGGGCAAACCGTGTGAGTCAGAAGAAATCCATTGGTATGTCTCCCTTTGAGTTAGTTTATGGAGTTGATACAGTGTTCCCTACCTCTCTTGCAGCTCCGGTAGTCAAACTTCTTCAGGAGGCTAGTAGTGAAGAGGACCCAATGCAGAGAAGACTAAAATCAAATGATCCACTTGCAGCAGACATGGGATGATGTTTTTCAAAACACATTCAAGTTGCAGGAGAGGATTAAAAATATTTATGATAGAAAAGCAAAGGTGGACACATTTCAGTTGGATGATGTGGTGCTAAAGTGGGATGCACAGAATGAGGAAAAGGGCAAGCACGGTAAGTTTGAAAATCTCTGAAATGGTCCTTTTAAGATTGCAGCATATCGGGGTCAGAATTCCTTTCTTTTGAAGGAGATGAGCGGGGAAGATTTTCCCGAAGGGCTGGTCAATGGTTGGCTGCTCAAGCGGTACCATTTCTGAGTTATTTCTGCTATTTACATTGTCATTGTAAATACCATTTTATTTCAATTTCACTGCAAGTGTGTGCTGTGATCTTCTCTTCAGTCTAGGGCCCGAGTGAAGGCTATAATTCTGAAGAAAGATTTTAGTTTTGAGTTTAGTTTGTCGAGTCAGTTTTTTAGTCATTTCAGTTTCATCATCAAGTCATTTAGATTCAAGTTTCAGTCAAAAAAATTGAGTCAGGGTTTGTTTGTCGAAATAATGACTCCATAGCCCAATGGACAAAGGCACTATCTAGCTCTCCCAGAGATCTGTCGTTCTTAGCACCTCCAAGGAGCTACCATCCCCATTGGAGCCAATGTTAGAGTTGGTCTGGTCATCCATCTGTCAGAGATCAACACTCTTTTTGCATTTCATTTTTAGGTGTCTCACTCGATTCACTCAGTTGCATTCCGTTAGGAGAATGCCATAAACTCTGTCGGAAGGGCTCTATCATTCATTCCCCTCATGTCTTGTACCTACTGGCTTAGGTCTTTTCATCAATGTTTATTAAAATTCCATGACAGTTAATGTTTTATCTTTACATGGGCAAAGAGTCATGTCAATCATAGGTCTAGGGTTTCACAAATTGAGTCATTAAAGTGTCCAAATGCCAGCAGGCCATAGGGAGGTTCTACACATGTTTTTTTATTTCGTGAATTTCATCATCATATGGATGGATTAAGACTATTCTTCAAAACTTTGTTTTGAAGAAAAGTCAACATTTTTTCCTTTGTAATAATTTTCAAATTTTTTTAGTTTTTGAATCTTCAGGCGCAACCCTGGTCTCCTTTGCCAAATTCCATGTCAGCTATCACTACAAACATTTGCCAAAGAATTTCATTGTTTCAGCCAAAAAATCAAAAGGGAAATTAAAAAACAGAGTGTATTAAAATGAAAAAAGTGTCAATGCCAAAACATTACAAAGTTGGGTTTTGAAGAGTCAAAAATTAAATCCATGCCTTTATAAAGACATTATCATGAAGATCAATGTTATTTGCATGCTAAGATTAAGGAGAAAGCCACCCAAAGCAAAATTGGCTGAGTTCGTGAGCGATTTGGGTGAAGTTGGAGGAAATTTGGCCACACGGCGCACAAAGAAGGTGGCGCGGCGCACTGGGAGAAAAGTTCCAGTGCAAATATGAACGGGCGCGGCGCATTGGCAGAGTGCGGCGCGTTGGGTATGCAGCGGGGCGCACACACCTGAAAGCCTGAAAACGTTTCAAATTTCTTCAAATTGCCATTTATTTGCATAGATTTGCCAGGTAGGGTCGAAATCTCAATGTTTTTTCCAGTTTTGTGATAAGGGATGGTGGTTTATGAATGTGAATGATTGAAACAAATATCTAAACCCTACTTCAAACATGCCTCAAAGGAAAATTGCTGTGGGTGTCAAAATCAGTGTTTTTCTACCAAAGTTGTCACTTCTTCTTCCTATTCTTCCTTTGTATTTATCATTCCATAATTTCCTACCCCCCTAAGCTCATCAATCCCTTCTCCTAAATGCTCTGTCCCAAATTCCCAACCTCATACCTCAAACCCTATACAACAATTCCAAACCCTAAACCCTATTCCCATACCTAAATTACTAAACCCCCTCCCATATTTCCCAAACAAATCTCTCCCAATAATTCCCATTCCTCACTATTATTTCCCCTTCCTAAGAGTCCCTGTTTCATTTGTTTTTTCCCCTTTGCTGGTAGACTTTGCAAACTAAAGAGCAGTATAAAAAGTTTTCATACAGCAGTATCTTTTTCTCCAAGGCAGTTTGAAAAACCGCAGTCATGGCATATGAGCATTCATCGGACTATGAAGTGGAAACCCAAAGTGACTCACCCTTGGAAGAAAGTGCACCCCGGAGGCCTCATAAAAGTAGCAGACATGTAAGAGAACAACCAATCACCCTTACAAAATTGCAGGCCTGCCCTCTTGCTATGTTTTGTTTCCAACATCAATCATGCTATGAGTTTTTTCAAAAGGTGGCTAGTGTTCAATTTCATCATGAGCTGGCTCGTCTATTCGTGTTGCACTTACATGGAGAACAAGCTATCTTAGCCAGTGTCACCTTCACACTTACACCAGAATCTGTCTCATTAGCAACCGACATACCAAACATTGGAGAACCATGGCACAAGAAATAGAAGATTGACCAGCAGCATTATGAGCCATACATTAAAATCGTTTTCTTGAGGCAGCTCAAGAGAGTGTTCCCATTTTGATATCTGAAAGATGAATATGCTCCGCTAATGAAATTGATCATGAAATATTTGAGCTGTGAGGGATGGTTCTCTCATCTCTATGCTTATCACATCATGTTTCTCATGCATTTCACCAGGGTACAGATGATGAACATTCCGTATTTCTTTTGCCAGAACATAGAGAGGATGACCACCCTTGTGTAGCACAAAACACCTCAGCAGCAACTTAACGGTGTTTATCATTTTTCTCTTGTTAAGATTTTAGTGGTTCATCAGCTTGGATTACAAGGCATCACCTGGGATGATTTCATCTCCTGTGACTTCTTCAGAGCTTCATAGGAATTATCAGAGGTTAAGAATGAAGGTCAACCTTCTCATCAGTATGAGTGCCATGAGATCGCTAGTGTGTCGGTATTCATCACATATCAGAGAGGCACCAGACATTTGTTTGCAGCGGCAAAGCGAGTGTTATCTCCACTCGAGGTGGAAGGGGCCTCGCTTCCTCCATCAGCATCACAGGTACAGGACACAGGCAAGAGGCCAATGTAGGATGAGGGGCCTTTAGGTGAGCCTTCTGGTGAAAGAAAGACTGACTTCATTCTCATTCATGATGATGATACAGATACGGCCCCACAAAGTGCCAAACTTAGGGAGATCATCCAGGAGCAGCAAACAGAGATCCAAGCCTTATCCCTTGACTTGGAGAGAGCTAAGTGGACCATGAAATATTTGGAGCAGAGGAATGAATAGCTTGAGGATCAGCAAGCAATCATGGAGTTACAAAACATTCACGAGCATCGCCAAGCTACACAAAGGAGAAGAATTGAGCTCACATCATTGGAGCAATAGATTAATGATGATGGGGAGGCATGGCTCGAGAGAGTCAAAATTCACTTGGAGGGACTGCTGGACAAGGCTGATAAGGACCTTGCATTGCTGAGACAAATGGCTTTCCACTACATGGCACAGAACAAGGTATGCAAGGCACGAATCAGGAATTTAAAGGCAAAATTGAGGAAGGCAATAAGGAAGCAAAAGAGGCAAAGGGAGCTTGATCTCTTCAGATATTGTCCAAAGCCTCTTTAGCCCAACATAACACTTAATGAATAAGCTCCAGCCCAAATTTCAGGAAATTTGGGGCATTTTTGGCATTTTGGCAAAATTTTGTACAAAAAACAGGGTTTTTCTCCCTGTGTGTCGCGCCACGTGGCGCGCACTTTTGATAGGAAGCTCCAAATGGAAAAAAGTTTATATTTTTGGATTTTTCATGAAAATTCATGACTTTTGGTGCATGTCCAAGAAGTTTGGGCAAGTTTTGAGTCCTCAGGAGGTCAAAAACACTCAAAAAAATGACCTCTCTGCCCCTATTTTGACACAGGAAGGAGCCTTGGGGGATTGAAGTTTTGGAGGGGCAAACGGGCACCAAATTCAGAAATTCCACTTGGGTTGGAAAGTAGACAGGTAGGGCTTTCCAAAAATAAGACGTGGGCTCAAACTAGACTTTAGGAAGTGCCTCAAACTCATCCCCAAAGTGGCACAATGCACAGAGAAATTGGCGCGGCGCACAGAGGATTTTTGCTCAATTTTTCACCTTCCAGCTCAGAAATTCAGCCAGTTTGACTAGTTTTTCTTTGTGATGTAATTTTTAATCTAAATTGATGTAATTGGATAAAAATGATGTAATTTTGGTACTTATTTACTTGTTCTAGAGGATTCATTCACTAAAAAGTGAAAATTTAATGAATGAATCAGTTTCCTACCTTATAGAGGCAAGTTGTTTTGATTGCCTAGATTTTAGTGCTTTGTTTAGAATTCGTTGAAACATCTCGTAGAATGATGAGCTCGACCCCTAGAGGCAAGGGAATGGGTTGTGCTAGTCTATATCATGTAATTTCTAAGTCATTTTCAGGGTTGGACACTAGGGATTGCTTTGGCATATCATTGTACATTCTATCTCTGCATTTCTGGCTAAGGAAAGACCAGTATTTTGCAACACTGTTTAGGATCCATGTGATTTTATGTTTTGATGGTGTGCTTCTCTAAGTAACTGTAAGTTCATTAGTGTTATGTGTATCATTTTCCTGTCTTTTCTTCTGAATTTGAACAAATGAGTGATTAAGGTGGAATCCATTAAGTGTTATGCTCTGCCATTGAATTTGTTTAGATTTCCATGTTTTCATCTGTTTAAGGAGAATTCTTGAGACCCTCTTGCTCTCCTTAGCTCCTCACCAGTTTGATATATCCATTCACTTGTTTAAAGCATCAAAATGATTGCCTTCCTTGCCCCAATCAGAACTCTGCAAAAACTATGCCTCATCCCCGAGCCCAATTTGCCTTTCCCTGTTTCCAACACAAAACCCCAAAAAAACTCAAAACAAACCCTTGTACTTCATACCTAGCCTAATATTAGCTTTTATTTCAGTCATCTCAAGCCCCATCGCTTGTATTTATCGAGATCAACCCGGAGAGAGCCCTCTCCTGTCCTCGTAGGGCTAGCTATGAGGCTGAGCATGGTTTGATGTGGACCTAGAACCTTGTCTTTTCAGCCTGAGGCAAATATAGGCTCTAAGATAGTGGCGACCATACTGGGGGAGAAAATGGTTTGCTTGTTGATGTCATTGGTTTTCTAATTTGCAGACGGAGCCTGAAGTTATGCCAGGTAGCCTTCGAAACGCTTTTACTTTGCATTAGCGTAAGTAGATAAATGTTGCTTCAGTCAATCTCTGGTCTAGGTTGTAATCATGACACTTGACTTGTAAATCGCCCCAGTACTTTTGAGAATTCTAAGATTTTGGATGATAAGTCTAGAATTTGAAAGGCTAAACAAGTTCCTTTGATTTCTTGAAAATAACACGCTGGCTTCAAAGAGATATACCAAAGCTAATCCCGATCCAAAGCCTCCCCCTTTTTACAAAAATCCCAATCTGATTTCAAGAATTGTTTGTCAAGAGAGCTCTGTGATTCCCATGTTTAAATCCCGTTCTTGCCCTGCAATTTTCAAGTATCTTGAAGAGCTTGATTTTGATGAAAAATTTTAATTGTCATTTTTTAAAACCAAATCTGAAAACGCTCTTGAGTCTATCGTCCCAAATCTTGATTTTCTTGCTGCTTTAGAATTTGAAAAATCCAATAATTCCATTGAGAATTTCACTCTAAGACAGCTCCAAATTGACATTGAGGCTACAAATATCATTGATTTCCTAGAAGCAACATCTGCAACTCTTGGAGCTGTCGCAACTCCATCTAGCTCAAGAGTTCCCATGGAGTCGCCTTTCATTCCCACCCTTCCCCCGCAGCCTACTATTTTTGATCAAAAGTCTGCTGTAAATTCACCTCCATCTACTCCTTCAACATCCAAAATTGCTTCACCTCCACAAACACCTCCTCATACACCTCACACACCAGCTGCACCTTCTCCCCCAACATCTCCAAGGCCGATTGCCAATCCACCAAGAGCAATGGCTCCTCGGTTTGCACCTCTTGCACTGCCTCAAGTTTTGGGTGACATGCCAGCAGATTATCAGAGTAAAATTCCTTTGTTTGATGGCACTCCTCAAAGTACCATAGCTCAACAACATGTGGATAAGATGACGGATTTATTTTAGCTTCATGAGATTGATTCATAAAACGTGACCATGAGATTATTCGTGCAGACTTTCGCAGGTGAGGTGAGGAAATGGTTCAGAGCTTTGACAGCCAGAAGTATTCCCACACTAGAAGAGCTTCAAAAAAAAAATTTGGATCACTGGGAAGTCAAGAAAGATCCTCTTAAGATCACTTCTGAATATACCAAGATCAAGCGAAATGTTGGTGAGTTCGTGCAAGACTATTGTACTAGATTCAATGTGGTTTATAATGCAATTCCTCATGATTTAAGGCCAACTAGAAAGTCATCTTTGCTGAAGTTCCTAGATGGTTTTGATCCAGACATGGCTTATCAATTAAGAGAGAGAGATCTAGCTACCTTAGAAGAAATGTAGAAAATCGCCGTTAGTGTTGAGGCAAATTTGAATGACAAGAGAGCTAGATTGAAAACCGAGAAGAGAGTTTCAATAAAGGAAGAAGCTTCTACCTCAGATCAGGTGCTTCGCAAGGTAGAAAATATGATTGAAAGGTTGACACTTGATAAGCCTAAACTATAGATCTGGAATCCCAATTTCCATGGATAGCAACAACCTCAATTTAGGATCAAACAACGTGAGCAGCGAGCACAAGAACCGGCATCACAACAGTAGCAAGTAAAGACACCTCTTCAGCAGAATTCTTTTGGTCCCGAATCTAACGATGAAGATCATGTAATAGGGGAAGAAAATCACTTCTTTACTCCTGATGATATGCCCACCTTTATCACTGAAGATGATGAGTATGCAGAAAGTTCAGCTATACAGCAAGATGTAGATTTTATCTTGGCGAATGATACAACTCTTGAAGAGGAGTCGGATGAGTATCAGAGAGGGTATATGGATGCCTTGTCTGCCCAGCAGCATTAGTATTCATTAAGAAATAGTAATTTCCCCATCAATCCATTCCAAAAGAGAAAGGAAGGTCCAGAATCTAAGAATGAGCCACCTTTTGCACCAAATAAAGGAAAAGAAGTTGTTGATCCTATGCCTAACAAATCTCCATCAGCAAATGAAAGAGTCAATCAGCCAATTGTACCAAAGGATAAAGCTGAGAAGAAAGATGTTCCAGCCAAAGAGGTAGAGAAGACTTCTAATTTTAGTTTAGAAAATGAAATTTCTAAATTAAATGTATCCATTCCCTTGACTGAACTGATGAGGAACAACAGTTATAGAGGTCAAGTTTCCAAAATTTTGAATTTTGATCCAATGTATGATATGGTCAGTGTAGAAGATGATCAACCTGAACTGATTTTTGAAACAACATTGAATGGTGAGTCTCTGAATAGTCATGTGCCTCCTTTTTATATCAGTTTGAGAGTGCATGAGTTTGTGTTTCATAATGCTATGTTCGATTCCGGTGCCTCCCACAATCTTATGCTGATGGCTATCATGGAAAAGTTGGGTTTGGACATTACCAGGAAAGACCATGATCTCTATTCATTTGATTCCAGCAGGGTGAGATGTATTGGGCTTATTAAAGACTTGGTGGTTAGTTTGGATCAGATTCCAACCAAGAACATTTTGATGGATGTGGTGGTGGCGGATATACCTCCTAGGTTTGGAATGCTTCTTTCCAGATCTTGGGGAGAAAATATCAAAGGAACTATGTAGCTTGATTTCTCCTTTGCAACGATTCCTGTGTTTGGCCAAATGAAAAAATTTTATCGGGAGAAGAAAATGAAATACATGATTACAAGCAAGGAGAAACCAATTAATCATCTGATTAATTATGTACATACAGATTTAGAGTCTTTTGTTTTGTATTCAGATAGTTTCAATGAGATTGATAGTCAGTTAGTTGCAGCAGATGATATTCAAGAAATAGCAGAGAATTTCAGAGAATCTTTGAAGAAAGAAAGTCAAGAGCAGGTCAATACCATTCAGCGATCAGAAAAGGATAATGGACAACAAGCAGAAAAAATACAACAAATAGAGTTTCAGCACTTAGAAGAAGAGGAAGATGGCCTCTGGACTATGGATTTCAATGGAGCAGTGGGAAATGATGGTGCTGGAATTGGAATTTAGGTTCGCAGTACTTTTTCTGCTCCAAATAAAGTGCCGAGTAATGTGTGGGTATGTTCTTACAAGCTTTCTTTTGATTGCTCAAACAATGAAGCTGAGTATGAGGCTTTGATCGCTGGCTTAAAAATCATAAGAAAGCTGAATGCTAAGAGGATTGATGTATATGGCGACTCCGAATTGGTGATTAAGCATGTTAAAGGCAAATATCAAGAAAGGTATCCTCGGTTGCGGGCATACCGGAATGCTATTCTAAACATTTTGAAGTTGTTTTCTGATTACACCTTGACGTGTGAGCCTCGTATTCAAAATAGTATTGTTGATGCACTTGCTAAGGGAGCGAGTAATTTGAATATTCCTATGAATTCAAGTAATAAATTTGAAATCCATGTGAAACATCGTCCGACTATCCCGGACAATCAGAGATATTGGCAAGTTTTTCAAGATGATGGAGAGATTGATGATTTTCTGAAAAACAAAGGTAAGTTCAAAGATACCTCAATTGATGTAGAACATGATGATGGTAAAGATGATGTGCAAATCAATCAAATGGAAG
This sequence comes from Pinus tabuliformis, assembly GCA_031772625.1. Lineage (NCBI taxonomy): Eukaryota > Viridiplantae > Streptophyta > Pinopsida > Pinales > Pinaceae > Pinus > Pinus tabuliformis. The sequence goes on along the minus strand of CM062816.1, from coordinate 1,882,506,457 downwards.
TGTTGTAGCTCAAGGATAACGTGATTCCTAAAGGCTTGATACCTTTAGAAGAACTCTTTGATCATGATGATGTAGCCCACAAACCAACATTGCAGCCAATAGAGAAGGGAGTCGAAGAGGTGAATATTGGAACAACCAAACATCCGAAGATGGTAAAGCTGTCCAAAACATTGCCACCGAAGGTAAAGGCCAAATATATCAGTTTGTTCTCATCCTTTTCTAATGTGTTCACTTGGGACTATTCTGATTTGAAAACATATGACACCAATATAATTCAGCACATAATTCCTATTAAGCCTAATCAAAAACCTTTCAGACAAAAGTTAAGAAGGCTTAATCCAGAATTACTGCCATCAATTGAGAAGGAGATAAATAAGTTGTAAAAATCAGGAATCATTGTTCCCATCCATTTTTCTGATTGGATCTCTAATTTGGTGCTCGTGCGAAAGAAGACAGGTCAGATCTGTTTGTGTATTGATTTTAGGAATCTCAACAAAGTTTCATTGAAGGATAATTATCCGCTACCAAAAATGGATCACATACTTCAGCGAGTAGTTGGAGCATCTCGCATGTCACTACTCGATGGTTATTCCAGATATAACCAAATTTTAGTCCATGAAGATGACCGAGATAAAACATCGTTCACCACTCTGTGGGGGACCTTTCATTATGCCAAAATTCCTTTCGGTTTGAAGAATGCAGGTGCCACTTTTCAGCGGGCAATGGACTTGGCTTTCACAACTGAAAAGGATGTCTTCTTGGTTGTGTACCTTAATGATTTGACCGTGTTTTCCAAATCACATGAAGAACACTTGTATCATTTGAAAATTGTCTTTCAAAAGTGCAAAAAATATGGTGTGTCGCTGAATCCAAAGAAAAGCTTGTTTGGCATGGATGAAGGCAAACTTCTTGGGCACATTATCTCAAAGGATGGCATTGGTATTGACCCAGCATGTGTGGAAGCAATTCAGCGAATTGACCTGCCCCGGAATAAGAAGGAGATTCAATCGTTTAATGGTAAGATGAATTTTCTACGCCGCTTTGTTCCTAATCTCGCTGAACATCTGAGGGAGATTACAAACATGCTTAAGAAGGATAGCCAAATGACGTGGATGGAAGAGGCTGTCAAATCTTTCAATTTAGTAAAATCGGCTCTTTATTCATCCCTGGTCCTAATTAGCCCGGATTATACTCAGGATTTTATATTGTTTTCATTTTCTTCGGAGCATACTATGGCAGCTGTATTAATGCAGAAAAAAAGATGAGCATGAAAGACCCATTGCTTTCTTCAACTGGACTATAAGAGACGCTGCTTTGAAATACAATATTATTGAGAAGCAAGCCCTTGCACTTGTTAAAGCACTAAAAGATTTCCGCATTTATATTCTGCATTCCCATATTTTAGCTTATGTCCCTAACGCTGTCGTCAAAGATGTTTTGGTCCAAACAGATCCTGAAGGAAGACGTGGCAAGTGGATTGCAGCTTTGCTGGAGTATGGTGTAGAGATAAGGCCCACGAAGCTTGTTAAAGGATGGGGATTGGCAAAGTTAATGGCTAAATCAAATCTGCACATCTTAGACATAAATCTGATTGCTGCTATGTTCGATGAAAATGAGGAAAGTTCGTCAATTCAGGTAGCTGAAATCTTTTTTCTTTCTCCATGGTATTCAGATATCATATATGTACTTCAAAATTTGTCTGCGCCGCCTGGTATGGCTAGAAACAAAGCTAGAACTCTTAAGTTAAAGGCTGCTAAGTTTTGTATTTTGAATTCTACACTTTATTGGAAAGATCCCGGTGGCATCTGGTTAAATTGTTTTGTGGAAGAAGAAGCAAAGCAGGTCATGGACGATTTCCATAAAGGAGATTGTGGTAGTCACCTTTTTTGGAAAACAACGGCAAAAAATTCTGAGAGCTGGATACTACTGGCCAACATTGTTTGCTAATGTGTTCAAAACTGTCAGGAGCTGTCATAACTTCCAGATTTTTGAAGGAAAACAGAAATCACAGCCTTTGCCGCTTAAGCCCATTGAGGTGAGTGCCCCTTTTCAGCAGTGGGGGTTGGATTTCATTGGTGAAATTCATCCCTCTTCTTTAGGTCAGCATTGATGGATCCTCACGGCGACAAATTACTTCACGAAGTGGATCAAAGCAATTCCCACTAGGCAAGCTACAAATGCGGTAATAATTTCATTCCTTGAAAACAATATTTCATCTCGTTTTGGTTGCCTGAATAAGCTAATCACTAATAACGCAGCAACTTTCAAGTCAAAAAGGATGGTTGAGTTTTGTAATAAGTATCACATTACTTTGGGGCACTCAACCACCTATCATCCACAAGGCAATGGATTAGCGGAGTCTTCCAACAAATCTTTGGTTAATATCATTAAGAAGATGTTGGAAATTAACAAGAAGAGTTGGCATAAGAAGTTGGTCCATGCACTTTGAGCAGACCGTGTGAGTCAGAAGGAATCCATTGGTATGTCTCCCTTTGAGTTAGTTTATGGAGTTGATAAAGTGTTCCCTACTTCTCTTGCAGCTCCGGTAGTCGAACTACTTCAGAAGGCTGGTGGTGAAGAGGATCCAATCCAGAGAAGAATAAATCAAATGATCCACTTGCAACAGACACGGGACGATGTTTTTCAAAACACATTCAAGTTGCAGGAGAGAATTAAAAAGATTTATGACAGAAAAGCAAAGGCAGACACATTTCAGTTGGATGATGTGGTCCTAAGGTGGGATGCAAGGAATGAGGAAAAGGGAAAGCACAGCGAGTTTGAAAATCTCTGGAAAGGTCCTTTTAATATTGCAGCATATCGGGGTCAGAATGCCTTTCTTTTGAAGGAGATGAACGAGGAAGATTGTCCCAGAGGGCCGGTCAATGGTTGGCTGCTCAAGTGGTACCATTTCTAAGTTATTTCTATAGTTTACATTGTCATTGTAAATACCATTTTATTTTAGTTTCACTGCAAGTGTGTGCTGTGATCTTTTCTTCAGTCTGGAGCCCGAAGTGAAGGCTATAATTCTGAAGAAATATTTTAGTTTTGAGTTCAATTTGTCGAGTCAGTTTTTCAGTCATTTCAGTTTCATCATCAAGTCGTTTAGATTCAAGTTTCAGTCAAATAAATTGAGTCATGGTTTGCTTTTCGAAATAATGACTCCATAGCCTAATGGACGAAGACACTGTCTAGCTCTCCCAGAGATCTACCATTCTTTGCACCTCCAAGGAGTTACCATCCCCATTGGAGCCAATGTTAGAGTTGGTCTGGTCATCCCTCTGTCAGAGATTAACACTCTTTTTGCATTTCATTTTTAGGTGTCTCACTCAATTCACTCAATTGCATTCTGTTAGGAGCATGCAATAAACTCTATCGGAAGGGCTTTATCATTCATTCCCCTCATGCCTTGTACCTTATGGCTTAGGTATTTTCATCAATGTTTATTAAAAGTCCATGACAGTCAATGTTTGATCTTTACATGGGCAAAGAGTCATGTCAATCATAGGTATAGGGTTTCACAAATTGAATTGTTAAAGTGTCCAAATGCTAATAGGCCAGAGGGAGGTTCTACACATGCTTTTTTATTTCATGAATTTCATCATCATATGGATGGATTATGACTGTTCTTCAAAACTCTGTTTTGAAGAAAAGTCAACATTTTGCCCTTTGTAATAATTTTCAAAAGTTTTCAGTTTTTGAATCTTCAGGCGCAGCCCTGCTCTCCTTTGCCAAATTCCATGTTAGCTATCCCTGCAAACATTTGCCAAGAATTTCATTGTTTCAGTCAAAAAATAAAAAGGAAAATTAAAAAACAGAGTGTATTAAAATGAAAAAAGTGCTAATGCCAAAACATTACAAAGTTGGGTTTTGAAGAGTCAAAAATTAAATCCATGCCTTTATAAAGACATTATCATAAAGATCAATGTTATTTGCATGCTAAGATTAAGGAGAAAGCCACCCAAAACAAAATTGGTTGAGTTCGTGAGCGATTTGGGTGAAGTTGGAGGAAATTTGGCCGCGTGGCGCATAGAGCAAGTGGCGCAGCACACTGGGAGAAAATTTCCAGTGCAAATCTGAACGGGCGCGACGCACTGGCAGAGCGCGGCGCGTTGGGTATGCAGCGCGGCGCACACACCTGAAATCCCGAAAACATTTCAAATTTCTTCAAATTACCATTTATTTGCATAGATTCACCAGGTAGGGTCGACATCTCAATGTTTTGTCCAGTTTTGTGATAAGGGATGGTGGTTTATGAATGCAAATGATTGAAACAAAAATCTAAACCCTACTTCAAACGTGCCTCAAAGGAAAATTGTTGTGGGTGTCAAAATCAGTGTTTTGCTACCAAAGTTGTCACTTCTTCTTCCTATTCTTCCCTTGTATTTATCATTCCATAATTTCCTACCCCCCTAAGCTCATCAATCCCTTCTCCTAAATGCTCTGTCCCAAATTCTCCAACCTCACACCTCAAACCCTATACAACAATTCCAAACCCTAAACCCTATTCCCATACCTAAATTACTAAACACCCTCCCATATTTCCCAAACAAATCTCTCCCAATAATTCCCATTCCTCACTATTATTTCCGCTTCCTAAGAGTCCCTGTTTCATTTGTTTCTTCCCCTTTTCTGGTAGACTTTGCACACTAAAGAGCAGTCTAAAAAGTTTTCATACAACAGTATCTTTTTCTCCAAGGCAGTTTGAAAAACCACAGTCATGGCATCTGAGCATTCATCGGACTATGAAGTGGAAACCCAAAGTGACTCACCCTCGGAAGAAAAGGCACCCCGGAGGCCTCATAAAAGTGGCAGACATGTAAGAGAAGAACTAATCACCCTTATAGAATTGCAGGCCTACCCTCTTGCTATGTTTTGTTTCCAGCATCAATCATGCTATGAGTTTTGTCAAAAGGTGGCTAGTGTTCAATTTCATCATGAGCTGGCTCATCTATTCGTGCTGCACTTACATGGAGATCAAGCTATCTTAGCCGGTGTCACCTTCACACTTACACCAGAATCTATCTCATTAGCAACCGGCATACCAAACATTGGAGAACCATGGCACAAGAAACAGAAGATTGACCGGCAACATTATGAGCCATACATTAAAACCGGTTTCTTGAGGCAACTCAAGAGAGTGTTCCCATTCTGATATCTGAAAGATGAATATGCTCCACTAATGAAATTGATCATGAAATATTTTAGCTATGAGGGATGGTTCTCTCGTCTCTATGCTTATCACATCAGGTTGCTCATGAATTTCACCAGGGTACGGATGATGAACATTCCGTATTTCTTTTGCCAGAACATAGAGAGGATCACCACCCTTGTGCAGCAAAAAACACCTCAGCAACAACTTAACAGTGTTTATCATTTTGCTCTTATTAAGGTTTTAGTGGTTCATCAGCTTGTATTACAGGGCATCACTTGGGATGATTTCATGTCCCGTGACTTCTTCAGAGCTTCACAGGGATTATTAGAGGTTAAGCATGAAGGTCAACCTTCTCATCAGTATGAGTGCCATGAGACCACTAGTGTGTCGGTATTCATCACATATCAGAGAGGCACCAGAGATTTTTTTGCAGCGGAAAAGCGAGTGTTATCTCCACCTGGGGTGGAAGGTGCCTTGCTTCCTCCATCAGCATCACAGGTACAGGACAAAGGCAAGAAGCCAATGTAGGATGAGGGCCTTCAGGTTAGCCTTCAGGTGAAAGAGAGGCCGACTTCATTCTCATTCATGATGATGATACAGATACGGGCCCACAAAGTGCCAAACTTAGGGAGATCATCCAGGAGCAGAAAATAGAGATCCAATCCTTATCCCTTGACTTGTAGAGAGCTAAGTGGACCATGAAAATTTGGAGCAGAGGAACAAACAACTTTAGGATTAGCAAGCAATCATGGAGTTACAAAACATTCGTGAGCATCGCCAAGCTGCACAAAGGAGAAGAATTGAGCTCACAACATTGGAGCAAGAGATTAATGATGATCGGGAGGCATGGCTCGAGAGAGTCAACATTTACGTGGAGGGACTACTGGACAAGGTTGATAAGGACCTTGCATTGCTGAGGCACATGGATTTCCACTACATGGCACGGAACAAGTTATGCAAGGCATGGATCAGGAATTTAAAGGTAAAATTGAGGAAGGCAATAAGGAAGCAAAAGAGGCAAAGGGAGCTTTATCATCTTCAGATATTGGCCGAAGCCTCTTTAGCCCAGCATAACACTTAATGAATTTTTTTGCATTTTGGCAAATTTTTGTACAAAAAACAAGGTTTTTCTCCCTGTGCGCCGTGCCACATGGCGCGCGCTTTTGATAGGAAGCTCCAAATGGAAAAAATTTATATTTTTTTTTATTTTTGATGAAAAATCATGACTGTTGGTGCATGGCCAAGAAGTTTGGGCAAGTTTTGAGTCCTCAGGAGGTCGAAAAAACTCAAAAAATGACCTCTCTGCCACTGTTTTGACACACAGGAAGCAGTATTGGGAGATTGAAGTTTTGGTGGGGCAAATGGGCACCAAATTCAGAAATTCCACTTGGGTTGGAAAGTAGACAGGAAGGGATTTCGAACAAGCACACTTGGGCTCAATTTGGACTTTAGGAAGTGCCTCAAAATCAGCCTCAAAGTGGTGCAATGCACAGAGAAATTGGCGTGGCGCACAGAGGATTTTTGCTCAATTTTTCACCTTCTAGCTCAGAAATTCGGCCAGTTTGACTAGTTTTGCTTTGTGATGTAATTTTTAATCTAATTTGATGTAATTGGATAAAAATGATGTAATTTTGGTACTTATTTACTTTCTCTAGAGGATTCATTCACTAAAAAGTGAAAATTTAATGAATGAATCAGTTTCCTACCTTATAGAGGCAAGTTGTTTTGATTGCCTAGATTTTAGTGCTTTGTTTAGAATTGGTTGAAACAGCTCCTAGAATGATGAGCTCGACCCGTAGAGGCAAGGGAATGGGTTGGGCTAGTCTATATCATGTAATTTCTAAGTCATTTTCAGGGTTGGACACTAGGGATTGCTTTGGCATATCATTGTACATTCTATCTCTGCATTTTTGGCTAAGGAAAGACCAGGGTTTTGCAGCACTATTTGGGATCCATGTGGCTTTATGTTTTTATGGTGTGCTTCTATAAGTAATTGTAAGTTCATTAGTGTTATGTGTATCATTTTCCTGTCTTTTCTTCTGAATTTGAACAAATGAGTGATTAAGGTGGAATACATTAACTGTTATGCTCTGCCTTTGAATTTGTTTAAATTTCCATGTTTTCATCTGTTTAAGGAGAATTCTTGAGACCCTCTTGCTCTCCTTAGCTCCTCACCAGTCTGATCTATCCATTCACTCACTTTAAAGAATAAAAATGATTTCCTTCCTTGCTCCAATCAGAACTCTGCAGAAACTATGCCTCATCCCTGAGCCCAATTTGCCTTTCCCTGTTTCCAAAACAAAACCCCCAAAAAACTCAAAATAAACCCTTGTACTTCATACCTAGCCTAAAATTAGCTTTTATTTCAGTCATCTCGAGCCCCATCACTTGTCTTTTCCGAGATCAACCCGGAGACAGCCCTCTCCTGTCCTCGTAGGGCTAGCTATGAGGTTGAGCGTGGTTTGATGTGGATCTAGAACCTTGTCTTTTCAGCCGGAGGAAAATCTAGGCTCTAATACACTAGTGTAGGCTTCAGCCTAGGAAACCTCGACGTTGTAGGCACAGGAGTCGGAGGATCCATTCTCACAACTTCTTGAGGCACTCCTTCAAAGGCAACAATTCCTCTAATGCTTGCAGTCTCTCCTGGTCCTGACATAGTGCTGCGAACAAATTGTTGGTTTTCCTCAGGTAGACTATCAAACACAAATCTTGCGACCAAATCCTTGAAAAACTTGCGATTTATAAGCGACAGACAACACAATGCAAGAATTATCAAGATGGAAAATGTTCTCTGCTGGATGGCCATGCATAATTTATAGGATATTTTGAATTCAAATTTTATTGTTCCCCCCAAAATCAATCCGTTAATGTTGAATTGGCGGCAGATCTCCAAATATTTCAGCCTTAAATGCCCCCCCTGGCTCCTCTTAACCATCTCCTAGCTTTCAAATCATTAACAGTGACCCTAACGGTCATTTTCTGGCTATGTTGCATCGTACCTCCCCCCATAGCACAGCTCCCTTCACGCGGTCTCTGATATAGTGACATCACCCTTTTTTGTGCATCTCCTTTGTCATGTAGGTCCCAAAACTAGGCAATGTATTTTATAGTCCCGCGGTCCCTTGCAACTTCCTGGAGCACTAAGATTGTGCTACCGTCATGTAGCCATCGATCCGGATCTCCTGCATATGGCTTCAATTAGCTGCCATTCACTTTTCCCAGGTAAGGTTCTCCATTCAACTTTACCACGTGAACCGCACCCCCATATGTGATGTCTTTGATGACATATAGCCCCAAACAATGCATCTGAAACTTTCTTGCAAATTTAGCGAACTTACTATCATATAATAAAACCAAGTCATTTACCATGAATGTGCACAGCTTGATGTGTCGATTCTGCCATGCCTTTTCACATTCCTTTTGTACTTTCTGATGAAATCTAGCCAAGAATCTGTGCTCTTCGAGCTCCATCAATTGCATGAGTCGTTCTTCCATGGTTCCCTAGTCCACCATCCTTGTGAAGGTTTCCATGCATAGACTAGGCATGATATATTCCATAGGCATCAAATATTCTATGCCATAGACCAATCGGAAAGGTGTCTGAACTGTTAGCTTTTTACAAGTAGTCTTGTACGCCCATAATACTGCTGCTACGCTCACATCCCATTCATCCCACTATACATTGCAAATATTCGTCAGCACATTCTCCAATATCTTATTGAAGGCCTCCATTGTTCCATTAGCTTGAGGATGATATGGTGTACTCTTATGATGATACACTTGGAATTCTTCTATCAGCGCGTTGATCATTTCATTAAGGAAGTGGGTACCGTGATTACTCATCAATACCTTCAGGCAACCAAACCTAGTTAACACATATTTAAACAAGAACTTGGCTATTGTTTCCCTTGAACATTCCTTCATAGGCTGTGTATCTGCCCATCTGGTTAGATAGTATGTCACGGTGATGATATAACACGCACATGTTTTTTTTCTTATGGGTTGAATCGGTCCTACAAAGCCAATAGCCCATTTTTCAAATGTTTTTTACGACACCTGAGGATTTAGAGGCAGCTCATCCCTTCGCAATGGCGTGCCCATTCTTTGACATGCATCACACACCCTACAATATGCTTTGGTATCCTTGTGTAATGTAGGCCACCATAACCGGTGTGCAGAATCTTCTTCGTCATTGCCTTTCTGGAATAATTCCCTCCTATAGCCCTACCATGGGCCTCTGAAAGAATGTTTTTTCTTTCAAAATCAGGCACATATCATCAGAGAATATTTTCTGAACCCATCTTATATAAATGTCATGCAATTACTGAGAAGTCTGTCGCGCACACTACTAACTCCTTCTACTAGCTAGTGTATCCCTCTGGAGCTATCCCTGTGGTCAAAAAGTGGATAATATCTACAAAGTAGTTGTCTGCTACACACATCGCGAAGAGCTGCGCATTGGGCAACCCTTCCTCCAAATTAGTAGGATCCTCCCCCATTTCAATTCGTGACAAGTGGTCGGGTCCTGCATTCAACCTTCCTGGCTTGACAATTACCTCAAAGTCATATTCTTGAAACAACAACATCCGTCGGCATATCTTTCCCTCCAACACAGCCTTATTGACTAGGTACTTCAAGGCAAAGTGATCTATGTACATCTTGAAATGTCAACCCAACATATAGTTTCTGAACTTTTGGAGTGCATATACCATAGCCAATCCCTCACGCTCTTTCATTGAGTAGTTCTTCTCAGCCTATGTCAGCACTTCTCCCAACACAATGCACGAGGCATCAATGTGCACATGGAATTCCTTCTTCCAATCCGGGAAGACTAAGATCAGCGTGGTGACCATCTTTTCCCTCAATACATCCAAACTGCACTGACATTCTTCATCCCAACAAAATGTAGCATCCTTCCTCAACAACTTCTCCATGGGCGTGGTAATCTATGCATAAGCTTTGATGAACTTTCGATAATATCCAATATGGCCCAGGGTTGCACGCAGTTGTTTAACACTGCTTGGGGCTTCCAAATTGATTATTACCATGATCTTGGCAGGGTTCACCATTAGTCCTTTCTTGCATACCACATGACCGAACAAAATCCAAAAGGGGACACAAAACAAGCACTTTTTTAGGTTCAGCGTGATCTAATACCTTCAGCACGTATCCATCGTTAAGCACAGACTAGATACATGGCGCTTTACTAGCCCAAACACTATTTATTCAACAAAATATACCTCCAAGAATTTGTGAATAAACTCTTTGAATGTCACGATGACTACGAGAGAGAATATCGCCAGTGCATTCTTAAGTCCAAAGGACATCACCGGAGACTAAAAACACCCCCATTCTGTAACGAATGTTGTCTTACTCCTGTCTTTAGAATGATCTTAATTTGATGGTACCCAGAGAACGCATCAATGAATGATTAGGCCTCCTACCCTCCAACATTTTCCAGTACCTCATCAGTAAACGGTGTCAGGAAAGGATCATGGACACATGCATCGTTAAGCTTTCTTAGATCTACACAAATCCTTATCTCTCCCTTCTGTTTCTTTTCTTGAATTACCATTGGGCTCACCCAATTAGATTCCTCCACTAGCTCAATAATACCTGCCTCAAGCATCTTGTCCAATTCTAAGTGGACCTTTTCCTTGTATTTGGGATTAAGGCGATATGGCCTCTACTTAACGGGCTTCGCATCTGATTTAAAAGTTATTTTCATCAATCCCAAATTGCCTATGATGCCTTTCAAGTCCTAAAAAAAAAATTGTAGGAAAAATATCTCGGTACTCGCAGAGTAATTCAACAACTTTATCCACTGTGGCATCATCCCAATAATCTCTGATCTTCGCAAACTTAGGCTCCGCTTCAATACCAATGTTTATCTGCCTAGTCTTAAGTGACATGGTAATATCTGGGTTCTCTATCTACGAACCTTCAATCTTGCAGCAGAATTATATTTCTAGGATATTGATATTGCATGGATCCTTATCCTCCCCTTCAATAGTCATTTTATAGCATTCCAATGCATGCCGCAGCTATGTGCTCCAATTCGGTTGAACCAATTCCAAAGGATCCTGTGGAATCCGGAAGATCACTGCCTTAGGATCCTGCAGTGAGTCATCAATTCTTTCAAACCCATCTTCAAAGCTGAAGATCAGCAAGAATCCTTCTCTTAAGATATCCCACTCTGCGGTGCCATGGTGGAGCTTTGTTTCCAAATACCAATTCATAGGGATTATGTCTAGAGTGCGACAAAATTTTGCAGCTATTCTAGCTATGGCTCCATTCCATACACTTTAGTCCATTTTTCAAAATGACCATGCAAATCATTCCTCCCATCATATTTCTCAGGTAACCATACTTTAGGACGACCAAATTGTATCCTCATCATCCTCCTGTAATTGCGCCACTCATCAATTTTTTCTTTGTGTGTACCCCACCACTGAATAGGCGTAGCTCATAGTGCCAAATCCAGCACCTGAAATTGGTGATCCTCTCAAACTTCCCTTTCAAAAGCATGCAAAAATGTATCTACGTCAATTAAACCTTCGATGACACACAACGCAATGATTTGGTCATCATGTTTTAGCGATGTGTGGATACTTCGTGCAACCTATTTTGCTAATGTTCGAATTCTTCATCTGAATCTGAGGTACAGGAACTTTGAAGGTCCCATGAAATCCATCCATCAGCCATTGGATCGAACCAATCTTGTTCTCATGCCGTGATTTTGTAGATTTGATCAAAATTATCGTCACTTTCCTCATAGTCGCAAACCAGTTCGGTATAGTGTGTCCTTCTTTAGGGTCCAATGGTACTACAACATGGAGCGATTTTCTTTCAAATGAAATCATCCACTTCTTCAAGTTGATGACCCCATCGATATCAATAGCCCAATCTATTCCAAGGAGCACAAGGTATGGATTGTTGTCATCAACAAATTCTATCACTTCAAAATCAGTCATTGCGCTCGCACCTTCTATACCTACAGTAACTCCCTACAATCATCCCATGGGGATAATCTTCTACTAGTTTGCCATCCTCAGTTAAATTGGGGACCACTATAATGCGTGTCTCCCCATTCTCTCCCAGGCCTACTTAGACAATATGTTTGCATTAGACCCCAAATCCAAAATAACTTGGTCCATCTCATAGTCTCCTATTTGTTCGGTAAGCCTCATCTCGCGCCTTGTTCTCACATTATGCTTACCAATATTTTTGACTACATGGGGTCCATGAGGAACATTATCCTTACCAACACACTCTTTTATCAACTCCTATAGTCCTTTCACACCCTTGCTATTGCGCAGTAGTTTCATACAAGTCTCATATCCTTACCGACACACTCTTTTATCTACTCCTGTAGTCCTTTCACACCCTTGCTATTGCGCAATAGTTTCATACAAGTCTCAAAGAAGGTGGTAAGCATAGAGGGGTCAACCTTTGTAGGCATGCTAGCATTTGGTAGTTTGTTCTAACTCCCTGAGGTAGAGGCTTCAGCAAAGCTTTTCTTTGCCTCCATGAATGTTTCCTTCACGCACTCCAGATTGAAACCAATCTATTTTTTCGAGGCCTTATGGACCCATCCACCTTCTTCAAGTTGTTTTCCCTTATCATCACCAGTCATGATCCCACTTCACAACACAATATTCACATTTGGGTCCTCTTCATGGGCTTCAGCCCCCATCATCTGTAAGTTCTGGGTAGGATGCTGAGGCTGTGCCTTCTTCTCCTACATCTTAGCCATAAACACAGGACATTCTTCAATTGTGTGGTCAAACTAAGTACAGTATTGACATGATGTGCATGTTTGATTTGTATACTCCCGCGCGTAGTGTTATGGCATTCTGTAATTGTAGCAAACTACCTACCCACAACCCCTACCAGGTCCTCCTCCTCCTCAGCCTCATCCACGTCCCTATTATCCTCTGCGTGCTCCCCCAGCACCTTGACCTGGAGGCTGAGTTTCTACTTGCATTCAATATGTAGGCATCCTCTCCATCATTCATTCATAGCTTCGGTAGTGGCGCTCATCGTGTCCCACCGATTTGTAGAAATCGCAGAACAATTGTTGGGGTGTCTATACAAACTTTTGCAGCAAATGGAAATTATCTATGACATGTTTTCCGACCACTTGAAAAATAACACACCATAGAATGGGCCCCATACTTGGTCCTGTTGGAGCTTATTGTCTCAGGGGCATCGACCCTCCCACTATAATATAGTTCGCGAAGATAGGGAAATGATATTTACCATGCCCCTAGCTCTTACACTTGAGGCACCAGACTTCTTTGCACGCCTTTATCCTGGCCACCTTTTCTTTTTTCAAGCTCTACAATTATAAATAGAGGTTTTGAAACTGTGAGTGAATTTGTTGGACTCCCACAGACATGTCGTGAATAGTTGCCTCATGCAATCTCATCGTGATTTCTAGAGATTCCTCCTAAGTTCCTATATTCTGCTACAATAAAGCAATCCTTAGGTGGGGCAGGAGCACAACTATAAACCAGTCATAGTGCTGACTATCTGTGACATTCATATTAGCTTCGTGGATCCTGCACTTCAATCTTTGATCTAGCTCCCATGGCATTTCATCAGGCCTCATCATGATTTCCGTAAATCCAATTACCAATTGCGAGGCAAACTTAGGCTTACCGAATTCTTTGTTCAAAGCGTCTGAGTATCTGCTAATTTTGCCAACATATTATCAATGTAGAACTTAACGTACCATGTTAGCACGCGATCCTGTAGAGCAGTAATCAACTACACCTTGTTTATATTATCATCAGTAATTTTTTGTGTTGTCCACACGACCTTCACAAAAAACCAAAACTAATCCAGATCCTCACTTCCTAAGCCATTGAAAACTGGAAACTTCATTGTATTCGACATGTTGACTAGTGACGGTGGTGGTGGCTGTGTGGGCGAAGGTGTATGTTGTGGAGGTTAAGGTGGAGGTGGTTTGGACGGATGAGGTATTCACAAAAAACATTACCTTATCAACTAGATAACACTCTGTAGTGAAGCCTGTGTTGCTCCCTCGTCACCATTCATAGGAGGTTCAATCAACCAGCTATATTTAGGGCCTGTTCTTCCCCTATCTCTGAAGGGTTTCCCACTTCGTGTAGCTCCAAACATCAAGGAAGTGGCATAACCCATTTCTCACACAATAGTATCTTAATCCAAGTATTCAAAGATCTTAGATACTTAACTCATGATCTTTTGAAGAAGCATCACTCTGCTTCACTGTAACTAATTGAGGTGTCAACCGCAAACTCTGTAACCCGATCAAGCCAATAGTCGACAGTGCACATGGTCTTATCTTCAGAAGCTTTCAATCTTCACACTAATTATGGAGTCCACACTATTGGACCGGCAAGCCACCACCTCGTTTGGTCACCTATCAATTTAGCTATCCACTCGTATAGTTCAATCGGGAAGGTGCAAAAGAAAATTTCATGCATTTCTATGTACAAATATCTATCAAAACATTTTTCTTTTATCAGGCGTGGATTCCTATTTTTTTGCGCAGTGGATTCATGGATTTTTCTATCCAACCACTTCTCAATTTCCTTCTTGGTCAGATTCCAATGATGTGACATCACACATCTCTTCATGTAGATACCGGTCCCAACAACAGAATCATTTGTCGGCTTAGGGGGTTGATCTGAATTTAAGCATGAATGCAATAAAGTACAGAGATAACCATAAATATAGAGATGCAAAGGAAATAATACTTCATTTCATTAATGTAAAATACTGAAACATGCTTACAAATAGAAATGGAAATAAACCAGCTAAGGCGATGGTAGCATATCTCTAAGAAGAGATGTGGCAGCTACATGCCTCTGAACTCTGTTACAATGAGGCTCGAAGGCCTATTTATTGTTGAGAAACAATGGAAAACCCTGAACATCCATAAACCTAACGCTAGAAGATGAAATGCCAAACTTTGGGTAAATTAGTACATCAACTTCCTAGGGTCGCAACTTTGGCATGCGATCTCCATTTTACATGCACAATATCTTGTTAGAAAGATCTATCCAATAAATAAAACTTGAGAAGAGAAAAATTGGTCCATGGACATATGTTGCATTTCCTAAAAAACATCGTTTAGGGCCTCAAAATAGATACGGAAGTTCAGGACCCAAAAAACTGCTAAAAATAGTAAATTGTTCTACAATTAAAGAAATTGAAAAACTGAAAGAGATAGTTCTGGGGGTCCAAGTGGGATAGGTGGGTGGCTACCAACATCCAACTGGATCATTCCTCCCCCCTTAGGAGGAAATGTTCCCCATTTCGTTGAGTTCCTCCATCTGTTGAACTTGGTCCCTGGTGAGCTGTTCTGCAATCTCTAATGTGTCCAGTAATAGTGGGAAGCATGGTAGAGGGTAGTCCACATTGAACACTCAATGTAAGTGAAGGAATTGGAGAATGTTGTGCTCCAAACCATTTCTCCCCATAGCCTTGGTACTGGTGTAAAGACCATGTTGCTTCTTGTACTTGTCATTTTTCTGAAGGGAACTGTGATATATCATCCCATTGGGTAGAGGTGCTCTGAGAGTCAGATCGAATGAATTCTTGACCTGACAGTGCAATGGTACTCCTACGGTAGAGGAGAAGATGTTCTCATGTTATTTTATGACCGTATCCATATGCTACTGCTACTATGTGGAGGAACCCTTCGCGGAGGTCATTGTTGTCATGACGATCTTCCCCTTACTTTGGGAGCGAACAAGACAAAAAATGAATTTCCTAGTATGGTAGATGAGCTTGCTGCATTTCTTAGTAGTGATCAAAGAGGTGGCGGTAGGTGGGTCTACCTCCAGTATCCTATATAATGAATTACCCAAAGAAATAATAACATCGTGAGGCCTTGACTCATACACAACATGTTTCCCCCACAAGTATGGCTAGCCTAATAATACATCACAAACATCCAAACGTGCAACATCACAAAATACCTCATCTGTGAAGGTTTTGATGCTATAAGGAAGGTGGCACTGCTTGCAAACTTGGACATCTCATCCTTGGTGAAGCCACCCGATACTGTACGGCTACAAGTGTGGTGTAGTCGGTAGGCCCAACTGCTTCACGACCTCTATTGAAATGAGGTTCTTTTGGCTGCCACTGTCGACAATGAATTGTAGCGGCAAACCCTTCACCCACATTTGTGAGTGGAAAAGATGCTCCCCCTCCTTTGGATATTCGAACTCATACTTCTGGATCTTGGTCATGGAAATAGTGGCACTAGGCTCCACGTTAATGATCTACATCCCTTTTCCATTCCCCTTGTTGGGTTCTGACTCAGGGTTGGAACATGTATATGATTCTGAAGCCTTCAACTCAGCCGCTTGCGACTACTTGGTCCAACACTCACTTTTGTTGTGAATGGGGCTCTTATGGAACTCACACCACTTTCCCTTGTCCTCCTTTGACTTCGTGGTGTTGTTCTTTTCCTGCGGCTTCGACGGGTTGCCTTGGGTCACCCCGCCTTGGCTTTGTCCTTTTTTCTTCGGACTCTCAGATCCAAAGTCTCACTTCTTTTGTTTAAACCTCTGCTTGATTTTGATAGTGTATCGGTACACCGGGCTCAGCAAGGAGATGTTCAAGAACTCCAACTCATCTTGGATGTATCTATGTAGGCAACCACGATATTTGAGTACCAAATGTAGCTCAGAGTCCTTGATACCCAACTATATATGAAGGGTATGAAAAATTTTATTGAACTCCGACACATCTTGGTCCCTTCCCTGCCGCAGAGTGGTCCACTTTATGGATTTGTGCTCGTAGCTTTTTAAAAGGTAGTACTGCTCCTTGATGACATCTCAGAATTAATTCCAAGTGGGTGCAACTGAAAATAGTGAGCCCGTATTTTCATCCTTGTGCTCGCAGTAGGTTTCCCACCAATCCTTGATGTGGGGGGCTGCTTTGAGAAGAGAGAAAATAATCTTTTCTTGACTAGAAAAATCATGGATAGAAAAATACCCTTCTAGCAGATTTAACCATTTATCTGCGGCATCTGCATCTATCTAACCCTCAAATATGGGCATTTCAAAATTAACTTGTACCTTAAAGGGTGTGGCATTTCTATAGTAGTTGTTGGAAGCCGATGCATTGCCTCTGGGTAGCTGCTAAAGGATCTGGGCAAAGTTTTCAATCATTGCATTCCTTTTCTGCTCAAGAGCTTCTTCGAGCAAGATTTTGATAGGATCTCCTACCCCCTCATCTTTCTTTTCATTTGCCATGGGAGGCCGTTAGAATTTTCAAGGCTAGCCTTGAAAAGGTTCGACCAGTTCAAGCCATAACTCCTTATATCCCGACCTCGTTGGGGACGTGCAGAGAAAAATAGAGAAAAAGTAGACCGCTCTAATACCACTGATCTAGATTTAAGCAGGAACACAATAAAGTACATAGATAACCATAAATACAGAGATGCAGTGGAAATAATACTTCATTTCATTAATTTAAAATACTGAAATATGCTTACAAACATAAATGGACCTAGGGCGATGGTAGCTTATCTCTAAGAAGAGATGTGGTAGCTACATGCCTCTAAACTCTGTTACAATGAGGCTCGAAGGCCTATTTACTGTTGAGAAACAATGGAAAACTCTAAACATCCAAAAACCTAACCCTAGAAGATGAAATGCCAAATTGTGGGCCCCATTTAGGTAAATTGGTACATTAACTTCCCGGGGTTGTAACTTTGGCATACGATCTCTGTTTGACGTGCACAATATCTCGTTAGAAAAATCTATCCAAGAAATAAAACTTTGGGAAGAGAAACATCGATCCATGGATCCATGTTTCTCCCATGTTTCCCAAAAAATGTCATTTAGGGCCTCAAAATGGCTCCGGAAGTTCAAGACCCGAAAAATTGCTAAAAATAGTAAATTGTGCTACAATTAAGGAAACTGAAAAACTGAAAAAGATAGTTGTGGGGGTCCAAGTGGGATAGGTAGGTGGCCACCAACATCTACCTGGATTAGGGGTCCTGATCCAAGTTCAGAGTTAGTTTCACCAAACAAATCCCTACACTAGTGGCCCTCTCAAAATCAATCGACAGTGCACGGACTGAAGTTTCACCTGAAGCAGTATGGGGAGGTGCTTGAACCAGGTTTCTGCACCCAAGAGAACAGTGTGATGTCATTCTATGACCTAGATCTACCTTCACGCAGATCTCTAAGCTCTTATGGCATATCACTGTAACTTCCTTTAATCAGCCTCTAGACCTCCACTAAGTTCTACAATTGGCTTTTTCAAACCCTGAATAGGCGAGTTAGCTAATTACGCACACCATAGATTACTCTCCGATCATTTTTTTACTCAGATATTCCTAACTATTCGATAATCACTTAACATTTATTATGTTCAATTAGTAATATGGATCAAGTAAAGACACGCATCAATGCATCATTATTTCATAAAAACATCATTCATCATAGCATATACTGCAATCATACATAACAGAAGTAAAGGGATAAAACACAAGAATTTTCGTAACAATCTTCTTTATTGATATTCAGTATAAGTTTATAGACTCAATACTTCCCTATGCACTCAGTTGTAGGGGTCTACACACTCAGTTACGGAGACTACTC
Source organism: Pinus tabuliformis (assembly GCA_031772625.1). Classification (NCBI taxonomy): domain Eukaryota; kingdom Viridiplantae; phylum Streptophyta; class Pinopsida; order Pinales; family Pinaceae; genus Pinus; species Pinus tabuliformis. The sequence goes on along the minus strand of CM062816.1, from coordinate 1,882,487,692 downwards.
TAGGCCTCTGCATACTCAACTACAAAGCCTATTCCCCTCTAAGACTACTTCTCCGCGTTAGACTCCTTCACTCGTACCCATATACAAACTTAAATTACTTGTATTAGAATCTATAAGATACACCTATTTATACAATCCCATGGTCCGCACACCATGGGTAGATCTTCAAAAATCCGACTCAAGATTACATAAAGGTGGGTAAAACCCTTTTTGACTCTTAACTATTAACTAGCTACGCACTCTGCGACCACAACTTGCGGAGACTTTACATCTTTTAAATTGAACTGGGGATTTTTCCCCAAAACTGACCCTAGGGGACCCCATCCCAACACATCTCAAGTTCCATAAGTTTTGTGCCATACGCCACTGTCTGATTGCAATCTCCGAAAAAGTTCCAGACCCGACGTGACATTTAAATGCATATGAATAAAATTTCCTGTCCATGGCAATTGTACTTCCACCTATGGCCATTCTTTTTCCTTCGCTGAATTGCTCATTGCGATGTAACCCAGACTTGATAACATATTTAATTCCATTCCATAATCCTCCCCACATCCATCACAATCACAAGTTCAATAAGTTCTACGTCATACCATAACCTTTTTCGAAAGCAATTTGTGATTGCGATTAAGAGCCACCTCTACCATGTCATCTTTGACGTCATACTCTGTTTCATCGGCCACATAATCACCACATCACATCATGAAATCATGATGTGACGTCACTGCCATGTTACCTCAGGACTTCGCAATTGTAATTTTCAAAGGGACACGGCTTATAACAAATGCTTCACCCCAACCGATTTTTGATTTATGATTACCCTCATGGCATCATCATGACGTCACCCCGTATATCGCAATCGTAAAAAATAAAAAGGTACGTTTCATAGCGCTACATAGAAAATTGTAATTTGCGACTACGATTTCTTGCATCATGTCATCATCACATCACCACTGAGGATTTGCGATTGTGATTATTACACTTCTATATGTTGTTGCGATTTCAATTTAATTAAACAGCCATAGGCCTTACGTAGTTTTCCACTTCACACCCATTCCTTTGTCTCTGCTCTGATAGTTGATTGCGATATAACTCCACCATATCCGTGTTCCATATGCTCTCCCGTAATTGCGAGATTTCAAATAAAATTAAAGTCTTACTCCTATTTCTTGTCCATGGTGTTTACGATTGTAGTTATTATGTTCCAATTTTTAAGCCTGATTTTCTACAAATGTAATTTTTTTCAAATGAAACTCGCTTTTTAGTCTCATTTATTTTTAGCTTATCAGTTTCAGTTTTTTGGTTTAGAGGGAACATAACAAAAGAGGACATCGTTACAGATAAGTGGTTGTTCATTTTAGAAAAACAATGTTGATTTGACAGAACAACAAGATCAAGATATTATGATGAAAATTGTGTTTCAGATACTTGATTGAAAGGTATTTTTCAACTGCCTTAACGTTTGAAGCAAAAGAAGTGGTTTTCAGTAGGAGATATTCAAACAAGTTTTTGGCATTGAACAAGAGAATAGGAAAGGAAAGCCTTGGATATTTACACTATTAGACCTCTTACTTTCTTTCTTTTCAATAGAATGATAGGTCCCAAATCTTGGGAGAGATGATTGTAATAATGTAACTGTGGATTATATCTGTTGGTGGAGAATCTATTGTTTATCGTGAACTACTACTGAAAGGAGGAGACATTTTCTGCAAGTAGAGATCAATTACAGATTCCAAAGGATTTTTCACTATTGTCATTCTGTGAGGATTTGTAATTTGATTTCATTTATTAATAAATGATCATTTCAGTTAATGATGTTTAACACAATTGTTTACAGGATTTAACTGAAATAAATTCTTATTTCAATCTTTCAATTTATATTTTGAATGTATGAGTTAATGATTAGATTCATGCACTATTGTTGAATCTTGAGTGTTAATTCATTTAAAAGTCTGCTTAGACTATTATACAAGCTTAATTTTAGATATAATATGAGAGTTGAAGTTTGCATAGGAATAGATAGTTATAATCTTAGATCAATAAGTTATCTTTCGATTTAAGATAATAATTGTTTGCTTGCATACATGATGTCTTATTTGAACTAATTCAGTAATTCATCATGAATATTTGTAGTTCCTAAGCATATGATAAATAAGGAATTAGATATATTTTCAATAGGCACTTATGTAACTATTTACTATGTGTTTAATTGTTAGTATTTATGTTAATGAGGAATAAAATCTTGTGAGCTATCTCCTTGATCTAATTCCTCCATCTTAATTCCAATTATTTAAAGCTTCTTTTCCCATTAAGTTAAGTTGGCTCTCGATTGAGAGAAGGGTTACCCTTTCCTTCAATCGACATAGGTTAGATTATTTGCATCGTAGACTTAGTCTTGCATGTGTTATCATATATCTTACATTTTAGAAGCCCTGTTTTAAAAGAGGAAAAATTTGAGATTCGTTTGGTTGTTCCACAAAAGCAACTTAAGAGTCATTCTTCTTGCCTAATCAACCAGAAGAATTGATCTGATGTCCCTAGCTATTGGTAATTAAAGACATACTTGAAGCCAATAGTGATTGGGAAAAGGTAACCGCACCTAATTTAACCATTTAGAGCCACTACCCCAACTGGAAAAGGAGTTGCTTTAAGGTCTGGACTGGGTGGTTATCCCCCATGTTGGTGCAACGAATTTCAAGGCATCAACAGGTTGGAAACATACAATGACACGTGTGAGGGTGAATAGTCATATATTGGCACTGACATGTTGCGCCTTGTCTATAGGTGATATTGACCAATGAGAGCTCATAATGTGTTTGAATCACATGTGTTGGACACCTAATCCTCTATGGGTTAGTGTGGAATTGGAATAGACTAAGGAAGTCCAAGAGACCTTGGGATGTGGAACCCAATGATCAAACCATGTACTATAAATGTATATCATTTGTTAATAAAAAATAAACTCTCATGCTTATCTTTCATATTATGTTGTTGCCCATGTGTGTATTTGACATGGCATCAGAGCGGGCGATCTCCTTCCCTGCTCAACTGTGAGCCACCTATTTTTGTGGCATTTGTAAACCAATGCTCTCCTCCTGATTATACTTTTCTCAACATTTCTTAGAATAGAGATTGTTAACTCTATTAATGCTACCATTCCTCTGTTGTGAGCAGTCCATGCCCTCTGTGACTTAAATTCTCTATTTTGAAATCATATCAACCATATTTTAGCTGCATTATTTGTGCACACTAACCGAAATAGAAAACCCTGGCAGCTCTAACGCTTCCACTAGCCTGAATGCATCATTATTCCCTACAACTCACTATTATTCCACTGACCTATTCCTTCTGCTAAGCTGCTCCTGTCGCTGCTCCACCTGTATACAAAACACTTAGCTCTCCCCACCGGTTGCCATACCCATACAAACCTAGCACCTAGTGTCTTTGTCGTTCTACAACCTTCTGCATTCAATCTAACAAATTTCTTGAGAAATATTGAGGTTGATAGATGATCTGATAATCACCCTATGAGTGACCTCAGTGAAGATTTATTAAACAAAAGGTATTACAGACCCATGTGCTGGTGTGTGTGTGTGTTGTGTGCTATTGAAACAACAGATCGATCAGTTTTCCAATACACAGAAAATAAATGGAAAGACAACAGAGAAATACAGTAAGAAATACAAAGACACAAACAGTTTTTAATAAGGATTTCACCCTATTCTCCAGGGCTACGTCTCGGGTCCAGCTTCAGTGGTGGCATTATTTTATTGTGTCTTTGAGCAGAGAAATTACAATGCAGGGACTCACTATGAGTTCTCCTGAAGCAAAGTTTGCTTGGCAGGGTGGTCCTTGGATTCCCCAAGCCACTTGGAGTACACAAACTCTTGTTCTTCCCACCAGCTCTGTGACTTTCAGTCTACAGTGGAAAGAGCCAACTGTGATGCTCAATCTGGATAGATTCCTCTATTGGAAGGCTTGATTCTTAAAGCTCTCTGGTGCTCAATGCTTCATGTGGTCAGCTCGGCCCTCCGTCTCCTCTGCTTGGCTTTACTACTCTTTGTGCTCAATCCTCCTCTCAGGGTTCACTGTTCACTGTATCTCTTGGTCGCTTCAACTCTTCAATCTCAATCTCTCTTCCGATCCCCATTCACTGTTTCTCTTGGTCACTTCGACTCTTCAATCTCAATCTCTCTTCTAATCCCTGTTCACTGTCTCTGTTCATGGCTTTAGCCATTCGACCTCCATGCCTATTTGGTTCCTCTCTCACCTGCGTCGATTCACCTGTCGCCTATGTGCTTGGAGTTCCCTGTTCAATGTTAGCATGAATGCTCGAGAAGTAGCCACGTGTCCGCACTGGAACGGCGCCAGCCTGTTCATCGATTCGTTTCTTTCTCCATCATGGCGGTCAATGAATTCAAAATCCCCTTAAATCATGGCTTAATTCCTTGTCAATTCTAATCTGTCTATCAGACACAATCTCAGTCGTCCAATCTGGGCTCCTCCAGATCAAACGTCATTCACATGTCGAGCGCGGTTGACTTGCTCGACCAATAACGTGCAATCACGGTAGTTTTTCTCTCACCTCCACTGCCACACGTCGATCGTTGAGTGTGATCGCTCTACTTTCTCCAAAACTGCTTACCATTCAAGGGCACCCCGATCAATACTGCCGATTTCCAGGGCGCGGGTCCCGCCTTTGTACTTTAGCACCTTTACCTTTTTCTACCCACAGTCCTCTGGTTCCCCCACACGACCAAGTGCTTAAGGCTCCTCCTTTTTGGCCCTGTTTGCCCAGCGATGCGCGTTATCGAAAATCAACGCCTTTTCCCGATCCGGGGCTCCCAGGGGCTATTTTGACCTCTTGTACAGTCTCCATGGGCCTCGGTCAGCGTGCTTTGACCGAGGTCCTTGACATTCTGCGTCAGCTACCATGGCCACTGGTTTAGTGCGTTTTCAATTGCTTTTTTGGATTCTTCAAGGACTTGTTTCATCCCGATATAGTCATGGTTATATGATAGTTGTTTGTGTATCCGATTTGGATCACAACCTCCCAACTGAAAAGCTTTTGGACCACCAAAAGTTGGTTTTCTTCAAGAATCAACTAAGTGAGGAAACTGTTGTCTCACTTGTCCAATCTCAATCCACTTCGCATTGCTCGGCTTCGAACCTTTAAGCCAAATTCTGAGGTATTCCACCTGTCCACTACGTGTCGTCCTTACCTTCCTGTCCAGCACTGTATCTTCCTGCAACTCATTAAGATATTCAGGTAGTAGGTCATCAACAGAAGGTAATTGACTATGCTCTTGAGGGTCCTCAATCATTGAAGGTTTAAATAACCTCAAGTAATTTGCGTTCACGACTAAGTAGATGTGCATGTAAGCTGACAGATCAAGGCGAAAAGCATTTTCACCAATCTTATGAAGTATCCTAAAGGGTCCATACCTGATAGGTTTTAGCTTCTTACCTTCACCTTGCATCCTGTCCTTGCTGATATACAACTAGACTTGGTCTCCAACTTGAAAACTATGCTCCATCTGATGCTTATCATGCCTAGCCTTGTACTTTGCCTGTCTCTTTTCCAGTTGTTCCTATACTATCTGGTGGATATCCTGGATCCGTTCAATGAACCTAGTTGCTTTGTCCACATCACTATGTCCATCAACCATGGTATCTTTACCAAAGAAAAAATCCAAGGGAGACCTTGGTATGAAACCAAAGCAGGTCTCAAAAGGATATCTCTGGGTAGAAGAGTGTTTGTCTCTATTGTAAGCATGCTGCACATAACACAAGTGTTCATCCCAAAGCTTAGGGTGTTTGCTGCAATATTCTCTCAGTAACTGGATCACTATCCTGTTAACTACTTCTGTCTGGCCATTTGTTTGTGGATGAAAAGTTGTGCTTTTCTTTAATTTGGTGTCCACTAGTTCCCACAGACTGGACCAAAACTTCCCCACAAATTGGGTGTCTCGATCAGATATAATAGAAGTGGGTAATCCAAAATGAACCCATAGATGTTCAAAGAATAATTTTGCAGTTTGTTCAGCTGTAATCTGTTTACTACAGGGTATCAAAATACACAATTTTCTTAACCTATCCACAACAACATATAGATAATCATGACCTTTCCTAGATTTAGGTAGTCCTCCAACAAAATCCATGGAAATGCTTTCCCAAGGGTGAGAAGGAACTGGCAATGGAGTGTATAAGCCTAGTTTTCTGTTGCTAGGCTTGCTTTTAGCACACATAGCACACCCCTTTACATTCTAGAAACTGTCTCACTCATTCTTGGCTAGTAGCAGAACCTTTACAGCTGTGTAACTATTTTACTTACCCCAAAGTGACCTGATATCAGAGAAGTGTTTTCTTCCCTAATTATCTTTGCTCTCACAGTTTTTGGAATGCAGAGTTTGCCACAACGATATAAGAGTCGGTCCTTCACCTGATAGTCCAATTCTTCTACTCTTTTGCCTTGACTCAAAGTTGCATATACATCTTTAAAGCCCATATCTTGAGTATACTGTTCTATGTAGCTTTCATGTAGCACAGAATTATGCTTAAGTATGGTAGATGCATTTATAATGGGTCTAGATAACATGTCTACAACCTTGTTATGCATGCCCTTTTAATATCTGATGACTAAATGAAAGTGTTGTAGAAAACCCATCCATCTGTAATGTATTGATTGTTGCAACTTAGTTTGGGAGTGTAGATATTGAAGTGGCTGATGATCAGTATGTATTACTGTTTCTTTGCCCATTAAGTAATGTTTCCACTTTTTCACACTCTGAACTAATATATAGAATTCCTTATCATATGTAGGATAGTTAACTATTGCAGGATTAAAAGTCTCAAAATGATAACATATGGGTTTACCGTGTTGTGTGAACACTGCTCCCATGGCATAGTGACTGGCATTACTTTGGATCTCAAATGGTCTTTGTAGATCTGGCAGTGCTAGTACAATTGTTGTACTATTTTTTTCTTTCAAGGTGTCAAACGCTTTCTGGTGTTTGCCTCCCCACTGAAACACCTTGTTCAATCCTATCAAAGCATGTAAGGGAGCTGCAATTGAGGAAAAATTTGAAATGAACTTCCTCCAATATCGTGCTGCTCCTAAGAAGCTTCTCACTTCTATAGCAGACTTGGGTTTAGGCTAGTTTACAATGACTTCCACTTTAGAGGGATCTATTTTCAATTCACCTCCCCCTACTATGTGACCCAAATAATTTAGAGAGGTTTTGCCAAATTCACATTTGTAGAGTTTAACATAAAGTTTTTATCTTTTCAAAACATCTAATATCTGCTTAACATGATTTAAATGTTCTTCCCATGTTTTACTAAAAATCTGAATGTCATCCAGATACGCAATAACAAAATCATCAAGAAAAGGTCTGAGTACATCATTCATTAATCTCATGAAAGCAGCAAGGGCATTGGTCAAGCCAGAAGGCATAACCAGCCATTCATACAATCCCTGTTTTGTTTTGAAAGATGTCTTCCATGCATCTTGCTCTGCAACTCTGACCTGATGGTATCCACTATGCAAAAATAAACAGCTTCCTTCAATTGATCTAAAAGATCATCTATGCGAGGAAGGGGATAACGATTTTTTATTGTTATCTTATTCAGTGCTCAGTAATCAATGCACATTCTCCACGAGCCATCTTTCTTTCTCACCAAAACGATTGGTGACCCACATGGTGATGTACTAGGCCTAATGAACCATTTTTCAAGCAACTCATGCACCTGCTTCTTGATTTCAGCATTCTCTAAAGCAGATAACCTGTACATGTCAATGTTAGGCAAAGGAAGATCTTGCTGCAAAATAATATCATGTACTATTCCCTTTTTGGGTGGCAGACCTTGAGGTTCTTGAAACAAGACATCATACTCTGAAACAATCTTTTCTATATCAGCTTGCTAATCAGAATTACAGCCTTCAAATACATTGGTTCTATCAGTTTTCTTTTCCTTTACAACTATTAATAAGAACTGTTTGCATGAATTTATCATTCTTTTCATATGTCCTGAGTTTATGAGAGTATAATTATCCTTGAGCTTATGAGCTCTTACAAAATATTCGATTCCATCTTTGACAAGTAGATACTTGTTCTCGGCTCTATAGAAAATAGCATTTCTATCATACAAGTAAGGGCTTCCTAAAACAATTCCGCATATATCGAGAGGAATTATATCTAACTCAACCTCATCTACAAATGCTGACCCAAAAGAAAACTTGAGTTTGCACTATCTAGTCACTTGTAGTTGTGCTTTATCATTCAACCATCCTAATGGGTATGGTTTCTTATGAGGTGTAGTTGCTAATCCCAATTTCTTTGCAATTTCTCCAGAAATCATATTTACTTGTGAGCCACTATCAAACAAGGTATCAAACTTTTGATATTTGAAAACAACTCAAATATGGAAAAGCTCATGCCCTTTTCTCTCATGTTCTTCATCAATAACAGATTCAATAGAATCACTAGTAGATGCTTCAGAATTCTTACCTTTTATACCTATGGCTGCAATGATTGTCTCATCTCCCGAGTCTGACCCCAAATCCTTCTGAATAGCTGCAGCAATCTTCTTCTTCTTGCCCTTGGACTTCTTAGGTCTCAGCTCTAGATGCAAAATCCAACAGTGCTCATCATCATGCCCCTCCTTTTTACAGTGGGTGCATGAGGCTTTGCCTTTTTGTGCAGTGTTAGTGTTATGAAAGAAACTCAAGAAAAGATAGAAAAGATAGATCAACGCCTTAGAATTCAGCCTCTTCGAGGGGGCAACCTCCTTTACATTACATAAATGAACAATTATTCGATGATACAAATGAAAAGACCTCCTTTCTATATATAGGTGTCTAAGGGGTCATAACATAATCAGAGCCGACATAACAATAATAATGTAAGGGCACAATAATAACAATAGTGGGCTTCTATGTGGCACAATAACAACAATATGGGCACTACATGGGTACATCAATATAATAAGTGGGTTGTACTAATAACAATAAGGGGTTACACTAGTAATATAGGGGCCTAACATGCCCCTCTCCTTCAAAAAGTGTTGTCCTCAACCGGCTTGATTAGTTCTTGATGCTTCTATATAAAATTATTGTCCTCCCATGTGGAATCTTCAGCAGGTAAGTTCTTCCACTTGATGAGATACTCTGAAATTGATCGATTTCATAGCTGTCGAGTTCTTGTTTCTATGACTGCTTCAAGTTCCAATATGATTTTTCCTTCCTCTTCAATTCCTGGCAATATGGTTTGAATTGGGATCTTTTGCAACTTTTGAATAAGTGGCCACACTTCTTCGTCCTTCTTCCATTCATCCCTTGCTCATTTATCCAATCTGGTTGGATAATAGAAATAGCACAAAACAATTTTTCCACAGCCTCATCCTTGAAGAGTCTTCCCATTCGGTAAGGTCGCCATTTTTTAAGTGCATGTAGTATTTTCAACATTTCCTTATCATAATTAGCTTGCTTGAGATGTAGTAGTAAAAATACCCAATCGCCTACATCAAAACATTTTTCACTATGATGTTGATCTACCAGTTGTTTCATTTGATTTTTCACTGAAGTGGTGTTATCCTTTAAAAGTTGGAGAACTTGTTGTTTATGCTCGATGTGATCTTTCTCTGCTTGAACCTTTTTCTTCTTGATATATCCTTCTATCTCTAGAGTTTGAGGAGTGGTAATTTCTTCCAATCCTTTACAATATATGGTCGGATTCATTTCTTAATGCTCGATGTGATCTTCCACTTCTTGAACATTTTTCTTCTTGATATGTCCTTCTATATTGATAGTTTGAGGAGTGGTTATTTCAACCAATGAATTACAAGATATGGTTGGATTCATTTCTTCTTTCTTGATGTGATCTTTCACTTCTTGCACCTTTTTCTTCTTGATATGTCCTTCTATCTTGAGAGTTTGAGGAGTGGTAATTCTTGCCAATGCTTTACAAGATATGGTCTGATTCATTTCTTCTTTCTCTAGGGTGGGGTCCTGGCGTATATCTTATTCTTTTGATGTTTCTTGATCATTTTCTTCCTCCTCTTCATATTCTATGTAAAGTAACTTCTTCTCAACACACTTACGACCTTTAGTGCATTTGCTATCACAATTGTAACAAAGCCCTTTTTCTCTTTTTTCTTCCAATTGTTGTGGTGTAACCCTTGTAGGTTGTGGAAGGCTAGGAGAAACAACACTTCCATATTTATAGTTGTGAGGGGTACGATTCCTGGTTTCCATAGTTTTGCTTTCCATTATGTCACAAAGCCCTTTTACTCTTTCCAATTGTTGTGGTGTTGCTCTTTGTATCCTCATAATGTGCTATCATTTCCTCCATGAAAATTGACCACGTAACAAGTTGTTTATGAGAACAAAGCCCTTTGTACCATAAAAATTGATCTGGTTCTAAATATGAAGATGCAATACATACCTTTTGTAATAGTTGTACACCATGTAGATCAAAATATTGGTCCATCTGAAGTATCCAATTTATCGGATCCTTGCCATCAAACTTCCTCATCTTGCTTTTTCTTGATTTTAGGAGCTCGACCTTGAAACGACTGTAACTCTGTACTTTCAGATCTTTAAGTTCTGAAATTGCGACCTATAGTAGCCCTCTGTGTCCTCTTTCCAATGCCACCAATCTGATCCAAATTGGATTCTCTAAGGAAGCGTTATGCACAATCTCCCAAGATGACCTGATTATAGACCTTTTCAGAAGATCGAACTTGTATGAAGTGCCACGTGTCATGGTTTCGACTTTTGGATCTAAAAAATGCATACAAGAAACTACAGTCCATCCTCTTTCTATACCTTTTTACGAAATTTCAATCCGATCCCCAGACAGAAAGTTATGACGATTTTCCCCAGGTCACCTGTTTTGAATGTAATTTAGGAGTCTGCAAAAATACCAACTTCCTCAGATCATATCTCCGCAAATATCGTGCGAAAAGCTCTAAAATTTAGACCTAAGGTTTAACCTGATTTCTTCTCAAATGGGTTTTTTTTGCAACTTCTGAAACGTCTCAGAAAAAAATTATAGTGAAAATGCCACGATGACCTGTTTGGAGCAGCGAAACCCTAGAATCCAAAGCTCTGATACCAAATGTTATGAAACCAGCTCAAGAAAAGATAGAAAAGATAGATCAACGCCTTAGAATTTAGCCTCTTTGAGGGGGAAACCTCCTTTACATTACATAAATGAACTATTCTTCGATGATACAAATGAAAATACCTCCTTTCTATATATAAGAGTCTAAGGGGTCATAACATAATCAGAGCCGACATAACAATAATAATGTAAGGGCACAATAATAACAATAGTGGGTTTCTATGGGGCACAAGAGTAATAATATGGGCACTACCTGGGTACATCAATATAATAAGTGGGTTGTACTAATAACAATAAGGGGTTACACTAGTAGTATAGGGGCCTAACATGCCCCTCTCCTTCAAAAAGCGTTGTCCTCAATGCTTGAGTAGTTCTTGATGCTTCCGTATAAAATTCTTGTCCTCCCATGTGGAATATTCAGCAGGTAAGTTCTTCCACTTGATGAGATACTCTGAAATTGATCGATTTCGTAGCTGTCGGGTTCTTGTTTCTGTGACTACTCCAGGTTCTAATATGATTTTTCCTTCCTCTTCAATTTCTGGAAATATTTTTTGCATTGGAATATTTTGCAACTTTTGAATAGGTGGCCATACTTCGTTGTCCTTCTTCCATTCATCCCTTGCTTCGTTTATCCAATCTGGTTGGATAATAGAAATAGCACAAAACAATGCTTCCACATCCTCATCCTTGAAGAGTCTTCCCATTCGGTAAGGTCGACATTTGTTAAGTGCATGTAGTATTGCCAACATTTCCTTCTCATAAATAGCTTTCTTTAGATGTAGCAGTAAAAATACCCAATCACCTACATCAAAACATTTTTCACTATGACGTTGAACTACCTGTTGTTTCATTTCATTTTGCACCAAAGTGGCATTATCCTTTAAAAGTTGGAGAACTTGGATTCGATGCTCGATGTGATCTTTCACTGCTTGAACCTTTTTCTTCTTGATATGTCCTTCTATCTTTAGAGTTTGAGGAGTGGTAATTTCTTCCAATCCTTTACAAGATATGGTCAGATTCATTCTTGACGCTCGATGTGATCTTTCACTTCTTGAACATTTTTCATCCTGATATGCCCTTCTATCTTGATAGTTTGAGGAGTGGTAATTCCGACCAATGAATTACAAGATATGGTTGGATTCATTTCTTCTTTCTTGATGTGATCTTTCACTTCTTTCATTTCTTTCTTCTTGATATGTCCTTCTATATTGAGAGTTTGAGGAGTGGTCATTCTTGCTAATAGTTTACAAGATATGGTCTGATTCATTTCTTCTTTCTCTGGGGTTGAGTCCTGGCATATATCCTCTTCTTTTGATGTTTCTTGATCCTTTTCTTCCTCCTCTTCATACTCTATGTAAAATAATTTCTTCTCAGCACACTTATGACCTTTTGTGCATTTTCTATCACAATTGTAACAGAGCCATTTTTCTCTTTTTTCTTCCAATTGTTGTGGTGTAACCCTTGTAGGTTGTGGAAGGCTAGGAGAAACAACACTTCCATCTTTATAGTTGTGAGGGGTAGACTTCCTTGTTGCCATAATTTTACTTTCCAATATGTCACAAAGTCCTTTTACTCTTTCCAATTGTTGTGGTGTTGCTCTAAAGAAGGTGTTGCTCTTTGTATCCTCATAATGTGCTATCATTTCCTCCGTGAGAATTGACCACGTAACAAGTTGTTTACGAGAACAAAGCCCTTTATACCATAAAAATTGATCTGGTTCTAAATATGAAGATGCAATACATACCTTTTGTAACACTGGTACACCATGTAGATCAAAATATTGCTCCATCTGAAGTATCCAATTTACCGGATCCTTGCCATCAAACTTCCTCATCTTGCTTTTTCTTGATTTTAGGACCTCGATCTTGAAACGACTGTAACTCTATACTTTCAGATATTTAAGTTCTGAAATTGCTACCTATAGTATCCCTCTGTGTCCTCTTTCCAATGCCACTAGTCTGATCCAAATTGGATTCTCCAAAAAAGAGTTATGCACAATCTCCCAAGATGACCTGATTATAGACCTTTCCAGAAGAGCGAACTTGTATGACGTGCCATGAGTCACTGTTTCAACCTTTGAATTTGAAAAATTCATATAAGAAACTACATTCCGTCCTCTTTCTATAACTTCTTACTAAATTTCAATCCGATCCCCAGAGAGAAAGTTATGACGATTTTCCCCAGGTTACATGTTTTGAATGTAATTCAGGAGTCTGCAAAAATACCAACTTCTGCAGATCATATCTCCGCAAATATAGCGCGAAAAGCTCCGAAATTCAGACCCAAGGTTCAGAGCGCTTTCTTCTCAAATGGGTTATTTTGCGACTTCTGAAATGTCACAGAAAAAAAATTTATAGCGACAATTCCACGATGACCTGTTTGGAGCAGCGAAACCCTAGAATCCAAATCTCTGATACCAAATGTTATGAAACCAGCTCAAGAAAAGATAGAAAAGATAGATCAACGCCTTAGAATTCAGCCTCTTCGAGGGGGCAACCTTCTTTACATTACGTAAATGAAAAATTATTTGATGATACAAATGAAAAAACCTCCTTTCTATATATAGGTGTCTAAGGGGTCATAACATAATCAGAGCCGACATAACAATAATAATGTAAGGGCACAATAATAACAATAGTGGGCTTCTATGTGGCACAATAACAACAATATGGGCACTACATGGGTACATCAATATAATAAGTGGGTTGTACTAATAACAATAAGGGGTTACACTAGTAGTATAGGGGCCTAACTGTTAGCCTTCCTTGCTTTCCACTTCTGCTTTCTTTTCTCCTTTCTCTTGCTTACAGTGGGATGGGACGGTCCCCCAACTTCTGGATTTCCATTCTTTCCTCTAACTTCTAGATGAGTAGCTTGTACAGATACCTCATCTATACTAGTGGGATTAAACATGAGGATGGTATGCCTCATGTAGCTGTGTAGACCACCAATGTACTTCAAAAGAGTCTCGGTGAGTCTAATGAAATACCCAACATCAATGCTCTCTTTCGGAACTCTTGACTATACCCTTTTACACTTTGCCCTTTCAACTACCAAAGAGATTGCCAACTCATCATGGCTTGTTGCATGTAGGCCAATGGATAGAACTTCTTTTTGATTGTAGTAACAAATTCACTCTAGACAAAGATGGTCTTACCATGCTTCCTCATATCAACTTGGGTTTTGCCTTCCCACCATACCAAGGCAGTGCCCCCTAGGTGAAGGCTTTCCAACTGAATCTTTCTCTTGTCTGAGTTTATATTTTGTACTCTGCAATACACATCAATTTGTCTAATCCAATTGTCCAACCTTTCAGCATTTAGCTCTCCATCATATATAGGCAAATCAAATTTAACATCTAACTTAATCAAAGATGCCTTCTTATTATGCACAGGGCTACTAGGAGGTGTAGGGAAGCTTTCTTATTTCCCCTTTCCTTTGGAGTGGTCATGGGAATGAGATTCATCTTCTTCCTTATCTTCCTTAGAGCCTGATGAATCTTCACCCTTATGCTTTCTAAAGTCCCTATACATTTCTTCCACCATGGACTTTATAGGTAGGAAACTTTCTATGAATTGATAGTCTAGCCCTACAGATCCTTCTTCTGCCATTGTCTTTCGAGAATAGACTCTCCCAATCTCAGGATTAGTTTCCACCAACTCTCTTTCTCCTAATTTGAGCTTTGATCTAGTGAGGATTCACAGCTAAACCAACACAAGCTTGTCTAACCTTACAGCCTTGAGCTCTGATACCACTTGATCTGATAATCACCCTATGAGTGACCTGAGTGAAGATTTATTAAACAAAAGATATTACAAACCCATGTGCTGGTGTGTGTGTTCTGTGTTATTGAAACAACAGATTTATCAGTTTGCCAATACACATAAAATAAATGGAAAGACAGCAGAGAAATACAGTAACAATTGTTGGTCACAGAAACGGAAATGCATGAATTGCGCAAAAAGTTATTTTTGTCAAAACGTCGTGCGACTCGAAGGACATAAGACTCTTTGGCCAGGCCCAAGATTGCCCAGAAATACAAAGACACAAACAGTTTTTAATAATGAGTTCAACCTATTCTCTAGGGCTACGTCTTCATTCCAGCTTCAGTGGTGGCCTCATTTTACTGTGTCTTTCAGTAGAGAAATTACAATGCAGGGACTCAATATGAGTTCTCCTGAAGCAGAGTTTGCTTGGCAGGGTGGTTCTTGGATTCCCCAAGCTACTTGGAGTACATAGACTCTTGTTCTTCCTACCAGCTCTCTGACCCTCGGTCTATAGTGGAAAGAGCCAACTGTGATGCTCAATCCGGATAGATTCCTCTATGGGAAGGCTTGAATCTTCAAGCTCTCTGGTGCTCGATGTTGCCTATGGTCAACTCGGCCCTTTGTGTCCTCTACTTGGCTTTACCGCTCTCTGTGCTCAGTCTTCCTCTCAGGGTTCAATATTCACTATCTCTCTTGGTCGCTTCGACTCTTTGATCTCAGTCTCTCTTCCGATCCCCGTTCACTATCTCTGTTCATGGCTTTAGACATTTCTCCTCCATGCCTGTTTGGTTTCGCTCACGCCTGCGTCGATTCGCCTGTCGCTCGTGTGCTTGGAGTTCCCTATTCGACATCAGCATGAACACTCGAGAAGTAGCCACATGTCCACACTAGAATGGCTCCAGCTTGTTCATTGATTCGTTTCTTTCTCCATCATGGTGGTCAATGGATTCCAAATCCCCTTAAATTGCGGCTTAATTCCCTATCAATTCCGCTCTGTCTATCGGATGCAATCTCAGCCATCCGATCTGGGCTCCTCCAGATCCAACGTCATTCGCACGTCGAGCGCTGTTGACTTGCTCGACCGATAATGCGCGATCATGGTGATTTTTCTCTCACCTCCGCTGCCATGCATCAATCACTGAGTGTGATCGCTCCACTTTCTCCAAAACAGCTTACCATTCAAGGGTGCCCCGATCAATATTGTCGGTTTCTAGGGCACGGGTCCCGCCTTTGTACTTTAGCGCCTTTACCTTTTTCTTCCCGCGGTCCTCTAGTTCCCCCATGCGACCGAGTGCTTAAGGCTCCTCCTTTTTGGCTCTATTTGCCCGGCGATGTGTGTTATCGAAAATCAGCTCTTTTTCCTGATCCGGGTCTCCTAGGGGCTATTTTGACCTCCTGCGCAATCTCCATGGGCCTCGGTCAACGCGCTTTGACCAAGGCCCTCGTCGTTCCATGCTGGCTGCCATGGCCACTGGTTCAGGGTGTTTTGGATTGCTGTTTTGGATTCTTCAAGGACTTGTTTCATCCCGATATAGTCATGGTTCTATGACAGTTATTTGTGGATCCGATTTGGATCAATAGAACCATGGAGAACCACAGCTTCAAGTTCATCTGAACGAGTCATTTTAGTAACCAAAATTCATACTGCTAAAGAATATGATTTTTTGGGTCATTTGAGGAGCCAAGGCACCACTGTACGCTAAAGTTTTTTGGGATGAGTTTACGCCACACACTCTGGTCCAAACATTGATAAGTGAGGACAGGTTGTCTGCTCAAATAAGGGGCAAGTTTTTAACTCTCATCCTGGTCAAATCCACATCCAAAGAGACCATGATTTTTGGACTGTAAGAAGACTGCATTTTGTACATAGAGCTGGGTAAACACAGTAAGGGACATGCTTGCTAGGCTGATTCGAACCAGATCTAGAGATTATCCCTATTGCGCATGTATCAGTGGCCATTGCTTATTTTCTAAGCTGCATTGGATTTAATGATAGCTAATATGACCGCTGTTAGAAGAAAGTAGGCGTTGAAGCTTCCAGAGGAGAGTTCCATAGCTTGCCTTGGTCACTGATATTTCAAGAAATAATTTCTGGGTTTGTTCTTGGTCATTGGGAGCTGAAGTCCTCCACCAAATAACCCATTGTATTCAGTTCTTCTCGCTGGAGTAATTATGAGGTTCTATTGTTCCTATTTTCTATCTGTATATTCAAATTTCAAGGAAGAAGAGACTGCTTGTGCGATAATGCAATTTACATATTGTTATATATCAACAATGTGTTAAATTCTGGGTCCGATATAAAGGTTTTTGAAGTCTATTTTAGTGCTTAAGCACTGTATAATTTGTTCTGGAGAAACAAAATTAAAAGATACACCTATAGCAGTTTGCAATTTCCTGCACCACTCTTCCGTATTGGTATTATAAGAACTATATTGTTCAATTCTTTTTAGCACAGTCGACTCCCATATGATCTATATGGTTACAATATCACCCCCAACGACTTGCTCACCATCACATCATCTCTCATCAAACGGCGTTGACTTTCTCGTATCAAATGAAGAAAACTTTCTCTCATCAAAAGTATTGTGTGTTGAATGGTCCACAATCCACTGTGCTTCGCTCCATACCATTGTTGGCTCCACAGTCAACTCCTCCCACACACAGTTAGCCTCACTCGTTCACAATCAGCCTCACCACTGCGTAGCTAAATTGTTCCCTCAAATTCCTCTTTCAGAATGTTGATTTCCTGGAATAATCCTTTCGTTGGTGCATTGTTGTTGTCCCATATACATAAACACATTGCTACAAGTCTGGTATATATATATATATATATATATATATATATATATATATATATATATATATATATATATATATATATATATACATACATACATGCATACATACATACATGCATACATACATACATACATACATATATATATATACATACATACATACATACATACATATATATATATATATATACATACATATATATATGTGTGTATATATATATATATGTATATATGTATATGTATGTATATGTATGTATATATATATATATATATATATATATATATATATATATATATATATACGCTGACACCCTCTATGCTACCAAATTTGAAGTTCATTGCAAGTTTACTGAATTTTTAAAGATCTAGTAAACGTTTTCGGTGAGGGATTATTTTATGTTGTTTCTGAGCTCCTGCTGTCTTTTCTGAAGTGTATATATGATGTAAATTGCATTATAGCATGGATTCTCGATTTTGAAAGAGACTTTTTTGATGTATTTCAATTGAGTATTGATAGTGGAATATGAAGCAGAAATTCTTGTGCCCTCACTATGATTCAAAAGGCCGAGTCATTCTAGATCTAAAGGTTTCAAGAGTTGAGTTATAATAGGGATAGAGAGCCACATTGTTCTAGATGCATCAGCAATAGTCTCAAGAGCTTAAGTGGATCAAATCATCCCCCATCACTCCATGTCTATTGAAAGGAGACAATTCATCTAGCCATTGGAGAAGCCATGTTGCAATATTAGGATAAAAGGAATCGAACTGCAACCACTAATGTTATGATTTGATTTCTACATGCTTGTAGCAGTACGTTTATGATAGGTTGAGCTCGTGTACATGTTCTAGATTTCATGTGCCTATAGTAGCTTGTAATGTGCATGCAACAGTCTATCAATATCATTGTGGTTTATTTTCTTCGTAAAGGAAGGGAAGATCTAGAGAAAGAGAGCATTTTACTGGGTTCACCAGAGAATTGCATTGAAGGCTATTATGCACGGATGCTAGTGTTATATGCCGTATGGTCAATGAAATATAGAAGCTAATCTCATTTCTGTTGGGGTCTTGTTGTTGCTGGAAAAGAAGAACCTGTGGGCTGCAAACTTGTCAAGCTAGACATTCTTTTAAAGCAGAAATATTGGGATTTCTGTGTAGAAATTGAGGCACAAGACATTGTGAAGTGAGAACATGAGCAGTGCAAATTAATTCATGTTGAAAAGTTGGCAAATTAATTTTATAAAACTATTATTGTTTCTACAAGTGAATTTTTGGTCATTTATTGATTTTATTGTTTAAATAATGGAGAAAATTCATGGATTATTGAATTTATTAAGCACTTTAATCTTATCTACTAGTGGAAGCACAGTTAAAGTCAGAAAAGACACTCTTAGAGATATTCAAACATCTTTATAACATGCACAAGAAAACATTGATTTTTTGTAGCTTGAATCTCAGCTACAAGGAGCAGAATTAAAACACAGGAATCATCATTCTGAACTTGTTTCTGTTTAGAACATTGAAACAGAATCCCATAAGTAGCAAG
Organism: Pinus tabuliformis; assembly: GCA_031772625.1. NCBI lineage: Eukaryota > Viridiplantae > Streptophyta > Pinopsida > Pinales > Pinaceae > Pinus > Pinus tabuliformis. The sequence continues at coordinate 1,882,468,458 of CM062816.1, read as the reverse complement.
TTGATTTAGATCCAGTGCTCATTTGAGAATCAGATTTGCATGCAAATGTAGAAGTTCAGTTTGCACTTCCCAAGCCCATCATCAGACCATGGGAACAGCTTGTCCACAACAAGCACAAAATTGGTCTTAGATATGACAAGGATGTGTCCTTTCATATTCTAGACTACTCCAAGCCAATCCAATTTCAAAGTGCTGGATTTCTTCAGGACAGTTCATCTTCACCTACTCCTCATTGCAGTTCACCTTCAGTAGTTCTAGATTCTGCCCATCTTCCACAACAACAAATTGTGAAATGCCAACACTATGATTGAGTTGGCAATCTGAAAGATCATTTTTTTCATCTTCATCCATGTAAGCACTATCATAAAACCAGTCATTCTTCAAATAGATGCTTCAAAAACAAACCTCCTACAAGAACAAAGATTCATCTTGGACGGATCGCTTCTTAGCAATAGGCATCAACAGCCAAGAAGATAGTCCAGTCACTAAGAATTCCAGTGTTGGTGGTCATCCTTAAACCACCACCATTTATACCAACATTTCAGAGAGCACATTCAGCCTAGTGCTGCCATGCATTTTTGCACATTTTGTATTATAGCTCTCTTCTTGGACTCATACATAACCCTTCAGATTAAGGGGGGGAATGTTGGACACCTAATCCTCTATGGGTTAGTGTGGAAGCAGAATAGACTAAGGAAGTCCAAGAGACCTTGGGATGTGGAACCCAACGGTCAAACCATGTACTATAAGTGTATATCATTTGTTATTAAAAGATGAACTCTCATGCTTATCTTTCATATTATGTTGCTACCCATGTGTGTGTTTGACAACATGGCACAACATAGCACCTCAAATTAGGCCCAAGAGGCCTTGAAGTGCATGCAACCTCCATTCAAGTTTGGTTTATACATTATAACAACAAAATGTGTGTGTGTGTGTGTGTGTGTGTGTCTATATATATATATATATAAACCAATAGTTTGTATTTAATCAAAAATGGGAGGCCCATCGGTTTGACCTCGAGACCTCCCCTATACACCAATGCATAAACTTATACATGCCGACCAACACACTAACCATGGACTTTGTAAAGTCCACCCAACATATATGTATTTAAACCTGTCTCATTTTGATAGCAAGAGGAGGTCGCGAGCATTAAGAGAGGCAACAAAGTTAGATTAGGTGGCGTGATGAGAGGGGTCTCTCACTCACTCAAATCACGAGGAATATTTTGGAGAATATTCTAGAGAATATTCTAAGGAATATTTTAATGGAATATTCCAAGAATATTGTGAACTATTGTGGCACAAAATTTTAGTAAGAGGTGATAGTCGAGAACCTGGTTAAGTTTAAACCCGTGTTTCTTGAAATTTCACAAGAAATCCACTAGTGTAGTTAGAATTTGTATTTGAGAACCAAATTTAAGGGCTCATGGAAAAATCATACATCTCTCATTAAGTTATTGGCACATACTTCGAGGCAGCCTTGGTCATGTTTATACTCTAGCTTCATTTACGAAGGATTGTTTTCTACCTTATGGAAGTTTAAATCTTTAGATTCTAACAAGATAAAGGTGTTTTCATCCCTTGAAAGGTCAATCACTAACCATGATATATTATTCATGGTGGTGCAAGGGAAATTGTAGATCCTGCGAGGAGAGGCATGTATCATGTTGTAAAAGGCATGTAGCTAAGAACATTCATGCATGATGCAAGAAATATTTTTCCCAAGTACAAAGAATTCATGACACATATGATTTTGGATATGGCTATGCAAGGAAAGTCATGACTCATGCAAGGATAGTCAATAGCATGTAAGAAACTTCATGGAGCTGGAAGTGTGAAGCAAATACCTTCCTCACTAAGAGGGAGGGTCATATTTTGGGTAGCTCGAAGGGTATTTCTAAGAGAGGATAACCCATCATAGAATTATTTTGGTGGGTGATTTACAAAAAAATGAGGTTTCAGACACAAAGTACAGGTTTAGGACCAAAATAAAATAATTGTTTATTGTAATGGGTTGTGAGGATAAAACCCTAAGTTTATAGGTTTCCTAAGTGAACCAAGCTAGAATGGTAGAAATAGGAGATCCAAGGAGAGGCTCATTGTGTGTAAGACAGATATGACTTCTCTTATGTTAGGTGTGACCTAGGATGGCCCATTTCTACTCATGGAGGTCGAGTATCCTTAAGAGAATATGTAATTCTTGTTCTGAGAAGGATGAGTCAAAGATGAGCTAAGGAATGAGGTTTTGGAGGGCTAAATATCAACACAATTTTGGTTTAGGTCCTATAAGGTCAATGACTAATATCCATCTATGTTGTTAAAGATTTGAAGGAGTTCGATTGTGAAAAGAAGTCTAAAGAAGAGGGTCAAGGGTAAGTAAGAGGTTTTCCATGAAGTATGAATAGAGTTACATCATAGCAATCATCCCTATGTAAACGTCAAGCCTAGATACATAGATGCATACATTCAAAGAGGGATTAGTTAAATATGGTCTGAGATTTATGTGTTAGAGAAACAAGGTCGAGTTACTTGCCTACATGTTGGAGGAAGAATAGTAGCTTACTATGCTTTATAGTGTATGTTGGTTGATTAAATAGAAGGATGTTGAGAAGATCTATTAATATAATCCTAGCCTAGATTGAGTTCTATCCATTGTGGAAGCTAAACAAAAGCCTTAGTACAAGGATGAAGTACCTCAAATCATAAGGAATAGGGTTGAAAGGCCTTAGGGTGCTGGAAGACTCGGTCGAGACCTGTCTAAGGAGGCGAAAAACTAGAAGAGGGGCTCGTGAAGGCCTTACTAGGCTACTATAATAGTTGAGTGACCTCAGTTTGATATCTCAAGTTTTTAGGTGATCCGTGAATGACGTTATGGATGTTCTAGTAAAAGTAAGGTTGATGAGTGTATCATCAAAATTCTATTAAAGAAAGAAGCCATAAAGAGTAAGGGTTAAAAGCTATTGGTATAATGAGTTTGAATATAGAAATTATTTGAAGGAGAAAATACTTTGTGAACAGTTTGTGGATAAGGGAGTATAAGGAGATAATTTTATGTCGTCAAAGGAGGCAAAGGACAAGTCATATGTCAAGAAAAATGAGGACTAAAAGGGTTATATCATCAATCATTCATGTGTATTTGTTCTTGTTGTTTTGGGCATATTACAGATCTGAAGAAGCATATCACAAGCCCTAGTTTGTAAACTATGTATACTAGTTGTACTAGTGATTGAGGGCCATCTTACCCAGTATGAGAGCCCCATGATTCTTATATTGAATGAATAATAAAATAATTGAGCTTTGGGCTGAAATTTATGTATACCTAATTGGTTTCACTGTTGAATATTTCATTTGTGCAAAGTTCTAGAAGGTTGAGGGTGACCACTGCGTTTGTGTGTATGATTAGCCTCAAACTAGATCTAGGGCCTAAGGAAAAATTCAACATAGTGGGTAAGCGATGGTTTTTTGATTTAGCGAGTGGAGGCTTCCTTCGGGTTGTGGCCTAAGAAAGTGGGAGTGGTCGTTTTCCTCTGGTGGTGGCTAGAGAAACTAGTGGAGGTTGGGGCGTCCTATAGGTTGGCACGTCCAATAGGTTGGGGCCTACATATCGGTAAGGAAGTGGTGTCTTTCATCAAGTAGTGGTCTGGAGGGATTTTTTTTCTCACGTGCATCGCAAGTTGGGGCTTGCACACTTGTGGTGGCCAGTGCATTATGTTAAAGAAATATTTTTATAATAATAAGAAGACAAAGACAAAAGAAGATAGTGTTTTTTTCTCCTGGAAGGGTTTCCACTTTATATGTTATGTTGATATGTTTATGGTTACCATTTTTCTTATCTGCTTTAATGTATTATATGTTGCTTATGATATATGCATGTGATAACTACAAATTTGTTATATTTTTCTAATTAAATAATGATTCAATTAAAGTAATAAAGGGTAAAAAGTATTAATTATTTATCAATTGGTACAATAATGTTGCACCCCCTACTTCCCGCCCCATCCCCCTCCCCCCTCTAAGCATTGTGAAGCTCCCAACAATATATTTTGTCTCTATGTTTTAGCAATGTGTATTAATACTAGGAAAATATGTTAGGAAATATATTTACATAATCTTAGATGAGATAAATTTGTTTTCAATACTTCATAGCATCAAAGCGATATTAAAGATCCTAAAATAAATTAGAATATACTATTGGAAGACATTTTATAATATTCTATGATATAAATAATCCTATTGTTTGTTAACTAATACAATATTGGTTAGGCTTAAAAGAAAATAATCACTTTATTAACCAACATCTTAACATCTTCATTCATAAAGGGGTTTTTGAAATTGTGAGAACATAATCAATATATCAAAGGCATTACCTCGGAAGTGGGGTAAGGGGTGTATTGGTATTTAGGGATATAAAATAAGGTATTTGATAAAAATAGGAGATATCTACTAAATGTAATGATTATTTTTATTAGAAATTTGTATTCAGAGAAAGATCTAATGTAACAATTTTGAAAGAATCAAATTATAAATATTATTTAATATCCCATGAGCATAAATGATATAACACAAATTGAATAAATAAAAACCTTATAATATAATTATAAATTTGATTCTTCCCCAAATACTCAAAATAAATAATATTAGTTTTAAATGGATACAACTTGATCCTTCCCTAAAAATCTATAAAGTAACCCTATAAGATCCACGAGCTCTAACTATCCCCCATGTATAATTTATATTCATATACATTAAAAACATCTGCACATTCAAAAATAAATATTATTAATTTTAAACTAATATTCATATATTTTATTTAAAAAGCACAGAGGATATGATCCTTTCACTTAAAAACATTTACACATTCAAAAATAAATATTATTAATTTTAAACTAATATTCATATATTTTATTTGAAAAGCGCATAGGATATGATCCTTTCACATAAACCAAAGATTTGAAGTTAGCGCAAATAAAATATATTCAACTATAGAAAATCTAAAAAACCCCAATTTGAATCACCATAAAAGGGGATTTAGTAGGAGTATTGAAAATTGTACAAATTCTACTCGAGTATTTTCTAAAGGATCTCCACACACTACTATTAATGATAGCATCAACACTTATGATTATCATTCTCACAAAAGAAGTAAGAATGGAAATGATATAACACTAAGAATATTTGGCTGTAAAAATTGAATCTTCTCTTTATAAATGGATTCTGGCCTAGCTTAAAAAAATAAAAAATAAAAACATCTCCTTCATTTTTAATTCATGGATTTTTTCATTTTAAGTAACTTTTTCATTTACATAATGATCCTTGAAATTCTTCCAATCGTTCCTTGCAACTTATCAAAATTACACTATTTACTATATATAGAAACCATGAAGTTTAATATAATGGAATGACATAAATAGCTTATTTGATCAACTTTGACAAGAGAGTGAATGTGGTGATACAATGTGAGTGTTTTTTAGTATAATAATTTTGTGGGCAATTTAATTGTGTTTTAAATAAATTTATATTACATTGTTAATTTGGGATCGTAAATTTGTGAAGTCTATGACACAGTATAAATATAGTTTTACCTTGTCTTTGCTAGAATGGGTTGTGCTTATAACATAATTAATAGTTTCAAGTATTTTAATAACTAAAAAATAAGTTTCATCTATAACATAGGGGTTATAGATATATTGTATATATTATATTTATTGCATTTTTTTAAATAATTAAAATTATTGTCTTTTTATATATATATATATATATAATTTAAAAATGATAATTAAATTATTGTCTTTTTTTTTATATATATATAATTTAAAAATGATAATTTTTCTATTTTAAATTTTTAAGGGATAAAAATGTCTTACAACATTTAAAAAAAATAATGTCTGAAAGGAGACGCAATGGCGGTGAACACCAGTGATCCGTTTGGACAAGCTATTGTAGAAAATGTTGCGTTTTTGTTCGGCTTACAAGAGATTCGATGAGGGAGTCCACTGATATGCTGGATATCCACATAAATATATCAAGTCATGAGAGTAGTTCTCTCTTCAGTCAGGGGTATTTGTTGCAGCAGGAAAGACTATAAAATCCTAACTGTAAGGCCTTTAAAATCAAGTGGTCTTTTACTGAAAGGATCAGGTTATGTGGTGGGCATTACAAGGTTTTGGCTAGCTCTGTCTTTATTCTCTCCCACCTTAGTAGCAAATACGAATTATCTTTCTCCATATATGACTCTTGAAAATGTAGGTTTGCCTCCTATCAAGCCGAATCTAGATTTTCTCCTTTTATTAAGTGAGGCCTTGTTCCGATCTATTTTTCTACAGGTAGATCCATTTCATCACGGTATTTTAGATGCATATTAGAGCTTTTTCGGCCTGATTTAAGGAGGGATCTTGTTGCATCAAACTTCTGGGGGTTGTATTGGTGATGTGTTTTATGATCTACGATTAATCCCCTTAATCAGTCAACATATAGGTTTCTTTGAACCAGATATAGATGAGAGACAAGTAAAGGGCAGCCTATAATGTCCATATCCAAAGCCCAAGGAGTTTTTCTAGGTTTTTATCCAAACTTTTAGTGGGAAATTAATCCTGCTAGGTGTTAGGGGAGCGAACCTAAGATAAGATCTGAAACAACGTCTACAAAACACATAAGGTATTCCAACATCCTTACAAAGTCGTCTTTTGGAAGGAAAGTTGTTGAAGGATGAGATGCAACTAGAATATTATGGCATTCACAGGAATTCAACTGTTATGCTAAACTTAAGATTGCAATGTGGAACCCAAAGATCAAGCATCCCAGCTAGATCTTCTTCCACTAACAAGAACCAAGTTTCCTTTAAGGACGCGTTGAGAGGGAAAGCAGTTACATTAAAAAAAAAATCGCCAAATTTGACAATTCCAAGTCCTTACCTTTTTGAGAAGATGGAGAAAGCCCCAGATCTAACCATAAAATAAATGGATGTGAGTGGCATTTTCTCTGTGCTAGAGGAAAAAGCTATCATATGCTGATTTAATGGTTTTTGGCCCAAATATGAAGATCTCCATGAATGGGTCTACCTCAACTCGATAACAAATTGTGACATTTACCTATGTACAAAGGGATTTTTTGTGGTACAGTTTGAGAATCTCACACATTTTGATTTTTTCATTAATGATGGACCATGGTTTTGTGGAAGGGGGGGCCTTTTTGTAACTCCATGGTTCCCCAATTTCGATGCCAATACAATGGTGGTTTCAAAAATGCCAATATGGGTAAGGTTACATAATCTCCCTCTTCCTTTCTGGAACCACCAAGTTTTAGAAGACATTGGAAATTCACTCAGGAGATTCCTATATTATAGATTAAACCAATAATATGTACAACTATGCCTTTCAACCGCCAACTCTTCACAATTTTCCCTAGAGGTTGTCCATTTAGAAGTTGTTGTACGAATTGGATAGAAATTTGCAAATCTCCATCAATCTGTAACAAACGGAAACATTCATGAATATTGATCATAATACAATTTTTTAGTGCCAAAAACTCTTTCCATATTGTTACTAGTTGATCCACAACTTTGTACAAAAACTCTTAATGTTGATGAGTTCCAATCTCGGAAAACACCTCCAAAAACAATTCTAGGGTTACCCTTTGAAGCCCCATCAAAATCCAATTTGAAAAAACCATTAGGAAAAGGAGAGAAAGAAGTATTCGATGAAGGTATTAGGTCTTGAAATAATGTATCTTTGGGAATTCTCATGTTCTGATTTTGATTCAGTTTCTACATGATCCCTGCCTCTATGCTATCTACCTTCTAATCATCAGTTTACCAAGAGACAACAAGGAGTGTTTATCTTATATTTTGTATAATCACTTCTTTAATCTTTGTTACCATTCTTCTTTAGCTCTGAAAATTCTCGCATTCCTCTCCTTCCACAAATTCTAGAGAATAAAGCCTTTTACCAAGGTCCAAGCCCTGTTGACTATGGCATTTTTAAAGAAAACATCATTCCATTGAGCTACAAAATCCACTAAATTATCTCTATTCTGATTGTCATTGCCAAAAATGAATAAAAGAAATGGACCACACCTCATGGCCCTACAACACCTTTCTTTCTAATATGGTCCCAGGTGAGCAGCTTGTGTCTTGCTACGAACCATAGGAAAAGAAAGGTTTTTGATCAGTAAATCCCACACTAGATCTTAATCCAAATAAATTATTTCTCCGTGTTATAACGCCCTACAAGGAAGGATTCTGCTTATTTTAAAGTGAAAAACCCAATAGGACTATTACGCCAACACAATATGTCTTTTTTCTATAAAAATTATAGGAAAAAGAAATTAATATTTTAGGCCAGAAATATGGAAACAAACACTTTGGAATACTTGAATTTTCATTTATCAAGTATATTGAATAATCTAGTTGCAATAAGAATATTTAAGAGTGCCGGGTTCATTTTTGTATTAAATACAGGTGTTGACAAATTTTGTCTCACCCAATCTTGCTAAAAAATAAATGAAGAAAGATATAATATTTAATATTCTTCTCTATTTTTATTTAATAAATAATTAATAACATTTTGTCCAATCTATATTGGAAAGGTGTCTCATTTTAGATTTTTTTTATTATAAATATTACATATATGTTTAATATTTAACTGAAGAAAATATTATTTTCCATTATCATTTTAGGAAAGGTTGTGATTGATTTTATTAAATTATTTACAATTTATAAATCAATGTTTATACTTATTTGTATTATTAAAAGTGTTTTTTTATTTATATAACTAACATTTAATTTTAAGATTTAAATTTTTGCCAATCCTATTACCATAATTATCTTTGTCATATAGATCCATATCTTAAACTTACTCTAATTATCTTTTTTATATACATCTATATCTTAAACTTATCAACATTAATCAAACATTAAACTTATATAACTTGAATAATAATAATAATAAAACAAACAACAATAATAAAAATAATATTACCTAACTACGCACCATATATATATATGAATGAGTGAATGAAGTTGAATTAGTGAATAAAGTTGAACAAACCTCGATTTTTCTAAATAATTTTAGTGTTTAAAATATTATAATTATATGTTTATAAATTTAATAATATAATATAATATGATTATTAAAATAATGTTATTAATAAATTAATTTAATTTTAAATTTATAAATAAATTAGAAATTAAATTAAAATAAAATACTTTCCCATAATAATGATTTTTCCTATTATATATATATAGATAAGTGAATAAGATGATATTTATATAGATGAATCTATTTATAAATTAATGATTTACTAATTTATTTGTGATATTATTAGTAAGTTTGTAAAAATGGTATCTATATTACTGATATTGTTAAAAACAATTAAATTAGCTGATTAAAAAATATCGATGTTAGTGTAAACTAAATGATTAATACATTAGTTTAAGTCAGCAGTAAATTAATTGGGAAATAGGTTAAATGAAATTTCTGAATTGTTAGTTACCAATCGTGACTCAGCAGTATTAAAATAAAGGTCCCACTTTCATTTGTTTTCAAGGTATTAATGAAAAATGTTTAATCCTTTCTTGACACGTTGAAATTTGATCTATCCATCAATCAATGATCATAACATTATCATTGATGGTTGATCGTGATAGAATTTCAGGTCAGAAACCCTCATCCTTTTTGTCATCAGATCGAGAAGACGGGTTTTAATTTTTACAGAGAGCATCGATCAGAGGCAGCATGGAAACTGGAATGGCCGGGACACCATGGTTGTCTGAACAACTTTGGGATCATATATTCTATAATCCACCCCATGCAGATTGGTATGGCAATACTAATACTCATTCTGCAGCAGCAGTAGCAGAAGAACAGATGGACGTAGACTTGGATGCAGCAGAATGGCCATCGTGGGGTGATTTAATCATCAACAACTCGAATGGCTGCACCGTTAATAATGATCAAACCTTGCCAGCAGACTTGCAGGCAATCCGAGAGTATTTATTGGATGCAGAGGTACAAGATTATGACAGTAATATCCAAGAAGATCCAAGTCTTGGGAGAGATGCTAGTGACCCAGTTAAGAATTCTGGTCCAAAAGCTGGGGATCATCTGGTTTTTGACACTGGTTTGGTCACAAACAGCAGGAGTGCATCAAAATCAAACGAGACAGAAAAGTTGGGCTCGGGCTCAGGCTCAGGCTCCGGCTCCGGCTCGTCTTCCGTCGAAGTCGATGATGGCGCCCTAAAGGATTCAGAAAACAAAGGATTGAGGCTTCTGCATCTCTTGACAGCATGCGCCGAGGCAAGGTCGCTAGAAGCTCAAGATCTCGTGGAGGTCATACTCTGCAGATTGCGAGGGCTGGTTTCTCCCACAGGGTTTACCATGGAGAGAGTGGCTTACTACCTCTTTGATGCTCTGCTTCACTCTAATGTGAATTCTCTTCCCCATTTGGAGCTCAATGATAAAATTTCCAAGGACCACTTTCTAGGTGCTCTGAAGTTGTTGCATGTAGCTTGTCCATACATACGATTCCCTCACTTCACTGCGAACCAGTGCATTCTGGAAGCAGTAGCGGGCGCTGCCGGGGGTGCTGCTAATAATGTGGGAATCCATATCGTTGACTTTGATGTAATGGATGGCATGCAATGGCCGCCATTAATGGAGGCCCTGAGGAACAGTGGAAAAAATTATGATGTTGGTCACCTGAGAATCACGGCAATCAAATGGAAAGAGGACGAAGACGACGGGTGTCTGCTCTATTCTGGCGACACCGGCAGAAGGCTGTCGGCGTACGCGAGCTCTGTGGGGATCCCATTTTCGTTCCAGGAAATTGATTTGAAGGCCCTGAAAGAGGTCGTGCCCCAGGAGACCGAGATTGTGATCGTGAACTGCATATGGCAATTGCCTCATATGCTCAATCTGCGAAATAAATCGCAGTTATTGGAGTTTCTCGTCGGGGCACGCCGCCTGAATCCAAAGGCCGTCACGCTCGCTACCGGCCCCCACGGCGCCGAGAGTGGCGCGGCCGACTTTTTGGACAATTTCACTCGTCGGCTGTGGGAACTGTGCACCATTTTCGACTCGCTTGAAGCTGGACTGCCGGAACATGGGCTTGCAAGGGCAATGGTGGAACGCATATTCTTTGGGCCGGCCATGTCTAGAAGAGTTACGAGTGGTACTGCGTGTGGCGATCATGGCGCAGCTGATACCACAAAATCCAACGTTGTGGACCTTCCGATCAAGTGTCGATATGGCGAAGGTACTATAAGCAGCAGCACCATAATGTATGCAAAAGGTACTCTGCTGTGTAGCGGAGGCAACGCATCTTATGAAGTAGAGTTGGTCGGTCATCGACTGGTTCTCAAATGGGCTTCAACCCCAGTGATGTGGATTTCTACATGGAAATCCGTGGATCCGTGATACCGACGTAGAACTTTGTGTTTCAGTTTAATTTTAATGGGTCTAAATCACAAGTTTGATATGTGAATTTTGTACAGTGTTTAGGAATTTGAGTGTTTAGAAAGTGTGTAGGAATTTAAGTGTTTAAGAAAGAGTAACGAGCCACCGCATCTTATGAAGTAGAATTGGTCGAACGTTATTGATTGATTGTCAAATGAGCTTCTACCCATTGGTGTGGGTTTTTACGTGGAAATCCACAACAGAGACTTATCAAATGGGTTTCTACCCATTGGTGTGGATTTTTATATCGAAATAGGGATCTAACAGCTTGGTGTTGTAGCCTAATTTTAATGTGTCTAAATCATAAATTTGACAGGTGAATTTTGTACCATTTCAGTTTTTAAAAAATTGTGAACTTTATTTTGTTCTATTGTTTAAGAACTTTTAAGTAAGTAGAAAGTTTTTAAGATATTAAATTTATTTACTCATTCAAAAACATAAAATTTAAAATAACAAAAAAATTAATGTAACTTAAATTATTTGACAAAATACTATTTAAATTTAAATATATATAACTTATTTTTAAAAAATTAAATTAAATTTTTTGTTACAAAATTTTAGTGATGGTATATTAAATTTTTCCATTTTTTAAATATTAAATTTATTTATACATTTAAAAATAAATTTTAAATAACACAAAACAAAATTTCACTAAAATTATTTAACTAAATTACAACTAAAATCTACATCTACTTATTGTTAAACAAAATCAAATTCTAACTTGTTTTTTCATTATATATTAAAAAGATTTACTGTTTGAGTATTGATCTTTCGCTGTATTCTTACATATTTTGTGTTAACTTTAACATATTTTGTGTTAACTTTAACCTATGGTGTGTTAACTTTATCATAGAATCAATTTACGGTTGACGATGTATTTTTTTTTATAATAATCACTGTGTACTTAAATATTTTCTCAGATGAAATTAATTACGCTGCAAACTCGACCTATAAAATGGCTTCTGCTTATGGTTCGCCCATGCCCTAGAATAAATGGTTACGACAATAGAAGTGCCCAGCTGGGTTCGGCCATCCGGTATGGCATGGTACGATACAATTGCTAGGCTACAGTATTCTATCTTCCTGGTGTTTTTGTGTTTATCAGTCATTGTCCCAATTATCGAGGTTTTTCTTAACGATGGACGTTTTTTTAACCTTTTTTTTTGTTTTTTTATTCGTCATTTCCATATTTATTATAGATTATTGATGATTATGATGATGGTGGTTAATCTATAGTCTATAAAATCAATGAGGAAGATAAGTTCAAAACTGATTTTAGTATTCCTGCAGGGCACTATGAATGGAATGTCATGCCATTCGGTCTTAAAAATGCTCCTTCAAAGTTTCAAAAGGTCATGGATGATATTTTTAAGCCATATTTTGATTGGTTACTTGTATATATTGATGATGTTTTAATTTTTTCCAAAAATATTGATGATCACTTCAAGCATGTAAATATTTTCATGAAGTTGGTCAAGAAAAATGGGCTTGTGCTTAGTAAAAAGAAAATAGAAGTATTTCAGACTTCTATAAAGTTCTTAGGCCACCAGATTTCTAATGGACAAATCTCTCTGCAACAACATGCCATTGACTTTGCAGACAAATTTCCAGATGTCTTAAAAGACAAGACACAACTGCAAAGGTTCCTTGGCTGCCTAAATTATGTAAGCAGTTTTTATCAAGACTGTGCCAGTGACAAGAAAGTGCTGAATAAGCGGCTTGGAAAAAATCCCCCTCAATGGTCAGATGCCCATACCAGAGCAGTGCAAGAAATCAAAGCAAAGGTAAAGTCCTTGCCTATACTGTACATAGCAGATGATGAGGCATTCAAAATAGTTGAATCTGACGCCAGTGACATAGGCTGGGGAGGGATTCTAAAACAAAAAGTTGACAAAGAAGAACAAGTAGTACAGTTTGCCTCAGGAGTATGGAACCCAGCAGAACAGAATTATTCTGTTATTGAGAGAGAAGTGAAAGCTGCATGGAATTGCATCAGCAAGTTTGCAGTATATCTAATAAACAAGCCTTTTCTTCTCAGAACAGATGCGTCAGCAATGAAGAAAGTCCTATCCAAGGACATCAAGAAACCAGAAGAAGCAAAGTTTGCCAGATGGCAGGCGCTCTTTGCAAATTTTGATTTTTCCATTCAGCACATCAAAGGAAAGGAAAATTGTCTTCCTGACTTTCTCAGCAGGGAATACCTTGAACAAAATATAGCACATATCATGATGATTATTACTGAGTGGGACCAGCACCAAAAACAAGAGGTTTTGAGAACCATTCCAGATAATCAAGACTGGGATACATACAGAGACAATTGGAGACCCACATGGCAATTAAGGAACACAAAAGTCCTTGATGCCAACTTACAGCCTCACACTGATCTCCAGCATTATGTACCTGAAAGAAAGGTGTACCCAAAGGGCAGAAAATGGATCCATGATATGATGTATGACAAAGCAAAAGCAGATGCTGGAACCGCAAGACGGGCCCTGGAAACGAATTTTCATGACATTGGATGTATCTGGCACCATGGAGGCCGTGTCACAGGAATCTATGAAAGCTATTATTGCATCTACCGAACCAGAGACTTATGGATCAACCAACCCCAAGTCCAACCATGTGCTCGATGGCCCAGAAATGATCCCAAAGTAATGTTCCCTGACACAGTTTATGATTTTTCAGATTATAAAAAGCTGTGGTGGGACTTCATGAATGTTGATGACAGAGAAGAAACCCATTACACAAAGTTGAAATTCAGTACAATGGCAGCATCCCAGAAAAATCTACAATGTGAATGGTTTCAGAATTGGTGGACAGATTACGGAGTTAGCAGAACGGCCATGGACCCAGTATATCATGAAAGATATGAAAGAAAATACTGTCACAGATGTTTTGAGTACAACATTGGGGAATGTTTTCATCGTATATACAACACAGTCAAAGAAATGACAGTTCAAGAGTGGGATCCTTTTGACATGACAAATTATTCCCTCCAGGAATACATGAGAGAGCACTTAGAATGGTATGTCTTAACCAAAGTCCAGCATCAAATCATACTGGGTAAACCCATGATAGTCCGGAGGATTTATACAAAGGCATGTGATGATCTACTTTATAAAAGAAACAGATTCCCTGATCTGATTGTATTCTGATTTCGTACCAGTCACAAGGGCTTAATTGTGACCAGAGTTCCCGTGGGCTTTACTGTTTAAAAGCTTCCACAGTGTAAATAATCTTATCTAGTCTTTTCCCGTGGGCTTTTTGTACAAAAGTATCCACTGTGTAAGATATCCATAATGTCCGAATCTACTTTACAGACTATATCTTATGCGTTACCCGGAAGCAATTATTCGGTCTGTTTTATGGACCCGAATATTTGTGCGGACGTCGCTCTGATAAAGACTGAAAAGTAATGATTCTTTAAGCTTTAAGTCATTTCTGTCCGACCAACAGTAATGTTTGTCCCCCCTTCTCATCCTATATAAGAAGGGTAAGGTTCATTTGTTGGGCATCGGCATTTTGAGAGTTTTTGCGTGTGTGTGTTTTGAGTCGAGTGTTCTCCTGCTCTGCATCTGCGGACATCTAGTCTGATCTGCTTGCAACACGAGAAATCACTCAAAGTCCTTAGTTGGTTTGAGAAGCCTGCGTATCAGTGTGCTCGGCACTGGTAAGAACCTAAAGTGGCCGAACCATTAGAAGAGTCAAGTGTTTGGGTGTTAAGTTTGATTCTGAGACAGAGCCTATACCTCGCCAGGAGCCTCCGGTAGTAACTTGCTCAATTTTGAGCTGTGAAAAGTCCGGTAAATGCGAGATTAGTCTATCTCTGTATAGAATCCATTTCTATAAAAGCTCTGTAAGAATTTTCTCCATTCTGAAATAAAATGAGTATGCCATTCTGTTATTGAGTACCTCTGTGTGTTTATAAGTCCGCTGTGGTAGTAGTTTTCTCTGTGCTTTCATCCCAAGTTCGCAGGAGGTTCGCCAAAAGATCGAAGGGACACCAAGGCCATTTGAAGGCGTGGATGCCGCTGTTGAGGTCGTCAGAGTGTGAAAGATCCAAGTAGGTTCGTCACTGGTTCATCAGGAGTTGGCTACCAGAGAAATACGAAGAGACACAGAGAAAGAGCAAGCTCGTGACAGGAGCCCCTGCTGGAAATTGGTATCAGAGCCAGTAACGTCTGGTTCTAAAAGGTTGGTACTCAGATCTATATTGTTTTAAGTGAGAATGGAGCCATTCAGAAAGTCTGTTTCATTTAGAGAGCTTGAAGAAGATTCACATCCAGAAGAAAATCCTCTTAAAGAAATGTTTGAAAATAGTTCAAGTAGAACCTTAAACTCTGCTGAACTTACTTATGAGGAATTTCAGCCTTCTGCAAGATGGGCTTTACCAGATATAACACCATCTGAAGTCTATAGTGATTTAGCTCCTTTTCATTTAATTGCTGCATCAAGAATTAGTATTAAAGAGTCTGTTAGTCAAGTTCAGGAGAACTCTGAGAGTATTCAGACAATACCACTGTTAAATCCTCAGGCTTTACAAGCAGAAGCAAAAAAGTTAAAAACAAATTATCTGCACCTTGGTTGCATTCGGGTTGGCATCAATCCTTTGGTCCATAAAGGATTAAAAACATTTGTGCTTGCTACTGTTAGAGATCTAACGCACAACAGATATACAGATTCTATAATCGGAGGGATTGTAGCTCCTTTGTCTGATGGCCCTGTATACTTTGATTGTTTCCCAAACTTTTCTATATATGTGTTTGATGAAACCATTAAAGATATCTTACAGCTGCAAATCCATACTACTGGTTTTGATATGAAGAGAAAGAGGAACAATATAGCCATCCAGACCAAAGCCTGTTTCAGACATACCAACACTTTATGGCCAGCAATCCGTCATACTCCCAGTCGAGATTCCAAATCAAGTGTGGTAGTTAAAACTGACCCAAAGAACCAAAAGATTGAACATCTATTGATAAAATGGGAAGATCTGCAATTCCCTGAACATTGGGTTGTAAACCACTCCAGGCCACAAATTCCCCGAAATATCACTTCTGCCAACATAACTGAAAATGCTTCCAATGCAGTCATATCCTTTCCTCGCAGGTCAACTATTGATCGGAGAAGAATAGAAGCTGCTTGTAAAACATCCAAATACTACAGAGATCCTTCCACTGTTGATACCGCCTGCTCATCATCATCCTTTTCTTCTTGTAAACATCCACAGCTTTTCGAATTAGCTCAGCTTGTTAATTTTTCTTCTTTAGAAGTAAAATGTCCAGATTGTACAAATGTCATAAATCTGCTTACTCTAGCCGAACAGAATGTTCATCTGCACCATAATCCTCGCACTGGTGTTGCTCCTCCATCCACTTCTATCAGCTCATGCCCGAATCCTAAATGTTCTGATATTCCTTTCCCACATGAGCCTGAGCCCGATTCAGATCATGTTCTCATGATCCATTCTATAGAAGAAGAAGACCCTAGGCTTACTCAGATGATTTGCTTAATGAGACCAGCAAAGCCGAGGTATGGGTTGGGGAAACTTGAGCAATCAGAACTGATTCCAGAATGCAGATTCAAACAGATTCCTTCTGACTGTAAAAGGCCTGCAGTCATGGAAATGCATAAGTTTTTTGCACTTATGGATGGATGCTTAAAATCACAAATCAGTTCTAAATGGATGAAAGAAATGTTGAATTGGGATTTGTATACAAATCCTCAAGCAGATGAATTTGACCAAGGATATACCCCAGATCAGAAAAGAAAGTTAGCCACAGACTGGAAACATTATATGGAAGTAAATAATGTTTGGATATCTTTCTACTCATGGAAAGATAAAATTGCTCCTATAAATGTTTTAACCGGTACTACTTCTAGCAGTATCACTGATAAGCATGGATGGACTGCAATTGATGGATCCACAGTTGAAACCCCTACTACTTTTCCCCCATATAAAGGAATCATCTTGGGAGAAAAGACAAATGCAGCCAAAGCCATTCCCCTGGTTCAAAAAGATGATAATGCCTTAGGAATTGATGGTAGAATTCAAAAGGCTAGTGAACAGTTAAATTGGACCAATACTGCTCTAAAGGGTCTAGAAATGAATGTGGCTAAAGCAGAAGATGTAAAGAAGCAAGTGGATATTGTACAGTCTTCACTTAATTGTGTAAATTCTTGTTTGAATAATTTACAATTTGATTCCAGCATGACTTGTTCTTACACCAAGGAATCATTGAATAAGATTGAAGAAATAGGAGAAAACTTAGTTGGACATATTGATGTAACTAAGACACTCCTTACTGGGTTAAATGAGAAATTTGAAAGGTTGCAGGTCACAAAAGTTGAAAAGCCAGTTCCAAATTCTTTCTTGGTAAAAAGAAATATAAAGATTGAGAATCCAATAAGGAATGTACAGAAATTCCCTCTGCTGTTCCCCAAAGAAACCACCTCAAAGACTGATGAGTCTGAACACATCAGTATTGCTTCCTTATTCAGGGAACCAGAAACAGAAGAACAAAAATCTCAGGAAACACAAATCCTCCCAATCTATGAGCCTCTTGAACATAGATTTTCCAGATATTCTGCTCCTGACATAGAAGGGAAGGGAAAATTGCCTGAAGCCCATACTTTCTTCCCTGATTCCCACAGAGAATGGAACATAGACAACATGAGCATTGGCCAAATTCGCCAGATGATTGATTTAATGTATACTGAATATAAACTCATGTGTCTTAGAGGAAAATCAGAGGTAGATGCTTGCAGAACCATCATCCAATGTTTTACAGGTACTCTTCTCAGATGGTGGGAAACTGAATCTTCTCCTAAACTTATTGAGACCATGGAAGCAGAAGTGCTCAAGGATGAAAAAGGAGATGTTATTCATAATCCTGATGGTACTATAATAAGCAATATGATTGGTGCGCTAACATCAATGATTCTAGAACATTGGTGTGGCTGTGAGACAGAAATTGCCAACAAACATGAGGTCATTTTGATGAACCTCAAATGTCATCAGATGTCTCAATTTGATGATTTCCATAGAGATTGGATGCAACGAATCTATGAGGTGAAAGATTCCAAAAACTTGCTCTGGAAGCAGGTATATCTAGCTGCTCTACCCTCTAGATTTGTTGACTATATTAGATTGCAAGAAATTTTTCAGTTACCTTTTGAGTCTTATACATGGGGAGAGATTTATTCCCTTATTACAAAGACACTGGTAAGTCTTTGTACCAGCTCAAAGGTAAACAAGTCTTTGGAAAAACTGTCCAGGCTACCAGATAGAAAGTCCATTTGCAGCAAATATGGATTGACAATAGATGACCCATTGGTCAAAAAGAGAAAGTCTAGGAAGAGGGCCAAAAGAGAATTCAAAGAGACTTTCTACAAAAATCGAAGGGATTATCCAAAAAATAAAAGGAAGTATTCTACAAGGGATAAAAGCCATAAAAAGAAGGGCCACTATAAATTTATCCCAAAAACCCATTATTATACTCCTTCTGACATCCATTTGCATACATCCAAGCAAGACAAATGGAACAAAATTACTTGCTGGTTGTGTGGCCAGACTGGGCATACAGCTTCAAGATGTCCCCAAGGGGAAGAATCAAAGCTTAATAAGGGAAAAAAGACAGCTGTTTATGCTCAAAAGGCCAAACAGGTTAAGAAAGAGCATTCAGGCCCAAGCTTTTGCCTGAGATGCAAATCAAGGACCCATGCTACAGAAAGGTGCCCAAATCTTATTATCAAAGACTCAGCCCAGCAGCACCAATTAGAGGAATCATCTCTTGATTCTTTTAGCACTTCAGAAGAAGAATTCCAAGTTAATATGGGCCAGTATACTGATTCTGAATCATCTGAATGTTCTTGCTCTAATTCAGAAGAATGTGCATGTCATATATTTTATGAAGATGATTCTGAACTTTTGTACAGTTCCAGCGAAGAAGAAGAAGAAGAAAGAACAAAGCCTCCTAAAGAAAAAGTCCTAATGGCATCTGCTGAAGAAGAAGCAGAAATGAAGATTTTATCACATATTAGGACAATGGAAGAAGGAGCCATGAAGAACCGCCTGATAGAAGCATTCACAGATCAGCTTAAATCAAAAGCCTCAAAAGAATCAGGTAAGAAACCTTTGTTTGTCGATGCATCCTATGAAAGGAACACTAAGTCTTTCCAAATGCATCACCAGAAACCAGGGAAAGTAAGATCCCTGACTTTGGGAGAAGTGAGTGGTGAAATTCACCAACTCAAAGCAGAAATTTCTGCAATCAAAGCTCAAATTGCAGAAATTAAGAAAGGCAAGGAGATTCAAGAAGAAAAAGAAGAAGAATCCTGGAACACAACAGCCCATAGACAAGAAATTCAGGTTGCTGAAGGAAGGTCAGACCCAAACTTTGGCTTTCAAGATATGAGATTGTTTACCATCACATATCAGCAACATCATGTCAAGGTAAAAATCTGTATCCAAGGCCAGATATTTTTCATGACTGCATTATTAGATTCTGGTGCAGATATTAATATTCTTAACATCAGAAATGTTCCAGCAAAATATTGGGTCTCTGCTGAAAGAGAAGTTGTAGGCCTAGGAAATAAGAAACTGAAATATGAAATTCCTAGAGCTTCACTATGTTTTGATACCCACTGTGTATACATGAAGTTTGCCATAGCAGACATCCCTGTTGATTGTATATTAGGGAATGTTTTTTTAGCTGCAGTGGAACCTCATGGCTTAGCCAGATTGAAAGGAGGTAGAGCTGGTTATTTCATTTCTGTACCCACATCTAAAGGAAGGAGAAGAAGAATTGAGCTTCCTTATGTTTCAACTCCAAGAGTTTCTACAATGGTTCAAGCCATGCAGAAATTAGACAAAGCAGAATGTTTGCTATCAGATCTTAAAGATCTAAAAAGCACATTGAGAGTAGAAGAACAGCTGAAACTACCCCAAATCAAAAGAAGAATCCAAGAACTGAAAGGAAAACTGGAAGAAAAATGTTGTTCAGAAGAGCCAAATGCTTTTTGGCACAGAAAGCAACATACCATTAAGTTGCCTTATAAAGAAGGATACACAGGAAAGCCAAGTTGGACTAGTCTATAAAATCTAAAGAAACTTATTATTTAATTTGATTTAAAATTTTAATCAAAATAACATATAACATATAACATTTTCAAAATAAACACATATTTATTCACAATTAAACTACCAAAACAATACAACATATATATATATATATATTCCTACCTGGTTAGTGCAAAATCTCATTATATAAAATGTCTACCGTGTGCCATCTTGTTATGCCTCCGAGTGATCATGCGACGGGCGTCGGGCAAAGCGTGCACGAGGGCGCGCGGGCGGGCGCGCGGGCACACGACGGGCGCGCGCCGAACGAACATGCGACACTTATTTACGACGATATGCGACATAAAATGCGACGATGGGTAAAAACGCCGAAATGGCTAAGTATCCAAACTCGCACTTGGGCACGCGTAATATGGACATGCGATGGCACATATATATGTGGAGAAACGTGGATAATAACGTTTAAACTAAGCCGACATGTAAATAAACGTGAAGGAGCTTCCATAGTATAATTTAGTGAGTCGGCCTCAAGCAAATACGCTTGAAGGCAAGCGTATAAATATAAGGAGGCTGCGCTCCATTTGACAACAACGAATCCGCACTCTAATCAGCGAGAAAGGGAAAAGACTTGCGCAGAAGTGAAAGGAAGCACGCATGGGTGATGCGTAGCTCCTCCTTTGGACTACAACGCAGTTTTGATCCGGGTTGATGTTATGAAGGTCGATTATGTACGATACCGTGTGCAGGACTTGGGTGAATAGGATAAGTGACTCGGGTGAGTCTTTTTCCTCGTGCAAGAAGTGCACATGAGTGTAAAAGGCTCTTCTATGCCTTGGAGTAAACATATTCTAAGTGTTGGCTTGAAGTCTGTCAAGCATCACTTGCATTTGTATTATTGAAGAAGAGCTGTTATAATATATCATTGCACAGACTTTCTGGGAGTTGCCCCTCCCTTTGTACTTGTGTATTATTGGTGTTCTCGGTTTATTATACATGGTTAATGATTGAGAATGATTTATATTAAAGTATAAAGGATAATGCTTTCATTCAGTTGTAAGACATAAGATAAGTATGTTTATGTTGGATGAGGCGTAGATCATAAACGTTAGTATTGTTAAAAGAAAGCGTTCGGTGGTGCCGCACCTCGCTACAAGCGGTTGGAAGATCACGGCAGGTGTAGGGGCGTGACACATCTCGTCATTCCGGAAGGGTTTTTGAAGAGCTCAAGATATGTTATTGGTCTATAAAACCTAAAAAAAGCAATTATTTAGTTTGATTTAAAATTTTATTCCTAGATTCAAAATAACATATAAAATTTTCAAAATAAACACATACTTTTTAATAAATAAACTACTAAAACAATACAACATATATATATTCCTACCTGGTTAATGCAAAATCTCATTATATAAAATGTCGACAGTGTGCCATCTCGCCGTTCCGGCAGGGTTTTTGAAGAGCTGAGGATATGTTATTTTCTTTTTGCATCAATCTGTGAATCGATCTTGTATCGAATTCCCAATCAACGTATTAATCCACGTACCGCATCGAATTTTCGCAAATTTTCGCCCAGTTCTACTGAATTGGGTAACTATGGTTTGAAATCCGTTTTTGTCAAAACTTTTTTATCTCCAACCTTTACACCTTCGTTTAGGTTTTTATAGATAGAAATCGTACTTTAAAAGAGGTCAATGACAAAGAGGTATATTTAAATCATATTCCAAGAAAATAGTAAATCGAAGATGAATAATAAAATATTTTAGCAATACAATAAGAATAGAAAGTAATAACGGTATTAGAAAATTAGATCGGAGAACTATCATTTTTATCTCCAACATTTACACCGTTGTTTAGCTTTTTATAGATAGAAATCATACTTTAAAGAAGTTGAATGACAGATCAGATGTAGTGTCTAAATCATATTCCAAGAAAAATGTGAATCGAAGATGAATACTAAAATATTTTAGTAATATAATAGAAATAGAAAGCAATGATGGTATTAGAAAATTAAATTCAGGAACTATCATTTTTATCTCCAACATTTACACCGTTGTTTAGCTTTTTATAGATAGAATTCATACCTTATAAAAGGTGATTCACACAGAGGGAGTATCTAAATTATATTCCAAGAAATTTGTGAATCGAAGATGAACCACAAAATATTTGAGTAATATAGTAAGAATAGAAAGTAATGATGGTATTAGAAAATTATATCGAAAGAAAAAAATGGCAATTATTTATTTATCAAAATTAAAAAAAATATATAATATTTTTTATTTATAGAATAGTGTTTTAAAATTTTAATGAGATATAATCACTTATATTAATATATATATTTTTAATCCATCTTTTATTATTATAACGAAGTTAATATATTTATTTTTATGATAATGAGGTTAACATATTATCTCCCTTTAATTTATTTTTTACACTTTATGTGTAGGAGGCCTCTATTCTCCAAACTCACTCAAGATATGCACATGGGTTTAATTATTGATATATGAATTTGCTTGAATGCACAAAAATAATTACAAACACAAGCATATTATTTGGGAAAAAAAGACTAAATCTTAATGGGTGTTATATCATAAAAGCATGCATTCACTTACCACAGGGACATATCATGTGCATTTGGGACATACTAAATAGTACTCTTAATTTAGTTACAAATTGGAAAATACCTCTAAAAATCACATTATTTAACCTCCTAACAATATGAACCCAATACACCTTCCCAACTTAAAAAACCCCTACTTTCATTAGATATTGCAGGTATCCATGTTTTATACCCTTTTATATTTTTTCATTAACTTTGAGCTCCTTTTTTTAATCTCCCAATATAAAAAAAAAAAATCTTTACCTCCTATTATATGCTCAATATATTATGGCATTTTTTCCTCAATACATATCCCCCAATATAAATTCACATGGTATGCTGTCAAGCTCCCCGCGTGAAGCCCTCGTGTCACTTACCTAGTAATAATACACTAATGTATTTTCGTGTATGCTCTTATTTACTGCACATATTTATGTTCTTTCTTCTAGAATCTTCATTTTTATATAACATTACTTTAGTGTATCTATCATAATTTAAAAGTTTTGGAATTCAAACTTTTTCTTACACTCAAACTAATAGAAAGGGAAAATAATTAGATTAATGGAATTCTGTGCGGGAATCCATTGTATGCTAAGTTACAAAACATTATTTTTATCAGAGGAAAATCTATTACCTAGGAAACATAATTTTAAAGGAATAGTAGATTGCAGCTGTTATAGGATTTCCAACACTTGAGAACACAATATAGATAAGATCATTTAGGTGGATTAATAGAAAATAGAGAATATTTATAGATGGATTTCTAAAGATTTCTTATCCCATTAAATCTTTACATAAAAAGTTAATCAAATTTGAATGGATATCAAAGTGCATTGAAATCTTTAGTTATTGAAGGAAGTGCTTACTAGTGCACATATTCTCAAGATTGGTGATCCAAATGAAGATTTAATGATATGAATAGATGCCTGCAAATAGGGAATTAGTGGATTTGTTTACTAATAATGGACATGTTATTTTTTATGAATCCAAAATGCTTAAATCACATGAAGAAGAATTATGGCAGATGTGATTTAGAGCTTGTTGACAAAATTCTTGTGCAAAAAATGTCGAGACACTACTTATTTGGGAGGAAATATTAGTTTAGGATAATCAACAAAAGGAAAATTCTAAATTGTAATAGTTCTTATCATCCACAAACAAATGGGAAAATACAAAGAGTTAATCGAGTGATTGAAGACATGCTAACAATGCATGTTATTGATAAATTATCTAAATGGAATGAACACTTGGATTTAATTGAATTTGGCTACAATAATGGATATGAAGATTCACTAAAGATGATTCCATTTGAGGCTTTGCATGATAGGAGGTGAAATGCTGCAATTAGTTGAGACAATACAGCGAACATAGTAGTGCTTAGGCTAGAGTTGCTTAGAGAAATGGAAGAGAAAATGGCTAAGATCGAGCATACGATAATAAAATGAGTTATGTAAATAAAGAAACGACCTTAAGATAATTTAAATTTGGGGAGCATGTATTTTTTAAGTGAAACTAAGAAAAAATTCTTTGAGCTTAGGAATATTAACTAAGTTAGCAACTATATATCATTGTCCATTTGAGATATTATATAAGATTGAAATTGTTTCATACACGGCTTGCATTGCATCTTTCCATAAAATTTCATAATGTGTTTCATATATCATTACTGGAAAAATATGTGCATGGTCCTAACCATGTCATTGACTAGGTTTTGATTCAAGTGGAATTGATAAGAGACATCAAGGTGTAGCCAACGTGTATATTGGACATTAAGGCCACTAGTGCTTAGGAATAATGTCATGGAGCAAGTGCTCTCAATATTAACCATTTTTCCCTTTTCTTCCATCGATAGTTTTTCAAACCGCAAATTTCGCAGAGACATACAGAAGGGTTGGGTCTCGGCCTAGGGCGATTTAGGGATTTCCGGTGCATGCCCTACCGCTGGCCTAGAACATTGCATGACTCCCTTAGTTGTTGACATTATTATGATAAGGGAATCCTGTGTATGCTTTGGCAATGCTTCAAACCACGGACTTGCACTTACAACCTCCAAATTCATTAGGTCCATGATCGCTTGATAATGCAACAACTTAATTCACAAAATGCCAAGGGTTGTTCAGTGGAGGGCAACTTGTGATTTATAGGCCCTTTTGAATTCAAATTCGACTGTTCCCCCAGATTCAGCTCATTAATGGGAGACTAGTAGCAGATAGTCCGAAATCTAGTTCTGACTTTATGTCTTAATTGCCCATCATCCACTCCTCATTGTCTTAAATTGGCCATCTTGTCATGAACAGTGACACTAACGGTCACTTTCCAGCCTATCTGCGCAGCAGCGTAGTCCCTTGTGCGCGACGTGACCTATGCATCATACTGATCCTACACGCAACTTCCGTGTTGGGAAGCTCCCATACAGACTCATTTATAGTCATGTGCCCTCTTTCAACTGCTTGGAGGACTGAGACTATGCTTCCCATGGATAGTCAGGTGGTCGCACTACTAGTGAAATGAGGTTTGAAGGTCCGCCGCTGGGACGGGTAACTAATATAAAGTTCAAAGACTAGGACCTCGTAGACAGCGAGAAGTTCCCACAACTGGCCGCAAAGCAATTATTGTAGCAAAAATGGTTACGCAGTGTGGAGAAGGCTGGGTTACTACATCTGTGGTGGATATCCCACTACCACTGTGCGCCTGTCACTATTTTTGTCATTCGACAGCTATTATGTCTAGTACATGATGGGTATCTCTGGTTAGAGGAGCTGATTCCCATCATGGCTGATTTAATTCACCAAATTTCTCGGCAGCCCATCAAAGGAAACAATCCCTCAGCCATAGTAGGAGAAAGCAACAACTTGGCCCTCGTAGAAGCTATGAAGGCCAAATATAAGTTGGAGAAGAGGAAGTGAGGGTATGTAATAGCAAGAATTAACGACAAAGGGATGCACATAGCCACCCAGCTGTTGGCTGGCAAGATCATGAGGAAATTTCGTGCAGACGAGGTGCTAACATCTATAATTGCATTGCCAGACCAGTGTGCAGAGGGGGTTCAGTTCAACTGGGCTCAGTTTCTCTGCGATGAGTTTTTAACGAATTTTCGGGAGGCCCAGGAGTAGGGTATGGCATTCCACTACGCGAGGTTGTTCTTATTCATCCTGTTGGTTACAGGGGAGCTGCTAAAGGATAGCGAGTTTCCCACCATTGAGAGAAACCTACCCGAAGCCGCGAGTTACACCTCGCTTTGGGCAATGAAAGATGCTACGACGGTTCGTGAGATCAAGGTGTTTTGGGTGTTCATGGAGGCGAGCATCCGAACTTGGATCAACCATAGTCTGCGCTTGTCCCCGACAGTATATAACAGTTTGTAAAGCGCGACTGAATTCAAGGTGGATATGCATAACCTGTATATCCGGGCACGCAAGGATCCAACCCGAGCATGGGTAATGTTGTTGTTCATTGCAACAGATGATGCAACATTCGACGTGATGGCATCATGGTCTCCGGAGTGGCGCACCTTGGACTTGGCAGAACTGGAAAAGATCACAGCACAGCAGCAGCAGAGGGAGACCAAGCTGTGCATCGCGAAGCTGGCAGAGAGAAAGCACTAGGAACAGTAAGCGGCCACATAGTGGAAGGTGGTTAAGGCAACAACGACAACACAGATGGCAGAAACCATAATCGTGCCCACTGAAGAGACCGAGGAAGGTCAAGAATTGTCCATGGAGCAGGACATACAAGGGGAGGTTGAGGAAGAGGAACACACAACAAAATTGACCCAACTCAAGAGATCGCGCATCCAGGAGAAGCCAACCACATGGAAGAAGAAAAAGACAATGAAGACCTCTGAGGGAGCCCTTCTTGACAGTGGTGAACCAGTTCGCAGTGTCCCTAAGGATGCTCTTAAAGAATTAATGATGGAGCAGACAACTGTGTTGGGGGCACTGAGAGCACAGTTGCAAGCATTACAGGTGCGACCACTAGGAGTGGTGACGCCGCAGCTTGTGGGAGGTGCATCCAAAGATGAGCAGATGTTGCGTGCCCACACAACGAACACTTTGATGTTACTAGAAGGCGCCATCTTAGCAAAAGCCAAAGGTGACATGAGGGGCTGGGGGTTGAATTTGGCCACCCTTCCCAGAGAAATCCTATACTAGCTGCATGATGGGGTAACTACTGAGCTTCATGCCAGGGAGGGCCACGCCCTCTAAGTCTTGAGCGAGCAGAAGTTAAATTTACAATAGCTCAGCCTACAGCACGACAACCTGGTTGCACAAAACCAGGGATTAGAACAGGCCATGGAGGAGGCCTGTAGCAGCATATCGGAGTTGGTCGTGCCAGCGGCACTCCCCACCATGGAAAAGATTCACCATTTGGCAGTGGGAGTTTACAAGACCTAGGACGAGGCCACGAAGGTTTAGTTGGAGATGAACTTGCAAATCGAAGAGCTGCGACTGAAGGCACAACCCTCTACACCCTTGGAAGTTAGAGAGCAGTGCCACCGTTCCATTCAATCGGGGTGGGAAGTGATAGAGCACACTATATAGGACTGCACAGGATTATCGGATCAGTCCCTCTTCACGCTCACTTCACTACAAGAGGACCCAATGCTACAACAGTTAGAGACAGAAGCGGGGGAAGTGCAGTAGGCCTATGAAAATGTCCGGGGGACCACATAAACGGTCGCCCTTACTCAGTAATTGGCCAAGATGAGGGAGACCCAAGCTCTGAAAGAACATGAGGATGTTGCATGCCAAAAAGAAGCAAGGCTTAAAGCACGCATCCAGCCTTAGCTCTAGGAAATGTTCACAATCACCGCCACAATCGAGGGGAAGTTGGCCCAGATGCAGGATACATATGTGCAAAGGCAAGATGGTGCCTCTAACAATGATGCATCAGAGATTCGCACACAATTGATACATCAAACAGTGGAGGAATGTGTGGCATACATCCACGAAGCGCAGAAGTTGCTAGATGGACTCCGAGCAAAGATCACCACACCAACCGAGTGACTCGGGACGAGTCATGATGATTGTGTTGGGAGCCTGTTGGGCAGTGGATCCCCCCATAGCGGGTTTTTGGGCTTGTAGCCCGAATTTTGGTCAAAAGTAATGTAATACCCCACGAAATGTGGGCGTGGAGCACGAGAGTCTAGGGTTGTCCACCCTAAAATATTGTAATTTAATATAGAATATGTCAACCTACCCATGGTCTGCGGACCATGGGAATGTATAAATAGAGAGAGGCTCTAAGTGTAGAAGTTAGTTTTTTAGTGTTGATCTGAAGTGATATGGGTTTTTGAAAGCGATATTCGCTCTAAGTCTGTAAGTCTGAGTCTTGAGTTGTAGGAAGAGGAAGAGGCTTTGCAGCTGTGTGCGCAGAGGCCTGGTAGAGTCTGCAGCTATGTGCGCGGACCCTTGCAGCTGAGTGCGCAGGGTGGAGTTGGGATTGTAACGGAACATAAGTTTAATAAAAGCTAAGTTGATTATGAAATATTGTGCATCTATTCGTAGATATATATGTTTATGCTTTTGTTATAGGCTTATGCATCTCCTTACAGTTTATGATTGCGCACACTTGTTATGAATGTTGAATGATTGATAAGAATATCGGGCCCACAAAATTAAGTTAATATCTATAATAATAACGTAGTAAGGATAAAGGATCTAGACCCCGCCTCTTCGCAGAGCTACGCAAAGGTTATACAGTTGCACTGAGTAGTGCGAGCGCGCAGGATTGGCTCGTGAACTTACCAGACTTCATCAAGACATCCCTAGGGTGCAGAAACCTAGTTCCAACACCCTCCCATACTACCTCAGGTGAGACCTCAGAGGAATGGGAGGATACATAAGCGCAAAGGCAAGAGGGTGCCTCTAACAATGATGCATCAGAGAGTCACACACAATTGATACAACGAATAGCGGAGGAATGCGTGGCAGACGTCTGAGAAGCACAAAAGTTGCTAGATGGACTCCGAGCAATGATCATCGCACCAACTGAGTGACTTGGTATGAGTCACAATGATTGTGTTGGGGGCCTGTTGGGCAGCGGATCCCCCCACAGTGGTTTTTGGGGGCTTGTAGCTCGAATTTTGGTCAAAAGAAATGTAAGACCCTGCAAAATGCGGGTGTGGAGCACGAGAGTCTAGGGTTGTCCGCCCTAAAATATCGTAATTTAATATAGAATGTGTTGGCCTACCCATGGTCTGTGGACCATGGGAATGTATAAATACAATGAGGCTCTAAGTGTAGAAGTCAGTTTTTGGTTAGTCTCGATCTTAAGTAATATGGGCTTTCGAATGTGAGATTCGCTCTGAGTCTGTAAGTCCGAGTCTTGGGTTGTAGGAAGAGGAAGAGGCTCTGCAGCTGTGTGTGCGGAGGCCTGGTAAAGTCCGCAGCTGTGTGCACCGACCCCTGCAACTGAGTGCGTAGGGCAGAGTTGGGATTGTAACAAAATAGAAGTTTAATAAAAACTAAGTTGATTCTGAAATATTGTGCATCTATTCGTAGATCTGTATGTTTATGCTTCTGTTTATACATCTCCTTACAGTTTATGATTGCGCGCACTTGTTATGAATTTTGAATGATTAATAAGAATATTGGGCCCACAAAATTAAGTTAAGATCTATAATAATAACACAGTAAGGATAAAGGATCTAGACCATGCCTCTTCACACTCTTTATAGAGCTACGCAAAGGTCAGACAGCTGCATGGAGCAATGCGAGCACACAGGATCAGTTCGCAAACTTCCCTGACATAGGGTGCGGAAACTTGGTTCCAGCACCCTCCCATACTACCTTGGGTGAGACCTCAGTCTGTGCATCGCGGACAGTTGCCGAAAGGCCAGTGGTTTCGGGATTTGTTTGGATAAATCACTTATGAACCTAGGTTAGGCCCCAACAAGCCAAAAAATGTTTCCATTGCCAGGACCGGGATCTACCTAAGGGATGTTTGATGTCGGAACAATGGAATCCTATGAGGAAGGAAATTGAAGAGTGGTTGGATCAAAAGCTTCATGAGTTCATGACACAGGAAAACAGAACTCTGTAGATATCCTAGAAAAGGTGGCTAGATCACTACATATATATAGAAATACATGAGATCATCTTTTCGTCCTTCTCTTTGGAACTATACAAGTGGATCGCGAGGCTATCCGATAGCCAGGGAAGGTATAAGCTTGATCAATCGATAATGTGGACTCCTGAGTTAATGTGCAGGCTAGAAGCATTAGAAGATAAGATTGCATGGGTCGTGGACCATTAGCTCGACCGGATAATAGGGGGATTTATCACTGAGTTTGTAATAGACACAACTCTGAGCTATAGTGAATCAGAATGACGTTTTCTCAAGGGACCATGAGGTAGGTACATTAAATCCCTGAATACCTAGATTAAGATGTTGTTATGTGAAAAACAGGCTATGTGAATACATAAATGATTGGAACGACGTGGAGGGGAAATATCTACAAAGATATCAAAGGATTATGAAACAGTCCCTTAATTTCACCTTCGCGAGAGAGCGAGGAAGAGCGCGCTTAGTTTTCTCTGAGAAGTGCGGTCAGTTTGATAAGACAACACATTCCACAGTTATCACCTCCACATATGCCATCACCCGCTTCACCTAGTTCATCTCCATCTTCACCAACCCCACCTCCACCACCCCCACGGTCCAGCATGGTGAGTGCAATCAAGCTACCCGTATTCATAGGAGTAGGGAATGAGGATCCCACCCAGTTCTGGTTCATGGTAAGAGGAGTGTGGGAAGCACAAGGGATCATAGATGACAACATTAAGAAGGCCACATTGGTGAGCGCCTTGTAGGATCGCACACTGACATGGTATATCAAGCACTCGAATGATCCCCAAATGGAGGAATAACGGAGATCCATATTGCGTTGAACAAAGAATTTATTTTGTCAAAATCAGAGACACGATCCTTCCAGGTGAGACAACCTAGGATCTGGATTAGGGACTAATGAGTATGATCTACGAGGCTAATATGATGCTAACGGATGCACAACACTGCGCGTGGTTTGTGGCATCATTGATACCACACTCTAGGATGGTGCTATCACAACGGAAGCTTTCAACCCAAGCAAAACCGTTGGAAATGGCAATGAGGTTGCATGAAACACCGATATAGGATCTGGGATTGGGAGTTCAACAAATCCACGCATAGCTTCAAAATCTCTGCCTGGAAATGCATAGCTTGAGGCCGAATAGGACATCCAGGCCCCCGGCATGCAAAGAAGTGTGGTGCATAAAATGTGAAGTCCAGGGCCATGATAAGCATCATTATCTAGTATTCACAAACTACTTGGCAGGAGGGGGACCAATCCGTTGAGACTAGAGGCACAGACCGGGCCAAGTACGCCACCCACACTCTAGTGTGCGATCTATAAGGTGGGAGAAAGCACACGATGGATAACTATCATTTATTGCAAAGGTATACATAGATTCCCCAGTAGCTGTTTTGTAATTTTTGTAGATTAGTGGGCCACGATGAGCATACTTGTTGCACCTACGAGTTGATGATGGAGCATACCCCAGAATATAGAGTGTAAACAGAAACATGAGGCCTCGACCCAGCCGCGGGGATGGCTCGTGATGGATTTCATGGCTGAGGTCAAGGACGAGGAGGAATGGGGCCAGGAAGGGGTCGAGGACAGCTAATCTATTACAATTGCAGAGGACTGGGGCACTACGCTCAAGATTGTACCAACCCAACGAGAATATCTTGTTCATACTATTCTCAGTTTGATCACGAAATGTTGGACTGTCCTACGTTGATCTCACATATGCGTGAGAAAGGGGTACTACAACCTACTATGACTCGGAATATCCAAATGATGAGGTCCGAACCATGCGAAGAAGACCCCAACGTAAACATGATGCTCAGAAGCGGTGCAACCACAGGGGAAGATAAGGGGAAGCATCCCAAGGAAGATACATGGGTTCCCAAGGCTCCTACAAAGGAACCTGAGTTTGACTTGGAACATGAAAAGGAGACCTTTATGGAAGCTAAGAAGAGCTTCATAGAGGCCTCTACTTCAGGTAGTAAGGATCAGCCAAAGACAGGGATGGATCCTTCTTTGCTAGCTACCCTTTTAGAGACATGCACGAAATGTTTGCGCGATAATAAGGCGGTTAAAGGCCTACAAGAGTTGATAACTAGGTGTGAAGGGTCAGGGGAACTAGGCGTAGTCTGAAAACTAGGAAAGCATGCATTGCGCACCAGGAGGGAAATGAGATTGACGGTACGGATTGGCGAATATGAATGGATCAAGTAATTCTAGACCTAGGTTCAGACGTGAATGTGTTACCAAAGCAGACATGGGAACGCATGGGCATGCCCGCATTGCAGTGGTGCCCTATTCAATTACGGATGGCGAACCAAAAAAAGATCTTGCCCATGGGGAGGTTGCAAGGGGTAACAGTTGATATCGAAGGTGCGAGTACGTAGACAAACTTTGAGGTGATAGAGATTGTTGATGACAAAAATCCTTACCCCGCATTGCTAGGAATAGACTGGGCCACTGATATGAATGGAGTCATCAACCTAAAGAAGCAGAAGATGATATTTGAGAAAAAGTCTTTATGTGTAGTAGTTCTGCTAGATCCAGCCGAAGGAGCGCGCTACACAGAACCTGACAACGATGATGACAGCGACAATGAGTTGGATTGCATTTACCAGTTAATGGTGCAAGACCAGGATCAGGTGAACCGAAAATCAGATAGGAGAATCTCATGGGAGCGCGACAGTTCCTGTACTTCGGATTCAGATGAATAAATAGAACATTGGCAGAATCGGTTGCACAAAGTAACAACGCTGAATTGCAACATCATGATTAGATCACTGCGGTGCATGACGATCGAAGCAAGGGAACTGCCAACATATGATGGGGTAATAGGAGTGGATGAATTCTTGGACAAATTTGAGAGTGTAGTACCGGAATAGTAGCGATAAGATGCGCTAGAATGGGCATTGTGTGCGACACCTGCAAAATGGTGGAATACACATCAGAAGACTATGGGGAATTGGTGCAAATGTAGAAGACGGATGTGCTTACAGTTTGGAAGTCCCCAGAATCAAATGCAAGCCGGGCAGCCAGGACAAAGCAGTTTGCGTGCTCACCTGGGTCGATGGGTGCAGACATGTGTTGTGCAAGCACCTCCCAGACTAAGGATTAGAAACCAGAACCTGACACGGCAACAGGAAAAGTGACAAGAATTCCACATTAGAGCCTCCATAAAACTATGCGGAACCATGAACAGAGTCTACTAGACGGGATGAACTAATTGGGACCTGTGCGTGCTCGTGGTTTTATGGGCCTATGGGGCCATGTGTAGGAACCTGAGCGTGGAAATGGTTTCGAAGACGACGAGTAGAGTCAAGGCCATAACTTTGGGAAAGACTCCTCACTCAATCACTCCTATAATTGTGACCTCATGCAGGGACCAGAGCGAAGAGATTATGTCACCGTGCGAGGACGAACATATGCATATTCAAGAAGCCATTTAGTGAGGGAACCTTGAGCTTCACGAACTCAAAGAAGATCAAGTACGATTGAAGTAGGAAAGAATATTAATGGATGAGGATATCAGAAAGCTGGAAACTAAAATCTCGCAAGCATTATGTGTTGAAAGAAGGACGAGACCACGTATGGGAAACCTTACCACCGCACTAGAAGATTGTTGGTGAGAGTTTTTGGCTATACTACCATGGTTGCGACCACACCTTATCAAACAAAGTCACCAAGGAAGCGCACCGAATAAGGAAGAACACAAGGAATTGACGGGTGTGAGGGTAACTAAGGGAGGTCCACGGACCGGATTGAAAGGTAACTTGAAGCCTCGCACCAGTAGTGCGACCATGTGACTATCTGTAGGAAGCATAGTCTCAACACTCCAAGCAGTTGAAAGAGGGCACAAGACTATAAACGAGTCTGTATGGGAGTTGCGTGACACAGAAGTTGCGCGTAGGATCAATAGGATACACAGGTCATGTTCACGCACAAGGGACTGTGCTTCCACGCGGACAGGCTGGAAAGTGACCGTTGGTGTCACTTTTCATGACAAGATGGACAATTTAAGACAATAAGGAGCAGACGACGGGAAATTAACACACGAAGTCAAAACTAGATTTGGGACTATCTACCACTGATATCACATTAATGTGCCGAATCTGGGGTGAACGGTCGAATTTGAATTCAAAAGTGCCTATAAATCATAGGTGGTCCTCCATCGAACAACCCTTGGCATTTTACGAATTAAGTTGTTGCGTTATCAAGCAGGCATGAACATGATGAATGTGGAGGTTGTAAGAGCAAGTCTGTGGTTTGAAGCATTGCCAAAGGATAAACAGGATTCCCTCATCAAAATAATGTCAACAACCAAGGGAGCCATGTAGAGTTCTATGCCACCGATATGGGATGCACAGAAAATCCCTAAATCGCCCTGGACGTTGAGGCCCAAAAAGGACCCACAAGCAACATGACTAGTCCATATGTCTCCGCAAAATCCATGGTTCAACAAACTGTCAATGGAAGAAAAGGGAAAAACAGTTAATATTGAGAGCGGTGATGAGGAGGAGGATCCTCAGACCTTTGTAGAAGAGATGGAACCAAAGGAAGAGAGGGAAGAAGACATCCAGCCAGTACGCGCAACAACAAAGCTTCCCAAATATGTCCCTCCATGGAAGGGAAGAGTAAAGGTACCTAAAGATTTAGATGTCGTTAAAAGCACACTCAACACCTCATTCTTCCCCGAGGGAGTTTTTTTATAAAGTTTGGTTGTGGACTGCGTACCCACTATGAAGTTTGAAGACTGAGACCTCGCGGATAGTGAGAAGTTCCCTCATTTGGAAACTAGCCAGTTGATGGAACAAAGCATGGAGGGGGCAGTTACAACACTGCACCCATGGACACGACTGCACGGGGTGGAGGAGGCTGGGCTACTCCACCTCCTATCGATTCCACACTTTCATCAAGCCCCAATCATGATATTTGTCATCAAGAAACAGCTTTACCTGCTACACAATGGATACTTGTGGCTGGAGGAGCCCATTCCCATCATGGTGGAGCTCATTCATAGGATTTCTCGGCTTCCCTGTACAGGAAGGGACCCCGTAGAAATAGCTGGTACAAGTGGAGACTTGGTGATTGCGGAGGCCATGAAAAAGAAATATAAGTTGGAGAAAAAGCAAAGGGGTTATGTTATTACTAGTATTCAGAACAAAGGGGTCAGCATTGCTACCCAGTTTTTGGTAGGAAAGGTGATGAGAAAATGTCATGGCAATGATGTATCAATAACGTCATCGTACTGGTCGAGCAATGCGCAAAAGGGGTACGGTTCAACTGGGCACAGTTCCTCTGCGACGAGTTCCTGATGAACAACAGGGGGGCCCAAGAACAGGGTAAGACCTTCCACTACGCGTGGTTGCTCTTATCCATCCTGTTGGTTACAAGAGAATTGCCTGAGGATAGTCAATTTCCTCCCCTTGACCAGGACTAGCCAGAGGCATCAAAATACATGTCGCTATGGGAAATTGAGGATGCCACACAAATCTGGGAAACCAAGTTCTTATGGGTACTGATGGAGGCGAGCGTACGATTATTGATCAAAAACTAACTGTGCCTATCTACCTCGGTATATGACAATCTGAAGAGCTTTGCAGAATTTAAAGTAGACATGCACAATGTGTATATGAAGGCGCAAAAGGATCCGGAGTAGAAGTGGACCACACTCCCCTTCATCACAATAGATGATGTTGTTTTCATGGTTCTTGACACATGGCCATTAGAATGGCACGCACCAGATCTGGTGGTGCATGATGAGACGGAGATTCAAAGATAGAAGGTTTTCGCCAAGCTGCTAGCACAACAGAAACAGAACGAACAACTAGATGAAGAAGTACGGGCGTCCCAGGTGGTAGTGAAGGCCGCCGCGGAAAGGACGATAGCAGTAGGTGCTGTTATGACACAGGAAGGAAGAGGCCCAAACTTGACCATAGGGCATTGGACAGATGATACGACGGAAGGCACGGACCTAAGCACCACCTCTAGACAATTGAAACGGCCGCGCGCGATAGAATAAACTAGGCTATGGAAGAAGACCAAGGCTTCCAAGTTGGATGGGGAGCCTATTACACTAACCAAGGTTGGGTGACCTATACAACCTCAGGGACATAGTTCTTGAAGTCACCAGGGAGGTGCTCTAGGAGGCAATGACGGAGTAGCAGAATGTGTTGGGGGTGCTCAGGACGCAACTCCTGGAACTTCAGGTGCATCCCCCATAGTAGGGAATGGTAGTCGCCTACGAGGCTATGACTACATCAGCAGCCGAGTAGTTGCTTCAGGCCAAATGGCTAATACCGTCACACTATCGGAAGGAGCACTGATAGCGGACAACATGGAGGACAGAGCCATCGTAGGCTGGCTCAAGGGACTTGGACTAAACTTGGTTGCCCTTCCACGAGAGATATTATACCAGCTGCAGGATGGAGCAACGATAGAGCTCTGCACCAAGGAAGGACGCACAGTATAGATGCTCAGTGAACAATGAATCAACATTGAGTCGCTGAGCCTCCAACGTGATGAAGCGGTAGCACAGACTCAGAAGTTGGAGCAAATCGTCGAGGAAGCATGTTGCCGCGTCATTGAGCTAGAGATTGCAGCAGACTTACTAGTAGGTATACAGATCCATAAATTGGCCTATGGATTCAGTGAGGCGAAGGAGGAAGCAACAAGGATCCAGTTAGACCTCAACCTATATATTTCGGAGCTGAGGCTGAAGGCACAGCTCTCTACACCACTGGAAGTCAGAGAGAAATGGTACCGTGCCATTCAATTACGGTTGGAAGCAATAGAGCATGCCATACAAGATTGCATAGGCTTGTTAGATCAATCACTCATAACCCTCACTTCACTGCAGGAAAACACAATGCTACAATGGTTAGAGACAGAAGCACGAGATTTGCAGCAAGCCTATGACAATGTCCGAGGAACCACATAGATGGTCGCCCTTAGTCAGCAGTTGGCCAAGATGAGGGAGGCCTAGGCTCTAAGGGCACATGTGGACGTCGCGCGTCAGAAAGAAGTAGTGCTTAAAGAACCCATTCAGCCTTGGCTCAAGGAAACATTCATGGTCACTGCCAAGATCAAGGGAAAGTTGGCATAGATGCAAGGCGTATATGCACTCAGGCAAGGAATTTCACCTAACAATGAAGCATCGGAAATATGTGCCCAACGAGAACAGTGGACAACGGAAGAATGTGTTGCAAACATAAGCGAAGCACAGAGGTTGCTGGATGAACTTCGTGCGAAGATCACCACAGCAGCCGAGTGACTTGGGATGAGTCACGATGATTATGTTAGGGGCCAGTTGGGCAGCGGATCCCCCCACAGTGTTTTTTTGGGGCTTGTAGCCTGAATTTTGGTCAAAAGTAATGTAAGACCCCATGAAATGCAGGCACGGAGTGCGAGAGTCTAGGGTTGTTCGCCCTAAAATATTGTAATTTAATATAGAATGTGTCGGCCTACCCATGGTCTGCAGACCATGGGAATGTATAAATAGAGTGAGGCTCTAAGTGTAGAAGTCAATTTTTGGTTAGTCTTGATCTTAAGTAATATGGGTTTTTGAATGTGAGATTCGCTCTGAGTCTGTAAGTCCAAGTCTTGGGTTGTAGGAAGAGGAAGATGCTCTACAGCTGTGTGCACAGAGGCCTGGTAGATTCCGCAGCTGTGTGCGTATACCCCTGCAGTTGAGTGCGCGGGACAAAGTTGAGATTGTAACGGAACAGAAGTTTAATAAAAGCTAAGTTGATTCTGAAATATTGTGAATCTATTCGTAGATTGGTATGTTTATGCTTCTGTTTATACATCTCCTTACAGTTTAATATTGCGCGCACTTGTTATGAATGTTGAATGATTGATAAGAATATTAGGCCCACAAATTTAAGTTAATATCTATAATAATAACGTAGTAAGGATAAAGGATCTAGACTGCGCCTCTTCGATCTCTTTGCAGAGCTACGCGAAGGTCAGACAACTGCGCGGAGCAGTGTGAGCATGTAGGATCAGTTCACGAACTTCTCTGACTTCATTAAGGCATCGCTAGGGTGTGGAAACCTAGTTCTAGCACCCTCCCATACTACCTTGGGTGAGACCTAAATCCGCACACCATAGACTGTTGCCAAAAGGGCCAGTAGTTTTGGGATTTGTTTGGCTAAATCACTTCTGAACCTGGGTTAGGCCCCAACATGCCAACAAGAGATGAGTCCATTTGAGGCTTTGCATGAAAGGAGGTGAAATGCTGCAATTAGTTGAGACAATACAACGGACATAGTAGTGCTTAGGCTAGAGTTTCTCAGAGAAATGGAAGAGAAAGTGGTTAAGATCGAGCCAAATTTAAAGGTGGCATAGGATAATAAAATGAGTTATGTAAATAAAGGAACAACCTTAAGATAATTTAAAGTTGGGGAGCATATATTTTTTAAGTGAAACTAAGGAAAAATTCTATGAGGTTAGGAATATTAACAAAGTTAGCAACTATATATCATTGTCCATTTGATATATTATATAGGATTGAAATTGTTTCATACGTGGCTTGCATTGCATCTTTCCATAAAATTTCATAATGTGTTTCATATATCATTACTGGCAAAATATGTGCATGGTCCTAACCATGCCATAGACTAGGTTTTGATTCAAGTGGAATTGATAGGAGACATTGAGGTGTAGCCAACATCTATATTGGACATTAAGGCCACTAGTGCTCAGGAATAATGTCATGGAGCAAGTAAAGGTATGATGGACCCACTATAACCCTAAAGAAGCAAAATGGGTGCTATAATTTGTAATGCAAGAGACATACACATATTTGTTTTGACATTTTTATCTAAACATTACTGTATATAATGGTGATGTTCACTAAGGATAATACAAAATCTCGTGGAGGGGAATGTAGTACCCTAGTTTTGATCCTTATACTAGTAATGCATATGTAAACATAATGATTGTATAAAATGAAAGAAAATTAATATCTAAAATAGTACTACTGAGCACCCATATTGGCATCTTTTTAACACCTATCCAAAGCCTTTTTAGAACCCTTTTTCCATTTTCATACTACACTATCACATATTTTTTCCATATTCATACATTTTTGTCAAGGTGCAATTATATTCTAGTTATGGCACTCTAATGTTCTATGTATTTAGGAAGGAATTTACCTTTTACGTTACCCTATGAGTATCCATGAGAATCACTTCAAGATGGTTTAGGAAAACTCTCTTAAAGAAACTGTAAAGAATAGATGTTGCAACACCTCCTTGTGTTGTTGCAACACTTTCAAGTTGCATCAACAACCTTGGTACCTTCGTGTTTCAAATCTCATTAATTCAATAACAATATAGGGTAGGAGTTGCAACTCTAGATACTACAACATGCCAAACTGGTACAATAACACACCTAAGTGTAACATTGTAATATGCTTAGAGTCAACCATTGAGGATAACTACTACCACTCAGGGATTGGTGGAAAAATTCACCTCTAGCCTACCTCCATCCACACAGTTTTCATTAAAAAATTTCAAGTTGATGATTTATCGACCTAATGAAGAATGTGGCAAAGAGGTAGTTGGCCGCCAACAAGTAAATCCTAACTACAATAGAAGATCAACCAATTGTGTCATGTCACAATAGTTGAATGTGGCGTGTCTGTTTTATCCTTTCTACTGTTTGATTAATTGTTGTAACTAAGAAGGAACATCTTGAGAATATGATATTGTTATAACTATCCTTCAATCTCATGATCCAATTAAGACTATAATGTTAGGGGGGGTGTGAAATAATTGTATTTTTCTTTTTTAATTTGCATGGTTCTATTGCTCTATGCAAATATGTGCCAAAAAAATAGGCGATTTAATTTTATACATAGTGCCTTGCCCAAGGAGGAAAGCCTCATTCCTTTGGCAGACACTGATTGTAACCATATAAATTAGCTCATAGTTTCATTTATTTTCTTGTAAGTTAGTTTCTTTATATTGCTGCAACTCACTACACTAATAAACTACTTTGTTTATATACAATGTTGTAAATCCATAATCTAATAAATTACTTTATTTCTATACAATTTTGCGACTCATTAATTGGATAAATACTTTGTTCCTCTATTTTGTTGATTGATTTGTTAAGTAGTTATGTTTCCTTAAATTTCCACAAATCATAATTCTGAATAGGTGACTTGCTATGTTTTCTAAGGACTATTTCACTACTTTGTTTTCTAGATTTACACTAATGTCTTTAATATAATTGGTTGGATTGGATTTTGTATACTATAGTTCATAAACATTCAACCATTTCATATGTATATTTGTTCTAGGTATTATGTTCACCACAAACCTTAAGAAAATCAACACTTTGTTGCTTGTGTGATTTATTTGTCTGCGTTGATTGTTTTAAGAGGGTTGGGGGTTACAATGTTGAATTTCCTAGGCCCACTAGGTTGCAGTGTGCCATTTCCATATGTAAGTGTGATCTTTAACTTTCTATAAGTGTGATTTTATGTCCCCACTGTCTTATAAAAGACATTAATATCTTTATCTGAAGCACTCATATATGATACTAGAATCTCACTAACATTTGGAAGTATTGTATTGGTTTTGAGGTGTGCTTCAACCCCATTGGTATGAGTTTCTACCTGGAAATAGACGATATAGACATAGCAACAATGTGTCATAATACAATTATTTTAAATTTCAAAGATTGCTTGAATATATTTTTTTGTCACATTCATTCAAAAATGATAAGAATTTGTTAAAATCACAAGTGTTAGATTTTTCAAAGTGATAAATTAAACTATGTATT
The DNA here is from genome assembly GCA_031772625.1 of Pinus tabuliformis. Lineage (NCBI taxonomy): Eukaryota > Viridiplantae > Streptophyta > Pinopsida > Pinales > Pinaceae > Pinus > Pinus tabuliformis. Next base: position 1,882,427,465 of record CM062816.1, on the reverse strand, counting down.
AAAAATAGATTTTAAATAAAGAAAAACACAATATAACACCACATTCCATTCCAGCCAGCCAAAAAGCAGAACTTAAAATAATAAGAGACACCATTTTTGCAAACTCTAATTCTTTGGCTTTTTTATTATCAAAAGAATTTAACTATTACAAATATTCAACGCCTACATATTGATTTGCATCTCATTCTCTTCTATATTCCTTCGTTCATACTGTGTTTCCTATTTTGATTATATGTTAGATGAACTTAACTCGGTCATAAACGCAATCTACTATTCCTAATTTTCAAGCTACAATTTTAGTAAACCGTGGTCACTTCAATATTTTCTCATAACCTGTAAACTCAACACATCAAATAGTTGTAGACGTTACAAGTCGGAATATATCTCGTCCATCCAATAGAAGAAATGGTTCCAACAATAGAAGAAGAGCTCAGATGGGTTTGGTCAATAACTTGTTACACCGTTAACCTATTTCAACCTCTCGAGGTAGGTTTCCAAATTTTTTTTATAAATCAAAATTTTAATTTTTTATATAAATGAACGCACAGGATTGAATGGTAGCATAATATTCTTCGTCGTGTAGCCTGATCAACCATTGTGATTTCACGGAGGATAGATGGAGGGTCGTCTCTTGAACATTACATAGTGTTTACTAAATATTTAGATAAAAAATTCGAATAGATACACCTCTCCCCCGGCAAGGTCGCCACGTTACTAATGCGCTATGGTATCATGGAAATCCGGATGCGGTTCATGATATATTGACTTTTATCTATTCATTTCTTATCTTCGTGATTAGCATTTGAATCGGCTCCAAAACATGCTCATGTGATTTGTTCCAAACATTTCATACATAGTATACCGTTTGATTAATTTGCAACGAATATGCCATATGAATAATTTGCAAAAGTAAATGTTATATAATAATTTAATTAAATAAATGTGATAATTTAATTTATAACATGTTTGTGTTTATGTTTAATATACGTCTAGCAAGGGGGCAGCGAAAATGTTTTAGGCTTTGACGTGGCCACAGGCGGGCAGGTGGCGAGTGCGTATCCCTGCACCTGCACAGAGACAGAACATAAATTAATCGCAGTTATTTGGGTATATGCGATAGTTGTTACCCTACCTCAACGACCTATCGACATCCGTTTGCTGTGCTCGGTCAACTATCTTCCTAGCGGTTTTGGTGGCGGTTTCCGTTAATGGAAGCGATGGATATCGAAGAGGAGGCCCTTGATTATTCCCAGGATCCGTTCGAAGGACAAACCATCTTTGGCAGTCGTAGCCCTAACCCTAGCATAGACAGATCTACTCCTCCTCACCTAGACATTTCACCGATTGTTGCGCTCCAGGATCCATAGCCTCGTCGCTGCACATAGGATCTCTCTCCCTGGAAACCTCGGGTCTCGATTACCCCCCACTCTCCCCTGGTACGCTTGATCTCCTCACTGCTATTACGCCTCCCTCACCTGATTTCGATCCGCTCCCCATCCATAACCCGGTGCCTCCCCGGAGCTCGCCCCATCCGGTTTCTGTAAACCCTAACTCCCTCCCATCGGGATGCTTCGACTCTCCGGTCATAAAATCTAAAGCGACGACTCCCCTGAAGGATGCGGGATCTGATCCATTGACGGAACACCCATCGGCACCAAGAATAGGGAAGAGAAAGGTTAAGTGCGTGAAGACGTCTGCAAAGGACCTTACCATCACTTTCGGTGAAGATATTCCAATGGGCGAGGTCGTGGACAAGGCCAACAGAGTACTTGTCAGACATGTGCGAGGAAGGGCTTACTCAGCAACCAGGCTCACAAATTGGGTAAAAGAGATATGGGGCGGCATTCTTCAGGAGCTCCCAGAGGTACAGAGCCTGGCTCGGGGTTGGTTTGCCCTACATTTTTCGAAGGCTGAATATACTAACCTGATCCTTGCCAAATACTGGCACATAGAGATGGCACCGGTCCTCCTCAAGCGCTGGTCACCGCTATTCGATCTGGAACGGGAACAAATTGGAGCAGGACCTATCTGGGTACGATTACCAGGTCTTCCATTACAATTCTAGTCTGAAGCGGTGTTTATTAGGATTGGAAATGCCCTTGGGACATATTTGGAATACGATAAGACATATGTTTAGACAAAAAATCGGGCACTGGCAAGAATACTGGTTCACTTGGACACAAGGGAGGGCCTGGAAGAGAAGATTACCCTGAAATGGAGGCATTACACCAGGATACAGATCTTGGATTATGAGGGTGTTCCGTTCTGTTGTAGAAGGTGTCATAAGGTAGGGCATGTATTCAAGGAATGCCCTCTACTCATGAAATCTGTTGAATCCCTCGGCTCGCCATCGTCTCTAAAAGGAAAAGCTCCTGTGTCGGCATCCCGAGCTCCAATGTCAGCATCGCACATTAGTACTCTGGTTCCAAAGAATTTCAACTTGGGTGAATCCTCAAAGGAGGCGGAAGAAGCCAACAGGCCGCCCTCACCCCCTTTGACGTGGGCAAGAGCTGCAGCCGCTGCAGAGATGGCACGGAAATCGAGTACATCTCCTTCCTCTCCTCTAATTTCACATTCATCTTCATTATCACTTTTGTTTTATGCACCTTTGGTTACTTGTGCAATTTCCTTCCCCCCACCCATCATTGCACCCTCCTCTCCTACTATCCATTCGACTCCATCCTCATCAGGGGTTTCGGCATTGTCTCACCCAGTAATGTCTCACTCCTACAACCTTCGATCTAGGCTCATATCGGGTTCTAACCAGCATACATGGTTGGGGTTGGCCTACCTTGGACCCCCTACCCAATCTTCTCGGGGGTGTAAATCCTACCTGTCCAAGGCCATTCAGAAAGCTGGTGCTGAGGTAGCATCGGGCAAGCAATCCACCATGGAAGGGGTCCTTAGAGCTTTGCAAACCCCAGAGGGGGTTCCACCATGAAATGCCTCTCCTTTAATTGCAGAGGTCTGGCTAGTACCTCCAAAAAACTAGCCATGCAGAGGCTGATTGAGAATGATCCCATTGATATCATTTTGCTGCAAGAGACCTTGGGAAACACAGATTCTATTGAGCATACCCTTTCTACCCTTCGACCTGGATGGCACTTCCATGCACTGGATGCCATAGGTAGGGCTGGAGGCTTAGCCATCGGATTTTAGGACTCTGGACACCACATATCTCCACAATGGTATGATATTGTCCACTTTTGGGCCTAATCCCTCATGGATTTGTTTTTGGGCTTTACCCCAAAAGGCCTCATACCAATGGAGATATTTGTCTATCCTTATATACCCATGATCCTCCCCACTTCTAGTCAATGTGGGACTTTGGTCGTATACGAACAATCCTCCCCTCGAACAAAGGACCATTGAGCCTCCCCTCAAATGATTATCCATCCGTCCACTCTCTACCAACCAGGATTCTCCGCTCCAATGCGTTGGAAGCACACGCCTTACATGGAAGCACCACTTGCCTCGAGAGCTTGCTCTATCCCAGGTCAACTCCTCTTCACCATGTTGGGACCAGGACACATCCATGAAGAATCCGGAGCACACCGCCTATCTAACCGAGCTCATCCACGGATCCCATTGTGATATTACCGGGGCCCACCACCTTTGTTCGACATTCCGAGGATTCATCCACTTGGCTAACTTCGGGGCATGGCTCTGATACCACTTGTTAGGACTCTGGACACCACATATCTCCACAATGGTATGATATTGTCCACTTTTGGGCCTATGCCCTCATGGATTTGTTTTTGGGCTTTACCCCAAAAGGCCTCATACCATTGGAGATATTTGTCCATCCTTATATACCCATGATCCTCCCCACTTCTAGTCAATGTGGGACTTTGGTCGTATACCAACATCGGTTACAATCCTCGGACCATAAATGTATCTGCCACTTGGGGAGGAGTGGGCTTCATAGGCATGGATTTCTTCTCGGCTGAGCTAGGGGAGACCTTGAGGATTATCAATGTTTATGGCCCCTGCCAGAGGAGAGAGGAATTCTGGCAGCATTTTCTCGGATTAAGCACGACATCTATGGATCAGATTATCATAGGGGGCAATCTTAACTTCTCCATGGGATATGGGGAATCCTGGGGATCACAAGCCCAAGTTGACCCCTTGTCTGATTTCTTTAAAGACATTCTGGAACAACACCATCTTGTTGATATCCCCATGAACAAGCCTATGCCTACCTGGAGGAACCGAAGGGTAGGGGATGCTGCCCTAGCTAGGAGACTCGACAGATTCATGATCAAAATCCCCCTGCTTCAGAGATTGACCAGATACAGACAATGGGTGGGGGCAGGGGGAAAATCTGACCATTCTCCTATTTATCTGGAGATTCTGGGACCTGATGCCAAGCCAAAGGCACCCTTCAAATTCAATCATGTCTGGCTCCAAGATGAGGAGTATACTAGACTGGTCAAGGACTTTTGGGTCTCCCACCCTATATCTAATCACAGATCAGCGGCGGAGGGTTTCTGCCAAAATCTCTCTCAGCTTAAACATCTAACCATGGCTTGGGCAAAGGAGAAGAAGGCTAAGGATGATCAGAAGATTTTGGCCATTGAAGCTGAGTTGGAATTACTGATGGATGAAAGGAATCTTGGCTTTACCTCAGCAGAAGAGAAGATCAAGCTGATTGAGCTTGAGAAGCAGAAAGACAAGATCCTTAAGGAAAGGGAAGAATCATGGAGATTGAAGAGCAGGGCCATTTGGTTAAAGGCAGGAGACGACAACACCAAATTTTACCAAAATTTTGCCAAGGGAAGGAAGACTACTAATACGATCTGGAAAATGCCCCTACCTGATGGAGAGCATGCAGACAATTTTCAAAAACTCTCCAGATTGGGCACCTCACACTTTCGGAATCTGTTCAGAGCTCCCCATGAGGCCAATCTAGCAGATATCATTCATGTGGCTGGACTCTTCCCTCGCTTTGTAGGTGAGGAAGAAGCAAATGAATTGACCTCACCTGTCACTCTGGATGAACTTGAGGGGGTATTAAAGTGGTTCAAGAAGGATAAAAGCCTGGGACAAGACAGGTGGTCTATAGAATTCCATTTGGCTTTTTATGATCTATTGGCTTTGGATCTTCTTCAGGTTGTGGAGGAATGCCGATCATCTAGTAGGTTGTTCAATGCTATCAACTCCACCTTCATAGCCCTCATCCCTAAGACTGATTCCCCTACCTCCTTTGATGATTTCCGACCCATTTCCCTCTGCAATTTCCTCTATAAGATTATCTCGAAAATCATTGCCAATCATATCAGACCTATCCTTTCTCAGCATATCCTCCCTGAACAATTTTCTTTTCTTGAAGATCGCCAGATTCATGAAGCGATTGGCACTGCTCAAGAAGCCATTCATTCCATCTGAGCCTGCCGACTAAAAGGTATCATTCTCAAAATTGACCTGGCCAAGGCCTCCGATCAGGTGGACTGGACTTATATCAAAATGCTTCTTATTCACCTTGGCTTCCCCGTCTCATATACCAATTGGATAATGGCTTGCATATCAACCCCCTCCTACAATCTGCTCATTGATGGATGTGCCTCTCCTTTTTTCCATACTGAAAGGGGTCTCAGGCAGGGCTACTCGCTCTCACCGCTCCTCTTTCTACTTGTTATGGAATGTCTAAGCAGACTCATCTATAACAGAAAAGCCGAATGGCAGATTATCAGGCTTGAAGATTACTGATCAGTGTTACCTGACACATCTCCTATTTGTAGATGATGTCATCATTTTTTTGGATGGAAGTATACGGGATTCGATCACCCTTGATAAGATCCTTGCCTCTTTCTACAGAGCGACCGGTATGGCGGAAAACCACTCAAAATCAACTATTTCCCAGGCTTACACTTCTGCTCAAGAATCCAATCTAGCCTCGCATCGTTTCCCTTATAGCCCTCGACCTCTGGATCAGGGTTTCAAATATTTGGGTTATTGGATCAAGCCTTTGGGACACAGGATAGCAGACTAGACTTGGCTGATCTCCAAATTTGAGAAAAGGATCTCGCACTGGAGCCATCACTTTCTATCCAGAGTAGGAAGGCTGGTGCTCATCAAATCAGTATTGGAGGCCACACCTGTATTCTGGATGGCTTTAGCATGGATACCTAGAGGTATACTTTCCCGTCTCAAGCAAATATGTTGTAGATACCTCTGGAATGGAGGGTAGGACAAGCGAGTTTTTGCATGGATTAGCTGGGACAATATTGCTATGCCTAAGAAGTGGGGAGGCTGGGGCCTAAAAGATCTATCATACTTTGCACATGCCTTGGCTGCGAAAATGGGATGGACTTTGCTTACCAAGCAAAATCTCTGGTCATCTATCTCATACCATAAATACATATGGCCCTTACAAGTCATGGATTGGATCCAACTGCCTGGCTGGAATAGAACAGGTATTTCATTGGTGTGGAAAGCCCTATTGAACTTGCTCCCCCTCATCCGCAGTCATCTTACATGGAGAATCAATGATGGAACTAGGGCTCGCATTGGTATGGATCCATGGACAGGAGGAGGAGGGAGATGTTATCTCCCTTGTGAGCTTATTCGATTACTCGATCAACAGAATATTAGAGTAATAGCTCACATTGCGGACCAGGAGAATTCATCCATATTCACACAAGCATGGAAATCGGCAGCACAGTTAAATTTGCCTCCTGTCTGGCATCAAAATTGGGAGGATTACACGAGTGCTCTGAGTGAATCCCATATTCGCATTAAGGATGGACCAGATGAACTCATGTGGAACAAGGCTGAATCTGGATATTACTCCCCCAAGGAAGGCTACCTGTGTCTGATTAATTACAAAAAACCAGAAATAACTCAGAGCTGGTGGAAGATCATCTGGCAATTAAAGACTCCTCCCCGGACAAAACTATTTTTCTAGTGTATACTCTGGAACAAGGTCCCTACTGGGGAATCGCTTATGCACAGGTCTGTGCATGGTCCCACCTGGTGCATACTCTGCAAACAACAATGCAAATCGACCACTCATCTTTTTCTTACTTGTGGAACCACAAAACAAATATGGAAGGATGTGGCTGAGGAAATCAGTTTCGCGGGAGCATGGGAGGGTGAAAACATCACAGCTGCTTGGGAGGCCTGGAATCGAGCACACTCTGGAACAAATCGCACATGTCTTCCTCTCATCATTTGCTGGGCTATTTGGCTGGCTAGGAACAAAATGATCTTCGAAAATGGCTCGATTCGATGGCAAGTTGTTATTGCCAAAATCGTTGCAGCATATCACGAATTTCCTGAATATACTCCTCCTCGTTCTCGCAGACCATCTGCCCCCAAACCCATAGATCACTCCATACCATGGGCATTTTTCGATGGAGCTACTCAACAACATGGGGGGGGGGGCTTTATACTATATCTATTAAATCAGCATCATTACAAAGTCAAGATGGGATTAGGCGTAGGAATGAACAATTTTGCTGAACTCATAACTCTTCGCCATCTTATGCATTTTGCTTTAAATCATGATTGCAGAGACTTACAGATATATGGGGACTCAAATATTATCATAAATTGGATCAATCTGAAATCTAGATGTCACGCACACACACTCTTAAATATTCTGGACGAAGTTATGCATCTCAAATCATAGTTTAATAACATCATTGTTCGTCATATCTACAGGGAGCATAATCACAGTGCCGACGGATTATCCAAGGAAGCCACGCACCTACCAGGAGGACAGTGGATAATCCATGAACAGAGGGGTAGCTCTCAGTACCAGTACTACCACAGGCCTTATATAGACCAAATCTACCCTCGGGTGGATGACCACTGATTTTTTGAAGAACTGTCGAGTATATATGATGGTGTACATAATCTAGTTTTATTTATGAACAACATCCTGCAAGGTGCAATTATGTTTTTATATAGAATACTGATCACAGCATCATCCTGCACGATGATTTTTTGATTTCTTGATACAACATCATCCTGCGTGATGATTTTTTGTTTTTTGACACAGACATGTACAGGAATGGTTTGTAGATATTATAGCCATGGATGAAATCCGCATATGCTGAACAACATATACTATATGTAATTTTTCACCATATAATGAAAGATTACGATTTTTCCGGTGAAAAAAATATACATATGGCAATGTATATCAACCACTTGTATTAATTTGGTTGTGTGAGTTAATTAAATAAATTTATCATACAACTACTATAAGTGATAGTATTTTATTTTCCTGGTATTTTTGTTGTATTACACTATTATATCTTCATGGTGTTTTTTGATTCTCTCGCATTGTCTCTAGAAACACATGCCCAAAGTACTAAACTATGATGACGACACAGTTCAATTCCCAAACTTCACCATCCTTTAGGAATTGATCATGAATGCTACGGAGTGGTCTGAGTGTGACAGGCATCGAGATCATTGTTCTTATTTTTCGTTGTGGAATTCATCATCACATAATGCTACGGAGTGGTCTGAGTGTGCCAGGCATCAAGATCATTGTTCTTATTTTTCGTTGTGGAATTCATCATCACATATTTCTACACTAGAAATTTTGATGTAAGGTGAAATCCATGGTTAAGACTGATGCGCTTAAGGTCTTTTGAATGTTTAGAGAGCCAAGAAAAAGAGAAAAAGGACATGTATTAGTGGATGACATGTACCAATGGATTCCTAGCTGGTTCATGTTGTGATAACAATACTAATGTTCATTTATTTTATGTCGTAATAAAAATTTATTGGTAATTACCAAATTGCGTTCCAAATCCATTTTTAACTGAACTTTTATATAACATTTACACTATAGTTTAGCATTTTATAGATGGAAATCAGAAAGGTAAATGATTACAAAGATGTAGGTATCTAAATCATGGTCAGGAAAATTGTGAATATGTGTAAGTGCTTCAACATGCTTTCTATTTATTTAGGGATGATAAAATTGCAAAAATTAGATATGGAAGATTACAATAAAATATTTTAGAAATATTATAGAAATGGAATGTAATGAGATATTAGAGAAATAGAAATGCTTATAATGAAGTTAATATATGTATATTCATTATAATGAATAATGAAGCTAATATGTGAGCTATTATCTCTATTCAATTGGATTTTTAAAAAGGCACGAGAGGGAGGTATGTATGCCTCCATACTTACTCAAAATATGCACTTGGTTATAACTATTGATAAATACATTTGCATGAATGCGCAAAAGTGATTACAAACCAAAGCATGCATTCAATATCAAAAAAACATTCACTTACCTAGTAATAATAAATTGATGTATTTTGGTGCTATATAAAAAAACATGCATTCACTTACCTAGTAGTAATAAACTAATGTATTTTGGTGCATGTTTTTATTTACCCCACATCGGACACACATATTCCTTCTTTTAAAATCTTCATTGTTATATAATCTTACTTCATTGTATCTACCATAATCTAAAATTTTTTGAATACGCAAGCTAATAGAAACATAAATTAATTAGATTGATGGAATTTTAAGAGGGCATTGTTATGGGAATAATACACCCTAGGGTATGGGTTCAGCACCCCAACAGAGTAGAGGGCATACACCAACAAGAAGCCTTAATACTTAAACTATTGAAGTAGGAAGAAAAAGTATTACCCGAAGGTCCTACGTTTGAGGTGATTCCTATAGGGTCCTATTGTAGCTTCATATTTCTGTTGCCCCAACATGGGGAATAACCACCTAGTTCAGACATTAAGACAACTCCTTTTTCATTTAAAGTGGTGGCTCCAACTCGGGATAATGGGACACATTTCGCAGTGTGGGTTTTAAGATGAGTGTGGGTGGTTCATGAGTGATTTCAAATAGAATAATGATAATCTAAATGATTTTTTCTATTATGAAAATCTCTAACTAACTTATTCTAATATGATCCTAGGCATTTCTGTATGGTATGCGATCTACAAAGATATATGCTTAACATGTAATAATAAAGATCAATCACACATAAACAAAGATGATAATGTATGCGACAATTTCTTTGACTAAATAGTTAGTCAAATAAATTTATAAAATATATCGCATATATGATGAATTATATATGAATATCAACGATTTCAGCTAGGCATCATACAATAGTGCAATTAATGCTTAACAGAAAGGATAAACCTCACATACAATTCATGAGAGTAAAGAGTTGTCACTAATTAAATAAAAAACAGAATCAATCATACAGGATAATAATACCATATGTGTGTTGGGCGTGGGATCCCCCAATGGTAGTTTTGGGGCTAAAGGCCCATATTTTGGTCAAATTTTGTAATCCAAGTGTAAAGACTCCACATTTTGTGGTCACGGAGCACGTAGGTGTTAAAGAGTCATAGGGTTGTCCGCCCTTATTTTGGAAATGTAATATTGGTTGTAAAAGATCTACCCATGGTCCGCGGACCATGGGATTGTATAATAGAGCTAAGATCTAAGTAGTTAGAATAATCATTGAAGCATCGACATGTATGAGACATATCTCTGAGGTAGAAGTCTAAGTTTGGGTCATAGCGTAGGTAGAGTCTCTGCAGCTGAGTGCGCAGAAGCCTAGAAGTCCGCAGCTGAGTGCGCGGACCCCTGCAGCTGAGTGCGCAAGTTGGGACGAGTTTGTAATTATCCGAAATTATCAATAAAGAGAGGTATTCTACAATTTTTGCATCTTTCTTTCCTGTTTATGCATCTTATTATGTTGGGCATGAATTTCACTTATAATGCTTATATGATGCGCGAATGTATGTAAATGTGTTGGTTAAGTGAACACAAGTAAGAGCATATATTTACATGAAGCTAACTAATATCGGTTAATAAGATAAGTAAAACAGTTAGCCTAGTTTGGGAGATATTGCAGTTCACTGCCCCAACAACGTGAAAGTCCCTCAACTGCAGGTTAGAGCTGCACGAAAGCCAATTGTACCCTTTCATGAAGTTACTGAAGGGTGGAAAAGAGGGCTAAGCAACCTGTGTGAAGGCAAGTATAGCCGGAATAAACCGACATCACATCCATCTCAAGGGTGTGGAAACTTGGTTCCAGCATCCCCTCATACTACTTCGGGTGAGACTTTAGTCTGCACTCCGTGGGCTGATGCCAAAAGGGCCAGTAGTGTAGAGATTTGTTTGGCTAACTAACGTTGAACCTGGGTCAGGCCCCCTCAAGCCAACAAGTGGTTTCGTTGCCAAGACCAGAATCTGCATAAGAGATGTGTGATGTCATATCACTGGAATCCAACTAAGAAGGATATTGGAGACTGGTTGGATAGAAAGATTCACGAATTCATGGCACAGGAGAACGGAAACCCATGACTATCAAAAGAACAATGGTTGGACCGATATCTATATACGGAAATCGACGAAATCTTTTACGCCTCCTTTCTAGTTGAGTTTACGAGTGGATCACGAAGCTAGAAGATAGCCAAGGAAGGTGGAAACTTGATGGTCCTATTATGTGGACCCCAGAGCTAGTGCAAAGGTTGGAAGCATCGGAGGATAAGATCGCCTGCGCTATTCATCATTGGCTCAATCACGTCATAGGAGGATTTGTTACTGAATTTGCGGTCGACACCTCAGTCAGTTATAGCGAGGCGAAGTGACGCTTTTTCAAAGGACCGAGAAGTAAGTACATGAAATCTTTGAATACATGGATTAAATATTGTTGTGTGAAAAACAATTTATGCAGATACCTTGATGTTGGGGACTACGCGAAGTGGAAAAATTTACAGAAACGAAGGAAATAAGGGTCCAGAGCATAGCCCCTTGATTTTACCTCCGCGAAGAGAGGAAGAAGGGATAGTGAAGGTTTCTCCATGAAGCACTATTCAATTAATAAGACAAGGATTCCCGTGAATACCACCTCTGCCCACACCACCTCTGAATTCACTGCCATCGCATCCACCTTCATTCGTACCACCTCCACCTCCTCTGTGATTCAGTATGGTGAATACAATGAAGTTGTCTTTGTTCAAAGGCTTGGGAAATGAGGACCTAGACCAATTAGGTTCGTTGTGAGGGTTGTATGGGAAGCTCAAGGTTTTATAGATGATCACATAAAGCAGGTGACACTAGTTAGTGCTCTGCAAGATCACGCACTAACCTGGTATATTAATTACTCCAACGATAACTAGAATGCTAGAGTAGCAGACGTCCAAGCATCACTAAATGGGGAATTTAGCAAGCCTAAATCTAAGGTGCAATCAATTGTGGGATTCAAATATATCGTGATGCAACTAGGTGAGACACCTTGGGAACTGGATTAGAGGCCGAAATGTACAATTCATGAAGCCAACATGAAGTTAACTGATGAACAACATCGCAAGTGGTTTGTGGCTTTGCTGCTACCACACTTAAGGAGTGCATTATCGCGGCAGAAGGTAACCACTCAAGCAAAGGCCTTTGAGATTTCCATGAGACTCCAATGAAAGATCCTAATTTAGGAGTCCTGCAGATCCATGCGTAGTTGAAGAATCTTTGCCTTGAGATGCAAAGTCTGAAGCAGGACAAGATGGTTAAAACAGAGGTATGCAAGGAATTATGGTGCTTGAATTGCAAGAGTGAGGGTCATGACAAAGACCATTGCCTGATCTTCGCGAATTACCTTACAGGAGGAGGCCTGATGCCTTTAAGGCCAGAAGCTCAAGCAGCACCTAGCGCAGTGCCTAACTTATGGTGCGCTATTTGTCAGGTAGCCAAAAAACATGCCACGGATCGCTGTCACTTACTACAACAGTTGTTCTGCAACTTTTGTAAGTCGATAGGACATGATGAGCATACTTGTAGGAGCTATGAATTGATGATGGAAAGAACTCCCACCTACAGGGTTTAGGCTGAAACGCAACCCCTTGACTAGAACACAGGGATGGCGCAGATAGGATTTCAGGGGCGCGGACGAGGCCAAGGCGGAGGAGGACCTGGTAGAGGTCGAGGACAGTTGATTTTCTACAATTGTGGAGGACCAACACACTATGCCCGCAATTGCACTAATCCAACTTGTCCGTCGTGCAAGTATTGCCCTTTGTTTGATCACGAGACAGAAGGTTGTCCTATGTTGATAGCTAGGATACGTGACAAAGGGGTGCTACCACCTCCCCCGACTCAGAATCTACAGATGATGAGGTCTGAGCTGCGTGAGGAAGACCTGAACGTAGATATAGTGCTTTGAAGTGGAATCACTATGGGAGATGACAAGGTGAAACAACAAGAAGATAATACATGGGTTCACAAGGCCCCGGTAAAAGAGGCTGAGTTTGATTTGGAGCGCGCACGGGAAACCTTCCTGGAAGCTAAGAAGGGATTCACTTAGGCCTCCACTTCAGAAAGGAAGGATAAGCCTGAGCCTGAGATGGACCCCTCTATGCTCACAACTTTCCTAGAAACATGTATGAATTTATTGTGCCATAGTAAGGCTATAAAAGGGCTAGAAGAACTCATCAATAGATGCGTTGGAACCGCGCCAGTTGAGTCGGGCGTAGTACAAAAGATTGGCAAGCATAAAACAAGGACGAGACAGGAAATGAGACTAACTGCACAAATAGGAGAGTATGAAATGGATCAGGTCATTTTGGACCAAGGGTCAAATGCGAATGTCCTACCAAAGTAGACTTGGGAGCGAATGGGGAGACCTGTGCTGCAATGGTCTCCAATTCGGCTAAGGATGGCGAATCAGAAGAAAATCATACCCATGGGATTTTGAAGTAATATAGATAGTAGATTACAATAATCCCTACCCTGCGCTCCTGGGAATTGGTTGGGCTATTGATATGAATGGAGTAATCAATTTGAAGAAGTAAAACATGATCTTTTAGAAGAAATCACTGCGGGTAATAATACCCCTGGATCCTGCTGAAGGATCACGCTATACGGAACCAATCTGCGATTATGAGTGATGATGATCTGGACTGCATCTATAAGATAACATTGTGAGACCAAGATTAGGTGAATCCCACCACAGATGGACAGATTACATGGAGCGGGAGTTCCTGCACTTCGAATTTCGATGAAGAAACAAAACACTGGCAGAATCGGTTACACGAAGTAACCATGTTGAATTGCAACATGATGACCTGATCACTGTATTATGTGTCGTTAGAGGAAATGAATCTACCTATTTATGATGGTCTAAATTAGGTAGATATCTTTTTGGATGCATTTGAAAAGGAGGTGCCAAAAAAGCAATGCTTCCAGGCCTTAGACTGAGCACTACGTGCTATGCCCGCAGGATGATGGGGTACACACAAGGGAAGATTTAATGATTGATGTGAATGTAGGAGTATGATGAGAGCATGATTTGGGAAGCCTAAGATGTGACTGACAGACAAGTATGATGGGTAGAATGATCCACGTGCGTATTTGGCCAACGCGGAAAAGAACTACTCTACCACTAAACACGAGGGGTTAGATATGGTGTATGTGCTCTAGAAGTACAGCACTACTTGCTAGGAGGCCACTTTAAGATGTATACGGATCACTCCACGCTGAAGTACCTGGTCAATAAGTCTATGTTGCGGGGGCAAATCTGCATATGGCTCTTATTGTTCCAAGAGTACGATTTTGAAGTTGTTGTGAAGCTTGGACGATTAAACTGGGGACCAGATCATCTGTCGCACATCGAAACAAGGGAGGAACCTACTAACTTGGAAGAAGGATTGTGTGACACGTAGCTATTTGTAGTGCACATCACGGATGGTCATTTTGAGGATATAATACACTTCCTAACAAGAGGAACTGCACCAAAGGATACTCTATCAAGCAAAAATGAATTAGTGGTGCGCACGACAGATTTATCTGTCATTGTTGGGCATCTCTACAAAATGGGGACTAATGAGATATTGCGACGATATGTACCTAAGTTTGAACGAAGAAGCATCCTTGCGGATGCTCATGGGGGTGCCACAGGAGGACATTATGCAGGGAGAGCAACCGAACAGAAGATTCTACCTGCCAAGTTATGGTGGCCAACCCTCCATCAAGATTCAAAAGAATATTGCAAGGTGTGTGATGTATGTCAAATAATAGGTAGAACATCGTGGAGGGATGAAATGTCGTTGAATCCACAAATGATGTTGCAACACTTCGAAAAGTGGGCAATAGATTTTGTAGGACCCATTCAGCCACAAGGGAAGACAAGCGCGAGGTACATTATCACTGCAACAGAATATTTGACTCGTTGGGTAGAAGCGCAGCCGGTAAAGGATTGCACGTGTGCGACAATTGCAAAGTTCCTATTTGAACATGTACTGACATGATTTGGATGTCCAAGAATATTCATGAGTGATCATGGTACGCACTTCCTGAATGAGACGATCAACACATTAATGGAGAAATTTCAGGTGTATCACCAAAAGAGCACACCTTATCACCCACATGCTAACGAGACAGTGGAGGCATTCAATAAAGTGCTTGAAACCATGTTGACCAAGGTTTGCAATGATCAATGAAGTGATTGGGACCTACACATACCGATAGTATTGTGGGCTTATCGGAAAACATGCAAAAAACTAATGGGACAAAACCCTTTTAGGCTTGTCTATGGTGTGGAAGCCATAATGCCTATGGAATACATCGTGCTTAGTCTGCACATAGCAGTGCTCATAGGTATGACAAATCGCAGAGCCCTGGAGGAGAGCCTTGCGCAGTTGGATGAGCTTGAAGAAGAGATATTTTTGGTTGAATTTCCTCAACAGGTTCAAATGCAGTGAAAAAGCGTGGCATGACTGACATATTAAGTTGTGCACCTTTAAGGTGAATGACTTGGTGCTATTGTATGAAAGTAAGTAAGTTTGATAAATTTCCAAGGAAATTCAGAATGCATTGCCTGGGGCCCTATGTTATCGAGGAGATTACCGATGGTGGTGCGGTCCAATTGGTTAAGTTAAATGGAGAACCCTTCCCAGGAAAGGTGAATGGTAGTCACTTGAAGCCATGCACTGGTGGTCCAGCCATGTGACTAAATGAAAGTAGCACAGTCTTAGAGCTCTAGGCAGCTGAAAGGAGGCACAGGACTATAAACAACACTACTCAGGTTGGGGAGCTGTGCAATTTCAAGATTGTGCAAAACGACGAAGTGTCATAGGGTCCACCACGACGCAAAGGCAGCTGTGCTACTCATGAAAATAGCGCACAGGTCCACCAGAAAGTGACCGTTAAAGTCACTGTTCACGATTTGATGGTCAGATTATGGCCAAATGGAGTGGGCGACAGGAATTTAAGGTGAAATTTATGGATTAGATTCTTGAAAATATGTCGCCAATCTAGCAGTAATGGGCCGAATGTGGGGGGAATGGTTGGATTTAAATTCAAAAAGCCCTATAAATCACACGTGGCTTTCTAGCAAAAAACACTTGGAATTTTGAAAATTTAGTTGTTGCGCTATTAGGTGCATATGGATCTTACAAATTTTAAGGCTTTGAGAGCAAGTTCAACGTTTGAGAGATTGCCAAAAGAAATGTAGGACCTCCTAAATAGAATGATTTCAACACTCAAGGAATTCACGCAAGAAATTCCGGTAGTAGAAGCCCCAGAGAGTGACGAAGTGATAGTTGAAGTCCCTAAATCACCTAGAACACCAAGACCATATAAGGATAAGAAGACTATGATCTCGGCGTGCATCTCACCAAGAAACCCACAGAGGACCAAGCTCACTTTGTAGGAAAAGGTTAAGGCCATTAATATGGAGGATGACGAGGAAGAATCTGAAGAAATCCTAGTGGATGAGGAGGACGTGGAAATGGAAGATAAAACCCAGGGTGTGGACCCTATTACCAGGATACCAGAATATGTTCCTCCACGCAAGGGTAAAGCCAAGGTGTTGACGGACATAGATGAGAGCAAGAGCTCCCTATAAACTTTTTTTCTCCCGGATGACATTATTTTTTAGGGGTCACACTTAGGGCAGGTTCCTGTACTAAATTTTGAAGATTAGGACCTCACAGATCACAAGAAATTCTCACGTTTAGTGACTAAGAAGCTAATGTGCCGATAGATTGACGTGACTGCTAGAACGATTGAAATGGAGCCATGGACATGGCTCAAGGGTGTAGAGAAAGCTAGGTTGCTCAACCTGCTCTTGGTTTTGCATTACCATCATGCCCCATTGACCGTCTTCATCATCAAGCAACTGCTCTGCTTGGTGCATGATGGGTGTTTCTGGTTGGAGGAGCCCATTCCCATCGCAGAACAATTGATTCATCGAATCATAGAGCTGCCTTACTCAGGGGAGGATCTAGCCAATATATCAGAAAACAAAAGGTAGTGAGTTGTCCCTTACGGAAGCTATGAAGAAGAAATTAAAGTTGGAGAAGAAGAAGTGAGGATATGCCATCTCCAACATTAACAACCCTACAATCAAGGTAGTAGTGTAAATATTAGCAGGGAAGGTGATGCGGAAGTGCCACGCGAATGAGGTGCTTGCACCTATGATTACACTAGTAGCCCAATGCGCTAAAGGAGTCCGGTTCAACTCGACGAATTATCTATGCGGTGAGTTCCTTGAGAACTATCGCAAGGCATAGGAGTAGGGCAAGAAATTCCACTACGTGCGGCTCTTGCTGAAGATTGTGCTCATGGCATGGTAGTTGCCAGAAGACAACCAATTTCCTTTAGTCACACTGGACCTTCCAGAGGCAGCAAAGTATGTTTCACTGTGGGAAACCAAGGACATGCAGTGCATAAAAGAAAGCAATATCTTTCCAGTCTTGATGGAGCTGAGTATCCGGATGGGGATCAATCACAAGCCACAGTTGTCACCCACAATATATGGTAGTTTGCTTAGCTTTGTAGATTTCAAAGCAGATTTCCACCATGTCTTATCAGGGTGCGGAAGGACCCTACGAAGACATGGCATAACTTACCATATCTAGCGACTAATGACCTTATATTTGCAATCCTCGAGTCTTGACCACCAGAGTGGCACACTACAACAGGCTCCGAGGTGGAAACGGATAAGTCTACCACACAGTGTAAGGAAGAAACAAAGCTCCGAATAGCGTAGTTGGCTGAGAAGCACAGAAGGAGGAAGTAGAGGCTAAGGCCCAGGTAGCGCACGACGCCGCAAAAATTGGCTTAACAACAGAAGACAGAAGGAGAAGAGCACGAAGGACAAAAGTCACCTTCGCTCGAAAATGAAGTAGAAACAAAGGAGCCAATAGAACAAGATGGCACAGACCCACAAACAACATCCACCCAACTCAAGCGTCAGCCACTGCAAGAGAAGGCAGTGCCACGAAGGAAAACTAAGGCATCAAAGAAATCCTTCGACCCAATCACCCTCGCTAAGGGGGATTTGAATGATATTGGAGAAACGGTGAGGGATGTCACTACAGAGGCCCTCCAACAGTTTGAAGAGCAACAACACTTGGTATTAGGGGCTCTCTGGATAGAGCTACACGAGTTGCAGGCTCGCACTCCACAGGCTAGCATAATGTCCACTGGCCTCGCGATCGACACTTCACCTACCAAGGAGATGTTGCACACAAGGTTGACCAATGTGATACTGCTACCAAATGGGGCACTTATTACAGAAAATGAGGCCGACAGGCCCATGGTTATCAGTCTGAAAGGGGTGGTGTTGAATATGGCCACGCTCCCTTGGGAGACGCTCCATATTTTGTAGGATGGAGTCACCACAAAACTTAGAGCCTTGGAGAGTCATGCTCTATAGGTGATGAGCGAGAAACACATCAATATCAAGAAATTGGGCATGCAGCGCAACAAGGCAGTGGAAAAAAACAAGCAGATCTTGCAGGTTGTAGAGGAATCCTGTTGAATAGTCCCGGAGTTGGACATTCAAGCAGAAGAACCGGTTGAGGCGCGCGTCCATACGTTGGTCACAGGGGTGCACGACGCTTGAACAGAGATGGCTAGGATTCAGTTGGAGCTAAACCTGTAGATCATAGAATTGCAGTTGTGGGCTCGACCTTTAACTCTGCCGAAAGTCAGGGAACAACGTACCAACACTGTTACAACAACAATAGAAGCAGTTGATAGTGAAATCGTAGACTGCATGCGACTTTTTGAACAGTCATTCGAGGTCCTGACCACCTTGCAAGAGGACCTGAATGTAGATTTCCTTGAGACAGAGGCGCATAAGCTACAATAAAGATATGATGATGTCAAAGGGACCATGTAGACGATCTCCCTTACACAGAGGCTCGCATGGATGGAGGAGGCAAAGGCGCTTAAGGAACAGGTGGATGTCACTCGGCACAAAGAAGTGGTCCTAAAAGCGTGCCTACAACCATGGATAGACGAGGCATACACGATCACAACTTCCATTGAAGGAAAGCTCGTGACACTGTAGGCAGCTCAGCAAAAGATTCAAGGTAGCAGTTCAACGGTAGTCACCGAGCAGCGAGTGGACGAAGTCTAGCAGGTGGCCACTCAGTGCGCTATCGAGGTTGCGATTATCCAAATGGAGCTAGGAGTTCTTCGTGCTAAGATCTTCGCACCTACAGAGTGACTCAAGGGCGAGTCACAATGTTTGTGTTTGGGGCCTGTTGGATGCGGGATCCACCAAGGGTAGTTTTGGGGCTAAAGGCCCATATTTTGGTCAAATTTAGTAATCCAAGTGTAAAGACTCCACATTTTGTGGTCGCAGAGCGTGTAGGTGTTAAAGAGTCATAGGGGTGTCTACACTTATTTTGGAAATGTAATATTGGCTATAAAAGATCTACCAATGGTCCATGGATCATGGGATTGTATAAATAGAGTTAAGCTCTAAGTAGTTAGAATAATCAATGAAGCATCGACATCTATAAGAGACAGATCTAAGGTAGAAGTCTAAGTTTGGGTCGTAGCATAGGTAGAGGCTCTGCAGCTAAGTGCGCAGAGGCCTAGAAGTCTGTAACTAGGCGCATGGACCCCTGCAGCTAAGTGCGCAGGGTGGGTCGAGTTTGTAATTGTTCGGAATTATCAATAAAGAGAAGTATTCTAAAATTTTTGCATCTTTCTTTCCTATTTATGCATCTTGTTATGTTGGGTATGAATTTCACTTATAATTCTTATATGATGTGAGAATGTTTGTAAATGTATTGGTTAAGTCAACGCAAGTAAGAACATCTATTTACATGAAGCTAACTAAGATCAGTTAATAAGATAAGTAAAACACTTAGCCTAGTTTGGGAGATATCGCAATTCATTTCCCTAAGAGCGTGAAAGTCCCTAAGCCATAGGTTAGGGCTGCGTGAAAGCGAATTGTACCCTTTCGAGAAGGTACTGGCGGGTGGAATGGAGGGTTAAGCAACCTATGCGAAGGTAGGTATAGCCGAAATAAACTGACGTCACATCCATCTCAAGGGTGCGGAAACTTGGTTCTAGCATCCCCCCATACTACTTCGGGTGAGACTTCAATCCGCGCTCTGCGGGCTGATGCCGA
This sequence comes from Pinus tabuliformis, assembly GCA_031772625.1. NCBI lineage: Eukaryota > Viridiplantae > Streptophyta > Pinopsida > Pinales > Pinaceae > Pinus > Pinus tabuliformis. The sequence continues at coordinate 1,882,407,085 of CM062816.1, read as the reverse complement.
AAGGGCTAGTAGTGTAGGGATTTATTTGGCTAACTAACATTGAACCTAGCTCAGGCCCCCTCAAGCCAACAATGTGCAGAGTTCTGCTCATTTGACTAATGACATGGATCAACTTCTTTCTTCAAATCAAATTATATCCCAAGAACACAATAGTGCATCAATAAAGGAAAGTAGTCAGATATCTAAAAGAAACGATCATGTTCCATAATTTCACCAAAGTATTCACAAACTTACAATAGTGCATTCTTTTCAATTGCATTTGATAAAATTCTGGACCCTTCTCTAAATGCATGAGAAGGGTATAAATACTATTCTAACTAATGTGAAAAAATAGATTATACAAAATTTGAGGAGGTTTCAAACAACCTTCCTCCTAACTAGTTAACTAACTCTAAAAATAAACAGTGGCTTGATGAGAAAAACTAAGAAGATGATTTGATGTCTTCCAGCTTGTCCTTTAGATCGCATATATTGGTCATTGGTTTGAGTTGAGGAGGTGCCTCGAAATGTGTGCTAGGATATCCTATGAAAATTGCATCAATGAGAGGTGGTAACATCCGCTGAGTCGAATGAATTGAACAGTTAAGGGTCATGATTTGGCTATGTAGCTTCATGAGGTATTACCAATACGAATCCCAATCGGTCTTGGTCAATTTTTCGATTGCCTATTTTTGAACCTCTGCCTTTTCCTGCTAGCTTTTATGCAAAGCACCTAAATTGAGCATTTATTTTAGATTGCCTTCCTTTACCAGGTTGATGGCAAACAATGATCCAATGTAAAGACAATTTTCAATGCTAGTGATCCAGTCGCAGAAGTGACTCCATAAATTTGCGCTTTCACGTCTTTCTATAATTGCGGTAGGGTTCACTAACTTGATTATATTTTTTGATACACCAGTTTCCCTTTCCACCTCTAGCACAACTTGCTTGATTCCTGCATCCCAATCCATGAAGAAATTTATGTTGTGTGTCTCCTCTATCTCAAGCAGATTGGCTTTCCTTCTGTCCTCTGTCTCCTACCATTCGATAAAATCTGAGATTCTGGTGTTTATATCAGTGAACTCAGTTCTCTGGTCGATCTCCTAGTCTATTAGCGGATCACTAGTATCCATTTAAGGACTAATACATGACATATTTTGGCAGAAGTGTTCTTGTTGTTTCATCAGGTAGGAATTCAGTTCCAGCCCCTCTTTAATGAACTCCTCAGTAGTAGGGACATCCTTATATCTTTCCATGGCTTGCTGTAATTCTTGGAGTTTCATGTTTCTAGCTGATATATCGGCTTCATGGCTTATTTTTAGGACCTCCATGCTCTGTTGCAATTTGGCAAGCTGCTCAGCTACTTTCTTGTTCACACTTTCCTTCTCTGCTTTGAGTTGTTGCTCGAGCTATGCAATCCTCTCCTCCTTTTCCCTTAACAAAGTAGAAACATTAGTAGCTTTGTTCATGGTGGACATTTCATATGCTCTTGTGAACTGTGAAAATATGGTCAAGTTCTTAACTGGGTCAAAATGAATGTCCCTCCAAACTATATCCATTGGCTCGTTTCTAGCTGGGAGCTCGGGTGTTTCTACCTTTTTCCTTTTCCTTTGTCTTCTTAACACAACCTTGTGGAGCGGGCTTGTTATGAAACTAGCTCACAAAAATATAGAAAAGAGAGATCAATGCCTTAGAATTTAGCCTCTTCGAGGGGGCAGCCTCCTTTACATTACACAAATGAACAATTCTTGGATGATACAAATGAAAGGACCTCCTTTCTATATATAGGAGTCTAAGGGGTCATAATATAATTAGAGCCGACATAACAATAACATTGTAAGGGCACAATAATAACAATAGTGGGCTTCTATGGGGCACAATAGTAACGGTAAGGGGGTTGTACTAATAACAATAAGGGGTTACACTAGTAGTATAGGGGCCTAACATGCCCCTCTCCTTCAAAATGTGTTGTCCTCAATGCTTGAGTAGTTTTTGATGCTTCTGTATAAAATTCTTGTCCTCCCATGTGGAATCTTCAGTGAGTAAGTTCTTCCACTTGATGAGATACTCTGAAATTGATTGATTTCGTAGCTATTGGATTCTTGTTTCTGTGACTGCTCCAGGTTCCAATATGATTTTTCCTTCCTCTTCAATTTTTGGCAATATTGATTGAATAGGGATCTTTTGCAACTTTTGAATAAGTGGCCATACTTCTTCTTCCTTCTTCCATTCATCCCTTGCTTCATTTATCTAATCTAGTTGGATAATAGAAATAGCACAAAACAATGCTTCCACATCCTCATCATTTCTTGAGAGTGCATCTACAACAAAATTTTGCTTCCACTTTCTATAGATGATGTCAATGTCATAACCTAACATATTTGTGACACATTTTTTTTTGTTCTTCTAAAGATAATAGTTGTTCTAAAAAGTATTTAAGACTATCATGATCCATTTTACCTTCAAGCGTCTTCCCATTCGGTAAGGTCACCATTTCTTAAGTGCATGTAGTATTGCCAACATTTCATTCTCATAAATAGCTTGCTTGAGATGTAGCGGTAAAAGTACCCAATCACCTACATCAAAACATTTTTCACTACGATGTTGATCTACCTGTTGTTTCTTTTGATTTTGCACGAAAGTGGTGTTATCCTTTAAAAGTTGAAGAACTTATTGTTGATGCTTGATGTGATCTTTCACTGCTTGAACCTTTTTCTTCTTGATACGTCCTTCTATCTTTAGAGTTTTAGGAGTGGTAATTTCTTCCAATCCTTTACAAGATATGGTCGGATTCATTTCGTGATGCTCGATGTGATCTTTCACTTCTTGAACATTTTTCTTCTTGATATGTCCTTCTATCTTGAAAGTTTGAGGAGTGGTAATTCCGACCAATGAATTACAAGATATGGTTGGATTCATTTCTTCTTTCTTGATGTGATCTTTCACTTCTTGCACCTTTTTCTTCTTGATATGTCCTTCTATCTTGAGAGTTTGAGGAGTGGTAATTCTTGCCAATTCTTTACAAGATATGGTCTAATTCATTTCTTCTTTCTCTGGGGTTGGGTCTCGGCGTATATCCTCTTCTCTTGATGTTTCTTGATCCTTTTCTTCCTCCTCTTCATACTCTATGTAAAATAATTTCTTCTCAACACACTTATGACCTTCAGTGCATTTGCTATCACAATTGTAACAAAGCCCTTTTTCTCTTTTTTCTTCCAATTGTTGTGGTGTCACCCTTGTAGGTTGTGGAAGGGTAGGAGAAACAACACTTCCATCTTTATATTTGTGAGGGGTAGACTTCCTTGTTGCCATGATTTTACTTTCCACTATGTCACAAAGCCCTTTTACTATTTCCAATTGTTATGGTGTTGCTCTAAAGAAGGTGTTACTCTTTGTATCCTCATAATGTGCTATCATTTCCTCCATGAAAATTAACCACGTAACAAGTTTTTTACGAGAACAAAGCCCTTTATACCATAAAAATTGATCCGGTTCTAAATATGAAGATGCAATACATACCTTTTGTAACAATGGTATACCATGTAGATCAAAATATTGCTTCATTTGAAGTATCCAATTTACCGAATCCTTGCCATCAAACTTCCTCATCTTGCTTTTTCTTGATTTTAGGAGCTCAATCTTAAATTGACTATAATTCTGTTCTTTCAAATCTTTAAGTTCTTAAGTTGCAACTTGTAGTATCCCTCTACGTCCTCTTTCCAATGCCACTAGTCTAATCCAAATTGGATTCTCCAAGGAAGAGTTATGCCAAATCTCCCACAGTGACCTGATTATAGACTAGTTTAGTAGAGTGAACTTGTACGACGTGCCACGAGTCACTATTTTGACCTTTTTATCTCAAAAGTATATACAAAAGACTACAGTCCATCCTCTTTCTGTACCTTCTTACGAAATTCAAATCCGATGCTCAGCGAGAAAGTTATGACTATTTTCCCTAGGTCACCTGTTTGAATGTAATTCAAAAGTCTACAAAAATACCAACTTCCTTAGATCATATCTCCGCAAATATAGCGCAAAAATCTCTGAAATTTAGACCTGAGGTTCAGTGTGATTTCTTCTCAAATGGGTTTTTTTTTAGCTTTTGAAACATCGCAGAAAAAAAGTTATAGTGAAAATGCCATGATCACCTATTTGGAGCAGCGAAACCCTAGAATCCAAAGCTCTGATACCAAATGTTATGAAACCAGCTCACAAAAAGATAGAAAAGAGAGATCAACGCCTTAGAATTCAGCCTCTTCGAGGGGGCAACCTCCTTTACATTACACAAATGAACAATTCTTGGATGATACAAATGAAAAGACCTCCTTTCTATATATAGGAGTCTAAGGCATCATAATATATTCAGTGCCGACATAACAATAATAATGTAAGGGCACAATAATAACAATAGTGGGCTTTTATGGGGCACAATCGTAGCAGTAAGGGGGTTGTACTAATAACAATAAGGGGTTACACTAGTAGTATAGGGGCCTAACAGGGCTGTAGAACACATCTAGTGGCAGGATTTTGGTCACCTTCAAGACAATATTTGATGTGGGCAGAGTATGGATAATCTTAATCTGCTGGGATGTTGTTTCCTGCTCATCCATAGGCTTGGACTGCTCATCCATGGATTTGGACTGCTCATCCAAAGACTTAGGCTTTGTTTTCTCCTGAACATGCAGAGGAGTTTTACACACCACTATTTCTTGGGTATTTGTCATTTTACGAGTGTCATGCAGTTTCTAATTAAACTAATCCCACTCCTACTCCAAACTACTGCCTTTGACCTCTGAACTAATTTCTGTAGTCAGGGTGCTCATAACCTGTTTCTTAACTGACTTCCTGCTGGACTCAGTTGTATTATCTGTATCTCGGGTCTTCCCTGTATCTGGTGTTTTATCAGTATTTATCTGAGAATCTACTCGAGAACTAGGTCCTTCACTATTAACAATCACACTAGATGTGGGCTTATCTTTAATTTTCAACAAGTGCGTCGGAATTAATTTGAGTCTTTCATTTCTGAATTCCCAAAATTTATCAAAACCTTCAGGACTTAGGTTCGGTTTAGCCCATTCAAATGCTTGTTCGAAGGATTTGGCTAACTGTAATAAGTCTTCAAAATCATTAGCATCATGGTTGTATGGCTTGAACTTTACTATAGTAGTGATGTTATATGCCACCTTGTCTGGATCAAATTTCCTTTTTGGTAATGTATGAAGCCTGAGGGCTTCCATGTTTGTTGACTCCTTAGTAGCATGAACAAAATTTGCTAAGAAAAAGAACTGTACTTGACAGGAAAAGAGGGCCATAATAACTTCTTGTTGTCTTTGAGAACTTTAGTTAGGTCTTTTCCCGCAGTCTGATAGGAATTCTCTCTTGCCAGTAATTTATCAGAAAAATATATAAAGAAAGGACATGTGGATCGGCTGTGCTACCAAAAACCCTAATGTAAATGAACCATTATTCAATAATATTTGCCGACAGCTAGCAGGTCTGTTGTGGCTTCTTGGGAAAACTTGGGGGCTTTCTTATTCAAAATTATTTTATGCAAGGGTAGAATAACAACATGACATATTTTATAGAAGTGGGGTATATAATGTGATTCCCATATTTGCTTATAACTGAGATGAATTGGGTAGGGGTCCTATAAGGTCCATTTCGAACCCATGGTTGGAAATGTAGTGCAAAAACAGAGGGCATCCATAATGTAGGCACAAAAATAGAATGGAGGAAGGTTATCTAGAGAGGAGGCTTTCTTCTATCGATATTCGGTAATGATGGTTGCTAGGTTATCAAATAAGATGGTGGGTCAATTCATGATGTGGGAATTAACGCATGCATCAATCAGAGGAATCCATTCTAAGGAAAACTTAGTGTTATTGGGTAACCCATATAATCTGCATAACATAGCAGTTGCGTAATTGTAGGGGTTTTCCAAAGAGGTTATTCCATACATACCTGATTTCTCATATTTGAATTTGTTGTCCAATACTCTCCAACCCTGAATCAACCTAAAGGGATCTAGGTTCTTCTTCATGAAATTGGCAACAAATGTTTTGTCATAGATATCCCGAGGGTCAACAATGTGGTACATTTTCTTCAGGTCCTCTGTTTTGAACGACCCTATGAGTTCCATTCTTGAATTCCTGAATTTCGTATCTTAAATGGTGAGATTTTTTATCACCCACTTGATCATATCCATGTATGGGAGGATTTTATCTTTTTCTCCTATCCTATGAAGGAAAGAATATGCAAGTTCCCTGAAATGAAGTCCTGAAGGCTTTGTTGAGTCATTTGTTGCTCTCATGACAATGATTTTAGGACGTTCGTCCTCAAGCCTATTATATATGACCTCCAAAGCTATTGTGCCTCCCGTAGTGTTGCAGACTGTATCAGAGAAAATAGGAACCATCTCTGTAAACTCGGATTCAACAATGCTCTACTTGCTTTTTTTCTGCATCACCTTCCTTAATGACATGTCTTTTGTAGCTTGCCTGAAATAGACAAGATATATCAGTGCAGATAGTATCGGGTAATTACAACTGAAAGCTTCTCTGAAATGACTTTGGATCATGAGAAAGGTTTAACGAGATACTCGACATTAACTACCCATAACTTGGAAAATGATTATCTTTCCTTAGGCCGCTAAATATTTCTTAACCTGTCAATTCGTTCATTTTGATAATAAAACACAATTATTTCACACACTTTACCACTCTTAATCGGATGTCATAATCTTTAAGGATGCAATATAAGATTTCCATCTCTCTAAGGCGAAATGCGATTGTGAATGTCACAATATCATATTTTGTGAATAGCTAATGGTCATGGTAATGGCGTAGCTTAATTTCTTGCAAAACTTCTGAAGTGCGATTTACCAAATAACAAGGTGTGTTTGATTGGGATATCGCAGCGGGAGATTTGATTGCAAATCACAATTTTTGAAAGGTGTTTTATGATAGTCACATGGAAATGTGCAATTGTGATTTGCGATGAGCATTTCATCCTTAGGTCTTTTTGCAAGCCTTTTCTAGGCAATTTTCTTAGAGTTAGATTTTATTATCCTAAGGCTAAAAATTTAAAAGAGTCCCCATTTATATCTATAACCTTAGCTATTGTTCTTCATAAATGGGGGGGTTGTTTTGTAGTACAACAATTGGCGATTCACTTGGGAGAACCAATTATCTCTGAGTAGTTTTCTGAAATTTCTAAAACTTTCAAAGTAATTAGAGTTATAAGAATAATTATTACATGCGTTACAAAGTAAACAACATTTTTCTAGAATCATCGTTACTTACTCAATCTACTTATTCAATTACTTTACCCTTGTAATGATAAAAGTATAAATATTTACATCAGCTGATAATAAGATATAAAGTGATATAGCAGGTGTTTTCTACAGATTATTTTTTGGTGTTTACTCATTATCATAGATAGAGCCTCTACTGCCAATAGGCGTTAATAGCCTCGACAGGGTTATAACCAACAATGATTCATTGCCCCATCTGAAGCAATTTTCAAATTTCAAAATGATATTCACTTGCTTTGAATCTCACTTGGATCTAGTTCCTTTTTCCTTTTTTAATATTATCTTTTCTTTTAGGTTTCTTAAAAGACATTGTCTAGGTTTGGTAACCTAATAATGACAATATCATTCACTGGTTGTAACTAAACTGAACAAGCTAGCTCTTGATGAGACCCCTTTTTTTTCTCCTCGATGAGATCATTGGCTATTACCCTGTTTTGATATACAGTATTGGTAATATCAGTTTAATTATTTTTCTATAACATGGTAAACAAGCTCGTAATGAAACTTTTTATCTTCTAAGTTTTGTATATTTTAGAATTACACTCTGAAAAAGGAAAATTTTATCAAATGGGGTGAATCATTGGCTCTTTTGAGAGTTTTGGATTATAATGATAGAGCTTTTAAGATACTCATCTCCAGAAACTCCTTACTAGGTTAAAGCTTCTTTTCTTGACTCATAACAAAATATTCATATTCTAAAAAGATAAGAGCTTGTTTAAAGAATAAATGTTTTTTAGCAAGATCAAGTTTTTTCAAAGAAATCAGGTTAACTTTACTACTCAAATGTCCTAATTATTTCTTTTAACTTTTGTTTACTTATAGAAGTGAAAAATCAGAAATATTATCAAATATTTTATTTTGAAAAGCCAAAAGTAAATACTACTTAACCTTTATTTTCCTAAGAATCTTAAAGGCGATATGTTACAAAACTGGAAGAGGTTATCTTCTAAGAAACGTATTTTTAAGAAGTTTCCCATTAACAGGCAAAGAATCCTTCTTACCTGATAAGACTTGTAAAAGAAATGTTGATTGTCCAATTTTCTCAATGATTTGAAAAGGGCCAAGCCATAGTCTTTGGAATTTGGTATGTTTACCTTTTTCCTCACGTGCTTTGTCCCATTTAAAAACCAAATCACCTACTTCAAAAGTCTTTTGACTTGCAGAGGTTGTATTAAAAGAGGCTTTGACTAATTGTTGATGAGGGAAGTGGGTTTCTTTGGCATTTTCTCGATTTTCTTCAAGCTTAAGAATCTGAAAATGCCTAGCCTGGAGAGAAGAAGAAGGGTTTTCATCGATGAATTTCACTAGGGAAAGAGATGGGATTGCTATGTTTGTGGGAAGAACAAATTATTTTCCATAAACTAAAGCAAAAGGAGAAGAACTGATAGAGGCCTTCTGTGTAATTTTGTCTGCCTAGTGAGAAAATGTCAATGCTTTGTGCCAATTCCTATGATTTTGGTCAATAGTCCTTTTGATAATTCTGATGATGTTTTTATTCATTTATTTTGTTAATCCATTACCTTCTGGATAATATTTGGCTGAATCTTTTAACTTGAAACCTCGTTTTAGAGCAAATTCTACCATTGCATTTCCAGAAAATTAATGCATTATCAAACATTAAAGTTGAGGATAAGCCAAATCTGGTAGTTATGTACTAATCAATGAATTTTGTAATGCTTTTTGTATTGGCTACCTTCAAGGGGGTAACTTCTACCCATTTTGTAAAATAATCAGTAGCTATAAGGATGAATCTATGCAGTTTGGAAGAGTTAGGAACAATCTCACCAATTATGTCTAGTCCCCATTGTTCGAATGGTTGTTGGATGTTTACTGGTTGCAAAGGGAATGTTGGCTTCCTTTCTCTTCTAGCTTTGGTTTGACAAGTTCTACACTTTCTTACATATTCATGTGCATCCTTAAATACCATTGGCCAATAATATCATGCATGTAGGATTTTGTGAGTTGTGGTATTTCCTCCTAAATGTCCTCCAGCTGGTCCATCATGTAATTCCTGCATGACCTTTTCAGCCTTAGGTTTCTCCAAACATCTTAGCAATACTTAATCATAATTTTTTCTAAACAATACATCATTGACTAGTTCATACCGATTTGGTTTCAACCTTAAGGCACATTTTGTTTTATAATTAAGATGCATAGGAGCATATCCATTTTTCAAATAAAATTTCAAATCAGCATATTATGCTTGTGTATCATTGAGGATTACCTCTCATATTTGTACTTCATTACCTTGATCTTCTTCAGGTGGTAACAGGGAACTCTTGTTAACATCCTGTAGAAACCTTGGCCCCCGACAATTTTAGCTGGCCAGTTTTCTACATCATATTCTTGAAGTGCAGTAACCCAATTAGATATTTTCTCCCCTACTTCTCTTTGGATTAGTAATTGTCTTACTGCAGGGTATCATACTACTATCTTTGTATGGGATTTAAGAATAAAAGGCCTGAAATGTTTCAAAGTTTTAAAGATAGAAAATGCTTATTTTTTGACAGCGGAATAATTTAACTCGGCGCCTTGCAAGTTAGAACTGAAAAAAGATATGGGTGCCTCGATATTTTCATTGTTTAGTTGTGTTAAAAATGCTGCATATGTTGTATCAGATGAAAAAGTATATAATAAAAAAGTTTTAAGAAAGTCAGGAATTTTTTAGCAAAGGAGAATTAATAATGTATTTTTTATCAACTCAAATGATTCCCTTTCATGTTTGCCCCATTTGAAAATTGTGTTTTTTCGTATCATTGTTTGAAGGGGTAGGACGATATGTGAAAAATCTAGAACAAATATTTTTACAAAATTAATCTGGCCTAGGAACGATTGCATTTTCTTTTTGTTATGTGAGAGAGGGATTTTTTCAATCTCTTGGACTCTATCGGGATCAATGTAAATCCCTTTCTGGGACACTATAAACCCAAGGAGTTTGCCTTCTCATAAAGCAAAATAAGATTTTTTTCAAATTTAAGGAAATGCCATATTTCTTGCATCTTTCAAAACTGTTCTTCAGGTCACTCAAATGATTGCTCCTATCCTTAGAAAATACTGTGATGTCATCTAAGTAAATAACAACTAATTTATTAATTAGACCTTTAAAAGCAATATCCATAGCACGTTGAAATGTAGCACCTGCGTTAATGAGTCCAAAAGGCATATTTTGATAGGCGTATGTTCGCCACTTGGTCGTAAATGTTTTTTTTAATTTTTCATCTGGATGCATAAGAATTTGATTAGATCCTGAGAATTCATCTAGAAAAGACATCAATTCGGAACCTGCAACTAATTGCAATATCTATTCCATGGTAGGAAAAGGAAAGTTATCCTTTTGACAAGATTTATTCAAGTTCCTAAAGTCCATATAAATCCTAATTAATCCTAATATCACCATTCTCTTTCCTTACAGGCACCGTATACGATACCCACTTAGAGTCTCCAACAAGGAAGATTATTTTGGCCATGAGAAGCTTGTTCAATTCAGATTTGATTTGACTCTCAAGGTTTGGGTGAATTCTGCGAAGCTTCTATTGGACTGGCCTTTCGTTCAAAGTCATAGGTATGGTATGTTGAATTATAGAGGTATCATAGGTTTTAAGATCCGTGTAATCCCAGGAAAAGAAACCTTTGTATGTTTTCAATAATCTAATGAATGATATCCTTTCTTCTAATGATAGGCCAAGACCTAGGTTGACATTTTGAGGTTTTTCAGTTGACCCTAAGTTTACTACTTCAAATCTCAAAGTAGAACTATGAGTTTTGGAGTTAGTAACTTTCTTAAATCTATACTTTAGATCATAAAATTCTTCCATCTTAACTAAAGACTTCAAGATTGGGTTTTGATTCTAATCATTTTTCATTTGCAGATCATGCTCTTGTTCGTCTAGGATCTGTTCCTTGTAGGACCCTTCAAATGTAAGGAAATTAACTATATTTGCATCATTATTTAATACTCTGCAATTCATTACATTATTGGGAATAGATGGCCTAAATATTAACTCTATCGAGAATCTGCCTGGACTGAAATGTTCCGAGGGTATAAGCTTGGATGCCACATTAGCAAGTAAGCCAGTGCTTGTGTTTTGCAATCTTGGAACTGAAGAAATGTTAAAAGTAGAGAAATGAGAAATCAGGTTCTGGGCTAATGATAGAGAGTGTTTAAGGTGCCCAGAGACACAATGAATCGTATTTCTAACCTGCTTCACAATTATTTCAGAATTGCCATAGACTCGGAGATATTTGACATTAAGACCAATGGCTTTATACAGTCCTTGGATCAATGCATCATATTCAATGATATTATTAGTGCACTGAAATTCAAGGCTGCAGGCTAACATGATTTTTTCTCCTTAAGGATTGATCAAAATGCAGATTGCACCTACTCTGTCTTCAGATTTGGAACTGTCAAAATAGAGAGTCCAGAACAAAGAATTATTTGAAGTTTTATCTACTAAACTTACACACTTGGAAGCATCTATTTGTGGAAATTTTTCTATTTGACACTACAACATTATCCAAAAATGGAGACCTTTGAGCATTAAAGGATCCCAAAAATGACTCAGCCGAGTAATTTCCAATGATGTTATTGGTGAAGGCAATAGGCTCATTACTTCTCTTAAGGTCAGTGATTGTATATTTCATGAATGTTTCTCGGTCTACCATTATGTGGCAACCACATATGAGACCAATTACTTGTGAATTAACCATGCAACTTTTTAGACGAATCCCTACTTAGGATTAAACCATAAAATTCAGGGATATCAACCACTAAAATGTCAATTATTTGGGAAACGTTTGGATTAGAGGAAAGCCTAATTGAAACTAATGTTATTTCTCCAAGTACCTCTACATTCGTTCTGTCCAATTGAACTATGTGTACTACAAATTTTTGAGGGGTAATGTTCAATTTAGTGCACACAGCCCTTGGCATAATATTTGAAGAGGCTCCTAAATCAACCAAAAAGCTATGAACATTCCTGTTGAAAATTTCGTAAGTGAGAAGAAATGGAGGAATATGAGAAATAGACCTATCACCAATTAGAACTAAATCTGAAGGATCTACTTTGTTGGAAGATGATGGAGGCTTTCCCATATCGTAGACAGCTTGAGTAACTACAACAGATGGCAGAGGAGATACATGAACTGCTTTTAATTCTCTTAATAAATTTTTTGTTTTTGTTTGAGTTTAGTGAGTTCATGCAATGAGATGTTTGTTCTAGTATTTTTCATGTCGTCAACTATATTGTATTCCACTGTATCTAAGATTACCAATATTTTGGAAGTATTTGGGGGATCTGGAGGAATAGGATCTGTTTGACTAGTCTTATATTTCTTAGTTACTATTTTCTCCATTACAGGAGTAGCAGTTTTTTGTTTCTGATTTGTGATAGACATGTGAGAAGAGTTTTTACTTCTAGTAGTCACTGGCATAGCTTGTGCCTCTTATTCATTTGGGAGAATCAAATTCCACATTCCATTTAATTCAACTTCTTCCTCTGTTTCAGCTTCCTCTTCAGCTAGCGAGTCTCCTTCTTCTTCTTCTTGATCAAACTCTGCTTTTACAATGGTTTTCGGGGGTTGAGATGTAGAAGGAGGATTTCTTTTAAATGAGTGAAAAGGTTTCTTGGTGGCAGAGGATTCTGCAACTTTCTTTTTGATTTCGACCATTTCGTTAGACATCATTTTTAACACTTTCTGGAGGCCTTCCAGATTGAAAGGGTCCTTGGAAGCTTTCTTTTCACAATCATATTTAAATGTTACTTTCTTTGAATTCCTCTCACCTGTTTGTGATCTATTTTCCAAAGCTATAATCCTTCTTTCTACAGATATAGTTTCTTTCATGTTTTCTACAAGGATAGATTTATTGGCTCTATCTATAAATATTACAATATTAGAACGAAGGGACAATATGTAACATTCTATTTGTACATATACTGCATGTTTGAGGTAGCTGAGATTTTATTTAACAACTTATTAAACCTGGAGTTGAAGTCTTTCATCTTTTCATCTAAATTAGCCTTCAAAGTTAGAAATATCATTGATCAAGGATGTTATTGTCCTGTCATCACTAAATTTTGCAAGAAATACTTCTTGAAAAGTATCCTAGTTCCTTATTGAACCTACTGGAAGGGAAAAATACCAAGATCCAGCAGATCCTTGGAAGGTATAAGGAAATAGTCTGATTACAACATCTTCATGAGAAACTCCATTAATATTCATGGCTAACATAAATTTATTTAGATGTTCTTCGAAGGGGAGAGCATCGTCAGTATTGTACTTAGGTAGCCTTTTTTATGGGTTTGCTGGGAGTGCATTTGGATTTGCAAACAACACAGCGCCAGGATTTGTCTAAGGCTGAGTGGGTTGATTGGCCATAAATTGAGTTGAAGACTAAGAAGATGGGAAGGTCAGTCCAGAAGTAGGTATAGATGGCAAAGAACTTACTACTGGGTTAGTACTAACAGTAGCAGTACTAATTGGAGAAGTGGATAGTTGATGAGTCTTGGATTGAGTAGAAGTGAATGGAAGGAGAGGTGATGTGATCTCACTAGTATCTGATTCAGACCTTCGTGAGGTAACTTGCCTACATCGTGGAGGGTTGGGGAACTCGAAAGGGGTTACTCCAAGCCTTTCACTTTGCAATCTAGTCAATACACCAGTTTGTTGTATTAAGGACGAAACACTTTCTTGAGAGACTTCGAGCCTCTGTGGCTTCTCAATAGAAATGGATATCTGTTCCAATTTCTGTATCAAAGAATGGACTTCGGGAGACTCGGGAGTGTAATTGGGGGATGGTGATTCTCTTACTGCTTCAAGAGACAAGGGAGATGTTTCTACAACTTCAGATTTCTGATCAAGAGATTTTGAACGAGACCTAGAGGGTGTAGAAGTTGTGGAGGAGTCTTTTGAATGTTTTTCGATTGATCTTTAGGTTTATATGCCATTCATAGTTGGATGGCCCTCCTTCGAGTGCCAAAATGTTGGGGCTTCATATTTATACTACCCCAACATGGGGGATAACCACCCAGTCTCGACCTTAAGATAACTCCTTTTCCATTTAAATTGGTGGCTCCAACTCGGGATAATGGGACCAGTTTCCCAGTGTGGGCTTTAAGATGAGAGTGGGTGGTTCATGAGTGGTTGCAATAGAATTATGATAATATAAATGAATTTTTCTATTATGAAATTTTCTAACTAACTTATTATAATATAAACCCAGGAATTTCTATATGGTATGTGATCTACAAAGATATCTGCTTAACATGTGATAATCAAGATCAATCAGGCATAAACAGAGATGATAACATATAAGATAATTTCTTTGACTAAATAGTTAGTCAAAGAAATTTATAAAATATATCACATAGATGATGAATTATATATGAATATCAACGATCTCATCTAGGCATCATACAATAGTGCAATTAACACTTAACAGAAAGGATAAACCTCACATACGATTCATGAGAGTAAAGAGTTGTCACTAATTAAATAAAAAATAGAATCAATCATACAAGATAATAATACCATATGTGCAAAGTTCTGCTCATTTGACTAATGACATGGATCAACTTCTTTCTTAAAATCAAATTATATCCGAAGAACACAATAGTGCATAAACAAAGGAAAGTAGTCTGATATCTAAAAGAAACAATCATGTTCCATAATTTCACCAAAGCATTCAGAAAATTACAATAGTGCATTCTTTGCAAATGTTTTTCATAAAATTCTTTACCCTTCTCTAAATGCATGAGAAGGGTATAAATTTTATTCTAACTAATGTGCAAAAATAGATTATACAAAATTTGAGGAGGTTTCAAACAACCTTCCTCCTAACTGGTCAACTAACTCTAAAAATAAATAGTGGCTTGATGAGAAGAACTAATAAGATGATTTGATGTCTACCAGCTTGTCCTTCAGATCACATATATCGGTCATTGGTTTGAGTTGAGGAGGTGCCCCGAAATGTGTCCTGAGCTGTCCTACGAAAATCGCATCAGTGAGAGGTGGAAACATTCACTGAGTTGAATGAATTGAGCAGTTAAGGGTCATGATTTGGCTATGCAGCTTCACGAGGTATTGCCAATACGAATCCCAATCGGTCTTTGTCAATTTTGTGATTGCCTATTTTTGAGCCTCTGCCTTTTCCTGCCAGCTTTTATGCAAAGCACCTAAATCGAGCATTTCTTTTAGATTGCCTTCCTTTACCAAGTTGGTGAAAAATAGATTATGGTTCACTACCTTGATTATATTATTTATATCAGCTTGCATGATTCCTATGTCCCAATCCATGAAGATAATGTCTTTGTGTGTCTCCTCTATCTTAGGAAGATTGGATTTCCTTCCGTCCTCTGTCTCCTACCATTCGATGAACTCACAGATTCTGGTGTTTAGATCAGTGAACTTAGTTCTCTAGTTGATCGCCTTGTCTATTAATCGATCGCTAGTGGCCAGATAAGGAGTAATGTGTGACATATTTTTGCAAAAGTGTTCTTTCTGTTTCGTCAGGACGGAATTCAATTCCAACGCCTCTTTAATGAACTCCTCAGTAGTAGGGACATCTTTATATCTTTCCATGGCTTGTTGTAATTCTTGGAGTTGCATGTTTTTAGCCGATATATCAGCTTCATGGCTTATTTTTATGACCTCCATTCTCTGTTGCAATTGGGAAAACCACTCAGATGCTTGCCTGTTCACACTTTCCTTCTCTGCTTTGGGTTGTTGCTCGAGTTTTGAAATCGTCTCCTCCTCTTCCCTTAACAGAGTAGAGACTTCAGTAGCTTTGTCCTTGGTGGCCATTGCATATTCTCCTGTAAACTGTGACAATCTAGTCAAGTTCTCAGCTAGTTCGAAAGGAATGTCCCTCCAAACTCTATCCATTAGCTTGTTTCCAAGTGGGATATCAAGTGTTTCTACCCTTTTCCTTTTTCTTTGTCTTCTCACAACAACCTTGTGGAGCGGGTTGTAGAACACATCTAATGGTGGGATTTTGGTCACCTTCAAGACAATCTCTGATGTGGGCAGAGTAGGTATAATCTCAATCTACTAGGATGTTGTTGCCTGCTCATCCATAGGATTGGATTTCTCATCCATGGATTTGGACTGCTCTGTATTCTCCTAAACATGTAGAGGAGTTTTACACTCCATTGTTTCTTGGGTATTTGTCATTTTTGGAGTGTCTTGTAGTTTCTGATTAAACTGATCCCACCCCTACTCCAAACTACTGCCTTTGACCTCTGAACTAATTTTTGTAGTCGAGGTGCTAATAACTTGCTTCTTAGCCGACTTCCTGCTGGACTCAGTTGTATTATCTGTATCTCTGGTCTTCCCTATATTTGGTGTTTTATTAGTATTTATCTGAGAATATACCCAAGAACTAGGTCCTTCACTATTAACAGTCACACTGGGTGTGGGCTTATCTTCAATTTTCAACAAGTGCCTTGGGATGACTTCGAGTCTTTCATTTCTAAATTCCCCAAATTTATCAAAACCTTCAGGACTTAGGTTCACTTTAGCCCATTCGAATGCTTGTTCGAAGGATTCGTCCGACTATAATAAGTCTTTAAAATCGTTATCATCATGGTCGTATGGCTTGAGCTTGTCTAGATCAAATTGCCTTTTTGAAAATGGATAAAGCCTAAGGGCTTCCATGTTTACTAACTCCTTAGTAGCATAAACAAAATTTACTAAAGTAAAAGAACTGCAATTGACAGGAAAAGGGGGCCATCATAACTTCTTGTTGTCTTTGAGAACTTTAGTTAGGCCTTTTCCCATAGTCTGGTAGGAAATCTCTCTTATGAATAATTTATCAGAAATATATATAAAGGAAGGACACATGGATCGGCTGTGCTACCAAAAAACCTAAAGTAGGTGAACCATTCTTCAATAAAATATTTTTCGACAGCTAGAAGGTATGTTGCGGCTTCTTGGGAAAACCTGGGGGATTTCTTATTGAAAATTATTTGATGTAGGGGTAGAATAAAAACATCACATACTTTATAGAAGTGGATATCTAATGTGATTCCCATATTTTCTTATGACTGAGATGAATTCGCTAGGGGTCCTGTAAGGTCCATTTCCAACCCATGGTTGGAAATTTAGTGCAAAAACAGATGGCATCCATAATGTAGGCACAAAAATAGAATGAAGGAAGGTTCTCTGGAGAGGAGGCTTTCTTCTGTCGATATTAGGTAATGACAGTGGCTAGGTTAATAGATAGGATGGATGGCCAATTCATGATGTGGGAATTAACGCATGCATCAATCAGAGGAATCCATTCTATGGAAAACATAGTAGTATTGGGTAACCCATATAATCTACATAACATAAAAAATACATAATTCTAGGGGTTTGCCAAAGAGGCTATTGCATACATACCCGATTTCTCATATTTGAATTTGTTTTCCAATACTCTCCAACCCTGAATCAACTTGAAGGGGTTTGGGTTCTTCTTCGTGAAATTGGCCATGAATTTCATGTCATAGATATCCTGAGAGTCAGGTATGTGGTACATTTTCTTCAAGTCCTCTGCTCTGGATGAACCTAGGAGTTCCATTCTTGAATTCCTGAATTGCCTATCTTCAATGGTGAGATTTTTTATCACCCACCTGATTACCTTTCCTTGGGCTGCTAGATATTTATTAACTTGTCAATTCGTTCATTTTGATATTAAAATGCAATTATTTCACGCGCTTTACCGCTCTTAATCGCACTTCGCAATATTTAAAGGATGCAATATAGCATTGCGAGCTCTCTAAGGTGAAATGTGATTATGAATGTTGCAATATCGCATTTCGTGAATCGCTAATGGTCATGGTAATGGCGCAGCTTAATGTCTTGCAAAACTTGCGAAGTGCGGTTTGCGAAATAACAAGGTGCATTTGATCGGGATATCACAATGGGAGATTTGATTGCATATCGCAATTTTTGAAAAGTGTTTTATGGTAGTCACATGGAAATGTACGAGTTGTGATTTGTGATGAGCATTTCATCCTCAGGTATTTTTGCAAGCTTTTTCTAGGCAATTTGCTTAGAGTTAGGTTTTATTATCCTAAGGCTAAAAATTTAAAAGGGTCCCCATTTATATCTCTAACCTTAGATATTATTCTTCATAAATGGGGGGTTATTTCGTAGTACAACAGTTCCAAACCCTCGGCTTCCTCTAATGCCTTAAAACCTGTAACTCATTCAAGAAAATCATATACACCAGCATTAATTGAAAGCATGTTCATGATATAAGTGTTAGATCATATAAGAATATAAGTATAAAACATGAAATCATACATTAGTTAGATTAGAACATGAATTAAAGCATTAAGATCCTAACATCAGGAACAAGACATGGCTTCTTTATTGATGACTGCAGAAGAATGTGGAAGAATACAACCTGATCCATCTACGGCTCCAAGAGAAACCTTCCTCCAGATCCATCCAGCCCAAGCCTCAACAATCCACTTTCAAACACATATACATGGATGCCATACAAACGAGATGGACATCAAAATAAGGAAACATGGGTTTCCTATAGCTGGGAGTGTAGGTGGCACAGGGATAAATCATACTTGATCAAGGAAAAGTTGGATATAATATCAGTATCCTATCTTTCTCCCCCTTAGACCTTCCCCATGAGGTGTATTTATATGACATCAAAACAGTTTTTTTAGTTGGGAAACAGTTAAGTTGCAGGCTCCTGTAGGTAGGCTTCCAGTGTAACCCCTAAACCCCACCCCAAAAAATGGATTTTATATTTTTTTCATATGTTAAATCATATGCAAAAGTTGGGTATAGCTGAACCCCCGTGTGGACACGCTTTTTGCAGGGAAGAGTCACGTATGGAATTTAAAATAATATTTTTCAATATTTGGACCAAGTCTAAAGGGAAAGGGTTGCCCAAGGCCATGACTCAGAACATAAGTATACAAAGGTGGTAAATGATTCTATAATAGGTATAAGTTGTATGCTAAGTTGAGACATTGTTATTTTTATCAAAGGAAAATCAATTACTTGGGAATAAAAATTTTGGAGGAAGGAATATTATTATATCCAAAGGATCTTAGAGCTATTATAGGATTTCCTAAGCCTAATAACAGAATAGAGGTAAGCTCATTCACGTGGAGAAATAGATAATATAGAATATGTATAGAGGGATTTTCCAGGATTTCACATCCCATTGCATTTTTACATAAGAAGGGAATTAAATTTGAACGGACATCTGCAAAGAGTGATGAAAGCTCCAATTGTTAAATTAGTTGCTTACTAGTACACTCATTACCAATATTGGTGATTCAAATGAAGATTTTATAGTATGTCTAGATGCTTGAGAAAGGGGCTTATTGGAGTTTTTTTTGTGGTTGCTACAACAACCCAAAATTTTCGACATGTCAAAATTTGGAGTACGCCCCATTGTGAAATTTTAAAGGAATAAGCCCCTTAAATTTTTCAAAGTCTCCTTCACTTGGAAGAATCTTGCATAGAGATTTATTGCATACTATCTCAAAAAATTGTGACTAGTTATGATCGCACATTACACTTACAATCTGCTTTGTGCATTTTCGCAACCTAGCCCATGCAATCACATTTTGCATGACTAACCTATGTTGAAGAAGCTTCTTGCATTACCTTAACCCAAGTCACATACCCTCCCATGAGAACATATTTATTGCACCTGTCACCACACGTGAAAGCAAAAAACTTATAAATATGGGAAACCTCCCATTTCACTTTCACCATGTTATTTCCTCTACAACTTCTAAATGCTCAGCACAAAATTTGTCCACAAATCATCCTTGATCATTGCAACTTGCACTAGACCTTATTATGTCCTTAGTTGCATCTTGTCATCCTAAACAATGACTAAGACCAGCGCAATGTATTTTTATAGATTATGGCACTCAATAAATAGTAAATAAATTTATGTTTTTTCCTAAAAATGAGTGTTGCAATGAATATTTTTGAAATGTTAGGCATAGTTGATCTCTAGTGTTTCAATATATAATCATCCATAGGATATATGGCACCAACTACAAATAAAAGACCTATGAGATATGTGGCAGACAGTAATATTGAGGAGGTGGTTGACAATCCAACAAATAGAGTACATGCATTCATGGATACTACATGTTACATAGACAAATCAATACCTCTATCATGGTCAAAAGTATACAGAGCATTCTCAAGAAAGGCAATTATAGAAGATAAAGAGGATTGTGAATTTTATATTAATATAAAAAAGTTATGATCATAAGTTGGCTACTCATACACTTATATTTCCATGTGTTGAGATTGTTCAATGGATCCTACAACAAATGGATGATGAAAACATGATAGTCAGAAGCATCCATGGTGCACCATTGGCATCATACCAAACATGGCACACTGTTGTACATTATAAACTGCATACACCTTAGGATTATCTTACACCAAGATGGTATTGTGATTTCAAGACTCCCACTAAGGATGTTCTCAAAACATGGTGGAAAGAACCCAATAAGTTTAGGTAGAAGGCTAGCGGGATATACAAAACCAAAACACTCAGAAAGTGTATCGGCTAATGTGGGAAATGTGTTGCAGATTACATGGAAGAGAAGATGTTGAATAATTTGAAGAGACATGGGTTCCCATAGGATACAATTATGCCAAAAATGGAACCATATTTTATTTGGTAGATGTCATTGCATCCTGGCCCAAGACAGGTGTTAGGAGAGCCAAGCACACAGTAGAAGGAGAACAACCTGAATTCTACATGGCCTCCTAATTAATAGATGAGGTTTGTGCCAAAATGGAATTTCTAGAGTTCGAATGGATGTGGAATTTTTCTAATGATATAACACCTGCACGAATATATTATAAAATATTATGTGAGACAGGTTATAGAGGAGCATATGTAGAATCACTAAGCAATTCATCTCACTGGTATATGAAAATATTTCTTAGAGTCAGCCACCTTGCATGTTTGAAAGGGAAAGGTCATCATTATCTAAGGTAGATAATTTGATTACTCTAGTAGATGCGACATTTAGAAGAATGTTTGGCGCATGTAGGAGTCCTCACCAATTTCCATTATTTCTCACAGACAAAGTAGTGTTGCAAGAGGTGGCATACCAACTTTCTACAAGAATTACCAATAATTTCTAAAGTCAAAGAAGTCCCCTTTTGCCACTTTTCCATTGTGCATAGGAATGTATTGCCTTAAATATTTGAAGGAAGCAAAAGCTAAGACATAGTAGTTAGAACACCTGAAGTTTAGAGAGTTGGGCTATCATGGATATTATTCAAAAGGTGCTGCCACTGAACATTGTGCAAGAATAAAGTATTGTTGGATGTATGCTCCAGTTTTTTGGTCGGAAAAAGAGAAGGTAAATAATTTCTTTAATGATTTCAAATAAATTGAAGTAGCTAAAGAAGTAGATCCTTCCAAGACCACAAATAATCCTGAGTATTCAAAAGGGGAATCTCAAAGGAGCAGGGATTTGCAATATTAAAGTTCTTAGCTCAAAATAAAAGAATAGCAGGAGGAAAGAAAAGAAAATTTAAAGAAACTAAGGGTAGAGAAGGAAGTTGAAAGGAAATCAAAGGAAGAATCCAAGAAGAATCAATAAGAGAAGGAAAAGAAGAAAGAGGAAGAGGAGTGTTACACAATAATTTGTCACTGCCTTCATTCCAGTCTTCCTACTGTGTCATGTGTCCAATTCATACATGCTCATATTAGACAAATGCTCTCTGATGTTGCCAAATGACCCACTTTTCCAAAGGTTTCTGCCTCATCACATCTGTTGGCCAAATAAACGTGCTGAAGGGCGCTCCAAAACAGCCCAGGAGCGCTGCCATCGTGGAAGTACACCTAATTCCCGCAATGGTCAGAATTTATGTGCCAGCGCAACTATCGCTTGTAATTCTAAGCGATGATCTGACTAGCTATGTTATTCAATAACGATGTCGGCGCATAAGACTAGTTATGTGCCCGCGATGATCCAGATTGGGCGAATTTGTTCCAACAGTCGGCCTTTCCGATGACTCCAAACCTGGTTGCTGGCCTAGTTTGTGTCTCCATCCTTTCTCTGGCGTGGCTATTCCGTCATTTGTGCTACCTTCCTTGGAGATAAGCTCATCCTCCCACCTTTAATGGAGACTCCTTCTCCTATTTAAACTCTCACCATTGCTACGTGGAGCGAGTTTTTGGAGTTCTTAGTCTTTGGAGTGGTTGCTAATAGTACTATTAGTGCTTGTGAGTGTGCTAGATAGCTTGTGTGAGTGTGACAAGTGTGGGATTGTTGATAGCTTGAGGAAGGTTATGAAGTGCCCTTAATATTGTGTAAAACTTGTGAGTGAGAGAGAGTTTTGTATTGGGAGATCCATCTCCAAGAGTGAATGCTTGAGGAACATGCTGGCTAGATCCCTCTGAGAAGGCTTGTGACGTCAAGACTTTGGTTGTAAGCTTACTCTTATTTCATAATTAATGCAATCAATGATGTTTTCCTATGTCTTGTATGTAATGTACTCGATAGCTCATGACTTCTTGACTTTGTGAGTAAATAGATCATTGTTTTTCTGGTTACGTACTCTGTTCTATTTCCTTTTCATTGTTTCAGGTTGATCACTCGTTAGGAGAAGGAAGCGGAAGCTAGAGCAGCGCAACGGAACTCCATCGACCATCGGTTGAGGTAGGCCTGCAACTATGACTATTTAAAGAAAGCTATCTTTGATCTATCATTGTTTGTGACTAGACCCACTCTAGGGCTAGAGGGGTTTCCTCTGTCCGCAGAGGGAACACTTTCCTACATCACAAATTAGTGACTCCACTCGGGAGCTTTGGCCTTTGTTCTTTTCTTGTTTACTCTTGTCTTGATTTTGTTTTTGTCTCTTTTGAATTATTGGGGATTAGTTACCAGTCTTCTAAGTTTCCTGGTCTGATCTGGGAAATTCCCTTATTTGATTAAAGATTGATTGTCTTTTATTTGGGAGTTTTTGGTTTGCCTGTTACTATTTTGAACATCATCGCAGTTTTTAATCTCACAGTCGCACTGTCATCATGTCACCAATTTTGTAGTATCATGTTCATCACGTAATTACGCTTAACAGTTGTGATGGTTTTGTAAATCAGACCATCGTGGAAAAGTCATGTACTTCCACGCTGACATCGCTTTGTTGCTGCGATATGCTTCCTATCCACACTTGTTGCTTGTGTATCACCCACGCTGATTGCTATAGAATTGATTTTTTCAATTCTACCTCCTGAATCCATCAGTCTTGCTAGTCCCTTGCTGTTCTCAATTGTTTGACGACTTGTTTTTCACTATTTAAAGGTTGAGGCACTCTCTTGTGAGCTTTGTTAAATGAAACTTGTTTTTCTTGCTTTGTGACCTAGTTTCATTGTTTCAAGTCTTTTGGATCAATTTTGCTTGGTTGCCTATTTGCAAGGATTTGTTTGCTGCTTGTTGTTGGTTTGATTGAGCCTTCCCCTTTGCTTACTTTTGGTTGATTGTTTAGTGATTGTTATTGGACCAATCTCAACATTGATTCAATCTCTCTTCACTACCCGAACATAGATTATAATTGTTTGGATCAACCATTTTTCCACATTTGTTTGTTACTTATTGGTTTCTTTTTTATTAGAGACATCAAAATCAAAATAATTGCATTCATTTAGCATATGAAAGTGAAAGTACATCTGCATTACGAATTTTCATGTTTGAGAAATTGGAAAGCAAATTTTAAATCTTTCATTAGTAGTATCGATGCATCATGAGATTAGTGTATTGATGCATTGTGTTTCTTAGTGTTTTCATTCGCTTGTCTTGGTTTTGGAATGATCTCTCTACCCTCCCATAGGTAGGTGTTCATAAAAAAAAAGGATATTTCATTCATTCTAGCTGCATCCTAGGTTCTGTTATATACATACGGTAAGGCCTGAAAACTGAAACATAATCCAAGGTCAACTTTCAAATGAACTGAATGAACTTGACAACGCATTGGAACATAACACACACATTTAGAGGTCTAGGCTAGGGACGTGCTCCAGCGTCGTTAAACCTAGTCACTTTTGTTTCCACTCAAGGTTGGGTGATTCCTCCTTCTATGACTCAATAGTGGTCTAGCACGGATTTGTGCTCCCATGTACCGTAGAGTATATGTTGGGAGACCCCACTAGGTTATCAATCCTTTATCCATAGAAAGTCGTGTCTGCCGCCTTACAAGCCATAACACACCGAACATAGCATTCAGGAAGATTGACTGTCATACGGAAAGTCCTTAGTTTTCATATGACTACCAAGGTGTATATGTAGTTTTATGGATTTGGCTGGTAAACCTTTTGCCTAGTTCTCCAGAGTAGTCACTTTCATTCCTTTTCAGACTCCCTAAAAGAAAAGGTCCATTTCAGCACTTGTCACTTTAGGCTCATTAAATATTCGAAGGCGACTAGAGTCATCTTTTTCCTTTTCTTGACTCTTTAAAGATGAAAAGGTCAAGTTTTGTTCCTGTGTCTTAAAATTTATTCGGCCACAACTCACATTTGCCCTGTTAGATCTTGTTTGCATTAGCTTGAGTAGGGTTCTTTCTAATTCTCGATGGCAACATTCCCCGAGTCTACCAGCCAAGTTTTTCCCTTAGATGGAAATCCTGGTCCATTTCCTTCTTTTGGAAATGTCGGTGCTTCGTATATAGCAACATTGTCTTTGCTTGGGTTAACCATCGGTTTGCCTATATGGTTGTTTTCAACTTCGATGGTCCCAAGTGTCATGAATATTGTTCCACCGTCTATTTCATCCAAACCACAACACGATGATTCCAAGGTTGAGCCTATGCATTCTTCCCTGTTTCTTTATCTTCCTCTCCTCCTTCGCCTGGTGAAAGTTTCACATCTAGTAAGCAGGAGACTAAGAAACAAAAGAAGAAGAAGAAGTCTGATAAATCCAAGGCCACCTGTGCAGTTACTGCTCTGAGTCCATCCCAGGATGAACCACCTTCTGCTCCTCCGCGGAAGGTTAAGTTTCCTTGTAAATTGTGCAAGGGTGACCATATTCTTCGTGATTGTCCTGGCATTCCAAGGATCTTAGAAGTATGGTCTCACGATCCGGCTCGTCCCTCATCGTCCTCTGAAGCTCATGACGATGCTACCCTATCAACTGGAAACGGTAAGAAGAAAGGGAAGATTCGATTCCCCTGTAGGCTATGTGAAGGCAACCATCCCCTTCACCTTTGTCCACTCATGGATAAAGCTTCCGCCATTTTGGAAAGTCTTACAGCTTCTTCACCCCAAATTCCCATTGGTTATCAGAGGCTCTCTTCAGACCCTCTCCCGATTGACAAAGAGATTGACTTAGATTCTTCTCTTGTCCATCCTCCTCCTTCCGAGCCTGGTTGTGCTAAGCCTGTTCCAGACCAACCATTGGTTGGAGAGAGTGTCGACTTGGGTCCACCACCTGTTGATCACTCTGTTTCGGAAGAGTGTCATGCTCATGTTCTTCTCGTCTTGTCATATTCTCCTAAGTCAGAGAACAACCCTCCTATCCCTGCTGATCATGAGAGTCCTTCTTCGGTTCCTGTAGAGCAGGGGGGCAATCATACGATTCCCCCACCAAGTAGTTCAATCGTTTCCTTTGACTAGAGTCATTTGACTACATTCCACCATCCATCCCATGTGCCTTTCCAGATTATAGTACATGCCTATGATAAGGCAGTACCTGGCACTATCTTGGATGAGGGTGTGTCTGTCAGTCTTATGCATTCCACTACTTGGCAAGCTTTGGGCTCCCCACAGCTTGTGCCAGTTGCACAGAATCTGTTAGTGTTTGACAGAGGAACCAGTCAACCGTTAGGGATCCTCCCAAAGTTTCATGTTACTTTTGGGGGCAAAACCATCTATATAGACGTTATGGTTGTCCAAGGTGCTTTAGATTTCAGTCTTCTCCTTGGCTGTGACTATGTTTATGCCATTGAGGCCCTCGTCTCTTCACTTTTCAGACCCTCTCCCGATTGACAAAGAGATTGACTTAGATTCTTCTCTTGTCCATCCTCCTCCTTCTGAGCCTGGATGTGCTAAGCCTACTCTAAACCAACCATTGGTTGGAGAGAGTGTCGACCTGGGTCCACCACCTGTTGATCACTCTGTTTCGGAAGAGCGTCATGGTCATGTTCTTCTCGTCTCGTCAGATTCTCCTGAGTCCGAGAACAACCCTCCTATCCCTGCTGATCATGACAGTCCTTCTTCGGTTCTTGTAGAGTAGGGGGGCAATCATACGATTCCCCCACCAAGTAGTTCAGTCGTTTCCTTTGACTGGAGTCATTTGACTACATTCCACCTTCCATCCCGTGTGCCTTTCCAGATTAGAGTACATGCCTATGATAAGGCAGTACCTGTCACTATCTTGGATGAGGGTGTGTCTGTCAGTCTTATGCCTTCCACTACTTGGCAAGCTTTGGGCTCCCCACAACTTGTGTCGGTTGCACAGAATCTGTTAGCGTTTGACGGATGAACCAGTCAACCGTTAGGGATCTTCCCAAAGTTTCTTGTTACTTTGGGAGGAAAAACCATCTATATAGACGTTATGGTTGTCCAAGGTGCTTTAGATTTCAGTCTTCCCCTTGGCTGTGACTATGTTTATGCCATGGAGGCCCTCGTCTCTTCACTTTTCCGTGTGGTCTATTTTCCACACGATGGAAGAATGGTGACTATAGATCAATTATCGTTCTTTAGTCCCTCTGTGCCTCCTGCGTAGTCATCATCCCCTATTGGTTCTTTCTCGCAAGCAGTACCTACCTTGCCACAGGTTAATTATTTGGCTACCCATTCCATCTTCGCCTCTTCTGATGATCATGCAGATGGTCTGGTACAAGATGTACTGGGGGCACTGGAACCTGATCTGTCATTGGTGCATCCTGACATGTGTTCCTCCTAGAGTGTGTTTCTTCCATTCCGTGAAGACCTCTTGGGAGCCACATTCTCGTATGGCCTATGAACAGGAATACGAGGATAGTTCTGATATTGTGTCGACCTCATTAAAAAACGAAACAAGGTGCCCGAGGATGGTCCTTATCTTGCGTCAACCTCGTTAAAAAATGACACAAGGAGTCTCGAGCATAGTTCCTTCTCTTGTGTCAAGCTCGTTACAAAATGAAACAAGGGTTATGAGGATAGTTCTTTTACTGTGTCAACCTCATTAAAAAATTGAAACAACTCCCTTTCCAAATCGAGTCTTTGATTAAGATCTCGTAAAATCCAAGTCGAGTCTTTCCAAGATCTCGAAAGTGAACCTTCATTCCATACACCTCGTTGAATGCAATGAAGCTTGGGGGGCATGTACCTCGATTTGCGTCATTATGCTTGGGGCATGCGAACTTATAACAAGCATAGTTTTTCGTTTCAAGCTTGTGTAAACATGAAACCGAATCCAAGCAGAGTTCTCCATGGTTCAAGCTTGTGTAAAAATGAACCCATATCTGATTTACATCTTGTGATTGTCGTTCATCCACTAAATTATGCTAGATGAGCCTTGGTTGTTTCATTCCATGGCCACCATCTTTTTGGCCAATCATATGCTTTCGCAGTGACATGTTTTCAGCAGTTCCACCATTGCCAAAACCAGTTGCTACTCTTTATACCATTCGTTCCTCTCGGACGAGTCTCCTTTAAGCTCTTTTCTAACTTGTAAAAGATGAAAAAATTGCCGAGTATTTTTCCCTCTTTGACTCGTTAAAGAAAATAAAAATGGAGGTCTGCTTTCAACTCTTTTCCGACCGTTTAAAGATGAAAAGATTGTTGAGTTTTCCTCTTGACTCGTTAAAAGAAATAAGAGGTGGTCACCTTTAAGCGCTTTCCCGACCGTGTAAACATGAAAAGATTGCCGAGCCTTTGTCGTCTCAAGCTCATTATTGGTTGCGAAACGACGTACTTCCGACCGCTTTTCTAATTTTTCGGGTCGAAGTGACTACCTATGAAAAGTACTCCTCGATCGTAATGGTCGGGCGATTCTTTTGAGTATTTTTTTATACTTTTTCGAGCTCGAGAGACACAACTCTACGAAAAAGGACCCCCTCGGAGTTTTCTTTTCCGTGTATTTTTCAAACTCTCTAGTGGGCCCAAGTATTGTAGAAATAATGCTACAACTCTTGGAACTCCCTTCTTTAATTTTATCAACCCGGTAGTTCGTAACAAACTTGGAAGCGACGGTGCTGTATGCACAAGTACTAGCTCTTGCCGCAGCTGTCACTTGGTCAGCTGGCACAAGTCTGCTAGGGGCTCAAGCCAACTTCTATGAGCTCTTAGAATAATCTTTTTAACTGATGGATGAAAGCTAACTCAAAGGAAGCTAATCTACTTGCGGAAAGAAACTGAAAGCCAAAAAGAAACACAAACCCTAGCAAACCCTAATTCTACCAGCTAGTCCTACCGATGCAAAGGAGAGCATGCAAACTACCAAAAGAGATACCATTACTTCAAAGAAGGTAAAATGCATGTGTCTAAGTTATCACTATCTGAAGAAAACATCTTTTTGTATTTTTGTTTAAGTTATTAGAATTATCATGCATGTGCTTTTAACTGGCTTTCCACTGTGCAGGGATGGATAAAGGGATGAAATGTTTTGGGAAAGGTTGGGATGGTACAGAGAGGGTCTAAGGGATCCCTAACATTCTTTCTGAGAGTTTCACAAAGTCTGGATGCCATGCAACCGTGTTTATGAACTTCTACAGGAAGTCTGCAGGGGTTTCTACAAGATGTTCTGTAATTCTTCTACAGGTTGTTCGAAATGGGATTTTTGAGGATGGGTGATTGATGGAAGATGCATGGATGGTTATGGAGGTAGGATGGGGGTCTGAAGTGACCCAGGAACTGATGGATAGAGTGGTGAGATGATATGTGGAAGGCTGATTTGGATTTAAGGTAGTTGAGACAACAATGGAGAAGAAGGTAAGGTTACATGGGCAAGAGGATGGGTGTGAAGCGAGAAGCCTAGATATGCGATGAATCAGATGGCTCTGATGAAGCTTGACCATGTGAGTGAGTGATAGAGATGCCCTGCACAATGCACATTCAACCGAATCAATGAATTCTTGCAAACAAACTAAGTCCTAGCTAACTTAATCTAACTGTCAATGAAATGAATAAACAACAGCCTCGTTTGGAAAGAGAACCATGTACATCACGTGAGCAAGAACATTCCGAAAGATCTAAATGCATGACAAACTCCTACCAATCGATTCCCAAACATAAAAAGCTACTTCAACCATCAAAAGCAACCTAAGTAACAAAGCACGAATTAAATCTAAAGAGCAGACTTTATTTTAAGAATGCAGCGAACACACATAAAGATAAACAAGGGAGGTACTGGGCGCTTGAGATGGGCCCAACCCCAAGAGCTACTACCTCCCAAGAGAGATTTAGAGCTGGTGCAAAGCTGGATTCATCTTTATTAATCAAGAATGAAGAGTTACATCAAAACTGTCCACAAGGAGAGCTTGAGAATGAGCTGAAAGCAAAGCTAATCTATTGCCTACAAATCGAATTACAAAATGACTACAACAAGGCTATGAAATGACTAACTACTAGCTACTATCTACTGGCTAACTAGCTAACATCCACTGGATAACAAAATGACTAACTGGCTAACCAAAATGAGGCCCTAAGCCTTCTTATTTATACAATTTGAGGACCCAACAGTCCTCCTAAAATTTAGGGACTCGGCTACCCAAAACTTGGAGTTAACAGCAGTCCTACTTGACTTGCTTGGCTGCCCTTGTGCTCATTGATTTGGTGGCCTTTGAACTCCGAGCTGATGGTGGAGAATTCGAGGTATGGGCCCATAAATGAAGGGGACACCTTCCTACAAATCCTCTAGCTTGTTCTCCCACGAATTTGGCTGCCAAGTGCTCATTAAGACCTTCAATTTTGTCGCCAAGTTGACCAAAAAGGCTACACAAAGCACCCATTAGACTTGTTGGCATAATGGCTAACCAAATCCACTCTATTAACATAAATATAATAAAAAACATGCAATAAACTAATGAGAATGGTGGATTAAGTCAACTTAGGAGGTTGAATGAGCCCAAATAATTGTCCATTTTTGGGGCTCATCACTCTCTAAACATGAAAAATACTCCGAGTTGTACCTATGTCAGACTAGTTAAACCCTGAAGACATTGGACTCTTCACCATGACGAGACTCAAGATTCTCCTTCCTAAGGCTCGTTAAACTATTACTAGGTTGCACTCAACAACAGGTTTATCATTGATTGTCTATGGCAGCTAGTCACTCTTGAACATCGACACTTTTGCTTCATGTCGCGTTGGGACATCCATACATTGTCATTTGGCCTTCCATGGGTTTGGGTTACCACTCATCCTCATTCCATCTGATTCACGCTGTCTCCATTGTGCCTCTGATCCCTTGGCATCTGAATGTTGCCACCCTCCAGAGTCATGTCATCGACATGTTCAAGAGTATAATCCTTCTGCAGTTTACACCCTCGTCTTCTCCTCTGATACTCTGTTTCACCATCTACCACTTGTTCCTTATCTCGTGTCATTGATGGGGGAAACATTATGGCCCTCCTGCGACGGGTCGTCTCCTGTCGACATCAGCTCATTATCCAGGAGATTGATCTAGAGATCCCCTTTGGTACCTTAGAGCTTGCATGCCTCAATGGCAAGTTCTTCGCACCTGACGGTCAACTTTCATCATTGGTCGTCGATTGGGTGATTCCACGAGTGTTCAACTTCAGCTCCTTTTTCACACTTTGTGGATTGTGCTAGATAGTACCTTGATGACCATTTCCATTATTAGTGGTTTCTCTCGCACTCGTTAACAATTTTCATCATTGACCGATAATCAAGCGACTTTCTATCATGCTCGACCTCAGCACATCTATTCGCATGTTAGAATTTGTACTATGATCGGATGGGTTCAAGACCCCGAACTCAGATTACACATGTTCGGGTTGCGTGGATTGGTTTATTATTACATGACTCATTGATGGATGGCTACGCCCATACCTGAGTCTTCATGGACGGCTGCGCCCATGCCTACACTACATGTACTTCATTATCAGAGATATCAGTTGTACTTGCATGCAGGTTCTTCCAGATGGTGTTCCATCTCAAGTCAATTTCGTAAAGCATTTCACCCCTCCCTCTCTCTTAAGCTTCATACTTTAGGGGGCATTTGTTACACAGTAATTTGTCACTGCCTTCATTCCAGTCTTCCTACTGTGTCATGTGTCCAAGTCATACATGCTCATATTAGACAAATGCTCTCTAATGTTGCCAAATGACCCACTTTTCCAAAGGTTTCTGCCTCATCGCGTCTATTGGCCAAATAAACGCGCTGAAGGGCGCTCCAAAACAGCCCAGAAGCGCTGCCATCGCGGAATTACACCTGATTCCCGTGATGGTTAGATTTTATGTGCCAGCACGACTGTCGCTTGTAATTCTGAGTGATGATCTGACTAGATATGTTATTCAAAAGTGATGTCAGCGCGTAAGACCAGTTATGTTCCCACGATGATCCAGATTGGGCGAATTTGTTCCAACATTCGGCCTTTTAGATGACTCCAAACCTGGTTGTTGGCCTAGTTTATGTCACCCTCCTTTCTCTGGCGTGGTTGTTTCGTCATTTGTGCTACCTTCCTTGGAGATAAGCTCATCCTCCCACCTTTCATGGAGACTCCTTCTCCTATTTAAACTCTCACCATTGTTATGTGCTACGAGTTTTTGGAGTTCTTAGTCTTTGGAGTGGTTGTTGATAGTACTATTAGCACTTGTGAGTTTGCTAGATAGCTGGTGTGAGTGTGACAAGTGTGGGATTTTTGATAGCCTGAGGAAGGTTATGAAGTGCCCTTAATCTTGTGTAAAACTTGTGAGTGAGAGAGACTTGTGTATTGGGAGATCCATCTCCAAGAGTGAATGCTTGAGGAACATGTTGGCTAGATCCCTCTAAGAAGGCTTGTGACGTCAAGACTTTGGTTGTAAGCTTACTCTTATTTCATAATTAATGCAATCAATGATGTTTTCCTATGTCTTGTATGTAATGTACTTGATATCTCATGACTTCTTGACTTTGTGAGTAAATAGATCATTGTTGTTCCAATTACGTGCTTTTTGTATTTCTATTGCATTGTTTCAGGTTGATCACTCGTTAGGAGAAGGAAGTGGAAGCTGGAGCAACGCAACGGAAATCCATCGACCACTGGTTGAGGTAGGCCTCCAACCATGACTGTTTAAGGAAAGTTATCGTTGATCTGTCCTTGTTTGTGACTAGACCCACTCTAGGGCTAGAGGGGTTGACTCTGTCCGTAAAGGGAACACTTTCCTGCATCATAAGGAGAGGGAGAAGAAAGAAGATTAAGGGAAACAAAATCAAGAAGTAATCAGAAAGAGGAAAGAAGTGGCCTCGAATAGAAAAGAAGAATAAAAAAAAAGGAAGGAGGAAGAAAATAATTGAAACAAGGAGAAGAAAAAGGAAAACAATTTGAAGAAGCAGAAAGAAAAAAGAAAGAAGAAGAGGCATTGACCAAGAATCTAAAAGAATATTTACTTGCCAAGGAGTTGGTTGATAAAGAAGAAGAGGCCAAAACAAAGAATTCATAAGTGGAAACAATATTTCATACCTTGAATATCCAACTTCCCACACCCATCATTGGAGGGAACTTTCCGACTAATGAGATCGGCGTCACATTTGAAGATTAAGATAGGATACTGAATATTTAAAGCTTCACATCTAGTCAATTCTAGTTAAATTTTTCCCAATAAAGGAGAAAGTATTTACCCAAGAATCCAGACAAGCCCATATCAACCACCTTAGAGAGGGAAATTATGATGGACGACAAAATCAATCCTACAACAACACTTTTGTCGGCATTGCATTCATAGCTGCAAATGAGAATAAGGTAGATCATTCATCAAAGGAAGTTGAGAAATTAAAGGGAGAATTGGCCATTACAAAGTAGAAAAATGATCAACTTTCTGTGAAGAATCAGGTCTTGTTAGCTACAAACTACCACAAGGGAGATCCATAGTAAACGATCCTTAAGGAGGTTAAGATATTAGAAGAAGTCAATGCAAGGAGGGTGTATGATGAAATTTGATCTTGCACAAAGTAATACCCCCATTCCTTGAGATGAAAAGAGACTTAGAAGGGAGGGGAGCATTGATAATATTGGCATTATCAGTTGTGTATCACATCTAAGAATGGAGCATGAAGTATCCTAATGCACCAACCTATTATCGCTATGACAAAGACCCTCCAAATTTTTTTCCTAAGTCAATTTTTGAGCCTATATAAATTGTTGCTTTAGGTCCCTTAGTGTAATCTCATTGTTTTTTTTGTTATCCTTATGTTTTCTCCTAGTGCCACATCCTTCTATGTCAATGCTTATTAAGCGTTGTCACCTAACCCTTTGGAAGCACTTGAGTTATCTAGT
Source organism: Pinus tabuliformis (assembly GCA_031772625.1). NCBI lineage: Eukaryota > Viridiplantae > Streptophyta > Pinopsida > Pinales > Pinaceae > Pinus > Pinus tabuliformis. The sequence goes on along the minus strand of CM062816.1, from coordinate 1,882,373,379 downwards.
CCATAGTTAGGTGAACTTTTGAATTTTTTACTTAGAAACTCACATTTATTCCATGAACACTCAAAGAAGCATTCAAAAGCATAAAAGGTAAAACAAAATCAAGAAAATTTTGTTTAACGGAAAATTGCAGTTCATGTTGATGAAGACATGAACTTGATTTGAGCAAACTCCTTCAAGTTGAAGAAGTGCACCATCCTTGAGTGCACTTCTTCATGTTGAGAGAGTGCACCCTCCTTAAGTGCACTCCTTCATGACGAAGACATGTGCTCTTCATAGATGCATGCATGTGCCTCTTTGTTGCATGTGGGAACACTCTTAGAAAATTAGAGCCCACTTAACTTCCCTTAACTAACCCTTTCACTTGATCACAAGTTGTGACTATGTACAAATCAATTTTGCATGTAAACTCTTTCAAACTAACCCTGTTAATCGTTCATTTGCATAATCATTCTCATTTGGGTTAGGAACATAGTTGTGAATTGAGAAACTCTTCATCAACATTCATTAAAAGTAAGTTTAGCATGCCAGATATTTTCATTGCCTTTCATGATTTCATTGTCTATATTGATTTTCTTGCTAGTGTTTCTTTCTTTTTCAGTTTATTTACTTGTCTTTCTATTCAATATTGATTTGATAACGGTTAATTTCCATCGCATGTAGAAACTTTGCACATTCCTCAACCTTTTTAGATTCTCACCATGATACCGACATGATGCATATAAGCTTGCAAATACTCCTTCTCATTCTTATCATTAATTCTTGTTGTTGAACTTGTTCCTAAGCCTTTCCCTGGTGAAGTGCACTTCTATACCTCAAAGCCTGATCAACCCTGAAAGGTTCGCCTATAATGACCAAGTTTCCCTCTTGAGCACACTCCTTTGGCATGAAAAACTATGCCGTCTGTTCAGTACATGAGTGAACCTCTAAGACTCAAATGATTTCCCTTTCCCCTTCAACATGCACCAATGTTCCCTCCTTACCTTTGAGCACACCTTGAAGGGATAAAGGCTTGAAGACATGTTCCTTCATCCCTTCGAGGTGTTCCAGTGTGCCCTCCCTCTTTCCTTGAGCACATGAGCACACTGTGAAGGCCTAAAGGCCCAACAACACACCCGCTCCACCCTTTTGTGTGTGCTAGTGTACCCTTGGTGGTTTTCTTCTCTTGCTTTAGCACATGAGCATGCTACAAAGCCTCGAATGAGACTTAACATTACTTTGTGCTTTGAAAGTGCACCCTCCTTGTTTTCATGCTTGTTTTCTTGTGCATGTAAGTGATTTTGTGTTGCTGTCAATATATTTATATGTTCAATTACCTTTGGTGGCTCTTTGTACATGATTTATGAGATATTTTTGCAGAGTTAGGTTGCATTAAGCTAATATTTTCATTATGAGTGTGCTACCACAAACATGTGTTCGAATTACAAGTATTATCTCCCTTTCATCATCTTTTGGAGCCATGCCTCCTGGTAAAGTGACCTCCAAAGAAGTCTAAAAAAAAAGCATTGAGGAACGTGTTGAGGTGACCAAGCCAACCATTCCAATTTATGCAAAGACACAAGTCTACTAAGGTCACATGGAGTGGTATATACAACGCATTCATGTAGAAAAATTATGCTGATAACTTGGAAGACTTGGAAGTGTACATCATCATTAATAAGTACAGGATACATAGGATTGCATGTGGATTCCTATTAATCCCATGTGTAGAAGTGATTGAGTGGATCATTACACATGTGGATTACTCTCATCTTGTACTTTGTAGTGAGGGTGGCAATCAACTTGCCACTTATTATGGAGAAGACATGGATATATGTTACAAGATGCTTAGGCCCACTGAATATGAAAATGATGACTTCTACATTAGATTGGATGACCTCGACACATGTGACATTATCAAATCATGGTGTCAAGAACCTACTAAGTTTCATCATTAACCATATGTTAAAAAATTATATATTAAAACGAAATGGAACGCATAAAATATTACGGAAACACAAACACAGAAAATGCACAAAATATGAGAGACGTAGATATGCGTGGTTCACCCAATTTGGGCTACTTCAGAAACAACTAGTCCTTCATTTTATATTATCCATCAAAATGAACAGATAAAACCTACAATAGATCTGTTGTAATTTCCTATTCGCTCTCATAGAGTCTCTTATCTCTTTCTTGCATAGAATCATAATAGATAATCACAATACAATTCCCTCATATAAAACGAGGGTTTCCTTGTAGGGAAAAAAACCCTAAATTAACATAAATTCTACCATCAGATCATCTACCTAAAGAACGACCAATATTGACTACGAAATTACAACATTTTACAAGGAAATTTTTCCTCTAATTTTGGGCTTCGAGAATGTTTCCCATGAACCCTTGCATCCCCCCGCATGGAAGGGTGTATAATCTTCCTAGTGTATACATTTAGCTGAACAAGACCTCTGAATTAGGAAGATAATAAATCTCCACACCCAACACCACCCGCAATCTAACCTACTAAGATTCTTAGAGATGTATATCAGTATCTGCTAACCATGTGTTGTTAGTTGCATGGGCATAAGAACACTGAGGTGTTTGAAGTAAAACAGATATATATATGCTCAATATGGTGGTAACCCATAGAAAATAATTCAGTTGGGCAGATATGTTATCATTTCAGATACAGCGTCATGTGGGGCAGGTAAAAACATCTTTGATGGAAGACCAGGAATCAAAATTCTACATGTCTGCATTCTTTCTAGAGGGATTATGTACACAATAAGCGTTCCCAGGAAGGTACTAGAACTGGACCACTAAGAACAAGTTCCAAATTTACTTTCACTGCAGAGTGTTTTCATAATCAACCTTTAGAGGCCCATTTGACAAATTAGTTGAACAATTCTTTGCAGTTATCTTTCATACGATATTTGAGATCGATCCTCTCTGCATGACTGATCAGGTAAAGGAGTCACTACAAGATTTCTCAAATTGGTTTATAGCTCTCAAGGGTACATACATTAGATTTTTTTTTGTTAGATATACCCTCATCTCATGCTGCAATATGTGACTAATAAGGTGGTCATGCAGGAAGTAGCAAATCATTTGGACAAGGTTTTGTCAGGACTTATTCATAGAAAGAAGAAAGCCCCTTGGCCCACCTTCCCTCTGAGGATCGGACTATATGAATTGAAGATCCACAAGGCAATAGTAGAAGAAATACAAGAACTATATTTCTTTCATTTCACCATGAAATAATTTCATGGATATGATCCCAGAGAGTGTGCAAGCAACATTGTTAAAGGATCAGTTTCAATACGGGGTATTCATCAATGTCCACAATAGAATGTGAAAAAGTGAAGAAATAGTATGATGAAATTAGAAATACACATCCAACAAAAAAGGCCAATTCACCCAAAGATCCACTAGCTTAATATATCTAGGTGCAGGAGGAAGAACAAATAACCCCTCAAGTGAGGAAACTTTCTCCTACAAATAGGATCATGTATGATTCAACAGTTGAGAGCAGAAGGAAATGGAAAGTTGATCCTTTGAACATAGGATTTAGTCCGTCAGAATAGGAGAGGAGAGAAGAATAATATGAGGAGAAGATGAAGCAGGATTATTTGTTGGAGAAGAAACAAGTAGAAGAAGTGGAGAGGAGAAGGATAAAAGAGGAACAATAAAGGGAGCCCTAGGAGGAAGAAGCAACCTAGAGGCTGGAAGAAGAACAATGGACTCAGGAGATAGTTGAAGAAGAGTTGGAGGAATAAGATACTATCCAACTTATGGATGATTAACAAGGTTCACCAAAAGAACCTCCTCTCACGGGTGGCCATCTTCCATTTGGAGACATGGGGATCACACTTGCACGAGTAGTTAGAGTCATGGATGTATGTAATGTCTCATTTGATTAACTTAAGAAGATGATTGTTTAGCATAGGCATAGATACTTCCCAAAGGATCGTGAGAATCTAGTCTCAATCTCTATAGAGAAGGTGATTATTACCAACACCAGAAAGAATCCTAGGGCTATCATGGTGGAAAATGTTGCTTTTGTGACAGTACCATAGGAAAACTCTAAATATATACTAAGTGAGAATGCTTCTAGTCTAAGGAAAGAACCTGCTACAGTGAAGCAACATGTGGAACATCTTGGGGTGAATAATCAACGATTATCATTACAGAGTTTCAACACTGCAGAATGGTATTCAACCATGCAAGAGGAACTAGGGCCAATGGAGGACACCATGGCACGACTATATGATGAGGTGATAATTATAGAGAAGGTGGTGGCTCCTCTCATTGGCATTCAGAAGAAAGCAGAAGAAGTGATAAAAATCCTTAAAGTAGTAAATAAAGTAGTTGACCAACTATAAGACTGGGATGCGAAGTATTTGGATGCTCCGCAACATTTGAAAATGAAAGAGAGGATTTCCATAGAAATAGAAAGAGTTCAGTTGAGACTCCACCATCAGAACTATATGCATCTTAGAAATAATCCAATTAATACTATTACTGCCTATAATCAAATGCATAATGGTTTCTAGTCTCTAACACAAAACATGGGATGCCCGCAATAGGAACACTTGAAGAAATCAGAGGTAGAGAGGTCATCTTCCGTAAATTTGGGAAATACATTGAACAAATCAAGCAAGAAACAAAATAGGAAGGGTTGGTCACCAAGGAAATTATTCTATAGTATGTCATTGCACCATTCAAAGGTCACATGAAATTTTCATGTTTATGGAATAATGTATATTCAATCTCCAAGACCATATTGATGGAGGAACTATTGGTGAAGATGTGGTATATAGGGGACTTGTCAATTTGGGTCAAGGCCATCTCAACAAAGTTTAAGGCATGACAAACTTAAATTACAAATTATTTCCATGAGGAAGTGAATGAATTATCAATTTATTAGCATTTGTACCATTATCAATTTTGTCTTATTAGGCCACCATCTCATATGTAATTTTTCTCATGTAATGAATTCCAAGGGACACAATGTGGAATGTGAATAGTCACATATGGAATGTAATAATTCATGAATAGAATATTAATAGTCGTAGAAGTAACAGAGTCATGGGGAAGCTCAAAGGGAATTTTAATTTGTTATAAATAGCTCCTCATAACTCAAAGAAAGGTTTGGATTCTTGGAATAATTATGTGGCTACTCTTGTAGTGCATAGGAGATAGATCATTGTTTGGAGAAGCAAGTTGTGCTTTCATGTTCCACTACTGGATATAGTGTTTAATTCATGTAACAATTTACTTGGGATCTTTCACTCTTAAACAAAATCTCTATGAGTCGACACTTCTTTATACATGTATTATAGATATAGTAGGAATTTTCTTATTATGTTTATGATATATATCGCTTTAATTACATAATAAGTGAATGAACTATTTCGTTACTTAGATATGGTTGTTATTGAATGATTGTTGTTATTCTTCAATGATTTTTATTTATTATGTGGATTAATCTGCAAGCATTCAATAAGTCTTTCTCTTCCTTCTGAGGTCTCCTTTTAGGATAGTACTATTACTTTTCTAACCAGAGGCTTATTTTTCTTTACATGTTGTGGATGTCCCCTAATGCATCTTCAATTACGTTTCTCAAAAAGCCTTCATTCTTGCTACCCAAAGAGGTGTTGTGATCTCTTATATGCGTGTAACGAAGACATATATTAGAATCCTTTCCAACAGTAGCTAGACCATATATTGACTGGATAGGACTCCTACACCAAACGATGTTAGGTATAATTGGGCCTTCACATCAAGGAAACCCCCTTACATTGTTGGCGGCATCCAACACCGTCAACATTTTTGGCACTAGATGGATGCCCATATGAAAATATGAGCCTTTGAAGTCTATTTAAATCTCCTACCTTTAATGGCTTCATCCTAGATCATAATCCCGAGGTGTTTTTCCAAAGCTCTAGATCTTTCAATTCTCATGGAATTTTTCCATAAGTTTTCAAATTTTAAATTCAATGGAAAGGGTACAACAACCATCCTTGATTACGTAATTGAGTTTGTCCAATTTCATTTTTTCAAGTGGTGTTTATTCTGAAGAAATCCTCACGTTGTTGTTTACCCTTACATTAGATGCTCATGGGAAGCAATGGTTCTATTCTCTACCCACTTCTTCTATCACATCATTCAAAAATTTGGTTAATGAGTTTCATCACGTTTTTGACAAATATGAATATGAAGTTTTCCTTAATGAAATTGATCAACTTAGAGTGGAATTGAATGAATCTCTGGAGAATATGGTTGATCGGTTCCTACATCTTTGTTATGAATTTCTGGATGAGGATGTGGATTGGTAGTTCCTGGATGAGAATTTTTGTTTCTTAGTCAATATGTAAAGAAAATATTTTGAATATGAGTCATCATGTCCTCTAGATCAAAAATAATTTTAGTATACTGAGGAAGAACTATATATGCCTTTTGTCCCATGTCCCCCCTCATTTTGATGTTTTGTGTTTTGAACCTCAACCAATCGCTAAACTGGAAGATCAGTGTGTTGACGAAGAATTTTTTTTCTTTCACACGTATCCCCTAATGGTGATTTCTGATCTTATCAATCAACCATACTCAAATATCAGTATTCCTCCAGTTGATCTTTTATCTGTTAATCAAGTTAAACCCTTAAACATCCATCAACCTACTAGTTTCCTTTTCTCTAAATTATATGCCAATGATTGTTCAAGTAACATGGATAAAATTTGTGTCTACAAGGATATTTAGATTTGCAGGAATTCAAATTGGAGTCTGATGCGATCATCGAAGATTTTCTTTCAGGTATAATTGCTTTTAATCAAGAATATGACATGCTTATCATTGAGGATTTCTGTACTAATCTAAAAATTATATTTGATCAACCTCAATTTCATTTTTAATCTCATCATAATGATTCTTTTTTTCATGAGTAGTTGACCGTGTCTTGTCAAAATTCAAATTCAAGTCAAGTGAGTAGGACACATCAGCCTACGCTGATGGTTGTGCCATGTTCCTTTCATCATGAAGGTATTTGTGATTTCGGTTAGTTCATGCTTCTTTTGCACAATTTCATCACTGATTTCATCACATGGGATGTCAATTCTCTCCTGAGGGATGCTCATTTTCTTCACATAAAAATTTTCAACCCTCAGGGAAGAAAGTTTAATTTGATTATTGAAATTCCACTGCTACATCCCACCTCAAGAAAATCTCTAATCTGTAACGTAGAAACAAAGATGGGTTGTAATGAATTTTTTGCATCATCCATGAAATAATATCACTCACATGACAACATGGACTACGGTCAGCCTATTAATGTTGCTTATGATGTGGATTTTTTTTAATCGGTCTTTCCTGGCATAGTTTTTCCAAAGGTTGTTTCCATGATCCTATGGTAGATTCCCTACAAGAATCTTATCAATCTAGACCCATGTATCGTGGCATGTACTTGTAGTCCCTTCATCAAGTCTAGAATGGCCATTGTCCTACTAATTATTGTTGTTGTGGAGTCTCCTATTTGATAGAGTAGTCGAGTGTATTGCACCATTGTAATTACACTTCATGTTTCTTTATGTCAATACATATGATTGCATGGTTTTTTCTTTTTACCAGACTGTATTTTATTTTGACTTCACAAAAACACATCCTTCCACCCAGAGGTTGGGAGAATCCTCTATGGTTACATTGGAAGTTCCATTTAACGTGATACAACCTTGTACTGTTTAGTTTAAGATAAGATAGGTTGAATTTAGTTAGATGCATTGAATTTTTGTTTAGTGTTTTCATATTCCTTTTTTTCATTTTTATCGGCTTTGAATGAAGCTGGTTTTGAGCTTCGAGATGGTGTGGATAAAATTTTGTGCAGGGAAAGTTGTGGTAACATACAACTCGTGGCTTATCTGCTACCTACTTCTATGTCTTGGTTTACATATTTGAATTCAATGATTTTCCAATGGAAAATTTTGCGTTCCTTAAATTGGTAAGTTATAAGCAAACCATGATGCTCGTATCTATTTAGGATTCTTATTCCTACACTTGGTCATGTTTATGAATAGTGGGTTCTTGCTTATCTATATGAGTAGAGTAAGATAAGGGGGGGAATTTTAGTGATCAATCATCAGAGGTCTTAAACATGTCTTTGAAGGAACACCCTATTCTTCTCTAAATAAGTTGGGATCCCTCTTCCACCCATTGAAAAATAATAAGTGCATGTTCACAGTCCTCTGAAAAAAAAACAAAAATAAAGGGTGAAATAAGAGGAAGGCTTCCTATGCAGGGAGGTGAAGCAAGCAACTATGTCAGAGTTCTTTCCATGCTCGTTGTCAATGAAGCAACTTTTTTGTTCCTGAAGTGACTCTATCGGGATACTATCCAAGCATGCTAGCAACAGAGCAACATCAAAGATGTAAAACTCATACTCTGATTGTTTTAAATCACCCTACTATATTACCCTTACTTACGTCGATAAGATAATGATATGGCTTGCTCTATGTTGTGTTACACTGAGTGATGGAATAGGGAAGACGATATCTTTAATTGGGTAGGAGTGGGTAGCTAAGCTAACTCACCTCTTGAATCAATACTTCCTGGAGAATTTAGACTTTGTTCCTAAATGAAACCATTTCAGAGAAGTTGGGGTCCTCCCAGAGTGTCACCAAGTGTTGTTGTTGTGACAATGACCCTCCAAATTTTTTGTCTGTGTCAATTTTGGATCCTACATAAAATGTCATTTTAAGCTCCTTAGTCTTGTTAAGTTGTTTTTTGTGTTATCCTTGTGTTTTCTCCTACAGCCGCATCCTCTAAAGTCAATGCTTCTTAAGCATTGTCACCTAACCCTTAGAATCATTTGACTTTTCTTAACTTAAAAATTTTCCTTTACACCTGAAAATACTCAAAAAAAAACTCAAAAGCATAAAAAAGAAAACAAAAGCAAGAAAATTACTCTTTAAGGGAAAAACACACTTTCATTTGATCAAGACACGCACTTGAGTTTAGTGCACTCCTTTGAGCTGAAGAAGTGTGCCCTCCTTGAGCACACTCTTTCATGTTAAGAAAGTGTGCCCTCCTTAAGTGCTTCCCTTTGTGCCGAAGACATGCACTCCTCCTAGATGCACGCATGTGCATCTTTATTGCATTTGGGCACACTCCTAGAAAATAAAAGCACACTTAACTTCCCTTTACTAAACCTTTCACTGGGTGAGAAGTGGAATTAACCCAATTAATCATTCATTTGCATAATCATTCTCATCTAGGTTGGGTGCATAGTTGTGGATCAAGAAACTTATTTTTTTTCTTGCTACATTTTCTTTATTTTTCATTTTATTTACTCATGTTTTTGTTCAATCTTGATTCTGAAAGTGTTAATTTGTTGTCTCATGAAGAAACTCTACACACTCCTCAACATTTTCACATTCTAAATATGATTGCGACAGGATCTACATAAGCTTGCAAATCCTCCTCCTTCTCATTATTATCATGAATTCTTCCTATTGAACTTTTTCTTGATCCATTCGCTAGTAGAGCACACTTCTGAACCTCGAAGCCTGATCAACCTTGAAAATTGTGCCCATAATGACCAAGTTTCCCTCTTGACCACACTCCTTTGGCATGAAGGACTGAGCCCTCCCTTCAGTGAATGAGTATGCCTTGAGGACTCAAATTATTTCCCTTCATCCCTTTCGCATGTACCAATGCACCCTCCTTCCCTTTGAGTGCATGAGTGCACCTTCAAGTATTGAAGACTTGAAGACATGTTCCTTCTTCCCTTCGAAGTATGCAAGTGTGCTTTCCTCGTCTCCTTGAGTTCATGAGAACTTTATGAATTCTTGAAGACCCAATAACATGCCACTTTGACCCTTTACGAGTGCACCAGTGCACCCTTGGTGGTTTTCTTCTCTTTCTTGAGTCCATGACCACACTACAAAGCTCCAAATGGTCCTTGACCTTACTTTATGTTTTCAAAGTGCACCATCCTTATCTGCATGCATTTTTTCTTATGCATGCAATTGATTTTATGTTTTTATCAATAGATTTACATGTTTAGTTACATTTGATGGCTCTTTGTACATGATTTTTGAGATATTATTGCATATTTAGGTTGCATTAAGCTAATACTTTCATTAAGAGTGTGCTTCCATAAATAGGTGTTTAAACTATAAGTATTGCCTCCCTTTCATCATCTATTGGAGCCATGCCTCCCCGTAAAGTGGCCTCCAAATAAGCCTCAGAAGTAAGCATTGATGAACCTATTGAAGTGACCAAGCCAACCATTCCAATTTGTGTAGACACATAGCACTTCATTGATAAGTATAGTAAGGTCACATGGAGCGGTATATACAACACATTCATGAAGGAAAGTTTTTTTGAGAACTTGGAAGACTTGTAAGTGTACATCAACATTAAGAAGTCCAGGATGCATAGGATCGCATACAAATTCTTAGTCATCCCCTGTGGAAAAGTGATTGAGTGGATCATTACTCTTATGAATGACTCTCATCTTGTGTTTCATAGTGAGAGTGGTGATCAACTGACCACTTATTATGGAGAGCAGATGCAGACATGTTACAAGATGCTTAGGCCCACTAAATATGCAAATAATAACTTCAACATTAGATGGGATGACATCAACACAAGTGATATTATCAAATCATGGTTTCAATATCCTGTTACTTTTCGTCATCACCCATCAACAATCTACCTGACTAATATTCTCAAAGATGTATATTACTATCTAATAGCCATGTGTTTTTGATTGCATGGGCACAAGAACGCTAAGGTGTTTGAGGAAAATTGGATCCATATGCTCAATATGGTGGTAACCTACATAAAATCCTTCAATTGGGAATATATATTATCATTTTCATTGTGCATTGTCATGTGGTGCAATCAAAAGAATATTTGATGGTGAACCAGGAACTACAATTCTACATGTTTGCATTCCGTTTAGACGAATTTTGTGCACAATATGCTTTCCCAGGAATGGACTCGAACTGGACCCTTGAGAACAAGTTACCAATTTACTTTCATTACAAAGTATTTTCAGAATCAAACTTCAAAGGCACATATGACAAATTAGCTGAACACGTTTTTGCAATTTTCTTTCATATGGTATTCGAGATTGGTCCTCCCTGCTTGAATGATTAGGTAAAGGATTCACTACGGGATATCGTGGATTGATTTTCAATTCTCCAGGGTAAATACATCAGATGTTTTGGTTTTCATATATACCATCATCTCTTGTCGTGATATGTGACCAATAAAGTGGTCATACAGGAAGTACCAAATCAGTTGGACAAGGAATTGTTAGGAATTATTTATAGAAGGAAGAAAGCCCCTTGGACCACCTTCCCTCTGAGGATCAGACTATACGAATTAAAGAGCCACAAGCCGATAGTACTAGAAATAAAAGAATTGGATCACTTTTAGTTCACCAAGAAATATTTTCATGGATATGATCCCAAGAGAGTGTACATCCAATATTGTGAAATGATCGGTTTCAATACGAGGCATTTATTGATGTCCATAATAGAAGATGAAAAAGTGAAGAACTGGTAAAATGCAGTTAGAAAAGACACATCCAGTAGCGGAGACTAGTTCACCCCAATATCTAGTAGCTCAATATATCTAGTTGAAGGAGGAAGAATAGATAACCACTCAAGTCAGCAAACTAGCTCATAAGAATAGGATCAAGTATGAATCGATAGATGAGAGAAAAAGGAAATGGAAAGTTTATCTTTTAAACATATGAGTTATTCCAACAAAAAAGGAGAGGAGAGAAGTACAAGAGGAGGAGAAGAGGAATTAGGTGAGTTGTTGGAGAAGTAACAAGGAGAAGAAGAGGAGAGGAGAAGGATAGAAGAGGAACAACAAACACAACCCTTGGAGGGAGAAGCATACCAGAGGTTGGAATAAGAATAGTTGACTCAAGATATAGGAAGAAGAGTTGGAGGAAGAATATATCATACAACCTATGGAAGATGATCTGGGTTTTCCAGAGGAAAGTCCTCTCATAGGTGGTCATCTTCTATTTGGAGAGATGAGGATCACAGCTCCACCAGAAGATAGAGTCATGGATGTATGCAGTGTCTCTTTTGAGTAACATAAGAGAGGATCGCATCGTAGAGGCAAAGATACTTCCCAAAGGATCATTAGGATATAGTCTCAGTTTCTATAGAGAAGGTCATTACTGCCAACACCAGAAGGACTCCTAGGGCTATCATGGCAGTAAATGTTGCTTTTTCCATAGCAACATAGGACAAATATGAATATCTAATAAGTCAGAATGTTATACTGATGAAAGAACTTGCTATAGTGAAGCAAGAGGAATAACATCTTGTTGTATAGAATCAATGGTTATCATCATGGAGTTTGAACATCACAGAATGGTAGTTAGCTATTCATAAGGAAATGGGGCCAATTGAGGATAGCATGGCATGGTTATATGATGAGATGATACTTATACAACTAGTGTTGTCTCCTCTCGTTGGCATTCAGAAGAAAGCATAAGAAGTGGTAAAATTCCTAAAAGTAGCAAATAGAGTAGTTGACCAACTTCAAGAGTTGGTTTAAAAGTATCTGGATGCCTTGCAACATTTGGAAAAGAAAGAGAATATTGTCATAGAAATAAATAGAGTTCAGTTGAGACTCCACCATCAGAACTACATGCATCTTGGAGAATAGTCAATTACTACTATTTCGTCCTATAATATAATGCATAATAGCTTCGAGTCTCTAACACAAAAACATGGGATGCCTATAATAGGAACACTTGAAGCAATTAGATGAAAAGAGATCATTTTCTAGGAGATTAGGAAATACATTGAATAGATCAATCAAGCAACAAAACAGGAAGGCTTGGAGGTCACCAAGGACATTATTCTATTGTACTCCATTGTACCATTCAAATATCACATGAAACTTTCATGTCTATGGAACAATGTACAATCAAGCTCCAAGACCATCTTGATGGAGTCATTTGAGGTGAGGATGTGGTATATAGGGGACTTTCCAGTTTTGGTCAAAGACATCTTAGTGGAGTTCAAGGCATGGAACACTTACATTACAAATGAGCTTCGTGAGGAAGTGAATGACTGATCAATGTGATGAGCATTTGTGCCATTATTAGTTTTGTTTTGTTAGGCCACTGCCTCATATGTAATTTTTCTCATGTAATAAATGATATGTAATGAAGTCCCAGGGACACAATGTGGAATGTGAATAGTCACATATGGAATGTAATAAGTCATGAATAGAATATGAATATTCTTAGAAGTCAAAGAGTGATGAGGAACCTCAAACATAATTGTTAGTTGTTATACATAACTCCTCATAACTAAAAGAAAGGCTTGGATTCTCTTACAGTTCATAAGAGATAGATCATTCTTTGGAGAATGAAGTTGTGGCTTCATGTTCCACTACTAGATATATTGTTTCATTCATGTAACATTTCCTTTAATTTCTTGTAATATTAATTCTCTTCAAATATGAAATCCCTACTTACTTCAATGTATCTTACCTCCTTTATGTAGATTTTATAAGATTTTGAGGAAAGACTATAACCAAAAAATATCCCCTTGATGCTTTTTGCGTAAAAATTCTTTTGCTTTTCCTTTGGAACATCAACACATGATGGACTTCTAAATATGTGGAAATTATCCACACTCTGCTTCTTTCTTGTGAATACTTCTTCGGGTGTAGTATTATCAAGACTCTTATGAGGACTTCTATTTTGAAGATATACAATAGTCATCATTGCTTCACCCTATAAGAAATTCAGTAGATCTTGATCAAGGAGCATAGTTCTAAATATAGACATGGAAGGTTTGAAGGAAGGTTTCACAAAGTTTCTACAAGAAATGATTCCTAAGGGAGAAAACGTAGTAGAGGAAACTCATGATGAGAACAAAAGAAATGTTAATCATGATTTCATAGACTCTAATGTTGGATTGAAGACCCATCATATTCCAAAAATCGATATGAGGAAGTTTGATCGCAAGGATCCCATAACATGGATATTGTAGATGGAGCAATATTTTGATCTTGATAATGTGAAAAACACACAAAAGGTACGCATTCCAACTTTATATTTAGAACCCAATCAGTTTGTATGGTATCAATGGATTTTCTCTCTTAAACAAATTGTCACTTGGTCAATTTTTATGAAGGAAATGAGAGCACATTATGAGGATACAAAGAGAAACACCTTCTTTAGCCAATTGATAAATCTCAAACAAAAGGGGTTAATGGTGGAGCACATTTAGGACTTCCAAAAATTGAATATAAGGGTAAATGATATTCCAGAGGAGCACAGGATTAATTCCTTCATAGGGAATTCAAAGGATAACATCCAAGATGAGGTTTGTCTTTGGGAACCTGATTCATTGGAGAAGGCATTCAGGTTGGCAAGAAAAATTATGGCAACAAGGAAACCTACCCCTCATAACTATAAAGATGGAAGTGTTGTTGCTCCTAGCCTTCCACAAACTACAACTTGGTTGACACCACAACAATTGGAAGAAAAAAGAGAAAAAGGACTTTGTTATAGTTGTGATAGAAAATACACTAAAGGTCATAAGTGTTCTGAGAAGAAATTAAATTACACAAATTGGGAAGACGAGGAAGAAAAGGAACAAGAAACATCAAAATAAGACAATATACACTAGGAACCAATGCTAGAGAAAGAAAAAATGAATCTGACCGTATCTTGTGATCCAAAATGGATCCTAGAAAACCCGTTAAGTCTTGAAAGTCTTCTAAATATCAAAACTATCGCAAAAGAAGAACTCTTAGAAATGGTGGATAACACTATCGGGAGTGAAAAACACAAAGAAAGTACCAAAAACAGAGCTATCGGCAGCTTGGACAGTGATGCACAAGAGCCATCGGATCTAGCGGATCAATAGTCCAGATCCGATCGGCATATCGCAATCGGCGGAGGCTTTCGTAGGCTATCAGAGGCTACCACAAACTTATTGCAACAACAGATAGTGTGGTCAACGAGGACCGTCAATCAAGCGCGCAGATCAATGGCCCAAGTTGAATCATAATATTGCGTCGGCAACCCACATGGGAGCGCTTATAAATGGCTCGGGAACTATGTGATATGCGATCGTGATCTAATCTCATCGCAATATTGCATCGAAGCATTACAGAGAAGCAGGGCTATATATATATATATATATATATATATATATATATATATATATATATATATATATATATATATATATATACATACATATATACATATATAGATGCGATGTGATGCTCGGACCCGATGGAACTATGAACCAAATTTAATATATATTGAGTTCTGTAAAATGACATTTTTCTATGTATTTTCACGTTTTCGTTTAAAAAATGAAATGCAAAGGGAATGCGCCGATGCGATGAAACCGGACCCGAAAGGGTTTGTAAATGCAGTTGCATAACATTTCAAGTCCACCGTAAAGCCATTTTTGCGATGTTTTAAGTTTTTTAATGTATTTTTCAAATGCAAAGGGAAACCACGAAATGAGTAGGATTTCAGGCAGGGCGTAGGCAGTAAGTGGTTTTGGCCGGGCTCCACCCAAGCCCATACACTGGCTGCCACGTGGCTAGGCGCCGAAGAGAGAAAACCACCCTTTTCGGCCAGGTAATCCCCATGCGTGTTAGCCACCCGAAATCAATAATAGCCATTGATCAATGATTAATTGAGATGGCACCCGAAGATGGATCCGAAATGATATAAGGTGAAATTAATGATTTTTGAAGTCTGATAGACTGCATTTGGGCATAGTTTTACAAGTTTTCTGGGTATTCTCTGTGTAAACAGAAACGACCATTTTTGGGATTTCAAAGGCACCAAGGGTCCATTCCATTATAAAGCAGGTGGCCACCACCACTGAAGACATTTAGCAATGATTGGTAACGCTCAAAGGGGGATTTGAGTGGATAAAGGCTGGAAGCCAGAGAGCCTAGAAGAGGAAACGAACAGATAGCGTAGATTAGCTTTAAAAGCCACAAAAGGATAGAGACAGAGACAAGCAGTGCTGAGACATAGAGAAAAGAGAGACAGAGAGCAAGTCTATGTACTCAGAGAGACTTGAGGGATTCAAATAAACTCTTGATGTTTTGTATCTGTGTGTTGAGACTCAAATTGAGCTCACTTTTGTAAAACTATGCTCTTGAAGACATAATAGAGAGGTCACCACTAAAGGTTGGACCAGGAGACGTAGCCCAGGAATTTTGAGTGAACTCCATATTAAACTTGTTGTGTTTATGTGTGTTTGTCTATTATGTTTCTTTAACTACTTCCTTGTCTATGTTATTCGCAATCTTATCGATCCGTTGCACCAAATAATATAGTAAAATCCATGCACATGAGTCTGTAATACCTTGATATTATTCTAAGATCTTCATTTTCAGATCAAGTGGTATTAGAACTTTTGGTTTTTGATTTGCTAAGGTTAGACAAGCTTGTGTTGGATTGTTGAGTGCTAACTAGGTCAAAGCTCAAATTAGGAGAAGGAGAACCAGTTGAGGCTAGTCCATAAATTGGAAGAGTCTATCCTAGGAGGAGAATGGCAGAACAAGTCCCATTGGAATCAAAATCTCAATTCATGGACAGTTTCATGACCATGAGAACCATGGTATAAGAGATGTATCAGAATTCAAGAAAGGTCGAGGTCAAAGTACTTGAACCTCCAAACAAGATAAAGGAGCAAAAGAACCTTCTCTAGATGCCCTAGAGGGCAAAGGGAAAGGGGAAAAGCCTCCTCTATCATCTCCTCCACCATCACCTCCATCATCCTCATCTCCTAGCCCTGAAAAGAAAAAGAAGAAAACATCTTTGATTAAAATAGATGTAAAGTTTGATTTTCCAATCTATGATGGATAATTAAATGCAGAAAAGCTAGATAACTGGATTAGACAGATTGATGTATATTGCAGGGTGCATAACATCGATTCAGAAAGGACAAAGATTCAGCTGGCTAGCCTTCGCCTTGGAGGAACTACCCTAGTGTGGTGGGAAGGCATGACACAAGCTGATTTAAGGAAGCATGGTAAAATTTTTCTACCTAGAGTGAATTTGTTTCTATGATTAAAAGACAATTCTATCCACTAGCTTATATGCAACAAGCAATGATGAGTTGGCAAACTCTTTTCCAATTAAAGGGGCAAAGTGTACAAAACTATACCCAGGAATTTAGAAAAAGAGCTTTAATTCTAGGCATTTCTATAGACTCACCTGAAAATTTGTTGAAGTATATAGGTGGTCTGCATAGCTATTTGAGGCACACCATTCTCATGCTTAATCCTAATAGCATAGATGAGGTATCAATTCAGGCTACACGTCTAGAGGCTAGAGGCAAGAATGTGAACCTAGAGATTGGGGGATCATCAAAACCCACTACAATCAAGAACAAGGAAAAGAGGAAGCAGAAATGGAAAGAGAGGAAGGCAAACACTATACAGAAAGACAAACCTTCATGCACTCACTGTGAGAAGGATGGACATGATGATGCACATTGTTCGTCTTTGCATCTGAAGCTGAAACCCAAGAAGTTCGATGGCAAGAAGAATAAGGCTGTTGTTGTTATTCAAAAAGATTTGGGGTCAGACTCAGGTGATGAAACAACAGTCACAACCACAGGTATAAAAGGTAAAAATTTGAAGAATCTACTAGTAATTTTTCACAATCTCTTGATAATGAAGAAAATGAGAGGAGAAGACATGAGATTTTTCATATGAGAGTTATTTCCAAGCATCAAAAGATTCATACTTTATTTGATAGTGGATCACAAGTAAACTTGATTTCTAAAGCAATTGTAAAGAAGTTGGGATTACTAACCACACCTCACAAGAATCCGTATCCATTAGCTTGGGTATGTGATAAAGCAAAGCTACAAGTGACTAGACAATGTAAACATAGGTTTGCTATTGGGTCAGCATTTGTAGATGAGGTTGAGTTAGATATAGTTCTCTTGGATATATGTGGAATTGTTTTAGGAAGTCCTTACTTGTATGATAGAAAAGCCATCTTCTATAGAGCTGAAAATAATTATCAACTCACTAAAGATGGAATATAATATATTGTAACAACTCATAAACTGAAAAGTAATTACTCTCATAAATTCAAGGCAGATGAAAATAATTGTAAATTCATGCAAGCAATTTTTACTAATGGTTGTAAAGGAAAAGAACCTTGATAAAACCAATGTATTTGGGGGTTGTGATGCTAACCAGAAAGCTGATTTAGAAAAATTTGTTTTAGAATATGATATCCTATTTCAAGAACCTAAAGGTCTGCCACCCAAAAGGGAAATTGTACATGATATTCATTCACAGCAAGATGCTCCATTGTCTAACATCGGAATGTACAGGTTATCCTCTTTAGAGAATGCAGAGATCAAGAAGCAGGTATGGGAGCTACTCGAGAAAGGGTTCATAAGACCAAGCACATCACCATGCAGATCTCTAATCATGTTGTTGAGGAAGAAAGATGGTTCGTGGAGGATGTGCATTGATTACAGAGCACTGAATAAAATAACAATCAAGAATTGTTATCCTCTTCCTTGCATTGATGATCTATTAGACCAGCTGAAAGAAGCAGTTTACTTTTCCAAGTTGGACTTGTGTAGTGGCTATCATTAGGTCAGAGTAGCAGAATAAGATGCATTGAAGACTGCTTTCAAAACAAAGCAAGGGCTGTATGAATGGTTGGTTATGCCTTTTGGCTTAACTAATGCTCCTGCCACTTTCATGAGAGTTTTGAATGATGTACTCAGGCCTTTTATTGATGATTTTGTAATTGTATATTTAGATGACATTCTTATTTTTAGTAAAACATGGGAAGAACATTTGAAGCATGTAAAGCAAACTCTAGATGTTTTGAAAAGAGAAAATCTCTATGTTAAGTTATCAAAATGTGCATTTGGCAAAACATATTTAAATTATTTGGGTCATATTGTAGGGGGTGGTGAATTGAAGATAGATCCATATAAGGTTGAAGTCATTGTGAATTGGCCTAAACCCAAGTCTACTACAGAAGTTAGGAGCTTCCTAGGAGTAGCACGATATTGGAGAAAGTTCATTGCTAACTTTTCCTTGATTGTAGCTCCCTTACATGCATTAACAGGATTGAACAAGGTGTTTCAGTGGGGAGGCAAACAGCAAAAATCCTTTGACACCTTGAAAGAAAAAACTAGCATAGCACCAGTACTAGCACTACCAGATCTTCAACGACCATTTGAGATTGAAACAAATGCTAGTGACTATGCCATGGGTGCAGTGTTGATGCAACACGGTAAGCCCATAAACTATCATTCTGAGATATTTAATTCTGCAGTAGTTAATTATACCACATATGATAAAGAATTGTATGCATTAGTACAGAGTGTGAAAAAGTAGAAACATTACTTAATGGGAAAAGAAACAATTATACATACTCATCATCAACCACTTCAGTATTTGCACTCACAAACTAAATTGTAGCAATTAAGACACTATAGGTGGATGGGTTTTCTACAGCAATTTCGTCTAGTCATCAGATATAAGAAGGGAATACACAATAAAGTTGCAGATATCTTGTCCAGACCTATCATAAATTCATATACTATACTTAAGCATAACTCAATAATGCATGAAAGTTACATTGAACAATATGCTTCAGATATAGATTTTAAAGATGTATATGCAACTTTAAGTCATGGAAAACAAGTAGAAGTATTGGATTATTATGTTAAGGACCAACTCTTGTATCATTTGGGAAAGTTATGCATTCCAAAAACTAAAAGAGTTAACATAATCTGAGAAGCACATACTTCTGTTATATCAGGTCATTTTGGTGTAAGTAAAATAATTGCACATCTGCAAAGGTTCTGTTATTGGCCAAGAATGCCTGAAACAGTTTCTAGATATATTAAAGGGTGTACCATGTGTGCTAAAAGCAAGCCCATCAATAGAAAATTAGGCTTGTACACTCCACTACCAGTTCCTTCTCGTCCTTGGGAAAGTGTTTCCATGGACTTCGTTGGGAGATTGAAAAAATATAGAAAAGGTCATGACTATTTATATGTTATTGTGGACAGGTTCAGCAAAATGTGTATTTTAATACCTTGTAACAAGCAGATTGCAAATGAACAAACAACGAAGTTGTTCTTTCAACATGTCTGGGTTTTCCACTTCCATTGTATCTAATCGAGATTCCTGATTTGTTGGGAAGTTTTGGTCAAGTCTGTGGGAATTAATGGACACCAGACTGAAGAAGAGCACAACCTTTCATCCACAAACAGATGGCCGAACAGAGGTGGTCAATAGGACAGTGATCTAGTTGCTCAGGGGCTATTGCAGCAAGCATCCCAAGCTTTGGGATGAACATTTGTGTTATGTGCAACATGCTTACAACTGTGCTAAACACTCTTCTACACAAAGATCTCTTTTTGAGACTTGTTTTGGTTTTACACCAAAGTATCCCTTGGATTTTGTCTTTGGAAAAGAAATAACAGTTAATGGACACAATGATGTGGGCAAAGGAACCAAGTTCATTGAACAGATCCAAAAAATTCACCAGGCAGTGCAGGAACAGCTGTAAAAGAGCCAGGCCAAGTACAAGGCAAGGCATGATAAGCATTGAATTGAGCATAGTTTCCAAGTTGGTGATCAAGTCTGCATGTACATCAGCAAAGACAAAATGCAGGGTGAAGGAAAGAAGTTGAAGCCAATAATGTATGGGCCTTTCAAGATACTTAAGAAAATTGGTGAAAACACTTTTTGCCTTGATTTGCCAGCTTACATGAATATCTATTCAGTAGTTAATGGAAAGAACTTGAGATTGTTTGAACCTTCATTGATTGAAGACCCTGAAGAGAAAAGTTAGTTGCCTTCTATTGATGATATGTTGCCTGAATATCTCAGTGAGTTGTAGGAAGATATAGTTC
Source organism: Pinus tabuliformis (assembly GCA_031772625.1). Lineage (NCBI taxonomy): Eukaryota > Viridiplantae > Streptophyta > Pinopsida > Pinales > Pinaceae > Pinus > Pinus tabuliformis. The sequence continues at coordinate 1,882,352,473 of CM062816.1, read as the reverse complement.
TGGATAGGAAGGTGAGAAATATGTGTAGAGGGGATGCTGAGTACATCAAAATCAGACTCAAAGGTTCAAAACCAAGTAGTGCACGATGGATAGAAATTGGACAAGTGAGGAAGTTGTATCCTCACTTTATCGATGCTTAAAAACCAACTTTTGGTGGTCCAAAAGATTTTTTAGTGGGAAGGCATGATCCAAAATGGATCCTCGAAAACCCTTTAAGTATTTAAATTATTCTAAAGATTAAAACTATCACAAAAGAAGAACTCTTAGAAATGGTGGATAACACTATCGGGAGTGAAAAACATGAAGAAATGACCAAAAACAGAGCTATTGGTGACTTGAACAATGATGCATAGGAGCCGTCAGATCTGGCTGATCAACAGTCTAGATTCGATTGGCATATTGCAATCAGCGAAGGCTTTCAGAGGCTATCAGAAGCTACCATAGACTTATTGCGAAAGTGATCAGCTCGGTCAATGAGGACTATCAATCAAGCGTGCAAATTGATGGCCCAAGTTGAATCACAATATTGCATCGGCAACCCATAGGGGAGTGCTATAAACGGCCCAGGGACTATGCAATATGCGATCGCGATATATTCACATCGTAATATCGCATCGGAGCATTACAGAGGAGCAGGGCTATATAGATATATATATATATATATATATATATATATATATATATATATATATATATATATATATATATATATATATATATATGCGATGCGATGGCCGGACCCGACAAAATTATGAACCAAATTTACTATATATTGAGTTCCATAAAACAACATTTTTCTATGTATTTTCGCATTTTTGTTAAACAAACAAAATGTGAAGGGAATGTGCCGATGCGATGAAACCAGACCCAAAAGGGTTTGTAAATGCAGTTTCATAACATTTCAAGTCTGCCATTAAGCCATTTTTGCAATGTTTTCAGTGTTTTAATGTATTTTTCAAATACAAAGGGAAACCACGAAACGAGTGGGATTTTGGGTGGGCTGTAGGTGGTAAGTGGTTTTGGCCAGGCTCTGCCCGAGCCCATACACTGGCTGCCATGTGGCTAGGTTCCAGAGAGAGAAAACCACCATTTTCAGGTGGGTAATCCCCGTGCGTGCTAGCCACCCGAAATCAATAATAGTCGTTGATCAATGATTACTTGTGATGGCACCCGAAGATGGATCCGAAAGGATATAAGGGAGAATTAATGATTTTTGAAGTCCAATAGACTGCGTTTGGGTGGATTTTTACAGGTTTTTTGTGTATTCTCTGTGTAAACAGAGAACGACCATTTTTGTGATTTCAAAGGCACCGATGGTCCATTCCGCTACAAAACATGTAGCCACCATCCATGAAGGCATTAAGCAATGATTGCTAATGCTCATAGGTGGATTTTAGTGGACAGAGGCCAAAAGCCAGATAGCCCAGAAGAGGAAACGAATAGACAATGCAGATTGGATTTAAAAGACACAGAATGACAGAGGCAAAGGCAAGCAGTGCTGAGACAGAGAGAAAACAGAGACAAAGAGCGAGTCTGTGTACTCAGAGAGACTTGAGGGATTCAAGTAAACTCCTACTATTTTGTATCTGTGTGTTGAGACTCAAATTGAGCTCACTTTTGTAAAACTCTACTCTTGAAGACATAATAGAGAGGTCACCACTAAAGGTTGGACCAGGAGACGTAGCCCAAGAGTTTTAGGTGAACTCCATATTAAACTTGATGTGTTTATGTGTGTTTGTCTATTATGTTTCTTTAACTGCTTCCTTGTCTATGTTATTCACAATCTTATCGATCCGTTGCACCAAATAATATAGGAAAATCCATGCACATGAGTCTGTAATACCTTAATATTAGTCTAAGATCTTTATTTTCAAATCATCTTGTAATGCATTGATAGGAATTACCACTCCTCAAACTCTCAAGATAGAAGGACATATCAAGAAGAAAAAGGTAATAGTGTTGAATGATTCAGGTGTTACCCGTAATTTTATTCATTGTAAGATAGTCAACGAATTGAATTGCTTCCTATATCAAGCACCAAAGTGTCAGGTGATTGTTGCAAATGAAGGAACCATAAATTTCTCTGGAAAGTGCCGTAATATAAAGCTATCCAAGGGATAATATGTATTGAATAGTCCAATGTTTTCCATTCCAATGGGTGGTGTTGATGTTGTAGTAGGAGTCCAATGCTTTCCATTGCAATGGGTGGTGCTGATGTTGTAATAGGAGTCCAATGCTTACAATCTTTGGGTATGATAGATTTTAATTTTCAATAACTTTTCTTGAAATTTTTTTGGAAGGAAAGGAAGTTGAATTAAGAGGTATCGTAGGGAAACCAAGAATGATAATTAGCTATAATTGCATGACAAAGATTCTAAAGAAAGAAAAATGGGCAGTAATTTCACAATTATGTTCACTAGATATTCAAACAACGAAATCTTCTATTTCTATTCATTATAATATTCAAGTAGTGGAATATCACATCGAGCATCAACAACAAGTTCTCCAAATGTTGAAACATAACCTCACTTTGGCGCTTAATCAAATGAACCAACAAGAAGATCAACATCGTAGTGAAAGAGGTTTTCATGTAGGTGACTAGGTATTTCTACGACTACAGCCATACGAACAAATGTCCTCTAACAAGCTAAGAATGATAATAAATTATCACCAAGTATTATGGTCCTTACAAGGTTTTGCAAAATATTAGTACTATGGCATACAAATTGGAGCTTCATGCATCTTCCCGAGTGCACTCGGTTTTCCATGCTTCAGGTTTAAAGAATATTATAGGTGACAAGATCCCATTTCAAACAATATTGTCGAAACTTGACAAGGAAGGAAAAATCATGTTGGAACCTGAAGAAGTCATGGAAATAACAACTCGACAACTACGAAATCAACTAATTTTAGTGTATCTCATCAAGCGGAAGAACCTAACCACTCACATTAGGGGATTTTTAAGGTTTAAAATGGTGTCCTAAGAAAAATGTACAACTAAAATAATATTTATGAGAACCAATAGGATTCAATATGATGATGTCAACCATGGGGGATGATTCACCATTTTTGGAGTAAAAATGTACAAATATTAAAAAATAATAAAATAATAAAACTACTTTTTCAACTCGTATTTTCAACTTATCTCCCTAAGTTTTTACTCAAATCTCAAGTGGGAGTACTTGTTGGATGAAAAATTTAATTCCTCATCCAAGGAGTACCCATGTTGCATACTTTCAATGGACACTACTACAAAAAAAATGAGAAATACATGAAAAAACATGATTGCAGTCACGTTTTTCATGTATTTCTCATTTTTCATGTAGTTGGGTCCATAGAAAGTATGCAACATGGGTAATCCTTGGATAAGGAATAAAATTATGCATCCAACGAGTGTTTCCACTTCAAATTTGAGTAAACACATACAAAGGTAAGTTGAAAATACGAGTTGAAGAAATAGTTTTGTCTTTTTTCCCTCTAAAATTTGATGATGTAATCTAATATTATTTTATTATTTCCACTATTATTTTATTATTTCCTTAGGAGGCCCATCTTGGACCTCAAAAATCCCCAAACGAGATTCTGCATGGGAGGACAAGAATTTTATACAAAGGAACACAGAACTACTCAAGCATTGAGGACAACAATTTTTTGAAGGACAGGACCATGTTAGGTCCATATACTACTAGTGTAGACCGTTATTGTTATGATGCAACCCCCTTATTGTATTTTTATGCCCATGTAGTCCCCATATTCTATTATTATGCCCCATAGAAGCCCAATATTGTTATTTTTGTGCCCTTACAATATTATTGTTATGTAGGCTATAATTATATTGTGACCCCTAAGGCTCTTATATATAGAAAGGAGGTCTTGTCATTTGTATCCTCCAAGAATTGTTCATTTGTTTAATGTAAAGGAGGTTTCCCCCTCGAAGAGGCTAATTTTACAGTTTTTGATCTATCCCTTCTTCTATTTTGGGAGATGGTTGAATAACACACTTGTGACTTTTCAACTTCCACTTGACTTTTCATTTCTACATTACACTTCTAATTTCAAACTTCTTTATTTACAAATTTACAATGGAAATTAAGAAAAAATATTTTTTTTTTCCTTGAACAAGATGCACAAAAGGAATGTTAGGTGTCTTAATGTGTAACTCTTGAGTCAAATATTCATTCCAAGCCTTGTATTTAGTGGCAACCAATGTGACCTTGTGTGCCAGTTCATTATCAAATATCATGTGACATTCCAAAGTATTAGGGAGAAAGACTTTTGATTCCAGTTGCAGTTGACTCAAAAGCATCGAAACATTAATATGTTTCCTAGATCTATAACATACTATGTGATTTCATCCTTTGTAACTTCTAATTCATCTCACGCAACAACTTGCTTCATATAATATACTACCTCTTGAATCTCTCATCTAACCTCTTCTTCTGGCATTGTTTGTCCTGATGCAACAATAGAAGGTATATGTGCATTTTGATGAGAGATTCCAATTCACTATGAAGCTTTTGATAAGAATATATTTCCATAGAAGTGCTTTTTCCTAGCTTCTGATGTGACTGCACAAACATTCTCACTTGCACCTTATCCAATTCGACAGTCAATCTATTTATAATGGGTATTTCAGAAGTGTTGACGGTGTTGGATTACACCAAAAGGGATCTCTGCAATGTGAAGTACCAATTAGACGTCACACCATTTAGTGTAGGAGTCTCATCTGGTCATACAGTCTAGACACTGTTCGAAAGGTTTCAAAGATATGCCTTGCTTACACACACACACACAAGAGAGATCACAACACCTCTTTGGGCAAAAAAAATGTAGGATTTGTGAGACCCCTAATGTAATGTGCATGAGAGAACATCCACGACTGGTAAAGGAAAATGAGCCAACAATTAGAAAAGTAATAGTGCTATCCTAAAAGGGGAGATGAGAAGGAAGATAAAGAATTATTGAATACCTACAGATTAGTCCACATAATAAACAACAATCGTTAAAGCATAACAACACTCATTCAATAACAAACATATCTAAGTAACGAATTAGTTCATTCACTTTGTATGTCATTAAAGTGAGATATATCATAAACATAACAATAATAATCCTCTTATACCTACGATACATGTATGAAGAAGTGTCAATCATAGAGCTTCTAATTAGTATTAAAAGATCCCAATTAAAATGTTACATGAATGAAACACTATATCTAGTAGTGGAACATGAAGCCACAACTTCCTTCTTCAAAGAATGATCTAGCTCCTATGCACTGTAAGAGAAGCCAAGGAAATAATCCAAGAATCCAAGCATTTCTTTTAGTTGTGAGGAGCTATGTATAACAACTAAAAATGATCTTTGAGCTTCTGCATAACTCTTTGACTTCTATGAATATTCATATTCTATTCATGACTTATTACATTCCATATGTGTATATTCATGTTCCGCATTGTGTCTGTTGGACTTCATTACATATCATTTATTACATGATTCAAATTACATATGAGACGGTGGCCTAATAAGAAAAAGCTGATAATGGGACAAATGCTCATCAAATTAATTGGTCATTCACTTCCTCATGGAGCTCATTTGTAATCCATGCCCTGAAATCCATTAAGATGGCTTTCACCAAAACTGGCAAGTCCCCTATATACTGCATCTTCACCTCAAGTGCCTCGATCAGGATGGTCTTGGAGCCTGATTGTACATTACTCCATCACCATTAAAATTTCATGTGAGCTTTGAATGCTGCAATGGATTACAATAGAATAATGTCCTTGGTGACCTTCAAACCTTCCTATTTTATTGCTTGCTTAATCCATTCAATGTACTTCTTGATCTCCTGAAACATGATCTCTCCGCATCTGATTGCTTCAAGTGTTCCTATTAGAGAAATCCCATGCTTCTGTGTTAGACACTCAAAGCTATTATGCAATTCATTATAGGAAGAAATAGTACTAATTTCATATTCTCCAAGATTCATGTAGTTCTGATGATGGAGTCTCAAATGAACTATATTTATTTCTATCACAATCTTTTCTTTATTTTCAAAATGTTCCAGAGCATCCAAATACTTGGCAACCCACTCTTGAAGTTGTTCAACTACTCTATTTGCTGCTTTCATGAATTTTACCAATTCTTGTGCTTTCTTATAAATGCCAACAAGAGGAGCCAACACCTATTGTATAAGTATCATCTCATCACATAGCCATGTAATGGTGTCCTCCATTGGCCCCATTTCCTCTTGCATGGTTTACTACCATTCTATGATGTTCAAACTTTGTGATGATAACCATTGATTTTGTACTTCAAGATGTTATTAATATTGCTTCAGTGTAACAAGTTATTTCATTAGTATATCATTCTCACTTAGTATATATTCAGAGTTGTCCTATGCTACTGTGGAAAAAGCAACATTTACTGCCATGATAAACCTAGGAGTCCTTATGGTATTGGCCATAATCACATTCTTTGTATAAACTAAGACTATATTCTAAGGATCCTTTGATCATTATATATGGCTCTACTACACGATCCTCTCTTAAGGTAATCAAAAGAGACAATGCATACATGCATGAATCTATCTATTGGTGGATGTGTGATCCTCATCTCTCCAAATAGAAGATGACCACATATGAGAGGAGGTTCCTCTGGAAAACCTAGTTCATCATCCATAGGTTGGATAATATATTCTTAATCCAAATCATCTTCCTCTATCATGAGTCAACTATTCTTCTTCCAACCTCTAAGTTGCTTCTTCCTCCTAGGACTACCTTTGTTGTTCCTCTTCTATCCTTCTCCTCTTCTCTTCTTCTCCTTCTTATTTCTCCAACAACTCACCTATTTCCTCTTCTGATCCTCTTTTGCTTCTCTCCTCTCTTGTTCTATTGGACTAACTCTTATGTTCAAAGGCTCAAGTTTTCGTTTCCTATTTCTCTCTCCCACCGAATCATACTTGATCCTCTTCATACGATCTAGTTTCCTCACTTGGGGGGTTATCTATTCTTCCACTTGCAACTGGATATCTTTAGATGATGGATCTTGGGGATAAATAGTCTCCATTGTTGGATGTGTCTTTCTAACTAAGTTATACTAGTTCTTCACATTTTCATCTTCTATTTTGCGCATCAATAAATACCACGTATTGAAATTGATACTTTAACAATGTTGCATGCACACTCTCCTGGGATCATATCCATGAAGGTATTTCTTGGAAAATTGCAAGTGATCCAATTCTTGTATTTATACTAATATCGCCTTGTGGCTCTTCAGTTCATATAGTTTGATCCTCAAAAGGAAAGTGGGCCAAGGGGATTTCTTCCTTCTATGAAGAATTCCTAACAATCCCTTATCCAATTGATTTTCTACTTCCTGCATGACCACCTTATTGGTCACATATCCCAGCATGAGATTAGGGGATATATGAAAATCAAAACATCTGATTTATTTACCCTAGAGAAATTCAAACCAATCCATGATATCCCATAGTGAATCCTTTACCTGATCACTCATATTTGGAGATCAATATGGAATGTCATATGAAAGATAATTGCAAATAAGTGTTCAGCTAATTTGTCATATGTGCCTTTGAACCTTCATTATGACAACACTTTGCAGTGAAAGTAAACTGGGAACTTGTTCTCAAGGGTCCAGTTCCAGTACATTCATGGGAATGCATATTATGCACATAATTCTTCTAAACATAATAAAGACATGTAGAGTTCCGGTGCCTGGGTCACCATCAAATATTATTTTGACTCAAAGGATAATATATCTGCCCAATTGAAGGCTTTTATGCAGGTTACCACCATATTGAGCATATAGATCCAATTTTATTCAAACACATTAGCATTCTTACGCCCATGCAACCGACAACACGTGGTTATTAGATACTAATATACATACCTGAGAATCTTAGTTGGGTATATTGTGGATTGTCAATGACGAAACGTAGAAGGCACTTGACACCATGATTTGATATTGTCACTTGTGTCGAGGTCATCCCATCTAATGTAGAAGTTATCGTTTTCATATTCAGTGGGCCTAAGGATCTGGTAACATGTCTAAATCTCTTCTCCATAATAAGTGGTGAGTTGATCGACACTCTCACTATGAAACACAAGAAGAGAGTCATTGATATGAGTATTGACCAACTCAAGAAATTTTCCACAGGGGATGATCGAGAATCTGCATGTGATCCTATGCATTCTGGAATTATTAATATTTATGTACACTTACAAGTGTTCCAAGTTCTCAGCAAAACTTTTCTGCATGAATGTGTTGTATATACCGCTCCATGTGACCTCATTATACTTATCAATGAAGTGTTATGTGTCTACATAAATTGGAATGGTTGGCTTGGTCACTTCAAGAGGTTCCTCAGTGCTTGCTTCTGAGACTTCTTTGGTGAAAAATTTATAGGGAAGCATGGCTCCAACAGATTATGAAAGGGAGACAATAGTTGTAGTTTGAACACCTATTTATGGAAACACGCTCTTAATGAAAATATTAGCTTAATGCAACGATATCTCATAAATAATGTACGAAGATCCATCAAATGTAACTGAACATGTAAATTTATTGATGACAACATAAAATCACTTGCATGCATAAGAAAACAGGCATGCAGATAAGAAGGGTGTACTTTCAAAGCACAAAGTAAGTTCAATGATCATTTGGGGTCTTGCAATGAGCTCATGCACTCAAGCAAGAGAAAAAAACCACCAAAGGTGCATTGGGTCACTCCAAAGGGTCAAAAGGGCATGTTGTTGGGCCTTCAGACCTTCATCATTCAATCCTAACAAATTAGGATTTCTTGAGTGGAGGTGAGGAGCCACCCCACTTTTTGTATAAATATACCTTCCTATTAAGAGAAAAGGGACTTTGAGTTTTGTATTCCATTTTGAGCACCTTGTTTTAGAGAGATTCTACATAATTTTGAGAAATCAAGTGATAGTTTAGCATCTCCACTATTGTATTTGAAGGATGCCTCTTGTAATGGTGCACTAGACATTTCTACATAATATTGAGAAGCTTATTGAGCCAAGGTGACAATTTTGTGCATGTATTGTTGAGCATTGTGAGAGTTATCTCTTTATGATTCAATGGTATCTATTTTTATTTGCATGTGTTAAAGTCAATGAATTATTTCATTTATTATAACACATTTATTGTTTGAATTTGTATGCTACTTGCACTTTTATTGTCGTTTTTAGTTTTAAAATAATTTTTAATCAATAAATGAATCACTCTTTATCCATGTATCTTAATTGAAGTATGCTAACATCCTTCCTTTAAAGATTCATGTTATTTACTTTGGTTGTGGCAGTGTCTTTTGTATCTTACTTGCATAGTATTTCATAAAGCTATTCTAACTTATGTTTTTCAAGAGTTTTATCATTTTTCTCATGTGCTACTCATTCCATCCAAAAAAAATCTCAAAATAACATGGTGGTAGTTGGTCCCACATACCAGATGGGTCTCCTACGCCAAGCGTTACAAGGTATAACTAAGACTTTGAACTAGGGAGATCCCCTTACTATTGGTGGAGCATTTTTTCCTTTCAACATATTTGGTGCTAGAAGGAGGGTTTCCATGGGTATGGTTGATAACTTCCACATTATTTCCCTAAAACATTTGAGAAAACTATTAATCAAGCAGGTTACCCTCCACCGGATCCTCTTTTATGGGAAAATCCTTAAATCAAAGAACCCCCTCCACATATTTTTGAGTGAGTGTATGAAGTAAATCATGATCCGCTAAGATTTATCCTGCCTTTTACTCATGAATACATAAGGAATCTTGGACTCCTTCCAGTCACACCAATCTTGTGCCATAAGAATTATGTAGACCTCAAACAACCCATTGTGGAGTGTTAGTTGGTACAGTGCAAGAATTGGTTAACTGTTCTTTGGATAATTTGTAGATTTTGTGGAAAAAAACTTACAAAGTAATAAAGGACTAGATACTTTGGAAAATCTAGAAGGTGATCATTTCGAAGCATTGGAGAATGGTGAGAACTTTAAGATACCAGAAAACAAACAAAATCTTTAGAACTAGAACAAAAGATCAAATTTAGAGAGTCAGTAAAGAGAAAAATAACAATATGTTCAATAACCAAAAATTGACATGGTTGGCCCAAGGTTCTCTAAATATTCCAATTGTTCTACACCCCTTGCCTCACAATCTAGAGAAGTTCCTTACGAAGTTTGATCTAGGTAAGCCTACCACCGAAGAAGATCATGTCAATAACTTTCACTTGTCACTAAGATTATTGGATGTGTAGTATGATGATGTGGCTTGTGGGATTTTCCCATATAAACTTGAAAATAAATCCAAAACTTGGTATTAGATTCCTCCAGTAGGATTGATTACTAAAATGGGATAATTTAGGAAATATTTCCTAAAGGATTTCATTGGAGAGAAGACATTATCAATGTCATTTAAAGAATTAAGTAATCTGGAGATGGGAAACAAGGAGAAGGTAAAGGAATTCAATAAACACTTTACTACTATTTTGAATAATTTTCCTACTGATGTTTGATGCCATCATTCAATTACATCTGATTATTATAATACATCCCTACGTGTTATAGACATTTTTGTGCCTTACAGCATGAAGCATGAAATGTCAATAATCTAAGGGATCCAAAGTCCCTAAACATGTTGTTCCTACCCCTAGAGGAACAAGGTCAGCAAACCACAGCACTAAATATTAGTTCTCCACCTGAAAACACTCAAAAACAAGCTAATTATGGATCATGTCAACTGCTCCACTGAGCATCTGCGTTGAATGTCAACTGCTCCACTCTGTACCTGCGCTGAATGTCAACAGTAATGAAGGCTACCTGCGCTGGGCGAGATTGGCCAAGTGGCACAGTCATTCCTCAATGTGTCAATGCCCAGGAAGCTTCCAAAATGACACTTGGATCAGGGAATTCGCCTTGTGATGAGTAAGAGGATCTAGATCTCCAAGTGGAAGCAAGAACCTCCAAGTGGACTCAAGAACTGAAGAATAACTGAAGTGGGAGAGGACACTAGTCAGCTCCATGCCAAGCTCAAGCTGACTCATCCTTTCTCCAAAGCTCCTATATATAGAGCTCTCTCATGAGGTCTAGGGAGGCTGGAATCTTGTGAATGTAAGGAAGTGTTGTTGGTTTAAATATAGAACTATTGGGTGATCTTCTTGAAGGAGGTGAAGAGGAGATTTCTTTCTGCTGGGAGGTGTTGCTGGATTGGGCCTTTTATGGTTGTAACACTCTCAGAACTTTACTTCTTCCATTAATAAAGCATTTGAGGTTCTTCTATATGCATATGTCTCAATGGTGAATTGTTATACTTGTGTATTTGATTTATTCTAATCCTTGAATCAGTTATGAATGTATGTTGTTTGTAGTTTCCCTTTCTTGCCCTTTTGCAGGATCTTTGTGTAGCTAGGCCAGTGAAAGAGCAAGGAGCTAGAGGCAAGCAGCAAAGAGAGAAGATTGGATCAATCATTAGTGGAAGACAACGGTTAGTGGATCTCTTTCTCCTCTCTCTTACATCTCATAAAGAAGTAATCTTGAATAGCTTTGCATTCGGTTGTTGCTGAGGTACTATCACCCTTAGAGTGGGATAGGGTCATTCCGTATTGGATACTTTTCCCAACAACAAATTGGCGACTCCACTGGCGATCGTATCTTGTTGGTTGTTTGTGTTTTTGCTATTCATTTCATAAACAAAGGGAGTACCGAATCGAACTGTATTTGGATCTTTCAAATGCAAAGTAGAGGGCAGCTACTCTAGCTCAGTTTCTGGGCAAGTTTATGATTTGAAGAGCTGATCCACAAGGACTCTAAATAGCTCTTAGTGATCGCTTTTCATCCTCCTTTTAATCCCTTAGTGTGTACTTGACTGATAGCTTCTGATTTGGCCAAAAACTGTGAATTTTTGAGCAATCTGTGACCCGGAAACCAAGAGAAACGAAAGTTTCGTTCTTCAGTGCAGGCTGTGTGAAGGTTGTCTGCATTTTAGCACAGTTCCCGAAGGGGCTACCTGCGTTGAATGTCAAAGTGACAGTGTACTACCTACGCTAAACCAGTCTTGCCTTGTGCTACTGGGGTTTCCTGCTGTTTCTTGCCCTGTTTTCACCCTTGTTTTTGCTGCCTATTACCAGTCAATGTACCTATCTGAAACCAACTTTCCTTGCCACTATTCCACCTCGGTTGTATAAAGAAACTATATTTGTTCTTTGTGTATTTCTTATGCCATTTACAGTTTCCCGTAACGAAAAGTGAACTAGTCTTGCTGTGACCTCTTAGATCTAGACCTGTGATAAGTGTCGTTTTGATCTTAAGAGTTAGTTTATTTGTTGTTCATAGCTGATTGAGCTTTTTCTTTCGTCATATGGTTTGAATTTATATATTTCTAGTGTTGAAACAAGTAAATCTTAAGGTGTCTTTTGATTTTGGACAAGCTTGTTTGCTTTCACTTGAAATTGAATTCAAAATTATACAACAACGTTCTTTTTGTATCGCACCAACATTAAGAAAGAGAAAAGAAATACTTGCATTGTGCATGTGCATTATGACAGTTTGCATGTTGATTTAGGAAAAAGTGCATTAGTGTGTGCTCTATGATCTGTGTGAAAAGATGTTGTCTTTCTTTTCCCTCAGTAGTTAATATTTTCAAAGTTGAAAGATTGAAAAGCTTGCTTATCATCTTAGACTGCATTTAGGAGTGTTTCTATACATCTCGTGGTGATCCATAAAGGCAAACTACTAAACAAGATCAACCGTAAAATAAATTGAATTTACATAACAACACATTGAAACATAACGCAAACACATAGAGGTCTAAGCTAGAGACGTGTTCCGGCGTCGTTAAACGTGATACCTTAGCGTTGAGTGGTTGGGTGATTCCTCCACGGTGAAGCGATAAGTATCAATACGGACTTGTGCTCCCACGTACCGTCGCGTATATATTGGGAGACCCCTATAGGATCAAAGCCTTTATCCATAGGAAACCATGTCGGCCGCCCTACTGATCGCAATGCAGTGAACACAGCATTCACGAAGATCGACCACTCGTACCGTAAAACGTATTCTGTGGTTTTGCGAAAAGTTTGGCACACCCTCTGCCTAGAACTCCAGAGCAGTTTCTTTTGGCCTTTTTCAAACTCTATAACTGAAAAAGTCCATCCGAGCATTTGTCACTTCGGGCTCGTTAAAACATCGAAGGAGCCTAGAGTCATCTTTAGCTTTTTCTCGACTCTTAAAAAGTGAAAAAGCAAGTTGTGTCTAAAGCGTCGTTATAAAATTTATTTTAACCGGAACATAATCACCTCCTATTCCTGCATTGATCTGTAGGTTGAGAACATGGAACGCCCCAACCAAGGAATTCCACATGATGGAAATCCTAATCCTTTCTCCTCTTGGGGAGAAGTTGGTGCGCCCCACATGGCCACATTGTCGCTTCCAGGACTGACAATTGGCCTGTCTATTTAACTATTCTCAACTAATGTAGTTCAGAACACCATGGTTCCTGAACAGTCGAGTCAACAGTTAGATGAGTCTAGAGCCACCCACCAGCCTTCTACTTCCTATAACTCTTCCTCCAATCCTTCATCTTCGCAAGGTAGAGCCGGCAAAATCCAAGCTCCCATGGAGAAGAAGGAGAAGAAGAAGAAAGAGAAGAAGAAGAAGGAGCCTAAGGCGACTGGGGGCAAGCAAAAGACATCTGACAAAAATCCACACACAGCACAGACCGGGCCTAAATCGCCATGTGTCATATGTAGAGGAGACCACTTCCATAGAGATTGTCCCTGTATTCCCCGGATACTAAGGGACTGGTCACCTCGTTTGCACAATTCGGGAGCATCAACCTCTGATAGCCATGTTGAATGCTTACCGTCAACCAGCGAAAGTGAAGGTTCAAGACAAAGAGGGGGAGAAAGATCACCTTGCAAACTGTGTAAAGGCGATCATGCCATCCACCGTTGTCCCTTCTTAGACGAAGCGAAGAGAGTTTTGGAAGATCGTCCGGTTTCACCGTTGAGACTTCCTCCTGGATACAAAAAACTCGTGCCAAGTCCTTCGTTGGTTGAAAATACGGCTGGCCCACTCAAGTGGTCAGCTGAAGCGTCAGTCATTGAAAACGAACCTACTGAATCCAGACCAGACGAAAGTCTAAAGGTCGATACGGCAGTTGACCCAGTTCTTCCTTCAGAGGTTTCATCCTCAAATGACACTGTCACTGAAGATTCATCTTCAAATGACATCCTCACTGAAGAGAATAAGGATGACACCATCCAGATTCTTTTCATCAACATAGACTCTGATGAGCATCAAGGCAATGCGCCCATTCCTTTATCGCAGGAAGGAACATCGTCAGGGTCATATCCGGCCGTGTATTCGGTCCCACCACCAAGCAACCTGGTTGTATCCTTTGATTGGAACCAACTAGGCAGACCCCGTTTACCAGCCAATATACCATTCAAAATCATAGTCCAAATCTACAGAATGGTAATGGCTGGAACTATCATTGATGAAGGGGCATCTTTGAGTATCCTTTCCTCTATTGCTTGGAAAGGACTGGGTTCCGCGGAGCTTTTACCTGAGATAAGAAATCTCTCGGGTTTTGATAAAGGAACCAGTCGACCATTAGGGATCCTCCCCAATGTGCCTGTTACATTGAAAGGGAAGACCGTTCAAATGAACGTGATGGTTGTCCAAGGACCCTTGGATTATAACCTACTCCTTGGACGAGACTATATATATTGCATGGGAGCTGTAGTCTCCTCGCTCTTTAGAGTAATGTGTTTTCCACCCGAAAGAAGAATGGTCAAGCTCGTAGACCAACTTTCATTTCCAGGATCACGCATCGCAAATAGTCACATACCAACCCTCAATGGTCTATTCACCCAAGAAATGTCTCCACCCCCAGTCCTCCTTCCCGATGAGTGCGAGTAATTCGGAAAGATGGGACTGGAACCCAGGGGGCATGCATCCCGGTCTGCTTCGGGCAGAGGAAACCTTGGGTATAAGGTAGAATTTCCGCGAAAGAATATGACTAGTCCGTACCCCGTCCGTGGATGGAAGAGGGGTTGTTCTAGAACAGGATTCTTTTGATAAGGTTACTTGTTTGACAAAGGTCATTCACCATTGTCTACTTCGGTAGACAGTGCCGAGGAAGTGTTTTCGTTTGATGGTGTTAACAAAACAATCTTTGGGTAACCAGAAAGAGGCAAGCCTCACCCTTTAAAACAAATGTTTTATCGGATAAGTAGGGGCAGCCTTGAAATTGTACTTTATACCTGGGGGCATGCAAACCTTTTGGAGTGCAAGCTAAGAGCGGTTATTTATCTGTTTTTGGGATTAGCCGTTTCCGAACTTGCATAAAGAAAGGATGAGAGGGAGCATAGCTTATGTGAGGTGCGAGCTCTATAAAAAATGGAATCTTGCAGGAGACATTTCTTATCTTATGACTGGTATATCGAGTAGTTTTACCGCGGAATTTATGCTCGTTAAAAAATAGAAAAGCGAGATCCAAGCAGTTTTAGCACATAGTTCATGCTCGTTAAAAAATAAACATAAGATTGAGCAAGAGTTTCCTCCAGAGTTTAAGCTCATTAAAAAATGAACCTATTCCGGTAAATAACCATTGTGATCGTAAATTTATTAGCCATAAAAAGCCTTGGTCGTGTTTGCACCTACCACCTCCATTCCATTTGGCCGATCATTCACCCCCATATGATTGTTTACCCGTTTTGAGGAACAGCTGCGAAGAGTGATTTCACTTAGCCATCCTTGTCGCACTGCCGTGATTGGAAAATTCCAACCTGTACCTAGAATCTGTTGCTATCCCTGTTTATCACTCGTTCCTCAAAAGACGAGTCTTCTTTGAGCTCTTTTCATCTGACTCGTAAAATATGAAAAGTTTGCCGAGTTTTGGCCTTCCAGCTCGTTAAAGTGACCGGAAGAGCTATCCCTCCTCTAGATTTTAATCTTTTTGGACCTGAGGGATTATTACACAAAAAGGTCGAGCGCTTGTTTTATTCGGCTCGTTAAAGTTATCGAAAACTCATCCCTTCTGTATTGTTTTATACTTTTTCGGAATTAAGGGATTAGATGACGAAAAAGGAATTTTGGAGTTAACTTTCTGTACCTTTTCAGACTCTCTAAAAATGAAAAGGACCGAGTTTTCTTTGTCGTTAGACTCGTTAAAATGATTAAATAGCGACAAACTTGTCTTTAGACGAGAACGAGTTTCCCTATCACTAGGCTCGTTAAAACATAGCGATGGGCTTGCCCGAAGGGCAGGTTATAGAACAAGCATATGTTGTCCTCTTCCAGCTTGACAAAAATAAAGAGGTACTGGTCAGAAATGACTGGGGAAAAATTGGGAGAACCTCAAAGCTTTAATGGTAGCAAGTCGCTCTTGAACATGACACTTTGTCCTCCGTATCACATCGGGTTGGGTTGTTTCATTCACCGGTCTCATCACCATGGTCTTCGCCAAACCATCCACATTTGGGGTAATGCTACCGATCCATCACATCAGTGTCGTTATATGTTCAAGAGATGTTGTTCAGAAAGAGTCAACCGTGTCCCATCCACTGCCATACATTATCCTTCATCCACCCATGATCGCCACCCTGAATCATATTTCACAGATTGTTTTTACCTCCACTAAAATCATTAGCTCCGTTCCATGTCACTGATGTGGGATTCATTAAGGCCCTCCTTTGACGGATCGCTTCTTGTCGACTTCAGCTCATTATCCAAGAAGTTGATCTAGGAACACCCCCCTCAGTACTTTGAAGCTTGCATGCCTCAATGGCAAGTTTCTCACTTCCAGCTACAGGTATGCATCAATAACCTTCGACCAGAAGATTTTGCGTGGTGTTCGACGCCAAGTCCTTTATTCACACCACGTGAATTGTACTGCAGTACCTTGAGGGTCATTTTCATTATCGGTGATTCCTCTCGCGCTTGTTAACGGTTTACATTATTGACCGGTAATCAAGCGATGTCTTTCCATGTTCGACTTCAACGCAATTCTCACATGGATCGACTTGTACTTAGAGTGAAGATCGAACGCGTCTGAAGACCCCGGATCTAGTTTCATCCATCCGGGATGCGATATATATTCAGGAAATATAAAGACATTTGATATGTACATTATTACAGCAGATGATCATCTTATTCAAAGGATGATAATTTCAGCAGAGAATTATCAGTCTACCATCAGACGATCGTCTGTTATATGTACCCAAATGAATTTATAAAGCTGAGCATTGGAATGCCCACCTCAGCTAGATCATGAAAGCAGAATGAAAAATAATGTATTGTATTGTATTTATTACAGGTCACCTCTCAGCGATTGAATGAACTTCGGATCCTCCTGATAAAGCATTTCACCCGATAAACAACCTCATACTTTAGGGGGCAACTGTTATAGACATTTTTGTGCCTTACAGCATGAAGCATGAAATGTCAATAATCTAAGGGATCCAAAGTCCCTAAACATGTTGTTCCTACCCCTAGAGGAACAAGGTCAGCAAACCACAGCACTAAATATCAGTTCTCCACCTGAAAACACTCAAAAACAAGCTAATTCTGGATCATGTCAACTGCTCCACTGAGCATCTGCGCTGAATGTCAACTGCTCCACTCTATACCTGCGCTGAATGTCAACATTAATGAAAGCTACCTGCGCTGGGCGAGATTGGCCAAGTGGCACAGTCATTCCTCAATGTGTCAATGCCCAGGAAGCTTCCAAAATGACACTTGGATCAGGGAATTCGCCTTGTTATGAGTAAGAGGATATAGATCTCCAAGTGGAAGCAAGAACCTCCAAGTGGACTCAAGAACTGAAGAATAACTGAAGTGGGATAGGGCACTAGTCAGCTCCATGCCAAGCTCAAGCTGACTCATCCTTTCTCCAAAACTCCTATATATAGAGCTCTCTCATGAGGTCTAGCGAGGCTGGAATCTTGTGAATGTAAGGAAGTGCTGTTGGTTTAAGTATAGAACTATTGGGTGATTTTCTTGAAGGAGGTGAAGAGGAGATTTCTTTCTGCTGGGAGGTGTTGCTGGATTGGGCCTTTTATGGTTGTAACACTCTCAGAACTTTACTTCTCCCATTAATAAAGCATTTGAGGTTCTTCTATATGCATGTGTCTCAATGGCGAATTGTTATACTTGTGTATTTGATTTATTCTAATCCTTGAATCAGTTATGAATGTATGTTGTTTGTAGTTTCCCTTTCTTGCCCTTTTGTAGGATCTTTGTGTAGATGGGCCAGTGAAAGAGCAAGGAGCTAGAGGCAAGCAGCAAAGAGAGAAGATTGGATCAATCATTAGCGGAAGACAACGGTTAGTGGATCTCTTTCTCCTCTCTCTTACATCTCATAAAGAAGTAATCTTGAATAACTTTGCATTCGGTTGTTGCTGAGGTACTATCACCCTTAGAGTGGGATAGGGTCATTCCGTATTGGATACTTTTCCCAACAACACTACGATCTAAAAATTTTATGTTTGTTAAAAGGGCTATCAAGGGAACATTAGCAGAAAACTTTAATGAAGATTTAGTGGTTGAGAAAGACATCATATCCATTGGACTGATTAAGACACAAGATGATTCAAAGGCTAGTGGTAAGAAGTTTGATTAACATGAAATATGATTGAAAGGATAATGGTAAGAAGCCCCAAGCTTCTACAAGTAATACTTCTCAAAAATAAACTCTTGATCTTGAGACTATTCTAAAATCACTTAAGAAACTGAATAATGAAGTTTCAGATTTGAAGATGAGTAGAAGTGAAATTTCTTCAAGTAATAAACCCTTCAATCCATTCTTCAAGTGCAACAACACCCCAACCAGGTAAGCTCAGAGTTCAAATGTCAATCTAAATGTAGAAGAGCTAGTGATGGGTAAGTATTGTTCTTTCCATCAAGCAAGCCACTCAGAAGAGGCTTGTCTTCAATGGGTGAATTCAATGGCCTTATTGATCAATAATTGTCTTGGTGATCAAGATACTGAGGACCAAAATAAACAATTAAACAAAGGAGAAGAGGCAACCCCAAATGAGGATGATACAAATGTTTTGTTTCCTATATTGATGTTGGAGATGGTCAGAGGTTATGAGGCTCAATCAACTAGTGAAGTGTCAGTTGGATAGTATACCCCCATCAACCCTCAAAAGTATTATAATTGAAGGAAAAAAGGACCTATGGCTCAACCTACTCTTGAGGATAATAAGATATCTCTCTGAGAAAAATATTTCATATGTAAACTATTGTTCAAAGTCTAACTTCTCAATCTATGAGTGGTCAAACTTCAAAACGAACCTTCAGAACTACTAAAGTAAGTTCTAAGACACTTGAGGTATTTAATAAGCCCTCTTGGTCAACTTATTCAGCTCAAGAAAAACACTTACACAGTAATATGGGATATAATATAATCAGATATATGTAGAGACAATGAGAAAACATAACACTCTTCGATTTGGCTCAATTACCCGAGTAAACAGAGTTGATTATTAAGAATTCTCAATAACTTTGATGATTAAAGTTGCTTCCACTTTAGCAACATTGCCTTATTCTCAACCCCAAGGTAATGAAAACATTGAAGCTATCGTAAATGTAGAAAATGTGGGAGCTAACTCACAATCACAAGTCCCCCCATTTTTGCTCACTTTTGAGATTTTCAACTACAATGTTCATAAATTCCTAGTTAATTATGGTGCATCGACAAATGTAATGCCTTTATATGTTTATAGAAATGTTAATGCTAATCCAGAGAATACTAATGCAGATATTATTAACATGGAAAATTTTCAAGTACAAGTGGTCAATGAGCTTAAAGATGTACTAATTCGATTGGAATCTAATTCACGAGTGCACCAATTAATTGATATTATATTTCTACACATCCCTAAAGCCTATGGACTTATTTTGAGTAGATATTGGTCAAGAAAGCTTCAAGGTTATTTCGCTTCATATTGATCTCATTGGTGGTTACCTTATAATGGTAAGAACAATCAAATAAGAGTTAACAATGAGATACATATCAAACATAATGTCATTGAGATGAAATGTCCTAGGGAATTATTTTTTAGAATTATATATTGGTTGTTATGATGGACCCGAAGAAAAATAACATCTTGATATCGTGTCACTTGGAATTTCAATGTACAATTAACACCACCAAACACGAGGCCTTGAATTTCATTTAAAATAGGGAAATAGACTTGAAGGTAGAGCTCTTAGAGGTTATTAGTGATTCTAAAATCATCATGAGTGTTGGGCACAGAAATCCCCCAAGGCAAGTTTTGGGGCTTAAAGCCCATATTTTGACCAAATCCAATGTAAAGACTCTGTGTTTTGTGGGCACAGAGCATGAGTATTGTAAATGAGTCATAGGGTTGTCTACCCCAATTTTTGTAATGTAATGTCATCTTTAGAGATCTAGCCATGGTTCACAGACCATGGGATTGTATAAATAGAATGAGGCTCTAAGTTGTAAAGAATGAAAAGGGAGGTGGAAGCAATAGAAGAAGAAATGAGTCTTATCTAAGTGTAGAGTCAAGTCTTCGGGTCATAGAGTAGGAGAAGGCTCTGCAGCTGAGTGCATAGAGGCCTAGTAGTTTGTAGTTGAGTGCGCGGACACCTACAACTGAGTGCGCAGGGCGAGTCGAGTCTGTAACTTTGGAGAAGTAATAAAGAAAAGTTTTTCATCATTTCTGTGTATCTTTTTCCTGTTTTGTGCATTCAATGTATCATAAATAAATTGCATTTCTATTGTTTATATAATGCGTGAACTTATATGAATTTTTTGCTAAAGTGAATATAATATTAAGTATCTGTTTACGTGAAGATAACTAACTATTATAAGAAGATAAGTAAGATTAATGGTATAACTTGGGGAAGTAGCGCAGATTGTTGCTAGGGTAGCACGAAATCACCTAAGCCCCTAGTTAGGGCTACACGAAGGTGATTATAACAGATCGCGAAGGTCTTGTGGGTTAGGACAATGCATGAAGTGACTTGCACAAATGTATTCACATTTGGACTAAATCGACCTGTCAGACATCTCAAGGGTACGGAAACTTGGTTCGAGTATCCCCACATATTGCTTCAGGTGAGAACTTGTTCCACGCTCTACAGGTTGTTCTCAAAAGGGCTAGTAGTACAGGGATTTGTTTGGCTAATTAACTTCGCCTGGGTCAGGCACCCTCAAGCAAAAAAATGGCTCTGTTGCCGTGACCGGAATCTGCATAGAGATGCCAGATGTCGTATCATTGGAATCCAACTAAGAAGGAAATTGAAGGTTGGTTAAACAGAAGAAAACACTAGTTCACAGCACAAGAGAACAAGAATCCGCAACTAACAAAAGAAGAGTGATTAGACTGCTACTTGTACACAAAGATCTACAAAATATTCTTTGCATCTTTCCCTACTGAGCTGTACGAGTGGATCGTGAAGCTAGAAGATAGCCAAGGAAGGTGGAAACTTGACAATCATATTGTGTGGTCCCGAGAGTTGGTGTGCAGATTAGAAGCATCGGAGGATAAGATTCCACATGTTGTTGATCACTTGCTTGATTGAATTATAGGAGGATCCATAACTAAGTTCATGGTAGATAGTTCAGTCAACTATAGCGAGGCAGAGTGACACTTTCTCAAAGGACTGCGAGGTAAGTACGTAAAGTCTCTGAATACTTGGATTAAAATGCTATTGTGTGAAAAGAGAGTTATGCAATTACCTTGATGTCTGAGGCTACGTGAAGTAGAAAAACCTACAAAAATGAAGGAAGTAAGGGACCAGAGAATAGCCCTTTGATTTCACATCCACGAGGGGATGAGGAAGAGCTCGCGAAGGTCTCGCCACGAAGTGTGATCCATTTGATAAGGCAAAGGATTTCGCGCATACCACCACCACCAGTTTCACCACCTTCACCTCCATCTTTGCCCGTACCACCTGCGCCACCACCACAAGTCAATATGGCAAGCGTGATAAAGTTTCCTATGTTCAAGGGAGTAGGAAATGAAGATCCAAACCAGTTTTGGTTCGTGATAAGAGCCATATGGGCAATGTAGGGAGTTATAGATGATAATATAAAGAAAGTGACGATGGTCAGCGCTCTTCAGGATCGCACATTAACTTGGTATATTAAGCATTCTAATGACAATCCAAATACGGGAATCGTGGATAGCCAAATTGCACTAAACAGAGAATTTAGCAGGCCAAAGTCAGATGCGTAGTCGATCATTAGATTCAAAGAGATCACAATGCTAACAAGTGAGACTTCTTGGGAGTTGCCTCAGAGACTGAAGTATACGATTCACAAAGCTAATATGGCTTTAACATATGGACAACACCGTGAATGGTTTGTAACATCGCTAATGCCACATTTGAGGAATGTGTTGTCGCAACGGAAGTTAACGACTTAGGCAGAGGCCTTGGAAATCACGATGAGGCTACATGAAACCCCTATGTAGGATCCTAACTTGGGAGTTTAGTAGATCCATGCGCAGTTGAAAAACTTATGCCTTGAGATGCAGAGTCTGAAACAGGACAAGACGGACAGACCAGAAATGCACGAAGAGGTGCGGTGCGTAAAATGCAAGGGTCAGGGTCATGATAAGGACCACTGCCCTGTGTTCGCGAATTACCTCGCGGGAGGAGGACTGATGCCATTAAGGCCAGAAGTGAAAGAAGGACCTAGCGCAGTACCTACTTTGTGGTACACGATCTTTCAAATAGGAGGAAAGCATGCTACGTACAACTGCCATTTGTTACAGAAGTACATGTAGAATTCGCAACAATTGTTCTATAATTTTTGTAGATCGGTTGGACATGATGAGCACACTTGTAGAAGCTATGAGCTGATGATGGATAGAACTCCCACCTATAGAGTTCAGGCCGAAACATGTCCCCTAGACCAGAATGCAAGAGTGGCGCGAACCGGATTTCAGGGGCACAAATGAGGCCGAGGTGGAGGAGGACCTGGAAGAGGTCACGAACTGCTAATGTGCTACAATTGTGGAGGGTGAGGACATTATGCTTGCAATTGTATAAATCCAACACACCCATCATGTCTATATTGTACCTTGTTTGATCATGAGATGGAGGATTGTCCTATGCTGATAGCTAGGATACGTGACAAGGGAGCGCTACCACCTTCCTTGACTCAGAACCTATAGATGATGAGGTCTGAGCCATGCGAGGAAGATCCAAATGTGAACATTATGCTCTGAAGTGGAATCAGGATAGGAGATAATAAATGAAAACAACCCGAAGCCAATACTTGGGTTTGAAAAGCTCCAACTAAAGAAGCAGAGTTTGATTTGGAGCACACTGAGGAAACCTTCATGGATGCTAAGAAGGGCTTCATTGATGCGTCCACTTCAGAAAGCAAAGATAGACTGGAGCTAGAAATGGACCCATTTATTCTTATGACATTCCTAGAAACATGCATGAAGATACTACGTGACAGTAAGGCTGTAAAAGGATTGCAAGAACTCATTAACAGATGCGTTGGGACCGCGCTAGGAGAACCGCGCGTAGTCCGGAAGATTGGAAAACACAAGACTAGGACAAGGAGAGAAATGAGGCTAACCGCACAGATTGGAGAATATGAGATGGACCAAGTAATTCTGGATTTAGGATCAGACGTGAACGTTCTAGCGAAGCATACATGGGAGCACATGGGGAAGCCTATGCTGCAATGGTCTCCTTTTCAACTGCGAATGGCGAACCAACAGAAGATAACACCCATGGGGAAATTGCAGGGAATCACGGTGGATATTGAGGGAGCGAGCGTGCCAGCAGACTTTGAAGTGATAGAGATTGTTGATGACAACAATCGCTACCCCATGCTCTTAGGAATTGATTGGGCCACTGGCATGAATGGGGTGATTAATTTGAAGAAGCGCAAGATGATTTTTGAGAAGAAGTCTCTGAGCGTAGTTATACCCTTAGACCCTATTAAGGTATCTCGTTCCACGGAGCTGGTGCGCAACTATGAAAGCGACGACGATTTGGATTGCATCTACAAGATAACTGCAGGAGAGAAAGACTAGGTAAATTCCATTGTGGATGGACGAATCTCATGGGAGCGCGAAAGCTCCCGTACTTCAGATTCAGATGAGGAGATAGAACAATGGCAGAACCAGTTACATGAGGTAACCACGCTTAATTTTAACATTATTACAAGGTCACTACGTTGTGTCTTGACAAAAGCAAGATATCTTCCTATGTATGATGGTTTTGGTGAGGTAGATGCTTCCTTGGACAAATTCGAAAGAGAGGTGCTAGAAAACCAATGTTTCTAAGCCTCGAATTGGGTACTGCGCGTTGCGCCCGCAAGGTGGTGGGATACACACAAAGAAATATTTGAAGAATGGCACATGTAGAAGGATGATGCCTACACGGTTTGGGAAACCTATAGTGTGATTGGTAGATAAATACAATGGACGGGATAGTCCGCGCCCGCATCTGTCTAGGTGGGTACAGGCATATGGTAAATAACCTACATGGATACACATGAATTACACGTTGGAAAATATGGCCAATGGGCATGTATTAAGGGCAAAAATGTGCGAATGATTCCTCAAGCTAGAACGACATACTATGGACAGAACGAATGCATAGAAGGTTATCCACGCAGAAGCATTTAACGAAGTGTGTGAAGCACTAAACAAGGTATGTAGTGTACAACAAAGTGATTGGGACCTGTGCGTATGTACAGTATTATGTCCTTATAGTATGACATGAAAAAAATTGACGGGATAGACAACTTTCCAATTGGTCTATGGAGTGGAATTCGTAATGTCGATGGAATACATTGTGCCTAATCTGCGCATAGCAGCACTCACAGGTATGATGGACCGTGGAGGCCTGGCGGAAAGACTCAAGCAGTTGGAGGAACCCGAGCAAGAAAATTTTTTCGCTAGATTTTACCAATAGGTACAAAAGCAACATGAAAAGGCATAACATGTGTTGGGAATTGGATCCCTCGCGTAACGGTTTTGGGGCTTAAAGGCTGAATTTTGGGTAAAATTTTATTGTAAGAACTCCACGAAGGGCACGTAGCACGAGAGTCTAGGGTTTTCCACCCCCAAATAATGTACTTTAATGTGAAGTGTGTCAGCCCATGGGATTGTATAAATAGAGCAAGGCTCTAAGTGTAAAGTCAGTCTAAGTTTGGAGAAAGAATATGTTCTTTTGGATGATGAATTAGCCCTGAGTCTGTATGTCCGAGTCTTGGGTTGTAATAGTAGGTATAGGCTCTGCAGCTGAGTGTGAAAAGGCCTGGTAGAGTCCATAGGTATGTGCGCGGACCCCTGCAGCTGAGTGCGCAGGCCAGAGTTGGGATTGTACTTGGACAGAATATTAATAAAAGATAAGTTGATTCTGGAATATTGTGTGTCTATGTTTCTGTTATACTTATGCATCTCTTCACAGTTTATGATTGCGCACACTTTTTATGAATGTTGAATGATTAATGAGAATATTGGGCCCACATACTTAAGTCAAGATCTGTAATAATATCACAAAAAGGATAAAGGATCTAGACAACACCTCTTCGCACTCTTTATAGAGCTGTGCGGAAGCAGTTGGGAAGGACAGATGGCTACGCAGAGAAGTGCAAGCATGCAGGTTGGGTTCTCGAACTTCTTAGACTTCATCAAGACATCCCTAGGGTCTAAAAAATTGGTTCCATCACCCTCCCATACTGCCTCGAGTGAGACCTCGGCCCACGCACCGCAAACTATTGCCGAAAGAGCTGGTAGTTTCGATATTTGTTTGGCTAAATCACTTCTGAACCTAGATCACTCCCCAACAAGCCAACAAATGGTTCTATTGCTGGGACTAGGATCCGCGTAAGGGATGTCTGATTTTGGAACACTGGAACCCAACAAAGAAGGAAATTGAAGAGTGGTTGGACAAGAAGATTCACAAGTTCATGACATAGGAAAACAAACTCCTGACGTATTCGAGAAAAGGTGGCTGGATCGCTATGTGTATATAGATATCCACGAGATCTTCTAAGCATATGTTCCTTCTAAACTGTATGAGTGGATCGCAAGGTTAGCCGACAGCCAAGGAAGGTTTAAGCTCGACCAACCAATAATGTGGACTCTGGAATTAGTGCGCAGACTAGGGGCATCAGAAGATAAGATCGTGCGAGCTGTGGACCATTGGCTCAACTGAATAATAGGCGGATTTATCACTGAGTTTGTGATAGACACGACCGTAATCTACAGAGAAGTAGAATGACGTTTTCTCAAGGGACCACGAGGTAAGTACATTAAATCTCTGAACACTTGGATTATGATTTATGTGAATACATTAATGTTTCAAACGACACAGAGTGGAAGGATCTACAAAAGTAGCAGGGAACTAGGAAACATCCCCTTAATTTCACCTTCGTGAGACAGCGAGGAGGAGTTCACTAAGGTCGCTCCAAGAAGTGCGGTCAGTTTGATAAGACAGTGCATTCCACAGTTACCACCCCCACCCATGCCACCACCCACTTCACCTCCTTCACCGCCATCTCCACCCACTCCACCTCCACCAAACCCGTAGTTCATCATAGCAAGCGTAATCAAGCTACCCGTATTCAGAGGAGTAGGGAATGAGAATCCGGACAAGTTCTGGTTCATGGTAAGAGTAGTGTGGGAAGCGCAAGGTGTCACAAACAACAACATTAAAAAGGCTACATTGGTGAGCGAGCTGCAGGATCGCATGTTGACATGGTATATCAAGCACTCTAATGGTCACCCAAATGCAGGAATAGCAAAGATCTAGAATGCGCTGAACAAAGAATTTATCCAGCTGAAATCAGAGACATAGTCCATCATCGAGTTTAAAGAGATCATGATGCTTCTAGGTGAGACCTGCTGGGATCTAGATCAACTACTGAAGAATACAATCCGTGAGGCTAATATGATGCTCACAGATGCACAACACCGCACATGGTTTGTGGCATCTCTAAAACCGCACCCAAGGATGGCATTGCCATAATGGAAGCTTTCAACCTAGGATGAAGCATTAGAAATGGCGATGAGGTTGCATGAGACCCCAATACAAGACCCTGGGTTGGGAGTTCAACAAATCCACGTGCAACTACAAAATCTATTCTTGATGATGCAGAGTTTGAACCAGGATAGGGCACCTCGACCAGAGGCGTGCGAAGAAGTGTGGTGCATAAAATACAAAGGCCAGGGTCATGACAAAGACCACTGTCCAATATTCATGAACTACTTGGGAAGAGGAGGGCCAATGTCATTGAGACTATAGGCACAGGTAGGGCCAAGTGCGAAACCAGCATTATGGTGCGCGATCTCTCGATTAAGATGAAAACACATGATGGAAAATTGTCATCTGTTGCAGAAGTATACGCAGACCCCGCAGCAGCTGTTTTGTAATTTTTGTAGGTCGGTAGGCCATGATGAGTGCACTTTTTGCAGCTACGAGTTAATGATGGAGCAAACCCCAGCCTATAGAATGCAAACAGAAACACAAGGCCTCGACCCAGTTGTGGGGATGGCGCATGCTAGATTTCAGGGGTGAGGTCAAGGACAAGGAGGAATGGGACCAGGAAGGGGCCGAGGACAGTTAATTTATTACAATTGTGGAGGACTAGGGCACTACGCCCGCGATTGTACCAACCCAATAAGAATATCTTGTTCATATTGTGATCAATTTGATCATGAGATAATAAATTTTCCTACATTGATCGCACAGATACGCAAGAAAGGGGTACTCCAGCCTCTTTTGACTCAGAATATCCAAATGATGAAGTTTGAACCACACGAAGAATACCCAAACGTGAACATGATGCTTAGAAGTGGTGCAACCACAGGGGAGGATAAGGGAAAGCAGCCCAAGGAAGATACATGGGTTTGCAAGGCTCCTATAGAGGAACCTGAGTTTGACCTAGAACGTGAAAAGGAGACATTTATGGAAGCTAAGAAGAGCTTCGTGGAGGCCTCTACTTCAAGTAGTAAGGATCAACCAGAGCCAGGGATGGATCCTTCTATGCTTACTACCTTTTTGGAGATGTGCATGAAAATGCTGCGCGACAATAAGGCAGTTAAGGAACTACAAGAATTAATCACCAGGTGCATAGGGTTAGGAGAACTACATGTAGTCTGGAAATTGGCGAACCATACATTGCACAGTAGAAGGGAGATGAGATTGACAGCGCAGATCGGTAAATATGAGATGGATCAGCTCATCCTAGATCTAGGATCGGATGCGAATGTGTTACCAAAGCAAACATTGGAACGCATGGCCAGGCCCACCTTCTAGTGGTCCCATATTCAATTACGAATGGAAAACCAACAAAAGCTTTTGCTATTGGGAAGGTTGCAAGGAGTAACATTTGATATTGAAGGTGCAAGCGCACAAGCAAACTTTGAAGTAATAGAGATTTTCAATGACAAAAACCCTTATCCCACATTGTTAGGAGTAGACTAGGCCACTGATATGAATGCAGTCATTAACTTGAAGAAGTGGAAGATGATATTCGAGAAAAATTCCCCACACGTAGTAGTTCTGCTAGATCCAGCCGAAGGAGCGCGCTACACTGAACTTGTATGCGATGATGGAAGCAACGATGAGTTGGATTGTATTTACAAGATAACTGCGCGAGATCAGGATTGGGTGAATCCGACTGCAGCCAACAGGATCTCATGGGATTGTGTGAGTTCCTGCACCACAGACTCAGAAAAAGAAGACGAACACTGGCACAATCGATTGAACAAAGTGACAATTCCGAATTGCAACATGATGGTTAGATCACTACATTGCGTAACAACCCAAGTTCGAGATCTGCCAACATATGATGGATTGACAAAGGTGGATGAATTCCTGAACAAGTTTGAAAGCGCAGTACCAAAACAACATCGGTTCGATGCGTTGAAGTGGGCACTGCGCACAACCCCTGCGTGCTGGTGGGGAACACATCAAGGAAATTTTGAGAACTAGTTTGGATGTAGAAGGATGATGCACCTACAATTTGGGAAACCACAACTATGGATAGAAGATAAATACAATGGACGAGATGACCCACACATGCACCTCGCGAAATGGACCAAAGCCTATGGAGAAGAACCACAGCCTGAATGGGTACATTTATTCTACCATACCTTGGATACCATACCCATGAATTGGTATACTGAGACAGAACTCCGACATGGTACGGGCGAATAGGATGTCTTCCACGAGGGAGTTTCGTTAACATTCACATTTGAAGACAGATGGCCGGATACTGTTGACGACGTGCTATAAGCAGTAAAATCCGCAATCTTCAAAATATCACAGGAACCATGGCAAGTAGTTCAACCAGCATGGGCAACCCAGTTAAGCAGTGCCCTAGAATGTTATAACATGCAAGTAGGGGAGAATGATGATGACCCCCAAAATATTAATATTCCAGACACTAAAGGATGTCGCGAAGTTCGAGGACCATCGATTGAGGATCTCGACATTATTGTGCTGCTAAAAACAAAGCAGGTAAACATTGGCACCAACACAGAGCCAAAGTACACAACACTTGGGGACTATTGGGATGATGCTACAGTAGATAAGGTCACCGAGTTACTCCGTGAATATCAAGATTTATTCCCAGCCAAAATCACAGACTTAAAGGGGATCATTAGAGACTTAGGGATGATGAAGATCACTCTGAAACCGAACGCGAAGCCAGTTAAACAACAACCTTACCAATCGAATCCAAAGTATAAATAAAACGTTTGCAATGAATTAGACAAAATGCTTGCAGCCAGAATGATTGAAACAGTGGAAGAATCTGAGTGGGTGAGTCCCATGGTAGTACAGGAGAAAAAAAGAAGGGCGAAATTAGAATATGTGTGGATCTCAGGAAGCTTAACGACACCTTTGTTCACGATCCATTCCCGACACCATTTACAGATGAAGTATTGGAGAATGTTGGCAGTCAGGAAGCTTACTCATTCACGGATGGCTTCTTAGGGTACCATCAGTCAAGATCGTGCCGGAAGATAGGAGCAAGACAACACTCACGACTGAATGGGATTGTTTTCAATACACCATTATGCCCTTTGGACTAAAGAATGCTTCAGTAATATTTTCGCACGTAGTGGTGGCCACATTCAAGGAATACATCCACAAGTTCTTGGAGGTCTATCTAGACAATTGGACTGTATTTGGGTTAGTTAAACACCATATAGCAAGCTTACATTTGATGTTGGATACTTGCCGACGACACCATATTGCGCTGAATCTTAAAAAGTGCACCTTCCTTGTCCCCTTTGGAAACTTGCTCGGCCATGTGGTCTACAAACAAGGCCTACTGGTAGATCCTGTGAATATTGTTGTTATTCTCAATCTGGAAGCACCGTGAAGTGTCAAAAAATTACACACTACATTGGGGCACACTAGTTACTATAGAAAGTTTATCAAGAACTATTCACAAATAACAGTGCCAATGGAACAAATATTGAAAAAGGATGCTACATATTGTTGGAATGATGATTGTAGGAAAAGTTTGGATGTTCTCAAGGAGAAAATGGCATCCGCTCCCATCCTGGTCTTCCCAAAATGGGAAGTAGAATTTCATGTAGATGTTGATGCGTTGTGTATTGCACTGGTAGCTGTACTGACGTAGGAAGGCACGGAAGGTGTGGATCACCCGATCATGTTTGCGAGTCGGTGGCTATCCAAAGCTGAAAAGAACTACTCTACTACCAAGCGCGAAGGGTTCGCAATGGTATACGCGCTCTAGAAATACCAACACTATTTACCTGGCGGGCACTTCAAGATGTATACCAATTATTCCTCGTTGAAATACCTGGTGAACAAGCCTGTGTTAGGGGGGCGCATATGCAGATGGTTGTTACTATTTCAAGAATATGAGTTTGAGGTCATCATAAAGTTGGGATGCATAATGCAAGACCAGATCAGTTATCAGAAATTGAGACAGGCGAGGAGCCAACAAATTTGGAAGGACTACCTGATGCACACCTCTTTGCAGTGCACGTCACAGACGACCACTTCGAAGATATAATCCGGTTTTTAATGACAGGGACTGTGTCGAAGGAATGTTCAGTCCAGCAGAAGGAGGAACTAGTGGTGCACGCTGTTATGGCCTAAATCTACCTCAGGCTGAGAAAGGCAGAATCTAGGGTAACATCAAACCACTTTTAACCTGGTAGCTAGCCCTACCAGGTCGGGAGAGGGATCTCTCCTTGTCAATATGAGAAAGGATGGCGAATAAAGCTTGAGATGACTGATATTTAGACTAATTTTAGGCTAGGTATGTGTACAAAGGTGTTTGATTGAATTTGATGTTCGTTTGCTGGCTCAATTTTGAAAGGCAGATTTGGATCCAGGGAATGGACACAGTCTTGCAGAGATCTCTATGGTGCGAGGTAGGTAAATGGTTTAGCACTTCAAAATTGAGTGAGATGGAGAGATTTTAGATTAGTGAGGAGTTGGAGAGGGCATGAAAGACTCAGGGATCCTCTTCAACAGCTGAAAGCATAGATAACTAAACAAACCCTAGGTAGAGCACTGCAATTTCAATGTATTCTACCTTTATCCTTGTTTGATTTAGTTAAGATGAAGAAAAGAGAGATAATGGCATACATAAATCACATGTAAAACTTGCAATTACAGAAGAAAACACAATACCAAATCAAGATGCCACAAGAATCCCATAAAGTGTTGCAAACCCTGGTCAATTCCTTTGCCAAACTGCTGAAAATGAATGTACAATAATGCTCAAAGCATTCACAAGAGTCCAACCTTTCACAATGACTGAAAAGCTACTAGATATAGGCATCAAACAACTCATGCTAGGCTTTAGGGGTCGATTTCATGAGTTTAGGATCTATTTCAACAAGATCTAAACTAAGAACTGAAAAGTAGGCAGTGGAACAACATGCCTCTAAAACCTAGGAAACTGATTCATTCAGTTGCAAACTACTTTTCATGATGAATCTACCTCTATGAGTGAAAATTTAGCATAATTACATCAAAATCTATCAAGTCACATTAAATTACATCATGAGTTTGACTATTAGAAAGAGAAAAGTCAAATTTTGAAGAAACTAGGCGAGAAACAGAGTTTTTTGGCCAAAATGAGCAAATTTCACCCTATGCGCCACGCTGATTTCCCTATGCATAGCGCCTTATTGTAGTTGATTTTGGATGCCTTCCCGTGCACCAAATTTTATCCACGTGGGCTTGTTGGAAAGGTATGTCTATCTACTTTCCAAAACAAGTGGAATTTCTAAATTTGACCTCCATTTTCCCATCCACAATTGAGTTCTCCCAACACTGCTTCCTGTGTGTCCAAAAAGGGGCAGAAAGGTCATTTTTGAGGTGTTTTTGACCTTTTTGGAAGCTCAAAACCTGTCAAAATTTCTTTTCCACGTGAGGGAATTCATATTTTTTCCATGACAAATCCAAAAATGTTGAGTTTTCCTCGAAAGGAGGTCTCTAGGAAAAGCACGTGCCAAGTGGCGCGGCACATCGGGCAGAAAACCATGTTTTTTAGGCCAAAAATTTCAAAATTGTAAACATTTTCCCAAATTTCTTGAAATTTGGGTTGAGTTCTCCTCATCAAGTGTTGTGTTGGGCTAAGGAAGCCTCAGCCAAGATCTAGAGTCTATTTTTCTCTTTTCGCTTCCTCATGGCTTTCTTCAATTTGGCCTTCAAATTCCTGATTCTGGCTTTACACACCATATTTCTTGACAAGTAGTGGTATGCCATGTTCCTCAACATGTTTTTCCTGTTGTTGGCCTTCTCTAGCATCCTTTCTAGGTGCATGTTTGTCCTCTCAAGCCAATGTTTAGGATTAGCTTGAATTTCTTGCTCAAGTGTGGTCAATTTGATTTTCCTCCTCTTGGCAGCTTGCCGGTTCACCCTTATGTTTTGGAGCTCCATGATGATTTTCTAATCTTCTAGTTGTTTGTTCCTCTACTCCAAATAATTAATGATCCACTTAGCTCCTTCTAGGTTGAGAGACAAATGTTGAATGTCATCTTACTGCTCCTAAATGACCTCTTTATGTTTTGAGCTTTGTGAGCCCAAATCAGTGTCCTCATCTTTAATGAGGATCAAATCTGTCTCATGAACTCCTGAAGGTCCCTCATCATGCAAGGGCTTCTTGCCCCTTTTCCTGTACCTACTCTGCTGATGGAGGAAATGAGACCCCTTCCACCCCGGGTGGAGATAGTACTCATTTTGCTACTGCAAACAACTTTCTAGTACCCTTTTGGTATGTGACAAACACTAGCACACTAGTGGTGTGTGTCTCATGAATCTCCTGCTAATGTGAAGGCCCTCCTACCTCATGAAAAACTACTGGGCGTACTTCAGGACTTGTAAATACCTCATGTGCAATGAAATCCTCCCATGAGAGGTTCAGTAAACCAAGTTGATGCAAGACCACAATTTTGATTACTGCAAAATGATATATGTTGTTATACTGCTGCTGAGGAGGCTTATTTTGCACTAAGGTGGTCATCTTCTCAACATTCTAGAAAATGAAATAAGGGAGGTTCATCATCCTCACCCTAGTAAATTGCATCAACAGTCTGATATGATAGGCATATAGATGATAAAATCTGCCCTCACAGCTGAAATATTTAATTATAAGTTTCATCAAGGGAGCATATGTGTCTTGTAGATACTTGAAATGAAAAACTCTACTAATATGTCTCTGAAAACTAGTCTTGATGTAAGGCTCATTATGATCTCCGTCTATTAGCTACCTCTTATTCCACTGCTCACCTACATTTGGAATGTTGGTTGCTTGTGTAATAGACTCAAGTGTCAAGGTGAATGTCACACCCGCCAAAGTGACATGACCATTATGAAGATGGAGTACAAACAATCTAGCCAGCTCATGGTGATACTTGACTCTCTCCACCATATCATAGAACTGATAACAAGATTGGTGTTGAAATCATGTGACATCAAGAGGACAAGCCAACAGCTCGGCAAGTGAAGTAGGCTCCTCCTGGTTATGTTTTCCATCCTTGTGGGGCATCCTTGGTGCATGCATTTCTCTAGAAGAATCACTCGTTGTCTCCTCATTTCTGTCATAGGACGAATCTGACTCCATGTTTGCCAATGTTTGAGTTTTCTTAGATGAGTATGAAGAGATTTTATGGTGTCTTTAGGTTTTTTCTGCCAAGGATATGAATGTATGAGGGACTGTGGAGGGAGTGTGTATGAGGGATTTAGGAATGTTGCTGACAGGTTTTTGGGGAATAGAAGGGTTTAGGGGATGATATTTAGAGTTTGGGAATAGCAATTAGGGTTTGGGGATATTTGACTAGGGTTTGGGATAGTGGGATTAGGGATTTAGGATTAGTAATTTTAGGGATATGGGGATTAGGGAGTGGGTAGATGAGAATGTAAAGAGAGGGAGAAAATGAAGTGAGGGAATGAGGGAATGAAGGAGTGAGGGGGTGAGAAATTCTTAGGAGTGGAATTAGCAGCAAGAAATACAATTTATAAAACCTATGCAATTGTTTTTGACAGGAAATGCAAGGAGGTACGGTTTCAATTTTTTCCCATTAAATCACCATAAGCACCAAGATAAACTCATTCATTGGTCATGGAGGAATGTCAACTTACTTGGACAAGCGAGGATTTAGAAATTTTTTGAGTTTGGAAGAAGTTCTGAGTGAAATTGGCCTTGTAGCCCTGTGCGCCGCGCCACCTCACAGGTGCACCGTGCCCTCTTAATGCGTCGCGCCCGTTATAAATTTGCACTGTCAACTATTGCCCAATGTGCCACGCTCTATGAGTGCGTTGTGCTTGCATTTTTTACCCTCCAACCACAAAATCTCTCCTTTGGCTCTTGAAACAAAAATGACTTGCTCCCTTTCTCTTTTTGCATGCAAATGAATCTTCAAAACATGAAAAATAGCTTCTATACATATAGTTTTGATTTTTCATTTAGAAAAACCCACTCTTCTAATGTTTGCTTTTAACTTGCTTTTAAAACTTTGTTTTTGGGCAGTTTGCTTTATTTTTGCCTTTGATGGACTGAATGCTTTGACTTTTTGATTACTTTGCAGGTAATGAAGTTGCAGAGGCTTGGCAAGGTGACTAGGGCTGCCTCT
Organism: Pinus tabuliformis; assembly: GCA_031772625.1. Taxonomy (NCBI): domain Eukaryota; kingdom Viridiplantae; phylum Streptophyta; class Pinopsida; order Pinales; family Pinaceae; genus Pinus; species Pinus tabuliformis. The sequence goes on along the minus strand of CM062816.1, from coordinate 1,882,317,357 downwards.
GATGTTGTTACATATGGAAAAAATGAAATTACATCAAATTTGTACATGAAAACATAAAAAACTTTGTTTTTCCTCAAAACAGGGTTTTGAGGAAAAATCAATCACTGAGCATGTGATTATAGAAATTATTGTTGCTGAGACTTTATTTGACCTCCTCATGCGCCTGCTGACTGTTATTGAGCATTTTGAAGACCTTATTGATGAAACCCTAGACCTAATGAGACCTAAAACCCTAACAATGTCTTTTGTAATTTCAAAGACAAAAATTGACTGCAGATAATCTAGATGTATGAAAATGGGCCAACAAGTAAAGGACATGAGGGAAAATTTATAATATACCACTACCATCAGATGATCCATGACCCTAATGGAATGCAGCTGATCAAGTGAGACACCTAACATGCAATGCAACAAGAGAATTTGATCACTGATGGAGGGATGAAGATACCAACACTAACACACGCAATGGACTTTTCTGTCATTACGAGACACCTCTACAAAATGGGAAATGATGAGATATTGCGAAGATATGTACCTGAATTTGAACGAGGACAGATCCTTGCGGAAGCACATGGGGGGCTGCAGGAGGACACTATGCAAGACGCGTGACGGCATAGAAGATTCTTCGCATTGGTCCATGGTGGCCCACCCTACATTAAGATTCGAAAGTGCACTGTCGGGCCTGCGACATATGTCAAAGGACTGGGAAACCATCACGAAGGGATGAGATGCCACTCAACCCACAGATGATGCTGCAACCATTTGAAAAATGGGCAATCGCCTTGGTGGGAACAATCATACCTTAGGGGAAGACAGGCGTGCGCTACATCATCAATGCAATAGAATACCTGACTCGATGGGCAGAAGCACAACCAGTTAAGGACTGCATGGCCACTACAGCTGCGAAATTTTTGTTCAACAATGTGTTGACACGGTTTGGTTACCCAAAAGTTTTAATGAGTGGCCGCAGGATGCACTTCCTGAATGAAACCATCTGCGTACTCTCCGAGGAATTCCAGGTGTATCATCAACAAAGTACACCATACCATCCACAAGCTAACGAGACAGTAGAAGCATTCAACAAAATTCTGGAGACTACGCTAACCAAAGTATGTAACGCACATAAAAATGACTGGGACTTGTGCATACCTACCATATTATGGGCATACAGAACCACATGCAAAAAATTGACGGGTCAGACACATTTCAGGTTAGTCTATGGCATAGAAGCAGTCATGCCAATGTAATACATCATACCTAATTTGTGGATAGCAGCAAGCACAACCATGTCGAACAACGAAGCCTTGGAAGAAACAGTTGCGCAATTAGAAGAACTCAAGGAAGAACAGTTTCTGGCGAGATTCCATTAACAGGTACAAAAGCAACGCAAGAAAGCCTGGCACGATCACCATATCAAGTTGCACACATTCAAGGTAAATGATTTAGTCATGTTGTATGACAGCAAGTTCGAAAAATTTCCTGGGAAATTCAGAATGCATTGGTTAGGACCATATGTGGTAAAAGAAGTCACAGACGAAGGCGTGGTCCAACTAGCCAAAATTAATGGAGAACCCTTCCCAGGAAGAGTAAATGGAAGTCTCCTAAAGCCCTACACAGGTGGGCCGGCTATCTAACTAACCGCCCAAATCATAGTCTTCACGACCTGACAAGCTGAACAGAGGTGTGGGACTATAAAAACAGGTACTAGAATCCGACATCAAAGTAGAGAATCAAGTCAGATGCAGATGATTCAAAAGCAAAAATGGAGTAGATCCAGACGATGGCAACATGGTGCATTGTAGACCTTTACACAACATAGGCACATTTGGATGGAATTCATGCAAAGATCATCGCACCAGTAGAGTGACTCGAGGGCGAGTCACGATGTTTGTGTTCGGGGCCTCTTGGGCGTCGAATCCCCCGCGTAATAGTTTTGGGGCTTAAAGCTTTAATTTTGGGTAAAAGTTTATTGTAAGAACTCTACGAAGGGCACGGAGCATGAGATCCTAGGGTTTTCCGCCCTAAAAAAATGTAATTTAATGTGAAGTATGTCGGCCCATTGTATAAATAGAGTGAGGCTCTAAGTGTAAAGCCAGTCTAAGTTTGGAGAAAGAATATGTTCTTTTGGATGATGAATTATCTCTAAGTCTATAAGTCAGAGTCTCTGGTTGTAATAGTAGGTAGAGGCTTCGCAATTGAGTGCGCGAAGACCTGGTAGAGTCCGCAGTTGTGTGTGCGGATCCCTGTAGCTAAGTGCGCAGAGCGAAGTTTGGATTGTACTTGGACATAATATTAATAAAAGATAAGTTGATTCTAGAATATTGTGTGTCTATGTTTCTATTATATTTATGCATCTCTTCATAGTTTATGATTGCGCGCACTTGTTATGAATGTTGAATGATTAATGAGAATATTGGGCCCACATACTTAAGTCAAGATTTGTAATAATAACACAGAAAGGATAAAGGATTTAGATAGCACCTCGCTGCACTCTTTACAAAGATGCGCAGAAGCAATTGCACAAGTTGCGAAGGATAGACGGCTGTGCGGAGTAGTGCAAGCACGTAGGTTGGGTACGTCAACTTCTTAGACTTCATCAAGACATCCCTAGGGTGCAGAAACCTGGTTCCAGCACCCTCCTATACTACCTCGGGTGAGACCTCAGCCCGCGCACCGCAGACTGCTACCAAAAGGGCTGATAGTTTCGAGATTTGTTTGGCTAAATCACTTCTTAACCTAGGTCAAGCCCCAAAAAGCCAATAGCATGACTGAAATATTAACTTACGTACCTTCAAGGTGAACGATTTGGTGTTACTGTATGATAGTAAGTTTGATAAGTTCCCAGGAAAATTCTGAATGCATTGGCTGGGACCGTATTTTAATAAGGAGGTCACAGATGGAGGCACGGTGCAATTGGTAAAGTTAAATGGAGAACCTTTCCAAGGAAGAGTGAATGGCAGTCGGTTGAAGCCATACAGGGGTGGCTCGGCTATCTGAATAGCCCACCAAAGTACAGTGTTAGCGCTCCAGGTAGCTGAAAGGAGGCACGAGACTATAAACATATGCAGGGAATGAAGGAGTAGATACAAGGAAGCAGTTCAACTACATCGGTCTCTGAACAACGCGTGTAGGAGATATAGCAGGCAGATGCTCAGTGCATTGCTGATCTTGCAACAATTCAAGCAGAGTTGGGAGGTATCCACGTGAAGATCTCTGCACCAACAAAGTGACTTGAGGGTGAGTCATGATGTTTGTGTTTGGAGCCTGTTAGGTGGGGGATCCCCCAAGGCAAGTTTTGGGGCTTAAAACCTAGATTTTGACCAAATCCGATGTAAAGACTCCGCATTTTGTGGGCACGGAGTGTGAAGATTGTAAATGAGTCATAGGGTTTCCTGCCCTCACTTTTGTAATGTAATTTCCGCTTTAGAGATCTACTCATGGTCCGCGGACCATGGGATTGTATAAATAGAGCAAGGCCCAAAGTTGTAAAGAACAAAAAGGGAGTTGGAAGCCATAGAAGAGGAATTGAGTCTTATCTAATTGTAGAGTTGAGTCTTCAGGTTGTAGAGTAGGAGAAGGCGTTGCAGCTAAGGGCGAGTCGAGTCTGTAACCTCTAGAGAAGTAATAAAGAGAAGTCTTACATCATTTCTGTGTGTGTTTTTCCCATTTTTTTCATTTAATATATCAGATATAAATTGAATTTCTATGGTTTACATGATGCGTGAACTTATATGAATGTATTGATAAAGTGAATATAAGATTAAGTATCTGTTTACGCAAAGATAACTAACTATTATAAGAAGATAAGTAAGATCTGCGGTATAACTTAGGGAAGTAGCGCAAATCACTGCTAGGACAGCGGGAAATCACCTCAGCCCCTGGTTAGGGCTGCGTGAAGGTGATTATAATATATTACAAAGGTCTCGCAGGTCAAGACCGCGCACGAAGTAACCTGCGCGAAGGTACTCACAGTTGAACTAAACCAACCCCTCAAACATCTCAAGTGTGCGGAAACTTCATTCCAACATCCCCCCATATTGCTTGGGGTGAGACCTCAATCTGCACTCCACGGAATGTAGCCGAAAGGGCCAATAGTACAGGGATTTGTTTGGCTAATTAACTTCGAACCTGCATCAAGCCCCCTTAAGCCAACAATGAGGACAATGAAAAACATTATTAATTGTCTCTCTCATCATCTTAAAAGATACCAACAAGATGTGTGGCATTTATATTTTTCCTTTAAAGCTTTTAATATCATATCAGTTCTTAGGATCAATAATGTTGTTGCAGACACTTTAGATGATGCAACAACTAGGTTTACCCCTCTTAAAGATGGGTTTTTTTATTCAAAATTGTCTATCAGCTTCTTGTCCCCAAAAATATAACTAATTTCCACCATTTTAATGATCATTGATGACCAATAGATTCTCGACTTCCTTGCAAACATGGACATGTTTATGGATATGGTTATAGATGAAGATGAACATGATAAATCTTTAGTAGAAATACATAACATGCTTAAGGAGAACCCGATTTCCAAAGGTGTTGTATATTTCAAAAATTTATTCGATATAAAAAATAATTTCAAAGGGACACCAAAAAAAAAGGTCTAAAGTTCCACATTATTGTATGAGAAAATCAACTTGCCAATAGATGTAGGACCAAAGTTTGTGAAACTTGGTACCTGTTGCACTTCAGAATACCAAAGCTCATTTATTCAATTGTTTAATTAGTACCGAGGTGTTCTTGCACGGTATTATGACGACCTTATGATGTTATAGACGCGAATTATTCAATATTTCATTCCTATTAGGGAAGGGGTCAAACTATTTGAGAAAAACTCTGAAAGGCACATCCGACTTTGAAGTTATAAAGAAATTGTTGGATGCTAGGATTATTTTCATTGTTGTACATTCTACTAGGGTATCCAACCTAGTTCCTATGAGAAATTACTCGAGAGAAATTATCTTGTGTGTTGACTTTCAAAATCTGAATCATGACTTCGATAAGGATAATTATCATGTCCCCTCAATGGAGTAGATTTTGCAAATTGTTTCTGGTTCTGAAATGTTTTTGTTGCTCTATGGATTCCCTAGCTTCAACCAAATTCTAGTGGCTGAGACAAACAAACTCAAGACAACATGAAAAACAAAGTGGGGCACCTTTGCATTCAGGTGAATGCCTTTTGGCCTCATTAATGTTGTGCCACTTTTCAGAGATCCGTGAACATCACTTTCAGAGGACTGATAGGTTAAAGTGTGGTTTTATATGCCAATGATGATGAAGAAGAAAGAATAACAAGAAAAACAAATGCAAGAAGAAATTAGAAAGAGGAAATAAGTGGCCAAGAAGAGAAAAGAAGAAGCAACTAAAAGGAAGAAGGAAGAGAAGAAAATGAAGTAAGAAGAAGTGAAAAGAAAACAATTTGAAGAAGCGGAAAGAAAAAAGAAAGAAGAAGAAACATTATCTAAGCAACTAGAAGAGGAATTAATTTCCAAGGAGCTTGTTGATAAACAAAAAGAGGCCAAATCAAATAATTTAGAAGTGAAAAAAATATTTCCTAAAATGAATATCCAACCTCCCACACCCATCACTAGAGGGCACTTTCCGACTAATGAGTTGGGGGTCACATTTGAAGAGGAAGATCAAGTACTCGATATTTAAAACTTCCCATTTGATCAGTTCATGCTCAAAATTTCCCACAAAAGGAAAAATTATTTACGCATGAACCCATAAAATCCCATATGAGTCACCTCGGAGAGGGAAATTGTGATGGACACCAGAATGAGTCGTACAATGATAAATTCTGCTATCACTACATTTGTATCTGTAACTGAGAAGAATGTAGATTGTTTCCCAAAGGAATTTGAGAAATTAAAGCGAGAATTGCCCATCACAAAGAAGAAAAATGATCAAATTCATGTAGAGAAACAAATCTTATTGGCTACAAATTCCATTAAGGAATATCTACAATAAATAATCCTTTAGGAGGTTAAGGAATTGGATTAAGTCATAAGCTCATTGTATGTTGAAATCATGATATTGAAAAAAGTGTTAGAAATTATATATTACAGAGCAACAAAACACAAAATATATTGCAGAAATACAAACAAAGAAAACACATAAAACAAGAGAGACACAGATATACATGGTTCACCCAATCTGGGCTACGTCCACGAAGAAACAACCAGTCCTTCCTTTTATATTATCCAGCAAACTAAAGAGATACAACCTACAACAGATCCGTTGTATTTCCCTCTTCGTTGTCACATAATCTCCTCTTTCTTTCTCACTCAGAATACAGATCTACATAGACACAATACAATTCCCTCATATATAGCGAGGGTTTGCATTCTAGGGAAAAAAACCTAAATTAAACATAACTTCTACCGTTAGATCTCCTCCTAATGAACGGCTCAGATTGACTACGAAATTACAACATTTTACAAGGCAATTTTATATCTATTTTTAGCCCGCCCTGGACCCCCCCTGCAGCGTAAATATTACGGGTGATGTTGCCGCCACATTATGAACTGGGGTCCAATGCGGTGATACCTCTGAATAAATAATATAATCAAGCTCCACACTGAACAAAAAGTAATAGCCCCACTTCATGAGATGGAAATAGACTTAAAAGGGAGGGGAGCATTGATAAGATTGGAACTATCAATTATGGATCACATCTAGGAATGGAGCACAAAGTATCTTGATGAAGTAATCAAAATACTTAGAAACTATAGATTAACTACCAAATTGGAAAAGGTGGAAGTGATAATGTTTTTGCAGTCGCATGGGAAGCTAGGAAAAGCAAGGTTATGACTAGACATGCCTAAAAGTTTCACATCATAGTAAAATTTCACAAAAAATTGTACACAATACCTTCTATCGGTGCACCAAGATAAACAAGGCCAGAAGAGGAGGTTAGAACAGAGATTCAAGAGGTGATAGATTCTATGAAGCAATTGTTTGTGTGAGATGACTTATAAGTTGCAAATGATACAATCAAAAATTATGTTGCATAGCTAAAAAGGCTACATACTAAGCTTTTGATGCATGTGAGTCAACTACAATGTAATCAAAAGTATGCTCCTTGATGCTTTGGAATGTCAAGTGAGATTTGATAATGAACTAACACACAAGGTCACATTGGTCACTGTTGAATACAAGGCTTGGCACACATATTTCAATTGAGAGTTACACATTGAGGCACCTAACATGCTTATTATGCATCTTGTTCCATGAACAATTTTTTTTTCTTAATTTCCAATGTAACTTTGTAAATAAAAGAATTTTGAAATTAGAAGTATAATGTAGAAATGAAAAGTCAAGTGGAAGTTGAAAATTCACAAGGGTAAGAGCCATGAGGGGATTTGAAGAGTCACCTCACTTTTTGCATAAATATGCCTTCCTAGCTAGAGGAAAGGGGACTTTGAGTTTTGGACTTCGTTTTGAGCTCCTTGTTTTAGATATATTATACATCCTTTTGAGAAATAAAGTGATAACTTAGCATATCCACTATTGGATTTCATGAATACTTCTTGTAATGGTGCACTAGACATTTATACATAATATTCAAAAGCTCATTAAGCCTAGGTGACATTTTCATGCATGTATTGTTGAGCATTGTGATGAGCCCCAATTTTTGGTAACAAATTGGGCTCATTTGGCCTACTTACCTTGCTCAACCCTTCATCTTTTATCACTTATGCATTCATTTCTTGGTATATTCGTGTTATTTGTAGGAAGAAGGGCAGGCATTATATCTATGTGGCTAATACATGATGATTTCAGGTTTTTTGGCATTAAAGGGAGAAAAGACCACGCAGAAGGAGACAAGGAGACAGCAAAGGTGGCATTGCAGGTTTATAGGGAGGTTGTCTACAGCCTTAAATAACCTCCCTCGTGATCTCCACCCTAACTCCAAGCTCCAACAGCTCTCCCCACCGAGCTTAAAGGCAGCCAATAGGTTCTACAGGAACAGCAGTTTACAGCAGTTTAACTTTTAGTTGGACAGCCGAGCTCCATTAATTGAGGAAGCCAGCTTAATTAAGGTCGTAGCCTTTGATAGGGGCTTTTTGAACTTTTGAACTACTGTTGCAATTTCTAAGCACGAGCTACATCTCGGTTTTTGCTCTTTGTAAGCCAGTTTTGGCATGTCATTAGACTCATGATTATTCAATAAAGACAGGCAGCTTTTGATTCAATTCTGAGTTTCTAAGGGAGCTATAGCTCTCAGGTTAGGGCCCAACCTGAGAGCAATAGACCTCCTCTTCTTTGTATTGTTACTTGTCTTTCTTTTCAACACTTTATTCCCCCGTTTTGACATGCATTTAGAATTTATAGTCTGCTGATTTGATTTCTTTTATGTGATTGAGTAGGATTAGTTTATGGTTCAAGTGCTTTTGGTTTCTTAGATTAGAGTAAGAGGATCATCATTCATTCGAGCTTCAATAAAAGGCTGATAGTGCACTCACTTCCATCTCTGTTTAGAGATTGGGGGTGTAGACCGTACTAGCCACCAAAAACGCAGTCATACACTTTCATTCAAGCTGCAACACAGTCATTTCAATTGTAGGTCCATCCATGCATTCTGATCTTGAGAAGTACTTCGTCATTCCAACTCCATGCACGGTTTTTCTCTGAAGTTTACATTGTTGTTCGTTAATTTAATAACACAGTTAGGATAAGTTGATGAATTCTTGGTTTTGTGCAGATTTGTTTCCTTTACACTGCGTGCATCACTCTGTTATCTTCTTCTTCTTCTCAACCGTGTCTAAAGCCACCTACCCAACCTCTATTCAGATCGTTTGCCTTCCAACACTTCCACTGTTCACGTAGCTCCATCTTTTTGGACTTTTCATTGCCTCCACCCTTCCATTCTCCAACCAGCTGCACCCACTCTTTCCTCATCTCATATCTCTGTCCCTAAACCATCATAGGCTTCCTCTCCATCCTGCCTATCCACCCATACAACTCCTCCACTCCTCCATCACCCAACACTCCAACCACATAACATCCTGTAGAAGTTAGCAGCCTTCCTGTAGAAATCCCAAGCTTCCTGTAGGATCCCCTGCAGACATCCTGTAGAAACCTGTAACCTCGGTTGCCGAGCACCTGAATGTTGTGGACTTCTATGGAATGATGTTTTGGATCCTCTGGAACCTCTCCTAGCCCTCCTGACCTTTCCCAAGATTTCTTTCCTTCGAACTACCGCTGCACAGTCAAACCCTAATAAGAAACAAAATCATAATAACTCCAAACCACTTAAGAAAAAATACAAAAACAATGTTCTTTTCAGTAGAAGTAGCTTAGTTTCATGCATCTCATATCACTAGAAGTAATGGCATCATTTCTAGAAGTTTGTACACCCACCATTGCATCATAGAGATTAGACTAGTCAGATTAGGGTTTACTAGGGTTTCCATGTTTTGTTGGCTTTCAGTTCATTCTTGCAAAGTAGGTTAATTTCCTTGTAGATAGTCTTCGTTCATCATTTAGAAAGCTTCTTCTGAGAACATATAGAAGTTGGCTTGAGCCCTAGCGGACTTGTGCCAGCTGACCAAGTGACAGTTGCGACAAGAGCTAGTACTTGTGCATAGAGCACCGTCGCTTCCAAGTTTGTTACGAACTACCGGGTTGATAAAATTAGAGGTAGGAAGCTCCAGGAGTTGTAGCATTATTGCTACAATATTGGAGCCCACCATCTTTTTGGCGCCGTTGCCGGGGAATCGTCAGAGTATTAGTAATTGTTGCTTTTCTTCTATTTTCTTACTCTTGCCTTTTGCTAAGTAGTTTATTTCATTTCCATTTTGCAAAAGTAGCATAGACATTTCCTGCTTTCATAGATTAGCATTTCATTTCTGCAAGCGTAGATTAGTGTTTCAATTCTGCAAGTGTAGACTAGCATTTCCATTCCTGCAATTTCATTTGAGCAAAGTAGATTAGTTCTTTCCTGCCTTCAGTTTAATTCTGCATCTTTATAGTTAGTTGTAGATCAATCTGTTTCAGTTTTGCAGGTACCACAGGAAAACAAAAGCAATCAAAAAAAGTCTTTCCATTTCATGCCTCGTAGGAATCGAGATAAAACAGGCAAATTCTTACCCAACACCCCCACCACATCACTGAGTCACCCTTCTCTCTTCTTCGGTGACAGTGATCCAGAAGAACCTATAGGTGAACCTCGTGAGATATACGAAGATCCTATAGCAGAAGAAGAATTAGAGACCATCCCATCTGAAGCTATGGCTGACAATAGAAGAGAAGATGAGAGAATAGAAGGTGCCTTCCCCATCCGAGAGACCAATGAAGAGATGAAAATGAAGAACATTAGCCCCTCCGCCTTACCTCACTTCCATGGACTGAATACTGAAGATCCTGATACCTTCCTGTTTGAGTTTGCTGTCCTTTGTAGAACCTATGACTATACTGAAGATGAGCAGAAGCTGAAACTCTTCCCTTCCACTCTTAAGGATGTAGCATTACGCTGGTTCATGGGCTTACCTGGGAATAGTATCACCACTTGGGCTCAGATGCAGCAAGCTTTCAATACTAAGTACAGGGATTACTTTAGGTCCAAGGAAACCAAGGGAGAAATCTTTCGGATGACCATGGGAAATGATGAGTCCTTAGAGGATTATGAGGAGAGGTTCCAACTTAGCTATAAGCGGGCCAGGTGCACACTTGACTCTGAATCCCTCAATTTGGTCCTGCTCCGAGGAGTCCCTGAAGACCTCTTAGATACCCTTCACCTGTTAGCTGGGGGGGACATTTACCAACTGCCTTATGAGGACATCAAGATTGTCTTTAGAAACCACTCCAGGGCAGCTCGGAAACGAGGTAGAGGAAACCTCCTCTCAACTAGTGTCCCTTTCTCCAAACATGAGTTTGCAAATCAATTGGAAGATCTTAAGAGTGAGGTGAGACAGACCATTTCCATGCAACTGGACACATTCAGGATCCAGCAAAAGAAGGAAGAAGCTGAGAGAGCCTTGGCTATCTTCTGCCCTAGATGTACTAGGAGACACCCTAAGAACGAATGTCCATTGCATTCGGTTGAAGTGTGTTTCGTTTGTGAGGAGGACCATCCCACAAACCAATGTCCAACCTTACCTGGATTTAAAGCCCTATACCAAGGGACAGAAGCTCCCACTGAACCTCTCTATTACCTCAACCAAAGGAGGCCACAAGGACCTAGAAATTACCAGCAGGGGATGCAAGGGGCACCTCAAGCTTATTATAGCCCCGACCAATCGAATCCTATGCCTTCCTGGGGTCCCCCTGCTCATCCTTCCTGGTCTATGCCTCCTCCATGGTCTTATCTACCTCAGTACCCTACTCAAACCACTACTCATTCTTATCACTCACAGGCCCAGCCACAGCCTCAGTGGAATGCACCTCAGTCGGGGTGGAGGCCCCAATACAACACTCCTCCTACCATTTTGCCTCCACCACCAGTTCAACCTCAACCATTACCTCCTGCTCCTCCAAGGCAACCTCAAATACCTGCTCAACCGAACCGGAACCCCAACAATAGACAGGCCCAGCAGGTATACACTGGGGAAACATCATGCCCTACTTATGCTGTGGAGATCCAGGAGATCAATCTTCGATCTGGCAAGACTCTCCCAGATCGCCAACCTCCTCCCCCAGAGGATGAGGAAGATAAACAGGAAAGTGAACCAAAGGCTATTCCACCCTTTCCTGAGAGACTAACAGCCACCGCACAACCCAACCCAGAGGAGGATGAGCTTCTGGGTGAGCTCAAGCAGTTGTGTGTAAAAATACCACTTCTCCAAGCCATCAAGGATGTGCCAATATACAACAAACTGGTTAAGGAAAAGTGTTTCAAACACCCAGGCAGGCGAAAGAGAGATGCTTCAACTTTCAATGTCTTCGGACAACTGTCTGACCTTATGTTAGGACAAGTCATCTGCCCAAAGTATCTAGATCCTGGGAGTCCTGTAGTAATGTCCACATCAATGGCATCATCATACCTCACACTTTGATTGATTTGGGGGCTGCCATTAATGTGATGACCAGGGACACCATGCTCAAGCTCAATCTTCAGGGTTCCTTGAGGAATACCTCGAAAGTTCTGCAACTTGCAGATCGCTCCACTATGACTCCTGAAGGGATTGTGGAGGATGTCTTGGTCTCTGTCGACTCTTGGGAATACCGTGCAGATTTCTTGGTTCTGCAACCCAAGGCAAAGCTTACTGGATATCCTCTTATTTTGGGAAGGCCTTGGTTAGCCACTGCAGATGCTTACATAAGTTGTCGTGCAGGAAATATGACCATCAAAAGTGGTCCTATGTCCAAGCAGCTAGTCCTATATCCTCCTCCCCAACCTTCCTTAGAGCATGACTTACCACTTTGGTTGGAGGAAGGAGATGAGGATGAAGTGTACTCAGCACCTTTGTGCACCCTGGCTACCACCAGAAGAGACCCCCCAACCGAGGATGACTTGATTGAGACCTTGATCCAGAATCCACCTTCCAGTGCACTATCCTTAGAGAAATTGGTCGAGGATGCCCAAGCCAGCACCCTAGTGGATCTTTGTACGACCAACCCTGTCACTCCCAGAGTCAAGAATGTGGAGTTCGGCCCTGAGAGAATGTTAAAGATCAGCTCCTCCCAATCTCCTTCCCAGGAAAAGGAGCTGTGTAACCTGTTGGCCAGTCACCTAGATGCTTTTGCTTGGAGCTATAAGGAGATGAAAGGAGTCCATCCCTCGGTCTGTACCCATCACATATACATCAAAGAGGGTTGTAAACCGGTTAGGCAACCTCAGAGGAGAATGAATCCAACCCTTAAGGACATTGTCAAGGAAGAACTGCAAAAACTGTTGGATGCCGGATTCATTTACCCCATCTCAGATAGTGAATGGGTGTCCCCTCTGGTGTTGGTTCCCAAGAAGAATGGGAAGTGGAGAATCCGTGTGGACTACCGAGAACTGAACAAAGCTACCAAGAAAGACCATTTCCCTCTACCTTTCATAGATCAAGTGTTGGATGGACTGGCAGGAAAGAAGTTATTCTCTTTCCTGGATGGGTTTAGCGGGTACAACCAGATTCAAATCAGCTCGGAAGACCAAGATAAGACCACCTTCACTTGCCCTTGGGGTACCTTTGCCTACCGAGTTCTTCCCTTTGGGCTATGCAATGCTCCTGCTACCTTCCAGAGAGCTGTCTTGAGCATCATCTCGGAGCTGGTCCATGATGCAGTGGAAATCTATATGGATGACTTCACTCCTTATGGGGCCAATTTCCAAGAAGCATTGTCCAATCTGGGAAAAGTCCTAACCAAATGCATTGAGATGAACCTGTCCCTTAGTCCTGAAAAATGTGAATTCCTGATGACTGAAGGGACCGTGTTAGGCCATACCATTTCTTTCCAGGGGTTACAGGTGGATCCTAACAAAATTGCTCTCATCAAGAAGGTTCCACCTCCTCAAAAGGTAAGGGATGTTCGGAGTTTCTTAGGATTAGCAGGGTATTACAGTAGATTCATTAAGGACTTCAGCAAGCTAGCCTCACCATTGTTTGGCCTGTTGGCAAAAGATGTGGAATTTAAGTGGACTGATGATTGTCAGAGGGCTTTGAATGAATTAAAGGATAAGTTGGTGTCAACCCCAATCCTGAGAGGTCCAAACTGGGCCCTACCTTTCCACATCCACACTGATGCCTCGAACAAAGCCATAGGTGCAGCTTTAGGACAAATCGAACAAAAAATTCCATATGCCATTTACTTTGTTAGTAAAAACTTGTCCAAAGCTGAGCTGAATTACACTGTAACTGAGAAAGAGTTTTTGGCTGTGGTCCATGCACTGAACAAGTTCCGACACTATATCACTGGCTATCAAACATTTGTACATACAGACCATGCTGCCATTAGATATTTAATGAATAAACCAGATGTGAATGCTCGTATTATTAGATGGTTACTTTTGTTGCAGCAGTTTGATTTGACCATTGTTGACAAACCAGGTAAAGAAAATGTTGTTGCTGACTTTTTATCTAGATTGGATTTGTCTGCAGATGAGGATGGAACGATGGATGACCAGATGCCTGATGAACATCTGTTTGCTATCTCAGCACTCTCTCCATGGTTTGTTGATATAGCAAACTACCTTGTTTCAGCACAGTTCCCTCTGCACCTATCTTCAAGAGAGAAGAGCAGAATCATCAGAAAAAGTGCCTCATTTACTTGGATCGGGGGCAATCTGTTCAAGCTTGGCCCCGATCATATCTTAAGGCATTGTGTAAGGGAGGAGGAAATCTTTGATATCCTCCTCACCTATCATGATGGGCCTTGCGGACGACATTTTGCAGCAAAGAGGACTGCCTTCAAGATCCTGCAGGTAAGCTACTATTGGCCCACACTTCATCAAGATGTCAGAAGATATATCAGCCAATGTGACCAATGCCAAAGAATGGGGAAACCGACTCAAAGGGATGAGATTCCTCTCCAACCTCAAGTGACTCTTGAACCATTTGAGAAGTGGGGAATGGACTTTGTGGATCCAATCAACCCTCCTTCGAGGCAAAGGTCTTACATCGTTGTGTGTACTGACTACCTGACAAAGTTGGTAGAGACTAAAGCAATCAAAGCAGCAACAGAAGAAAAGGTGGCCGAGTTCTTAAGAGAAAACATCTTCTACAAGTTTGGCTACCCAAGAGAGCTGGTCACCGATCAAGGGAGCCAGTTCACATCCAACTTAGTTGAAGATCTACTAGCTCATCACAAGATCAAGCATAGGACTTCCACCCCCTATCACCCTCAAGCAAATGGGCAAGTGGAAGTCACCAATAGAGCATTAGAAGGGATCTTGACTAAGGTGGTGAGCAGCAGCAGAAAGGACTGGGCAGATCGCCTGGTTGAGGCCACATGGGCTTACAACACAACCTGGAAGACCACCACCGGCTTCACACCTTATGAGCTGGTCTATGGGAAGAAAGCTTTGTTGTCCATTGAGTTTGAATACAACACTTTGAGGATGGCATCTCAGCTAGATCTAGATCTCAGCCATGCACAACAAGAAAGGTTATTGCAGCTGAATGGACTGGATGAGCACCGAATGCAGGCCCTCCTTCACTCAGAAGTGGTTCAACATCAGAGAAAGGTGTGGCATGACCAACATCTCCATGACAAGCAATTCCAGCCTGGAGATTGGGCTTTGTTGTATGACTCCAAATACAAATATTTCAAGGGAAAACTGAGAACCAGATGGCTGGGACCATATACAGTGGAAAAATGTCATGACAATGGATCTGTGCTTATTCGGACCATTGATGAGGAAGCCATCCCCATGCTTGTCAATGGGCATAGATTGAAGATCTACAGGAAGCCTCTCTCAAGACAAGAGTTCATCAAAACTATGGAGGAATCAGTATTAGTCATAGAGAAGGGTTCTGCCTCTCCTTTGGGAATACCCTGAAAGATCTAAAAAAAATTAATAATAATAATAATAAAGATCCTTGGGTGAAAACCTCTCTGAGGCGCCCAAGGCAGGTGGTAGGGGTGAAAACCTCATTGAGGCGCCCCTATTGTCTTTCAAAAAAAAAAAAAAAAAAGGAGATTGGAAAAAGATCCTTGAGTGAAAACCTCTTTGAGGCACTTAAGGCAGATGGCAAGGGTGAAAACCTCAATGAGGCGCCCCTGTTATCTTTCAAAAAAAAAAAGAGAGAAAAAAAAAAAAGAAAAAAAAAAGAAAAAAACAAAAGAAAAAACAAGGTCAGCAGATTCATAATGTAAAATTGCATGCAGGTTGCAGGTGTTCTATGGAGGAGAGGAAGCCTCTCAACTCAGAGCTCAGGATCCTTATCATGCTGTCAGGAGACCTCACCAGCACCTCCTCCAAGAATACTCATTTTCTCCAAGGTATGTGCAATTTTATTACAGCTTGAGTCTTCTACAGGAAGACGAAGATTTTCTACAGGAAGATGGAGATTTTCTACAGGAAGGTGCAGACTCTCTACAGGAAACGCAACCTTTCTACAGGAAGCTCTGTATTTCTACAGGAAACTTCCTGTAGAAGCCCAGGACGGTCCAGAATCCATGTTATGAGAAGATCTAACGACTAAGGATCGGTTTGGACGCATGCAAGCTATTGTTGTCTCCCTTGCACATTGTTGTCACCTCGTCCTGCCATCCGTGTCGACATGCAACGAAGTTACCTGCACCAGCAAAGCAGATCGATGAGTTCTCAGAAAAAGCAAGTTTTAAATGAAAAAAACTCTGAGATCTCATACCATATATGTCCTAGTCATCCAGAAGCCCTGGGAGTGTGATCGGGAGGCCAGATCCTTCGTCGTGCAACATGCACCCAAGGAGGAAGAACTGTTACACGACATCCCGCGGGAGTCCTGTAACAGTTAAGCCTGCTATAGTGTATACTATTCACAGCGCTGGCCATATACATTGAACGCGGACGCATGCAGCCAAGCATCAACTCCATCATCGGCAGCCTGTAAACGTGAACCTCCAGGCCTGTACAAATTCACCAGTAGCAGGTAGATCCATTCATCGTCGTCCAAAACACGAGAAATCGTGTTGCAACCGCGCAGGTAAGTGTCTCGACCCTTTCTTCCGTTAGATCGCATGAATTTTACTTTGAATTGTTTGCAAAGTGTAAAGTGAATGGGTTGAGCGGCTGTATGGCCATTTGACTGGCCACGTCGACCGGTTAATGGTCCAGTCAGATGTTTGGGTGGCGGCCGTGACAAAAGGAATGATCCGCACACACGTGAGAACAATCCCCGTCGGAAAAAACGGATTTAGCAGAAGAAACGGCGGCGGATCTGCTCGAGGGATGATGCGGTAGTAAGTGAACGCGCAGTCAAATGATGGAACGACGTCGTCCAATGGTCCGGCGGGGATAGCTCACCCCCCGTGCCACGGATTCTGCCGATTCAAATCTAATCGGCTAGATTGTCCGCATGCATTTATCATTCGTCGTTCGAACCTCGAGTGCACATTCAGATCTCTCTACAGTTCGAAACTCCAAGCCTTTGGCTATCAAAACGGCTGTGAAGCACCACCGAGAGCGCAGACTAACTGTAGTCTTCCCCAGGAATCATGCGCTACTCCTACAGGAAAGCTGCTCCTACAGGAAAGCTGTTTCTACAGGAAGGCGGGTTCCTCACGTAAAAAGGTGGCAGATAAAAAGGTAACCCTGAACTCTCCATGAAATTGGTTTTTAAAGGTGGCAGGATCGTCGTCTACAGTCTGGTTGTAGGAAATGGTCGAAATTGTTGTCTGTTGTGAATAGACTGTCGTTCTACAGGATGTCAGTGAATTAAACTGTGTTAAGGTCCTCAGGGATAAGTTGTGAATTATTTGCACAACAGAAGCGTAATTCCACGCTCTGTCTCCGTAAGCTAAACTTCTTCCGCATTCGCCACCTCTAGCAAAAAATTTTATCATGCCGGGTGGGTTTATTAGACGGGAACCCACTGATTCATCAAAATTAAGAGAAAACCCGGAGGTGGTAGAGCTCTTCACACGGGCACAATGGATATCCTTTTGTGACAAGTTGCAGGGTCATGACGACAAAGTGGCAGAAGAATTTTTACAAGCCTTGAGGCCAAAATCCAAAACACTGGCCACCGTGAACTTCAGGGGCCTAAGCCTCAAGCTCACCCCGCAGTATATTAGTCGAATTACTGAACTTCCAATGGGTTTGCCATGGGATAAGGAAGAAAGGAAGTTGAGCCAACAGGCAAAGAAAGAATTCTTTCCACCTCAGGAGGAATTCACGGAGGACAAAAATGGGGTGTGAAGAACCAGCTTGCTGCCACCATGGAATGAAGTTAGCCTGCAAATCATGAAGTATATAACCTGTGAAGGCCGTTTTAGCATTGTGTACGCGTATCACTTCAGGTTGCTCAGTGAATTGAGACACCAGATTGATCTTCCTGTGGAAAATAAACTAAGCATTCCTTATTTCCTGCTACAGTCTCTAATTGATTGTGCCACAAAGTTAAAAGAAGGCATACCAGATCAGGTAGCCCACCATGGGTTAATCAAACTTCTTGTGGAGGATGCACTTCATTCGTATAAGGTTCCCCTCTCATGGGAATCATTCAAAAATTTGACAAGAGATGGAGACATAAGGATGTTGACTGAAGAAACAGGTTCCTCCAGCAGTGAGGAAAAAGAAGCAGTGGCAGCGGAAAAGAAAGAAACCGGCCAGAAGACCCCGAACATAGTGCAAAAGAAAGAACAAAGGGGGAAGCACGAGAAAAAGGACGCTGAGGAAAAAGGTGACACACCCATTTTGTCAGCAAGAGAGAAAAGGTTGCAGAGCAGAACGGACAAAGCTGAGAAGGTCCACGTCAGCACAAGTACCTCATCAGCACCTGCAACCAAACCAAAAAGCAAAACCCATGTAGCAAAGCAAGCCAAGGTGGCGACACCTGTGTCTACAGGAAAGCAGAAACAGGCTTCTACAGGAAGCCCGAAAACAGAAAAAGGGTCTTCTACAGGAAGCCCGAAAATTATTGAAAAAGGGGCTTCTACAGGAAGCCCGAAAATTACCAAAACTGGGGCTTCTACAGGAAGCCCAAAATTGGCTAAAACAGGGTCTTCTACAGGAAGCCCTGAAAAGGTGAAACCCAAGGAGAAGAAGGTGGACATTCTAGCAAGGGAGGCAGCAGCTGTACTAGCTGGCCTCAGCATGCCACCTAAGCCAAAAGAAAAGAGAAAGAGGGAGACCCCTCTATACTTTAAAGCTCGAAGAAGTGTTAGGATAAAGACGGGCAAGCCACAGCCTTCGTCCAGCAGCCCAATTGTCATTGAAGATACCCCTACTTCTCCCAAGCAAAATTCCCCCTCAAGGATAACAGTCACCTATGAGAAGGGGAGTCCAAAGAAAAATACGTGGCAAGAAAGGTTAGACCTATTGACTGAAAAAGCTCGGCTACAGGAGGCTGAAAATGTTCTACAGGACACTTTGGCCCGGCTACAGGAAACAGAGAAGAGGGAAGGAGAAGGACCCTCATCACCACCAAGGGAGGGTGAGATAGAGCCACCTAAAGAGGCAGAAAAAGAACATATACCAGAGCCCAGCACTCAGCCTAGTCTGAGTTCATACTACACCTTTTTAGAGGCGGGAAAAATCATACCACAGAAATTTACTGTACCCCTGTTTTTTGCATTAGAGGAAGAAAGAGTCCGTACCCACACATGGATGCAAATCGCCAAGTCAAAGGGTGTGGCGGACATAGGTCCCTTACAAGAGCAACTCAAGGAGGTCAGGAGTGAATTCGCCATGGCTAAACATGTGGCTAATTGCCAGAGAGTGTACCTACAGGAAGAAAACCAGAAGCTAAGATTGCAGCTACAGGAGTTGAGGGCAGGGGCAGGTACATCCTCCAAAGACACCACAGAAGAACAACAAGGCAAAAAGGAGCTGACCACCGGTCTTGAGGAGCCAATGACACTTCTACAGCAAGCAGAACAACAAGCACAAATTGAAGTGCAAGCTCTAAAAGAACAGCTGCAGCAAAAGGAAGCACAATTGGCCTGCATGGCCAGTTGGGCCATGGAGGCAATACAGTGCAGACAACCTGCAAAATCCTATGGTTTGTACTTGAAAGATCAATGGCTGTAGTTCCAAATAAATACCTTGGCACAAAGAGGTATTTCTCAGATCCAAAACCCACAACAATTTTCTGAATTGTGCAGTACTAGTTCGTCAGAAGACAAAGCCAAATTAGCAGAGTTCTACCTCCACAATTTGGCTTTGCCTAATGAAGTCTCCTGGGATCCCAATACTGCCTTGGGTGATATGCAGTTGATGGCGTTCGCTTCATGGTTGAACCATGAGGATCAAAGAGCAGCTGAAGCAAAATCGGTCATGAACCAAGAATTGAACGAGCCACTGTTCATTCGAGCAGAACCAGAGGATCCGGTTGCACTCATCTCAGCACACCAACAGTTTTCTACTGATCCCACAGCTTCCTTGAGATTTATGGACCAACAGGCCCAAGCCATAGCTCATTTTGAAGACATGGAAAGACTGTTAGGACAAAATTTTGCCCAAGCATGCACACGCAGATGGAATACCTTGGCACAGAGTTTGAAAATCCGAGAGTACCATACCCCAACTCGGATGAGGGAAGCTTTGGTAAGGGTAGACCTTTACAAGAAATCCATGCAAAGCCTCCAGGCCAGCTGGATTGGCCTTAAACTCAGCCCACCATTACTGCTAGGATTGACTGAAGGCAACACAGAGGAGGATGACAGTGAACAATGGGAAGAGGTGAACAGGAAAGCTGGGTTTCATATTAGCAAGGAGGACACTACCACAGAGGCTTGGGATGTAAGGGAAGCAGTAAAAGCAATGAAGGATGAAGATTTGGACTAAGTTGCTCAAGGATGGGCAAATATTTTAGCTGGGGGGTGATGATGAGCCCTAATTTTTGGTAACAAATTGGGCTCATTTGGCCTACTTACCTTGCTCAACCCTTCATCTTTTATCACTTATGCATTCATTTCTTGGTATATTCGTGTTATTTGTAGGAAGAAGGGCAGGCATTATATCTATGTGGCTAATACATGATGATTTAAGGTTTTTTGGCATTAAAGGGAGCAAAGACCACGCAGAAGGAGACAAGGAGATAGCAAAGGTGGCATTGCAGGTTTATAGGGAGGTTGTCTACAACCTTAAATAACCTCCCTCGTGATCTCCACCCTAACTCCGAGCTCCAACAGCTCTCCCCACCGAGCTTAAAGGCAGCCAACATGTTCTACAGGAACAGCAATTTACAGCAGTTTAACTTTTAGTTGGACAGCCGAGCTCCATTAATTGAGGAAGCCAGCTTGATCCTCATCTTGTATAAATATTAAGGCCGTAGCCTTTGATAGGGGTTTTTTGAACTTTTGAACTACTGTTGCAATTTCTAAGCACGAGCTACAACTCGGTTTTTGCTCTTTGTAAGCCAGTTTTGGTATGTCATTAGACTCATGATTATTCAATAAAGACAGGCAGCTTTTGATTCAATTCTGAGTTTCTAAGGGAGCTATAGCTCTCAAGTTAGGGCCAAACCTGAGAGCAATAGACCTCCTCTTCTTTGTATTGTTACTTGTCTTTCTTTTCAGCACTTTATTCCTCTGTTTTGACATGCATTTAGAATTTATAGTCTACTGATTTGATTTCTTTTATGTGATTGAGTAGGATTAGTTTATGGTTCAAGTGATTTTGGTTGCTTATATTAGAGTAAGAGGATCATCATTCATTCGAGCTTCAAGAAAAGGGTGATAGTGCACTCACTGCCATCTCTGTTTAGAGATTGGGGGTGTAGACCGTACTAGCCACCAAAAACGCAGTCATACACTTTCATTCAAGCTGCAACACAGTCATTTCAATTGTAGGTCCATCCATGCATTCTGATCTTGAGCAGTACTTCGTCATTCCAACTCCATGCACGGTTTTTCTCTGAAGTTTACATTGTTGTTCGTTAATTTAATAACACAGTTAGGATAAGATGATGAATTCTTGGTTTTGTGCAGATTTGTTTCCTTTACACTGCGTGCATCACTCTGTTATCTTCTTCTTCTTCTCAACCACATCTAAAGCAACCTACCCAACCTCTGTTTAGATCGTTTTCCTTCCAACACTTCCACTGTTCACGTAGCTCCATCTTTTTGGACTTTTCATTGCCTCCACCCTTCCATTCTCCAACCAGCTGCACCCACTCTTTCCTCATCTCATATCTCTATCCCTGAACCATCATAGGCTTCCTCTCCATCCTACCTATCCACCCATACAACTCCTCCACTCCTCCATCACCCAACACTCCAACCACAGAACATCCTGTAGAAGTTAGCAGCCTTCCTATAGAAATCCCAAGCTTCCCGTAGGATCCCCTGCAGACATCCTGTAGAAACCTGTAACCTCGGTTGCCGAGCACCTGAACGTTGTGGACTTCTATGGAATGATGTTTTGGATCCTCTGGAACCTCTCCTAGCCCTCCTGACCTTTCCCAAGCTTTCTTTCCTTCGAACTACCCCTGCACAGTCAAACCCTAATAAGAAACAAAATCATAATAACTCCAAACCACTTAAGCAAAAATACAAAAACAATGTTCTTTTCAGTAGAAGTAGCTTAGTTTCATGCATCTCATATCACTAGAAGTAATGGCATCATTTCTATAAGTTTGCACACCCACCATTGCATCATAGAGATTAGACTAGTCAGATTAGGATTTACTAGGGTTTCCATGTTTTGTTGGCTTTCAGTTCATTCTTGCAAAGTAGGTTAATTTCATTTCAGATAGTCTTCATTCATCATTTAGAAATCTTATTCTGAGAACATATAGAAGTTGGCTTGAGCCCTAGCGGACTTGTGACAGCTGACCAAGTGACAGCTGTGACAAGAGCTAGTACTTGTGCATACGGCACCGTCGCTTCCAAGTTTGTTACGAACTACCGGGTTGATAAAATTAGAGATAGGAAGCTCCAGAAGTTGTAGCATTATTGCTACAATACTGGAGCCCACCACATTGTGAGACTTATCTCTTGGTGATTCAATGATATGTGTTTTTATTTACATGTGTTAAAGTTGATCAACTATTTTTTTGATTAAAACTAATATCTTATTTGAATTTGTATGTTACTTATACTTTTATTGTTGTTTTTGGTTGAAAACAAATTTTCAATTAATAAATGAATCATTCTTTATCCATGTATCTTAATTGAAGTATGTTTAATCCCTCCTTTAAATATTCATGTTATGTACATTCCTTGTGGTAGTGTCTTTTTTCTCTTATTTGCATGGCATTTCATAAATCTTTTCTAACTTGTGTTTGTCAACAGTTAAATCAGTTTTCTCACGCATTTCTCATTTTGTCCAGAACAAATCTCGAAACAACAAGGTGGCAGCCATTCCCACATACCAGATGGGACTCCTACTCCAATGAGTGTAAGATCTAATTGGGACTTTGCATCAGGGAGATCCCCTTACCGTTAGTGTAACATTTTGGCATGTCAAAACATTCTTACAAAGAATGTACATGTTTTTTGTTATGAGTTCAAAATGGTTAAATAACATGAGAGGAATTATGCAACATATAATTTAGATCTTGTTAATATAATTCAGGTACCAAAAATTTGGAGACACTACATGATTGGTGAGGAAATATTACTTAATGATAGACCAGAAAAGGACAAATCCAAATTGTATTAAATCCCATCGTTCATAAACAAATGGGAAAATAGAAATAATTGATCAAGTGATTGAAGACATGAAAATAATTCATGTTATGAATAAATTGTCCAAATGGGGGGATGATCTGGATTTAAACAGGAACACAACAAATTACAGATATAAACATAAATACAAAGATGCAGTAGAAATAATAATTCATTTCATTAATATCAAATACTGAAATATGCTTACCAACAGAATGGAAATAAGACTAGCTCGGGCGATGGTAGCTTATCTCTGAGAAGAGATGTGGCGGATACATGCCTCAGAATTGTGTTACAATGAGGCTTAAAGGCCTATTTATTATTGAGAAACAATGGAAAACCCTAAACATCCAAAAACCTAACCCTAGGATATGAAGTACCAAAATTGTGGGACCCGTTTGGGTAAATTGGTACGTCCACTTCCCGGGTTCGTAACTTTGGCATACGATCTTTGTTTGGCTATCATAATACCTCATTTAGAAGATCTCAAAGAGAAAGCTAAAAAAAAATTGGCAAGCTAGTTTGGGATGTTTCTAGTCTCTCCATTTTCCCTTAAAAATTCGTTTAGGGCCTTAAAAGGGCTCCCGAAGTTCAGGGCCCAAAAAACTACAAAAAATAGTAAACTGTGCTACAATTAAGGAAACTGAAAAATTGAAAGAGACAGTGTTGGGGGCCAAGTGGAATAGGCAAGTGGTCACCAATATCCACCTGCATCATTCCTCCCCCCTTAGGAAGCAATGGTCCTCATTGCGTTGAGTTCCTCCATGAGATGAGGAAACTTCGGTTGAACTTGGTCCCTGGTGAAGGAGTTGGCCTACTTTGACAACTCGATATAGTTGGATCCTTTGTTGTCGAGTGTTCTTGATCTACATGTCCATGATCTGATCAGTTGTGGCTTGCTTCATGGTATTTGGATTTATCTATGTAGGTGTGAGCTTTTTTGCAATGTCTGATGTGTCTAGCAATGGTGGGAAGTATGGTCAAAGGCGATCCACATTGAACACTAGGTGCAGGTTAAGGAATGAGGGAATGTTGAGCTCAAATGCATTGTCTTCCACCACCTTGGTAATGGTGTAAGCACCATATAGGAGTGGTCTAAGTTTCTGATAGGCTCCGATAAGGCGTTCCTTTTGCAAATGCAACCAATCTTTATCGCCCACCTAAAAATTGTGTGGCACTCATTGTTGATCATGTCGCTACTTGTACTTGGCATTTTATTTCTCCAAAATGTCGTAGACCTGCTGGCAGATATGTTGGATGTGCTCAATGAATTTATTTTCCTTATCGATTTCAGACTGGACATGAGCCAAATCTGCATGAGTAGTTGCAAAAGGCATGGCCACATAAATGGGACATAGTGGCTGGAATCCCAAGCCCACCTGAACAGGGCTGTAGCCAATCGAGATGTGGAGAGCTAGGTTATAGTTGTGCTGGACATAGGGGAGGCTCTCATCCCATGTGCGTGGATGCTTTGAGTTGTACATGCACAAAATGTGTACGATCATCCTGTTGATGACCTCTGTCTGGCCATCAGTTTGGGGATGGAAAGTTGTGGAATTAGTGAGCTTGTTGTCTAGCATCGATGAGAGACTAGACCAAAATTTACTAGGGAACCTGCTATCTCTATCTGAGATGATAGATTGTGGGATCCCAAAGTGTACCCACACTCGTTCAAAGAAGAGTTTAGCAGTGGCTTCCTCTATGATATTCTTCTTGCAGGATGCCATAATGGCCATCTTCGAGCATCTGTCGACGACTACAGAAACACAATCGTTGCCATGCTTTGTAGAAGGAAGGCTTGACATGTAATCCATGGAGATGGATTCTCATGGTCGAATGGGGGTAAGCAACAGAGTATATAGGCCTTGCTTCTTGATGGTTAGTTTGGCAATGGCGCAGGTAGTGTAGGATCTGATGTACTTCCTGACATCTTGTCAAAGATTGGGCCAATAGAAATACTTTTGTAGTACTGCCACCGCTTTCTCGACCCCGAAATGCCCACGACCTGACTATAGTGTGCTTCCCAAATCATCTTGGCATGCTCTCTTGAAGGAACACAAAGGTGTCCTAGGTGGCATAATAGGGCTTCCTAGAGGTGAAAATTTGGAACTTGCTAGCCCTCCAAGAGCATCTAGTATGTGTGTTTGAACTCTGGGTCGCTTTTGTAGAGAAGTGACCAATCAAAAGTTTCGTGCCCACAAGAGTTGAGCACAGTGGTTAACGGCATGATCTGTGGTCGGCTGAGGCAATATGCAACATTATTGTTACTTCCCTTATTATACTTGATATTCAAATGGAACTGTTGCAGGTATGTGGACCACTTTTGATGGCGATCATTCTACAACTTCCCTTGTGTCTGTATGAACTGCAGGGGCTGGTGGTCTATGTGGATGATCGTTTCCTTTCCCAAAATGTAATGCTTCCATTGTCGGCAGGCCTGCACAATGGAATACATCTCTTTGTCATAAGTGGGATACTTCCAGACTGTGTCTGAAAGTGTCTCAGTGTGATATGCCACTGGATGCCCCTGTTGAGTAAGGACTGCCCCAATAGCATTGTCAGAGGCATCTGTCTCAATCTCAAATGGTTGTTGCAACTCTGGTAATATGAGCACTGGTGCAGAGAAGAGGCGATATTTCAACTCTGTGAATGCCTTCTGTTGAGATTCAGACCAAAATAAGTTTTCTTTAGCTCCTTCCTTGGCGACTTGACTCAAGAGCCAAGTGATATGAGAGAATCCCAACATGAGCTTGCAGTAGAAATTGGCAAGACCCAAAAAGTTGCAGAGCTCTATCAAAGTGGTTGGAGCTGGCCAATCCTGTATGACTTGGATCTTGGCTGGATCCACAAGCACCCCCCGTTCATCAATATTGTATCCCAGATACTGAACCTGGGTCATGCCAAAAGTGTATTTATCCAAATTGGCACATAGCTTGTGTTGCCACAGTGTTTAGAGAACCTGTTGGATGTGGTGGAGGTGCTCTTCCCAACTCTGGTTGAAGATCAGGATGTCATCCAAGTATACCACTACAAATGAGTTGGTGAATGGCCACAAGATGTCATCCATCAGCCTCATGAAGGTTTCAGGAGCATTCGTCAACCTGAAAGGTATAACCAACCATTTGAAAAGGCCCTGCATGGTTTTGAAGGCAATCTTCCACACATCAGAGGGTTCGATTGGTACCTGGTGATATCCTGACTTCAAGTCAATATTGCTGAAATATCCCCCCCCACCTTTAGTTGGTACAGAAGTTCATCAATCACTGGGATCAGGTACCTATTTTGTACAGTGAACTTGTTTAGCACGCAATAGTCAATATAGAGTCTCCAAGTCCCATCCTTCTTCTGTACCAACACGATCGGGCTCCCACAGGGGGATGAACTCGCCCAGATGTGACCTTTCTATAGTAGCTCCTGAATCTGCCTCTTGATTTCGTCATTCTCCATAACAGAGTGATGATAGATTGGTCCATTAGGTAGCGACACACCTGGGGTTAGATTGATGAAGTGCTGGACCTGATAGTGTAGAGGCACCCCTATAGGGGAGGTGAAGATGTCCTCATACTCATCCACGCCTTGTCCATCTATTATTGTCATGTGAAGGGGCCCTGTGTAGAGGTCCTGCCCACCGTCTTCTTCTTTATCGGACAGCGTATCATCAAGAAAACAAATTTCCCTGTCTTGGAAATGAGCTTATTGCATTGTTTGGCAATAACCAATGAGATGGCAGTAGGCGGTGCTACCTCCAGTATCTTGTACAACTTATTTCCCAAAGTAACAATAACAGCATGAAGCCCTAAATCATACACAACATGTCACTTCCATAAGTATGGTTAGCCTAATAATACATCAAAAACATCAGGGGAGAAACATCACATAATACCTCATCCGTGAAGGGCTTGATGTTGTATGGAAGGCGGCACTGCTGGCTCAAGCAAAAATCCCGTCCTTGGTGAAGCCACCCGATTGTGTACGTTTGTGGATGTGCTATGGTTGGTAAGCCTAGCCACTTCACGACCTCTGGTGAAATGAGTTTCTTTTGGCTCCCACTATTGAAAATGAACTCTCGTGGGGAACCCTTTACCCACATCTGGGAGTGGAAGAGGCGCTCTTCCTCCTCTGGATCTTCAGGTTCCTCCTTCTGGATCTTCGTGGTGGCAACAGTGGCGTTGGCCTCCACATCGATAATCTTCTTCCCTTTGTCATTCCCCTTATTAGGTTCTGACTCAGAGTTGGAACATGCTTTTGATTCCAAATCCTTTAGCTCAGCCATCAACGACTGCTTGGCCCAACACTCACTTGTGTTGTGAGTGGAGTTCTTATGGAACTCACACCACTTTCCCATGTCCTTCTTCGGCTTCGCAGTGTTGTTATTTGCTTGTAGCTTTAGCGGGTTGTCCTAGAAAACCCTGCCTTGGATTTGTCCTTTGTTTTGTGGTTTGGGGGTACCTTCCCCTTGCTTCAGATTCACAGATCCAAAGTCTCGCTTATTATGTTTAAACTTTTTCCCGTTCTTGACGGCATATCGGTATACCGTGTCGAGCAAGTAGATATTTAGGAACTCCATCTCGTCGTAGATGTAAATGTGTAGGCAGACGTGGTACTTGAGAACCAAATGGTTCTCAGAATCCTTGATACACAACTTCATGCCAAGGGTATGAAAAACATTGGTAAATTTCAGTACATCTTGGTCCCTTCCCTATCGCAATGTTGTCCACTTTATGTATTTATCCTCATAGCTCCCGACAAGGTAGTACTACTCCTTGATGGCATCCCGGAATGAGTTCCAAGTGGGTGTGGCTGAAAAAAAAGAGTTTGTACTTTCATCCTTCTACTCACAGTGGTTTCCCACCAAGCCTTGACGTGGGGGGCTGCTTTGAGAAGTGAAAAAGTGATATTTTCCCGACTCGAAAAATCATGAATAGAAAAATATCCTTCTAGCATATTTAACCATTTATCTACAATGTATGCATCTATCTGACCCTCAAATATGGGAATGTGAAAGTTAATGTGTACCTTAAAGGGTGTGGTGCTTCTAGAGTAGCTGTCGGAAGTAGATGCATCGCCCTTGGGTAGCTGCTAAAGGATCTAGACAAAGTTGTCCATCATCACGTTCCTTTGTCGCTCGAGGGCTTCTTCGAGAAAGATTTTGATAGGATCTCCTACCCCTTCATATTTCTTTTCATCCACCATGGGAGGCCATCGGGATTTTTGAGGTCGGTCTTGCAAAGGTTCGACCAGTTCAAGCCCTAACTCCTTATATCCTGACCTCGTTGGGGACATGCAAATAAAAAACAGAGAAAGAGAAGACCGCTATGATACCAGTGATCCATATTTAAATAGGAACACAACAAATTATAGGTATAACCATAAATACAAAGATGCAGTAGAAATAACACTTCATTTTATTAATATCAAACACCGAAATATTCTTACCAACAGAATGGAAATAAGACTAGCTCAGGCGATGGTAGCTTATCTCTAAGAAGAGATGTGGCAGCTACATGCCTCAGAACTATGTTACAATGAGGCTCAAAGGCCTATTTATTATTGAGAAACAATGGAAAACTATAAACATCCAAAACCTAACCCTAGGAGATGAAGCACCAAAACTGTGGGCCTCGTTTGGGTAAATTGGTACATCAACTTCTAGGGGTCGTAACTTTGGTATACGATCTCTATTTGGCTATCATAATACCTTGTTTCGAAGAAATCAAAGAGAAGGCCGAAAAGAAGAAGGATCTTAGTTTGGGATGTTTTCAATCTCTCCATTTTCCCTAAAAACGCCATTTAGGGCCTCAAAACGGCTCCAGAAGTTCAGGACCCGAAAAACTGCCAAAAATAGTAAATTGTGCTACAATTAAGGAAACCAAAAAACTGAAAGAGACAATGTCGGGGGTCCAAGTGGAATAGGTAGGTGGCCACCAATATCCACCTAGATTAGGGGACTACTTCCATTTAATTGAATTTTGCTACAATAATGGATATCAAGATTCACTAAAGATGCATCCATTTAAAGCTTTATATGACAAGAAGTGCAATGCTCCATTTAGTTGGACAATCCAATAGATGTAGTAGTACTTGGGCTAGAGTTTCTCAATGAAATGGAAGAGAAAATGATCAATATCAAGAAAAATTTAAAGGTATATAGGACAATAAAACAAGTTATGTAGATAAAGGCATGACCCTAAGATAATTTCAAGTTAGGGAGCATGTATTTTGGAAAGTGAAATCAAGGAAAAGTTCTTTGAAGTTAGCAAGATGAATGAAGTTAGCAACTATATAGCCTAGTCCATTTTATATATTATATAAGCTTGCACCTGTTGCATACATGCTTGCACCACATATCACCATAAAAGCGCATAATGTGTTTCATATTTCATTACTAAAAAACTATGTGCATGATCCTAACCATGTCGCTAACTAGGTTTTTATTCAAGTAGAATTGATAAGAGACTTCGAGGTGTAGCCAACACATGTGTTAGGCATCAAGGTCACTAGTGCTCAAGAATAGAGTCATGGAGCATGTAAGGGTATAATGGACCCATTATAACCATAAAGAAGAAACATGGATGCCATAAGTTGTAATGCAAGATGCATACACATATTTATTTTGACAATTTTGTGTAAAAAAGCTATTGTATGTAATGGTGAGGTTCACCAATGATGGTGAAAAGTCTGAGGTAAGGGAATGCAGTACCCCACTTTTTATCCTTATAGTAGTAATGCATAAGTATACACGATGATTGGATAAAATAAAAAAAATGTAATATGTAAAAGGGAACTGTTGAACCTCCATATTAGCACCATTTTAACACACCTTTCCAACACCTTTTGGAGAACCCTTGTTTCATTTTCATACTTCCTTATCACATATTTTCCCCATATTTATGCAATTTTTTTTATCAAGGTACAATTATCTTCTAGTTATGTCACTTTAATGTTTATTCCTATTTACTTAGGAAGGAATTTACCTATTTATGCCAACCTTTGAGAATCCATGAGAATCATTTCTGGTAGGTTCAAGTAGCTCGTCTTGAAGTAAAAATAAAGGATAACTACTACAATACCATCTTATGTCGCTACAACACTTTTAGGTTACAACAACACCATAGGCACCTCCATTTTTCAACTCTAACTTTTTCAATACAGCTAAAGAGATGGTGATACAATTACCACTACTACAACATGACTACACGTAGAAGTTGCAACTCCAACTACTGCAACACAATAGAGCATGATGTTTCAACTACATGGTTGCAACATGACAAATAGGTATTGTAACACACCTAAACCTAATGTTGTAACATGCCAATAGTTAACCATTAAGAAGAATTAATGCCACTTAGACAACTAGAACAATGAAACTCCATCTAGCCTCCTTCTAAATAGTTGTCATTAACAAATTGTAGGTTGAACATTTTGTCACCTAATGGAGAAAGTGACAGAGTTTTTTCACTGTTAGAAAGGAAAGCCTAACCACAACAGAATATTGACAAATTGCCACTTGTCACAATAGCTAAAGGAGTCAACATTTATATGATCCTTTCTACCTTTTGGTGAATTACTATAAGTAGGAAGATCCACCTTGAAATCTAAAGATTCTCATTATTTTCCTTCTTTCTCTTAATCCAAATAAGACTATGGTGTGGGAGGGAGATGGATGAAATAATTGTATTTTTTTTTTTGAATTTTTATTAATACAAAGATCGTGGTTTTTTTCCATTTCTTATTCTTCATGCAGATCTTTTTTGCTAGTTCGTTTATTTTCTTTTATAAACAATGCCTCGCCCAAGAAGGTAACCCCCCTCCTTATTCAGGTACTATTTGTGACCATATAGATTAGCTCCTAGATTCATTTATATTCATGTAACTTGTGTTATTTATATTGTTGCAACTAACTACTCCAATAAATG
Organism: Pinus tabuliformis; assembly: GCA_031772625.1. NCBI lineage: Eukaryota > Viridiplantae > Streptophyta > Pinopsida > Pinales > Pinaceae > Pinus > Pinus tabuliformis. Next base: position 1,882,286,248 of record CM062816.1, on the reverse strand, counting down.
GCTCTGTGTATGTATATTGTTACAACTCACTAATATGATAAATTGCTCTATTTATGTATATTGTTGCAACTCACTAATTGGATAAATGATTTGTTCCTCTATATTGTCAATTGTACTGTTAAGTAATTCTATTTATTTATATTTTTGCAATTCATAATTCTAAATAGGTAACTTACTATCTTTTCTAAGGATTATATTACAGTACCGTATTTTCTATATATCTAATGTTGTATTTAATTTATTTGGTTGGATTGGATTATGTATATTGTAGTTTATTAGAATTCTACCATTGCATATGCAACTTTGTTCCAAGGATCAGGATCACCATAAACCTTGAGCAAGTCAACACTTTACTACTTGTGTGATTTATTTCTTCCTATGTGGATTGTTCTACCAGGGCTGGGGGTTACAGTGTTCAAATTACTATGTCCACTAGGTAAATGTATGTAATTTAAATTTTGTAAGTGTGACCTTCAATTTCCTATAAGTGTGGTTTTATTTTCTTAGTGACTTGTAAAAGACATTAATATCTTTCACTAAAATTCTCATCTAGGATACTACAATCTCAATGACACTTTATAGTATTGTATCGACATATACATTGCATGGAAATTAACAAGTTCCATATGAGCTCTATGTTGATCATTAAATGTGTATTTTCTCATTTCTCTACTAAGTACTTAGGGGGTAGTTGAAGAACCTGTCATTTTTCTAGGGAATTGTGAATAATGAAATCATTGTTTTATTGTTTTATTTAGTCAACAAATTTCGTTAAAGTAATTGGTGTGATGTGTTTTATTCATGTGTTTATTTTTTAGTAATTTTCTTTAGAATGAATTTATTTTCAATTTTCCATGAATAGAGCTAGAGACCACTAAGGGAGATTCATTATCTCCACCAAAAATCCACATAAGACTATTAGTGCAGGAAATTTTCAAGAGGAGAAAGGACATGATCAAGTCAATTATTTAAATCCAATAGGAAGCTCTCTTTCCAATAAGAAACATGAACCCTTTTTTCAGGTACCTGAAATCGCACAAGATTCATCCTCTACAAAAACAAAAAACAAGTTCCCTGAATTTATAGTAAATGAGTAGTCTCATTCGAAAGAACCTATGAGCTAGATTGTATGATAATAAGAAAATAAATCATGAGAAGTAGGATAGAAATCATGGTGGGATGACTACAAAATAGGTGAAAGAAAGGGATTAAATGTCCAAAAGGATCTAAAGGAAGACAATATTATTCATAAGTCTCTGTCCTTAACCTAATTTGATTATTATTCCTTAATCCTTGTGATTATTCTTTGGAAGGGAAACATGTACTTCCCAGGAAGACACGTGGTTTATTTGTTAGCATGTAAATATACTCCATGTTCTTGGGCATAGAAGAGCTAATTCACATGGAATCTTTCAAATGTTTTTCTCTCTAATAAAAGGATCCAATATTACTATTGTTACACTTATGGAAAATGTATTCCCTCAAAGTATGTTGAAATTGTGACTATGTGTAAGGGAAATCATTGTCATTGAGGAAAATTTATTAAATTTGATAATCTTGACAATTCCTAATAGTGATATTTCATTGCTAATCTATGCTCGAGTTATACAAGGAAGTGAAATAAATTAATGGACTCAATGGTAGAGAAGGGGATCCCATGACTTAGGATGCGCAGGTTAATGGGGGGAATGGATTGTGGATTGGGATAGTTATAAGAGTTTGCACATATTGAATTCAAGAAATTAGGTTATGTGAAAATAAATATATCCAATCATAAATAGATTCATCCTTGTGTATTCATAGCCTCAATTCAAGAGTGACCTCTATTGCAAAGAAGTCCAATGCAACATAGAGCCTATGGTTGGGTTGAACTTTTTCCTTCTATGACTAGTTGGTGATCAATTTACAAAAACATAAATGTTTATGATTTTTTTATGAATATGTTGAACTATTGTTGTTTATGTTATGAATTGAATTAGTTCTTAGTTTCTTAAATTCTATTTGCATGCTTAATTCTACATTTGTAACAATGGTGTCATTTTACACAAAATGATTAATTAGGTTTGTAGAAGTTTGCATTGTCATGTATGCATGAGTTAATTAATTAATTAATTAGTAGTAATACAATAGGAAATTGGTATCAAATAAAGAAGTTATTCAATTTGGTGGTTTAAGTAAGTATCCTCTATCCTCAACAATGAATAAATGATATTGGGTATGTTACATTCTAATACCAATACAATAGTGGAAGGCCCATGTGTCACATTATTTCTTGACTTGTGCTATATCTCCACTCACCCCTCCTCTCTTTCCAACTGTTGGGCATGGAATCCCCCTGCAACATATTTTGGGGCTGAAAGCCCAGGTGTTGAGTAATATTATTGTAAATCTACGCGAATTGTGGGCGCGTAATTTATGATATAGTCATAGGGTTGTGTGCCCTAATTTTTGAATGTAATGTCGGCCTACCCATGGTCCGCGGACCATGGGATTGTATAAATAGAGCGAACCTCTAAGAGTAAAAGTTAGTCAGGTTAGGACAAAAGGAAGAGTGAAGTATGAGATAGAAGTACAGAGCAAGTGTCTAAGTGTGTCTTGGGTCATAGTAGTAGGAAAAGGCTCTGTAGCTAAGTGCGCAAAGGCCTATTATAGTTTGCACCTGAGTGTGCATACCCCTACAGCTGAGTGCACAGGGCGGAATAGAGTCTGTAACCAAAGGGAAAGAATAATAAAGAGAAGTTTTATCTGAATTACGTGTATCTGTCTTGGGTTATTATCTATTGGATATGAATTGCAATTATATTGTTTATTTACTTCGCGCACTTGTATGAATTGTGAATAATTTTAAGTATAACTAAAGGCATACAAATAAGCTAAGTTAATCAAATCAGATAAGATTACTAGTTAGGACTTGGGTAATAACATTATTCGGCCCCCGAGTAAAGTTGCGCGAAGTCAACATCTCAGGCTGCAAGGTACGGGTAAGTGTGCGTAGCAACGTGCCCATAGGGTTGAACCGCAGACGACTTGAAAACATCAGACATCTCCAAGGTGCGGAAACCTCATTCTAGCACCCTCCCATACTACCTCAAGTGAGACCTCAGTTCGCGCTCTGTAGACTATTGCCGAAAGGGCCAATAGTACTGGGATTTGTTTGGCTAAATCACCTTTGAACCTGAGTCAGGCCACAACAATACAAAAAATGGTTCCGTTGCTGGCACCGAGATCTACATGAGGTATGTCTAATTTCATGTCACTGGAATCTGACGAAGAAAGAAATTGAAGGGTGGTTGGATAGAAAAATTCACAAGTTAGCGGCACAGGAAAATAAGAATTTGTGAGTATCAAAGGAACAGTAGTTATATCACTATTTATATACTGAAATCCATGATATTTTCTTTGCATCCTTTCCATCTAAATTGTACGAGTGGATCACGAAACTAGCAGACAGTCACGGAAGGTCTAGGCTTGACAAACCGATTGTGTGGACTCCCGAATTAGTGCACAAACTAGAAGCATCGAAAGAGAAGATCATGCGCACTGTGGACCATTGGCTCGATCGAATTATAGGATGGTTTATCACCGAGTTCACGGTAGATACAACCATCAACTACAGTGAGGAGGAACGACGCTTCCTTACGGGACCGTGAGGTAAGTACATTAAATTGTTGAGCACTTGGATTAAAATGTTGTTGTGTGAAAAGCATGTTATGCGAATAAATTGATGTTTTGGACTACGCGAAGTGGGAGGATTTATAGAAATGAAGGTAGCACAGAGATAGAAAATAGTCCCTTGATTTCACCGCAGCGAGAAAGTGAAGAAGAGCTCGCGAAAGTTTCTTAGAGAAGCACGATCAGTCTGATAAGGCAGCAAATTCCGCCCATACCACCTCCACCATTGCCACCACCAATCTCACCAACGTCACCTCCATCTCCACCTACACCACCTCCGCCACCACCACAGTTCAATATGGCGACTGCGATAAAATTTCTTGTATTCAAAGGAGTAGGGAATGAAGATCCAAACCAATTTTGGTTCGTGGTAAAGGCTATATGGGAAGCACAAGGAGTTGTGGATGATAATATAAAGAAGGCAATGTTGGTAATCATGTTGCGGGATCACGTGCTAACATGGTACATTAAGCATTCTAATGACCATCCAAACGTGGGGATCATAGATATCCAGGTTGCACTGGACAGATAATTTAGCAGGCCAAAGTTGGAGACACAATCAATTATCGGGTTTAAGGAAACTACGATGCTTCCAGGTGCGACCCCATGGGATCTGGATCAGAGACTGAAGAGTATGATTCATGAAGCCAACATGACCTTGATATATGGACAGCACCGTGCATGGTTTGTAGTGTCACTAACGCCGCATTTGAGGATGGCGCTGTCACAGCAAAAGTTATCCACCCACGCCGAGACTTTGGAGATTGCAATGAGACTGCACGAGACTCCAATACATGATCCTGGCCTGGGAGTTCAACAAATCCACGCGTAACTGCAAAATTTTTGTCTGGAAATGCAGAGTTTGAAACAGGATAGGACGACTCACCCAGAAGTGCATGAGGAAGTAGGGTGCATAAAATGCAAAGGCTAGGGGCATGACAAGGACCATTGTCCAGTTTTTTCAAATTACTTAGCGGGAGGAGGGTCAATGCCCTTAAGACTATAGGCACAAGCAGGATCAAGCACAACACCTGCATTATGGTGCATGGTTTGTCAGATAGGAGGAAAAAACACTACAGATAATTGTCACCTATTACAGAAGTATATGCAGATGTCCCAACAATTGTTCTGTAATTTCTGCAGGTCAGTAGGTCATGATGAGCACACCTGCAGAATTTATGAGTTGATGATGGATCATACTCCTGCCTGCAGAGTGCAAACCAAAACACGAGCCCTTGATCCAAATGCAGGGATGGCACACGCTGGATTTCAGGGGCGCGGACAAGGTCGAGGAGGAATGGGACCGGGAAGGGGTCGCGGACAACTGATTTGTTACAATTGTGGAGGGGTAGGGAATTATGCCCGCTATTGTACAAATATCACGAGAGCATCATGTTTATATTGTACTCAGTTTGATCATGAGACGGAGGACTACCCTACACTGATAGCGAGGCTGTGCGATAAAGGGACACTCCAGCAACCCCTAACTAAGAATTTGCAAATGATGAGGTTTGAGCCGTGTGAAGAGGACCCGAATGTAAACATAGTGCTTTGAAGAGGTATCACGATAGGGGATGACAAAGGTAAGCAGCCTGAAGAAAGTGCGTGGGTTCACAAGGCTCCTACAAAGGAACCTGAACTTGATTTGGATTGTACGAAGGAGACATTCATGGAAGCTAAGAAGAGCTTCACGGAGGCCTCCACTTCAGGTAGTAAGGATCAACTAGAACCAGGGATGGATCCTTAAATGCTCGCTACCTTTCTGGAGACATGCATGAAACTGCTACGTGACAACAAAGCGGTGAAGGGACTCCAGGAACTTATCACTAGGTGCGCTGGGTCAAGAGAACCAAGCATAGTCCAGAAACTTGGAAAGCATGCATTTCGAATAGGAAGGGAAATGAGATTGATTGCACAAATCGGGCAATATGAAATGGATCAAATAATTCTGGATCTAGGAACGGACGTGAATGTGCTACCAAAACAGACATGGGAGTGCATGGGTAGGCCCGCGTTGCAATGGTCCCCTATTCAATTACAAATGGTGAACCAACAGAAGATCCTACCGATGGGAATATTGTAGAGAATAACAGTAGACATCGAAGGTGTGAGCGCACTTGCATATTTTGAGGTGATAGAGATTGTAGATGACAACAATCCCTATCCTACGCTACTGGGAATAGATTGGGCCACTGATATGAACGGATTCCTAAATCTGAAGAAGCGCAAAATGATTTTTGAGAAAACGTCACTGTGCTTAGTGGTATCGTTAGACCCTGTGGGAGGATCGCGCTACACAGAGCCAGTGCGCGACAACAAAAGTGACAATGAGCTAGACTGTATCTATAGGATAACCACTTGGGAACAGGATTGGGTGAATCCAATAGTCAGATGGCAGAATTTCATGGGAGTACGAAAGCTCCTGCGGATTAGATTCGGATGAGGAAACAGAACGATGGGAGAACTGGTTACACGAGGTAACCACACTCAATTGCAACATGATGGTAATATCACTATGCTACCTAACAATAGAGGCAAGGGATCTACCTATGTGTGATGGGTTAACAGTGGTGGATGAATTCCTGACAAATTTGAAAGAGAAGTGTCGAAACAACAGCATTTTGACACTCTGAAATGGGAATTGTGCACTACGCCCAAAAGGTGGTGGGGTACGCATCAGAGAAGCTTTGAGGACTGACGTGAATGCCGAAATAGGATGCGCTTACGATTTGGGAAGCCTTAGAGGAGGATGGAAGTCAGGGAGGATGTGACCACCTTTCCATATCGGTATAGGTATATGGTACGCAACCTGCATGAATGCACACTACTCTCACGATAGGAAACAGGAACAACAAGCAAAAGAAAGCAGGACAATTGTGTGAATGGCGAAGTATGATACAACCTAGTGCGCCAAAAATCATTCACGGGGAAGCCTTTGACAAGGTGTGTGAAGTGTTGAACAGGGTCCACCATTTGAGATGCACTGACTGGGACCTGCGTGTACTGGCTATTTGATGGGCCTATAGGACCATGTGTCAAACCTTGACTGTGAGAGCAGTTTCGAAGCCGAAGTATGAAACCAGGGCTGAAATCCCTGTGGAGCATGCAATGCTGAGTCCACTCGTAACAAAACTCGTAGATATGATGGTCCGTGCATACTGGAACGAAGAAATAACACAACTATGCGAAACAGAACATATAAGACTTAAGGAAGAAATCTGACGGGGAAATTTTAGACTTCACAAACTCGAAAAAGACCGGGTATGGCTAAGGGAGAAAAGCTCTTTAATGGACATGGAGGTCAAGAAGCTGGAAAATGAAATAAAGGAAGAATTTCTCGTCAAAAAGCTGAGGATGGCACAGCAAGGTGCATACGATCATACTAACGAGTTGGAGGACTATCATCGTGGACTGGTTAGTCTTTTGCCATGGCTGGGACTGCATATCACCAAATAAGGTAGCACATTGCTAATAGGAGAGTACATGATGCCGATCATCACAGTGGAAGATGGGGATTCTCCGTGAACCATGCTGAAGGACGGGATGGAGCCCGACAAGGGTGGTGTGACCACCTGAATAGCCATAGGGAGAACAGTCTTAGCGCTCCAAGCAGTTGAAAGGGAGCACAGGACTATAAAATATTTTGCATGGGAGATGCATGATATTGGAGAGGCACGCAAAATCATAACTTCACAAGGTTCGTGACCACGCATGGAGGATTGTGCTACCACACGAGTTGGCTGGGAAGTGACTGTTAGTGTCACTATTCATGATTGGATGTTTGATTTGAGGCCAAATGGAGTAGGCGACGAGCATTTAAGACATGAGTTATGGGCAAGATTTGGGAAAATATGCTGCCAAGAAAGCATTAATGGCCCGAAATTTGGGGGAACGGTCGAATTCAAATTTGGAAGGTGCTATAAAACTCACAGGGCTAGCCAGCGAACAACACTTGGTCATTTGAGAATTGAGCGTTTGAGTAGAGCATAGAGTGTTGAGATCCGAGCGATAATTGAGCCCCTAAGTTCACGAGAGACAAAATACAGCCCAAAGAGGATGACGGCCACTAAGGATGGGTTAGGAATTGAGGAGGTAACTGTCGGCGAGGCCGTGTAGACCCACATGGTGGAGGATGTTCCAGAAGGTGCTGGGGTGGTAACAGAAATCCCCAAATCACCACGAACACTGAGGCCCAAGAAGGATAAACAAGCAATGGGGCCAGTACGCATGTCCCCAAGGAATCTACGGCACAAACTATCCATGGAAGAGAAGGGGAAGGCAGTCACAATAGAAATCGACGAGGAAGAAGAAGACTTGCAGGCCCTGATTGCTGCAGCAGAGGAAGAAGAAGACATGGAGGAGGATATCCAACCGTTGCGCTCTGCAACAAAAATGCCAGCATATGTCCCTCCGTGGAAAGGGAAAACCAAGGTGCCAAAGAGCTTGGACGAAATGAAAAGCTCGCTCCAAACCCCTCTCCTCCCCAACGACATTGTATTTGAGGGTGCACACCTAGGCCACATGCTAACCATGAAATTTGAAGACTGGGCCTCGCTGACAGCGAGAAGTTTCCACACCTAGAGACTAGGAATTTGATGAAGCAGAACATCGAGGGTGCAGTGATAACGTTAAAGCTACGGAAATGGTTGCGTGGTGTGGAAAAGGCTGGGTTGCTGCATTTATTATGGATACCACATTTCCACCATGAGCCCATCACCATTTTCGTCATCGGGCAGCTACTCTGCTTGGTGCATGAGGGGTATCTATGGCTAGAGGAACCTATTCCCATCACAACAGACCTCATTCACTAGATTTCTCAGCTCCCCTGTAAAGGAACAGACCCCGGGACTATAGCCGGAAAAGGTAGTGATTTGGCTCTCGCGAAAGCCACGAAGGCAAAGTATAAGCTGGAGAAGAAGAAGAGGGGTTACGTCATCTCTAGCATCAAATACAAAGGGGTGTGCGTAGCAACCCAAATCCTGGCTAGCAACGTGATGAGGAACTGTCACGCTCATGAGGTACTGGTGCCGATGGTTGTGTTGGCCGAGCAGTGCACGGAGGGGGTTCAATTCAACTGGGTCGAATTCCTCTGTGAAGAATTTTTGACAAACTGTTACGAAGCCCAAGAGTAGGGTAAGACCTTCCACTACATGTGGTTGCTCTTATCCATATTGCTGGTAGCGGGAGAACTGTCTTTTAGGGGCGAATGTTCGCCCTTTGACAAAATTAAAGGGTTTTAAATTTTTAGTGGGCGAATATTTTGTATCATAGTACATCTTTACAAATCACCTCAAATAGCCCACCTTATTTTAAGGGAGAGGGTAAAAAAGGTAAATTTAGCCCTTGAAATTAGGAGTTACAACCTTCCATTCGCCCATTTTCAAGAATAGGTTTTATTTAAGTGAATCCTATGGGCCAAAGGCCCAAATACCGTATTTATAAAAGATGTATGGTAAATTAATAAAAATATAAATGAATGAGAGGTATGGTAAATAAATAAAGCAGTTTTTATATTTACTCCATAACTCACCTTATATACATGCAAGGGTGTAAACAAATAAAAATATAAGTAAAGTGGAGGTATGGTAAATAAATAAAACGTCTTTTTATACTTACTCAAAAGGTATGGTAAATAAATAAAAATATAAATAAACTAGATGCATGGTAAATAAATAAAACCTCTTTTTATATTTAGTCCATAACCCTATTTATTTACTCCATAAACCTCTTTTTATTTAACTGAATCCTATGGGGCAAATACCATATTTGTAAAAGAGATATCGTAAATTAATAAAAATATAAATAAGCGAGAGGTATGGTAAACAAATAAAACATTTTTTTATATTTACTCCATAAGTCACCTTGTATTTATGAATGGTATGGTAAATTAATAAAAATATAAATAAACGAGAGGTATGGTAAACAAATAAAACATTTTTTTATAGTTACTCCATAAGTCACCTTATATTTATACTATGGGACAAATACCATGGACTAGATTGTTATTAATACCATGCAAAAAAACATTATTAACCCTAATATTAGTATTAATAAAAATAAAAATGGCACATGGTATTGACCCATGGTATTCACCAAAAAGGCACATGTTATTGACCCATGGTATTCACCAAAATGGCACATGGTATTGACCCATGGTATTCACTTGGAATGTATCCTATTTAAATGGGGGAATTAAAACAGCATAGATCCATCTTTACTCTGGATCTACTAACCCCTCAGAGGTATCAATATCGTGATATGCAAACTAGCATAGAGTGAAAAAATATTTGATCCGATCAAGAGTAAAAATGGATGTTGTAATTTAATGTATGTTAAACATTTTAGCTTGGTTAAAATAAAAAATAAAATAAAAATCAACTATTAATTTTATTAATTTCTATAAATTACTAATAGTAATTTTTAAGCTCTAGGTTTATGATAACCCATGGTATTGACCCATGGTATTCATGTGAGAATAGACTATTTAAAGGGGAAATTCTATCTTAGATCCATCTTAATTCTGGGTCTACCAAGTGCTCAGAGGGATAAATATATTTCATCCCCCTAAGAGTGGTAGATGTGGAGTTAAGATGGATATAGGTTGGTTTTTATGATAATGAAGATATTAAATAGACTTAGGAAATTATATTGTAAAAACATCTTAAGGTGAATGGTTAAAGCATAGACATTGGACAAGTATATTTGTATACTTCTGTTTTAAACTGAAACAAATCCAGGGCTAAAAGGAATGGATTGATTGCACTAGTCATCCTTCTATAACTTTCCAACATATGCTGGAGTAAACAGATTGTAATTTGGGTAATTTTTCTAATTGCAAACGGGAACATACTTGTGTATTGGCAAGGTGGTTACGAGGTACCTAGAAGTGGAGTAAACAGATTGCAATTTGGGTAATTTTTCTAATTGCAAACAGGAACATACTTGTGTATTGGCAGGGTCGTTACGAGGTCCCTAGAAGTGATGAATTTGAATTTTTCTTGGTTTAATATATAGTATTAGGTGTTTTCTCATGCTTTTTGTGAATGGCACAGGTGAATTTTATCCTACACCCACTAGGTTATCGATATTTAATTTTGGTAATTTTGATTTCAAAAGATATTTTAAAGAAATGCAATGATTTCATTTGTGTATTCAATAAACACAAGATTTTATAATTGAGTAAAATATTCGCCATGCCTGGTGAGAGATTCGCCAAAAAATTATATATACATATCATATTATTGATAAAATCGCCTTCCATTTTTCCTATATACCATGGAGATTCGCCCATTTATTATACATGTAAATTTAGGGGGGTTCTTAAAATTTTCCATGGAGGACAGTCAGTTTCCCCACATTGACAAAGAGTTACTAGAGGTCGCGAAGTACTCTTTGCTCTGGGCCACCAAGGACATGAAATGGGTTCGCGACATCAAAATTTTCTAGGTGCTCATGGAGGTGAGTATCTAGATGTGGATCAATAGGAGGCCGTGCCTGTCACCTACGGTGTACAATAATCTAAACAGTTTTGTAGAGTTTAAAGCTGATATGCACAAAATTTATATGAGGGCGCGAAAGGATCCAGCGAAGCAGTGGACGAAGCTATCGTTTGTAGCCACTAACGACGCGAATTTTACTATCTTGGAGAAATGGCCTCCTGAATGGCACACTCCAACCCTTGTAGAACTAGAGAAGGCAGCAGCCCAGAAGAAAAAAGACAATGCTAAGATGCGCATCACTCAATTAGTAGAGAAAAGATGGAACAAAAAAGCAGTGACTGAGGAAGAGGCAGCACGAGAAGCCATCGAAGAAATGACAGCAGTGCAGGCAGCAGAGGCAACAACAACACAGGAAGATGAGGGCCAAGCAACATCCTCAGGAGAGGAGGCAGATGAACTAGAAACAATAGAAGGGAGAGCGGACCTGGGGGCAGCGTCCACTGAGTTAAAGCGTCCGCACATTGCTGAAAGATCAGGCCCAAGGAAGAAGGTCAAGACCTCAAGGTTGGCCATTGACCCGATCACCTTAACCGAAGGTGATCTCCATGACATCAGTGAGACGGTTCATGATGTCACAGGTGAAGCACTTCAAGAGTTCATGCAGGAGCATCAGACTGTGTTGGGGGCCCTTAGGTCACAACTACAAGAGTTATAGGTATGAACCCCTTAGGAAGGTACCTTGTTAACACACGTCGCAATAGGAACTTCAGCAGCAAAGCAGATGTTGTAGGCAAGGATGGCGAACACAATAGTGTTGCTGGAGGGAGCTCTAGCGTTGGCAAATGCAATGGATCAATTGTCAATTAGCATGATAAAAGGCCTTGGCCTTAATCTAGCTACCCTTCTCCGAGAAACATTGTACCAGTTACAGGATGGGATAAAAGTAGAACTGCGGGTCAGGGAGAGTCATGCAATCCAAGTTCTTAGCGAGTAGAAAATTAACATAGAATAGCTCAGCTTGCAACGCTATGAATTGGTGTCGCCAAATCAATAGTTGGTGCAGACAATAGATGACGCTTGCCGACACGTTCCGGAGTTGGTCATCACAGCAGATCTACCAGTAGAAGTGTAGATCCATAGTTTGGCAAGTGGAGTCCGCGAAACGAGAGAAGAGATGACGAAGGTTAAGCTGGAGTTGAATCTTCAGATCGTCGAGCTGGGGTTGAAGGCGTAGCCTTCCACTCCCCCAGAAGTCCGAGAACAATGTGCCAGCGCTATTACAGCAGGGTTGGAAGGAATTGGAGGTGCAGTGTGTGACCGTACAAATATGTTGGAACAGGACCTTGAGGTCCTCATGACTTTGCAGGAGGACCCCAACATCCAGCGGCTGGAGACAGAGGCGAACAAACTCCAGCAGTAGTATGAGAGAATCAGAGGAACCGCAAAGATAGTAGTCCTCACACAGCAACTTGCGAGGATGCAGCAAGCCAAGGCATTAAAGGATCAGGTGGACGCAATGCGCCATAAGGAAGTAGTTCTCAAAGCGTGCATTCAGCCATGGATTGATAAGGCCTTCACAATCATGACGAATATTGAAGGGAAGCTTGCGCAAATTCAGGGGATGCATGTACATATACAAGGCAGCATGCCAGAAACAGAGGTCTCAAAAGAACGGATGCAGCAGGATCAGCAAGCAGTAGCTCAGTGCGCTACCGACATCAGCACCATTCGAGATCAATTGGAGGGACTCCACGCCAAGATCGTTGTTCCGACCGAGTGACTCAAGGGCAAGTCACGATGTTTGTGTTGGGGGCCTATTGGGCATGGGATCCCCCCACAACATGTTTTGGGGCTCAAAGCCCAAGTGTTGAGTAATATTATTATAAAGCTCCGTGAATTGTGGGCATGGAATGTATGATAGAGTCATAGGGTTGTCCGCCCTAAGTTTTGAATGTAATGTCGGCCTACCCATGGTCTGTAAACCATGGGATTATATAAAGAGAGCAAAGCTCTAAGTGTAAAAGTTAGTTAGGTTAAGGAAAAAGGAAGAGCGAAGTATGAGATAGAAGTACAAAGCAAGTGTCTAAGTGTATTTTGGGTCATAGTAGTAGGAAAATGCTCTGTAGTTGAGTGTGCAGAGACCTAGTAGAGTCCGTAGAATAGAGTCTATAACCAAAGGGAAAGAATAATAAAGAGAAGTTTTATATGAATTACGTGTTTCTGTCTTGGATTATTATCTGTTGGATATGAATTGCAATTATATTGTTTATTTATTGCATGCACTTGTATGAATTGTGAATATTGTTAAGTATAACTGAAAGCATACAAATAAGCTAAGTTAATCAAATCAGATAGGATTAATAGTAAGGACTTGGGTAATAACATTGTTCGGCCCCCGAGTAAGGCTGCGCGAAGGCAACATCTCAGGCTGCAAGGTATGGGTAAGTGCGCATAGCGACGTCCACACAGGGTCGAACCGCGAACCTCTTGAAAACATTAGACATCTCCATGGTGCGGAAACCTGGTTCTAGCACCCTCCCATACTACTTCGAGTGAGACCTCATTCCACACTCCACGGACTGTTTCCAAAAGGGCTAGTAGTACCGAGATTTTTTTGGCTAAATCACATCTGAACCTGGGTCAGGCCCCAACAAGCCAACACCAACATGAAAGGTAACTTTCAGTGGCTTCATAATATACCCACATTCACTTTTTTCTCTACCTTAATAACTCTTATTATTGATCTAAATTTTTTTGTGACCAACATGATATTTTACATCACCTCCTATGGACCTTTCATGGACTAAACTTTAGATAAGAATAAATTATGAGTCATCATCAAAGAGTATCAAAGGGATATATTCATTTTCCATTTCAAGTGTGGAATGACTTACTAGACAATAGAAGGGTATTATTTTTTTGCATTAATTCACCTAGAATTGGTTAAAAAGGGAAACAATGTTTTGTTTTCCAACTAGGTAGGGCTAACACACCAAAACTGGGACTTTGTTGCTAGTTGGAATTCATATTAACATTTTTTCATATCATACTATCCCCCCATATGTTCAAGATAATTGTTGAAGTCAAATTTCCTAACAACCTCTTGTTGGCCAATCATCAAAATCAATTTGGCCTTCTTTGACTCATTTGTAGCACCAAAGATTTCAGAATTTGGTTAGGACATCCCTAGATTAAGCTTGGGCTATAAAAACTACCATACTATCAAAGAATATCTGATGCTTATCATTTCATAATTTCAAAAAGGGAATATAGCTTTATTTTTTTTAATGTTGACCCCTTTCACTAGTTAGTAGACATGTCTCATTTGAGTTGGGGTTTAAATACAAACTAGTAGGAAATATGAAGTAATTTGAAAAAGGAAGGCAATTGCACTATATATTTATTAGGATAATATATCTAATGGGGCCTAATTTTCCCAATTATGAGTTTGTATGCCTAATTTAGGATGTAGATATTGCACATCTCCTAGGGGAGAAATTTCATTATTATGAATTTAGTGTTTAGTTTATATTCTAAATCATGGTCGAAAGAGAACATAGACCCAATGATTACGTATATGGTTTTAAATATATTTCTAATGTTATTTTATATGCTTGGTTTCAATGTTGAGTTGTTAAAAATGATCTTTCATAATATCATGACTAATTTCAGGGAAGAGAATTGATAGTAGAGGTTTAAAGTTTAATAAGTATTATTTCTTTACACCAAAATAGATACTCTAGAAATTTCACATTGTATCTCACTTTAAGATATTTCCCACCACAAATTATTTTTGTCATTCCATACTTAAATGACTCATTCAGGGCCTTTCCAAATAAAGAAGTTTAAGGGGGGTGTTTGAGCAACTTATATGGTAGAAACCTTGCGTAGGGAAATCAAGTGTTTGTAACATGGAATCAACTTTTTTTATTGACAGAATTAAATTAAACATTGATACCTTCCAGATGATACCAAATGTTCTTTATTTTAGTACTATATGGATAGGTAACAACCTTCAAAAGACAAGGTACTTGTGGGCCCCATTGGTAGAACAATGTTTAGAATTAGATGTTTCCATGTTAAAAATATCATCTTTCAATTGTTGGATTAGGTTTCCAAAAAATTAATTGAGTGATTTTTCATGCGATATTTCCAAAAGTGTTATCCACATCTCATTCTTCCTTCATATGGCCCTAATTCAATCTTTATAAGTATAAGGAAAAGTCAGTGGAAAATAGGAGAAAACATTAAACATCAATTATGCCATTCTTTTTTATATTAAATAATATACATAAATAAATAAAAAGAAATTTTTAAAAATTGTGGATAACTCATGCATAATTTAGTATTTGAAACTCGTAAAAGAAAAGATAAAAGTTTTAAATAAGAAGTTCCTTTATTCACAGACTCATTTTTTCCCTTCATAGTTCATTGATTAATGAAGTCATGTTCAAGTGTATCTTAGGGCAACCATTTCAGGTGATTTGTGATTTGTTTAGGTAAACCATTTTTTTATAAATTAATAGTTAAATTATTGTTGGTACATTCACATTCTCTAGTTCATGTCTTATGAGTATGATTTCTCTAGCTCATCATTTGTGCCTTAATATTTTTGTCAATGCATGTTTTATTTTTTATCATGATTTTTATTTTTAAGTCTTTATGGGGGTGGTATTTAAAACCCATTAGGAACCTAGTCTAATCCCCCATAATCCCCTTTCCTTTTCAACCTATTACGATTTACACATCAATCTATAGTCCTCACACTTCTTCCATATTTTATGGCCATTTCCCACCTCTTGATCCCCATTGCCCATGCCCTCCCCAAGCCCTTCACTCTCCCTTCCTAACACCATTTAATTCGTTTATGTACATATCCTTGACCTTATTCCTTCACAACCATAACCCATCATGTATTCAAGCCTTCCCTCTCATCCCCCTCTTTCCACATTAGCACCTCTCACCTTTGGGTTTTAATCCCCATCCCCATTCTCAATAATACCCTTAACTCTATCTCCCTTTCCCTCTCTAATATGGAATATATAAATAAAAATGAAGGAATAAATAAAAATGGATATAGACAAATATATTTTATAGAGATCCCACTAATACGAACTAGATATAATGGTGGTAGGTCATCTCTAAAGAGAGATGTGTTACTTATGCTAATTCACAAGAAGACATTAAAAAAGGCCAAAATTTTGTCATAGCATAAATTATGAATAACCAATATGAAAAAAATCTTATATATCAAAAAAACTAACCCCTAAGAGATGACGTTGAAAAAGGAATGCAAGCTTTATGAATGCTATTTGATACATCAATCTCCCACGGGTGTAACTTTTGCATACAAACTATGTTCATGATGTTTCTTAGAAAATTACAATTCTTTATCCATGTTGTATGTGTTTGGTAGACCAAATAATATCAAATTTCTTAGCTTATGTTTGCTGCTAAAAGTTGCAAGGAAAATACTAAAAAAGGCACTAAAATTTTGGGACATAAAAAACTATAGTAAAATTGAATGTATGTCACTGTAACCATTCTAAGTTAGTGATATATGTGGGTGGCCATTGATTCCAACTTGGATTTAAACACCATTTAGGATTCAATGTCTCCATTATGTCAATCTCCTTTATCAAATTGATAAACTTATGTTAAGTGAGACTCCTAGTGAGTTACTTTACTTGGAGAAGGAGATGCCCTACTTTAGTGACCCGATAGAGTTGGATGTTTTAGTAGAAAGTTGTGTTCATTTTAGTGTCCATGATATTTTGAACTATCACCTTCTCAATTAATTCAAAATTTATTCTTGTAGGGACCAAGTGCTCATCCACCTCTATTTAAATATTTATTCTTGGAGGGTCAAGTGCTCATCCACCTCCAATTCAATATTTATTCTTGTAGGGAAAAGTTCCCATCGACCTAAAATGTGTGCAAGAGGCATGGAAGATATGGTTGAAGAAACCCGATATTAAACAAAATGTGTATTTCATGGAAAGGGGGAATATTTAATTCAAAAGAATTCTCACCCACAACATTAGTGATGGTATAAGGCCCATATCGGAGTGGAAAGGGATTTTTATGGGGTCCTATGAAGCACTCTTTTTACAAATGAAACCATACCTTATATCCCACATAAAATTTGTGTGGAACTTGATGTTGATTATGGAATTTATTGTACTTAGCATTGTCAACTCATAGAATATCATGAATTCTTATTAGATGTGTTGGATCCATCCAAAACATTCCACTTCTATATCATCCTCAGTATAAGTATGCAACAATTATTAATATATTTATGAAATGGGTATATCTATGTTAATTAGGGCCAATAAATAGAACCCTAAGTAAACCTAAAAAGGGTTGTGGCCAATATAAATATGAAGGGATGTATTATAGCTATGATAAATATAAGGAAGGCTCCCATCCCATGTCCGTGGATGTTTGGATTTGGAAAATTTAATGATATGCATAATAATCATGTTTGCTAAATTTATTTATCCATTAGTTTAGGATGGAAGTTAGTTAACATGGTCAGGGTGATGCCCATTTGTTACCATAGGTTGGACTAAAAGGTACTCCATATGAAAAACCACAAATACATATGCATTACCATGCTTGGATGAAGGGAAGAGAGACATCTAGTCCACAAATATACTTCTATGGCTTATCTAGGGTAGCTAGAAGAGTGTACAATCCTTAATTCTTGTGTGTAAATTTGATAATGGCATAGGAAGCACACAATCTAATATACCTACTAGCATCATTACATAGCTCTTCCCAATAGAAGTACTTTTGTAGAATTTCCATTGTCCTTGTTGCATAAATGTGTAATACCACATAATACTAATGAAACTCCCAAATTATCTTCCCACATTTGATTGAAAGAACATAGAGATGTCCTAGATGGTATAAAATTTTATGTTGGAGATGAAATTTGGGGACAGATTTAGCTATGCCTAGTGTCCAGTATGTAACTACAAATTTAGTGCCATTTTCATATAATAGGGTAAACCTATAGGTTTCATGTCAACAATAATTGAGAAATATGGTTAAAACTACAACTAGAGGTTATCTAATGGGGTCAACAACAAAATTTGTATAACTCTTATTATAATCGATGTTTAGGTGGAACTATTGTATATACATGGACCACTTATGATGGTAGTCATTTTCTAACATTCCGTTAACTTCCATGAACAAAAAGGTCATGTAATCAATGTGTATGACCATATTCTTCCTAAAATACAATGCTTTGATTGGTGATAGGATTGCACAATTCAAGACATCTCCTTTTCATATGCGGGGTACCTGTGAGACACATTAGAGATTGTCTCATTATAATAAGTCATTGGATGTCCTTCCTCAATGACGATTACATCAATTAAATATTATAATGAATCTATTTTCAAGTTGAAAGGTTGATGTAGGTTTGGTAGAGAGATTATTGGTTCCAAACAAAGATAGTGTTTCAAATCCTCAAATTCTTTGTATTGTGACTCGACCTAGATGAAATTGGTTCTAACCCCATCCTTGGTCACTTGGTTTAAAGGCCAAGAAACATGATATAACCACAAAATAAAATTACAATATAATTTGGTGAGCCCAAACAAAATTATGAGCCCTATTAGAGTTGTCCAAACCGAGAAATCTTTAATGGCTTGGATCTTGGATGGATCTAGATTCACACCATGTTCATTCACAATGTATGGTAGATATTGAATTTTCCTCATTTCAGATGAATTTTTTTTCCAAATTGGCATATAAATTGCATTACAAATGTCCAGTTGATATGTTACGAATGTTTTACCCAATTTTTGTTGAAGATGAAGATATCATCAAAAATACAACTACAATTGTTTTTTGGATGGACACAAGATGGCATGAATCATCTTGGTGAACATTGTCGCGGTATTATTCAAGCTAAAATACATGACCAACTACTCAAAGATAACATATTTATATATGAAGGAATTCTTCCATACATAATTGTACTCAATTATTACTTGGTTGTAGCTAAACCTCAAATTAATATTCTTGTAAAATTGGCACCCTTGAGCTGGTAAAGAATATCATTAATTTGGTGAATAAGATATTGTACTTTAACTATGATTTTGTTTAGGGATCTTTGATTAATTTGGAGTTTCCATGCCCCATAATTCTTTTATGCCAACACAATTGAGTGCATGGAAGGTAATAAGCTCGATCAAATGTGGTCTTGTTATATTATCTATTGAATATAACATTTTATTTATTTATTCTCTAAACGGGAGTGCTCATATGTTATTCCATTATGTAAATGAGCACTACTAATCAGATCAATTGAATGTTTGAACTAGTAGTGTAGAGGCACCCCTATAGGTAAAGTAAAGATATATATCTACTCTTCAACTACATTTTCCACTTATTTATATTATGTACATACACCTTTTAAACAAATCATGAAGAGGAAAATATCCTAGTTTCCGAGATTACGTTATTTCCCTACTTCAATATGATTAATGAAATAATAGTAATTAAAACTACCTCTAATACCCTATAGAGCTAACCTCCTAATGTAATAATGACATTGTAAGGAATAGACTCGTAAACATCATGTCATTTCCATGGATAGGGTTGTTCTAAAAAATCATCACAAACTTAAAACAAGGGAACATCACACATTAACTCATCATTACAGGACTTAATGTCATAAGGTATGTGATACCATTGACTGATGTGGATGACTCATTCTAATCTTAGCTAACTAATGGTGTATGGTTAGGGATGTAGCATTGTCAACACATCAATATTTGAACAACCTATTCTTAGTTTGGGTTATTCTAACTATAGTTGTCCAAAGTGAAATGTAGTGGACCTCACTTCACCAAAATTTGCAACTGGAAGATGTACCTTACTTTCCTTGGGATCATTTGGCTCTTTTGGTTAGATATTTGTTGTTGTAGTTATAATGCACATATATTATCCCCTTTCCCTTATCTAGCTTTAACAAAATTCCAAACCATAATCCAAATTTGAGGCCTTCAACTTGCAAAACAAAATTATGACTACTTCGATGAACATTGATTAGTGTTTTGCTAATGGATTTTATGGAACTTACACCACTTTCTAGTGCCCTTCTTCAACTTCATGATGCCTTTCTTTCACATGGATTAGATAGGTTCTATTAACGTTCAATATCCTTTCTCTATACCATAATTCACAAGTTAGGTCCACCTTTACCATTCTTCTACTATGATGGATTTGTAGGTCAAAACTCTTGCTATTATTACCTTAAAATTTTTCTCGATATTAATAGAATATCAATGTGGCTAGTGATGAGGATATGTCCAAGAAGTCTATCTGTGTTTGGATGTACCTACAAAGTCCACTAAACACTTTAAGATTGACTGCTACATAGTGTACCTGATACCCATCTTTAAGTATAAGTTATGGAAGATATTAGTTTACACCAACACTATCTGGTCTCTCTTTTGGCGTAAAATTGTCCATTTCATGGACAAGTCATAATATTTTTTAATACAGAAGAGTTCCTGATTGAGGGCACCAATAAAATTCACCCAAGTTGGTTACGTCCTAAATGTTGTAGACTCATATCTAATACATCTATTCTAGTAACTATCCATTTAATATTTGACAGGGAAGAGGGGCTCATGGAATTATAATGCAATCTTTCACTATTGAAAAAAATAAAAGGAAAGTAATAACCATCTAACAGATTTAACCATTTCTCCAAAGAATCTATGCTTATATGGCCTTCAATAAAGGAAATTTAAAGTTAACTTATATCTTGAAGGGTGTTGTACTTCCAAAACATCTCCTTGTTGAATGTGTCCATGGAAGTATTGATAGTTATTGAAGGACCTAGGAAAAATCATCCATCATCTTGTTCCTTTGTCACGCAATGCCCTCCTTGAGCAACGACTTAATAGGATCTCCTACAAAATAATCTCCCTCTTATTTTTTCATGGAATATTTCTTATACTAATGAGAGTGGTCTTCCCAAAGCTCAATTAGCTCAAGACTATTGAAAATAGAAACAAGAAATGCTAAAAATAGCACTGTTATAAATAGCATTTCGAGATACATTCCAATTTTAGTTAGTCCCTAAACTAAAATTGAGAATTAAAATTCGAATTTGATCTTAGCAGCTATTTGTAAAATAATTAATTAATTCATCTTGAGTTAATTAGTTGTAGAAAATCCAACATGAAGTCTATGTGAAGACATGCAATAGTTTCTCCATTGATTGAGGAAGTTATCCCTTGATTAAAGGAGATCAGGATGAGTTGTACTTTGAGTTGTAATTAGTTAGCTCATTTAACTGAGTTAAGTCCAGCTAGATTAGTTCAAATAGTTTTTTGAAATAATTGTGAGTTCAGTTAGTTAATGCATGCATGCATGTAACTGCTGCACTTCAGATAACTAAATATTATCTCATAAGTAACTCATGCATGCGAGTGTAGTCAGAGACCCAGTTGAGATCAGATGATGGGATAGTGTACTATTAGTTGCAGGAATATTCCATGGAGGATATCTCTTGCATGCAGAAGGAAATCATTCCTTGGAGATTGCGCAATTACTTTTGAGTTTGATGAGTGTGTGATCAGGCCAATTCACACAGGTGTCAGCATTGGACCCCAAGAGAAACTGCGCAAGGAAATAGGAGGCTTGGAGGGTTGAGGGAAGGCATATATTATGTCTATTCAGTCTCTGAGCGATATTGTTTGGTTTTGTTGAGAGCAAGATAGCTTGTGAGCTAATGCTTGTGTAATCTGAACATATTTCCACTTGTATGATAATAAAGAGATCGGGGTTTTTAGCTGAGGCTTTCCCTAGAGTATTCTTCTGTGTTCATGTGTGATTGATTTCTCATTCTCTGTTATATGTTTTATATTTGATCTTGCTCAAAATTGATTAAGCTTCCACAAGTTTGTTGTAGAAGTAGATCTTGTATTTTGGTTTAGTATATTACATAATCTGTTGATCTACAGTGGGAAATTTTACATGGTATCAGAACAAAGGTGATCAAAGTGAAGAACAATATACAAAGAAGGGAAAAGTTCAATGTTTCAAGCTCCTAATTATAAAATTCGAATTCTTATCACATCTCAATTTCACCAATGGCATTCAGCGGTTTAAGACTCGAGTATGCCCTTGATGGCAGCTCGAATTATATAGCATGGAAGGATCACATGGAAGCAGTATTAAAGGACAACGGTCTAAAGGACTTCATTAATCAAGAAGTCCCCAAGCCAGCAACAGCTAATGCTATAGAATTGGTGGAATGGAAGAAATGTGTGGATAGAGCGAGGAAAATCCTCCTGGAGGGAGTTCGACACCACATTGTCTCGAGCCTCCATGGGAAGGAGACACCATTTTCAATGTGGAAAACATTGAAAGATCTATATCAGAACAGTGGCGATCAGAGGAAGCTGGCACTGAAATATAAGCTTTGAAAAATCAAGTGTGAAAAGGGTGACACAATCTCTACATATTTGAACAAGCTCACCACCTGCAAGGATGAGCTTGGAAGTGTAGGGATCACGACAACCGATGATGACATGGTGAGTCTTGCTCTCCTCGATCTACCTAAGAGCTGGCATAGCTACCAAGACTCAATAAATGGAAGAGAGAAACTGCCAGATTGGGAATGACTTTGGTTAGATTTGATGCAGGAGGAGATAAGAACAAGCACCAGAGATGGATATTCATCAAAACAGGATGATGAGGAAAATCTAGCCTTAGCGAGTAAGGTGAGGAAAGGGAAATGGAAGGCATCCCACCCCAAATCTAGTTCTTCCCACAGTGGTAAGAAGTTTGACAAATTGAAAGTGTGGTGCTTTCATTGTCATGAGGTGGTCCTTTATGCTACGAATTGTCCACAGAAGAAATCCAAGAAGGGATCCTCGAAGGGATCAGACGGTGAGGCACTGGCCTCAAAGTTTGAGCTGGATTTCTCTTTCATCGCATGCATGGTTTCATCCATGGTGGGTGTTACAGGGAAAAGTGTCTATGCAGAACTGCTAATCCCACTAAGGTGGGTAGCTACCTTAGAAACAAACAAAGTAAAACTACTTTCGTTTTCCTTTATGAAAGATAGATGAGAGAAGAATAAGGGAGACCAACCTCTGTCTTCCGCTTGGTTCCTTGCTCGATTCCTCTCTCTTCTGATAGTCCTTTGCTACTTGCTTTCTCGTATACCCAGCTTCACAGGGTACCTCTAGAATCAAAGCAGCATAACACTATACAAGAACATGGATCTATTATCATAAACAATCTAGGATCAGATGTAAATTGACAATACAAATGCATGAAACATAAATTACACAAGAGTATGGAGGAAAACTTGAATAGTTTTATTGATAATCAAGAAAGAGCCAAGAGAAAAACAACCAGTTGTTCTGACCCAGCATCATCCTCTCAGCAAGTAAGCCCTTCTTCACCTCATGAAAAGCTTAGATCACCCAACACTATGATGTTACCTCAAGAAACTAATAGCAATTCCTTACAAGATGCAAAATTCCAGCCTCTGGATCTCTGGGATGAGGGATCCATATATAGATGTCTGTAAGGGAGATGAGTCAGCTTGTGATTTGATTAGTGTCTTCCCTCTGATAGTTCTTGCTTCCACTTGGAGATTGATGATCTCTTACTCATCACTAGTCGAATTCAGAAAGGCAAGTGTCACAGGAGAAGTTTCTGGAAGATTCCATGCTTCTCCACCTCGCGGATTGACACTGCCATTTGTATCTTCTCGCCCATCGCACCCCATAGAAGGGACTTTTGAAATGCAATGCACCCACTATGTGTATTTAGGTGAGATGCAATGCACTTTGCCTATGGAGCAGGTGAAATGATCCAGTTTTGACCAGTTCTGAGTAGTTTTTGATGGAGAACTTCTGGGAGATGCTATAATCAATTGACCTTGTTCCTTTAGGGGTTGGAACAACACTTTTAGGGACTTAGGAGCCTTTGGTTTATGGAAATTTTATGCTTGGGGTTGCAGTGCCCAAAAATGTCTATAACAGTTTCCCCCTAAAGCATGAGGTCGTTAATCTTTTTTGATGTCGGGTGAAATGCTTTATCATGAGGATCCAAAGTTCTTTCAAGCTGGAAGCAGACCTGTAATAAGATACAATACAATACATTATCTTCATAATATTTTCATGATCTAGATGAGGCGGGCATTCCCATGCTTAACTTTATAAATTCAATTTCATGTACATAGGACAGACAATCGTCTGAGTGTAGACTGATGATTCTGGTAGAGCCATCATCCCTTTGATTGGATGATTATCTGTGCAGAAATGATGTACATTTGATGTCTTTATTTTCCTGAATATATATCACAGCCCGGATGGATGAAACTAGATCCGAGGTCTTCAATCTCGTTCGATCTTCACTCAAAGTACAAGTCGATGCATGTGAGAGATGTTCTGAAGTCGAACATGGAAAGACATCGCCTGATTACCAACCAATGATGTAAGTTGTTAACAAGCACGAGAGGAATCACAAATAATGATAATGATCCTCAAGGTACTGCAGTACAATTCACGTGGTGTGAATAAAGGACTTGGCATCGAACACCACGCAAAATCTTTCGGTCGAAGGTCATTGATGTGTCGCCGGAAGTGAGAAACTTGCCATTGAGGCATGCAAGCTTCAAAGTACTGAAATGGGTGTTCCTAGATCGACTTCTTGGATAATGAGCTGATGTCGACAAGAAGCGATCCGTCATTGGAGGGCCTTAATGAATCCCACATCAATCACACGGAATGGAGCAAATGATTTTAATGGATGTGAAAATGGTCTGGTGATATAAGGTTTAGGGTGGCGGTCATGAAAGAATGGAGTGTAAATGTATTGCAGTGGGTGAGACACAGGTGAATTCTCTGAGTGACTTCTCTTGAACATATCGGCGACACTGACGTGATGGATTGGTATAATTAACCCCAAATGTGGATGGTGTGATGTGACCGTGGTGATGTGACCGTTGAATGAAACAACCCAACCCGACTTGGATGCGAAGTGAAAGTGTCATGTTCAAGAGCGACTTGCTACCAACAAAGTTTCTTCAAGTTTTCTTCCCAATTTTTCCCCAGTCATTGCTGACCAGTACCTCTTTATTTTTGTCAAGCTTGAGGAGGATAACATATGCTTGTTCTATAATTTTCCCTTCGGGCAAACCCATCGCTATGTTTTAACGAGCCTAGCAATAGTGAAACTCGTTCTTGTCTGCTATGGACAAGTTTGTCGCTATTAGGTTTTAACGAGTTTAACGACAAAGATAACTCGGTCCTTTCCAATTTTAGAGAGTCTGAAAAGGGACGTAAAGGGAACTCCAAAAATCCTTTTTCGTCATCTAATCCCTTAAGTCCGAAAAAGTATAAAACAATACAGAAGGGATGAATTTTCGATACTTTTAACGAGCCGAACAAAACAAGCGCTCGATCTTTTTGTGTAATAATCCCTCGGGTCCAAAAAGATTAAAATCTAAAGGAGGGATAGCACTTCCGGTCCCTTTAACGAGTTGGAGAGGCCAATGGCTCGGCAATCTTTTCATATTTTACGAGTCAGTTGAAAAGAGCGTAAAGGAGACTCATCTTTGAGGAACGAGTGATAAATTTGGGTAGCAGCTGATTCCAGGTAAGGTTTGGAATTTTCCAATCACGGCAGTGTTACAAGGATGGCTTACAGGATCACTCTTCGTAGCTGTTCCTCAAAAGGGGTAAACAATCAAATGGAGATGAATAATCGGCCAATACACAGTGGAGGTGATGATGAGAACACGACCAAGGCTTTAAAGGCTGAAGTACTACATTCACGACGGTTATTTACTGGAAATTGGTTCATTTTTTATTGAGCTTAAACGCTGGGGGAAACATTTGCTCATTTCTTATGTTTATTTTTTAACGAGCATGAATTCCGCGTTAAAACTGCTCGATTAATCCAGTCGTATAATAAGGATGTCTCATATATAAAAAATGGAAATTTTTCAAATCTTTGCCCCACATCCTTTCTTTATGCAAGTTATGAAATTACCAATCCTACGAGTTTAAAGGGTTAGAGGACCTACAAATTTAAAAAATAAATGGTCGCTCTTCGCTTGCACGCCAAAAGGTTTGCATGCCCCCAGCTATAAAATAGAGTTTCAAGGTCACCCTTCAATCTACCGACAAAAACATTGTTTTTATCGGGAAAGGTTTACCTCTTTCAAGTTACCAAAGATTGTTTCATCTGCACCGCAAACAAAACGCTTCTTCGACGATGCCTACCGAAATAGACAAAGGCGAGTGGCGCAGATGCCTCCACCCACACAACTTTGACAAGGGAATCTTATTCCAGTCTAACCCCCTTTTCCAATCACAGACGGGAGTCTTAGACTAGTCATATATCTCTCGCGGAAACCTATTCTATACCTGAAGTTTTCCTGCCGAAGCAGACCAGGGTGCATGCCCCCTGGGTTTCAGTCGTGTCCCCCGAATCACTCGCGCTCATCAGGTGGACGGACTGGGGATTGATGAGACATTCCTTGCGTGAAAAGACCATTCAGGGATGGTATATGACTATTTGCTATGCGTGAACCGGGGAATGAAAGCTGGTCTACGAGCTTGACCACTCTTCCTTCGTGCGGAAAACACATTACTCTAAAGAGTGATGAGACAATGGCTCCCATGCAATAAATATAGTATCGTCCAAGGAGTAGATTATAATCCAGGGGTCCTTGGACTACCATTACGTTCATGTGAACGGTTTTCCCTCTCAATGTTATGGGCACATTGGGAAGGATCCCTAACGGTCGACTGGTTCCTTTGTCAAAGCCTGTTAGATTTCTCATCTCAGACAAAAGCGATGGCGAACCAAGCGCTTTCCAAGCAGTCGAGGAAATGATACTCACAGAAGCCCCTTCATCTATGATGGTACCAGCCATAACCATTCTATATACTTGAGCAATGATTCAGAATGGTACACTAGCCGGTAAACGGGGTCTGCCTAGCTGATTCCAATCGAAGGAAACAACTAGGTTGCTTGGAGGTGGGACCAAATAGACGGCTTGGTACGACTCTGACGAACTTCCTTCCTGCGGTAAAGGAATGGTTAAATTGCCCCCATGTTCATCGGAGTCTATGTTTACGAAAAGAATTTGGACGGTGTCATCCTTGTTCTCTTCGATGACTGTATCATCTGAAGATGGAACCTCTAAAGGCAATACCGGGTCAACTGCTGCCTTGACCTTTTGACTTTTGTCTGGTATGGGTTCAAATGGTTTATCTTCAATGATAGATGCTTCGGCCGACCACCTGGGCAGGTCAGCTAGATTTTCAACTAGTGACGGACTCGGCAAGAGTTTCTTATATCCAGGAGGAAGTCGTAACGATGAAACCGGACGATCGTCCAAAACTATTTTAGCCTCATGTAAGAAGGGACAACATTGGACGGCGTGATCGCCTTCACACAGTTTACAAGGAAATTTACACTTTCCTTTTTGTCCAGGGGCTTCACTTTCACTAGTCGATGGTGTGCTTTCAACATGATCATCAGAGGCTGACGACACCGGGTTGTGAAAACGAGGGGACCAGTCCCTTAAGATCCGATGGATGCAGGGACAATCTCTATGATAGTGGTCCCATTTTCAAATGGCACATGGTGATTTAGGCCTGGTCGGTGCAGTGTGTGGATTTTCGATAGACAACACTTGGTTGCCCCTTTTCGCCTTTGGCTCCTTCTTCTTCTTCTTCTCTTTCTTCTTCTTTTCCTTCTTCTTCTCAGGTATTTGATTTTTGGCTTTACCAGCCTCATCAAGCGAAGAGGAAGGAGGAGAGGAATAATTGGACTAAGTAGAGGGTTGGGGCATAACTCTGGAATTGTCTAGTTGCTGACTCTATTGTTCAGGAATTGCGGTGTTCTGAACGACGGAGGTTGAGAAAAGCCATTCGGGCAAGCCAATCGTCAATCCTGGAAGTGACAATGTTGCCATGTGGGGTGCACCAACATCTCCCCAAGAGGAGAAGGGACTAGGATTTCCTCCAAGGGGAACTCCTTGGTTGGTGGACTCCATTTTCTCAACTTAAGACCAACGTAGGAAAGGTGACGATTATTCCGTTTAAAATAAATTTTAGATGCTTTGACACAACTTGTTTTTTCAATTTTAAAGAGTCGAGAAAAAAACAAAAGATGACTCTAGTCGCCTTCGATTTTTAATGAACCTGAAGTGACAAGTGCTCAGATGGACCTTTTCCGTTAAGGAGTCTGAAAAGGAATGAAAGGGACTGCTCTAGAAAATCTAGGCAGAGGGATTACCAAACCAATCGCAAAACTGCAGAATTCTTTTTACGGTACAGCAGTCAATCTTCCCGAATGCTGTGTTCAATGCATTGCGATCAATAGGGCAGCAGACACAGCTTCCTATGGATAAAGGATTAAGCCTATCGTGGTCTCCCAAAATATACTCGACGATACGTGGGAGCACAAGTCCGTACTGGCGCTTATCGTCTCAAAGTGGAGGAATCACCCAACCAACAGTGAGAACAAAAGTTACCAGGCTTTACGACACCGGAATACGTCTCTAGCCTAGACTTCTAGATGTTGTGCGTTAGGTTCCAAAACGTTGTTAGATTCATTAAATTGATTTTATAGTTGATCTTGCTTAAGAAATCTGCCTTTCAGGTTCACCGCGTGAAGTAGATGTACAATTCCTAAAATGAAATCTAAGATGATAAACAGTCGTTTTATCTTCTTTGTGCAATGAAAATCCTAGCTACTAAGGAAAGAGAGACAGTATTCTTTCAACAAAGAGCATAGAGCACACACTATATGCACTGTCCTAATTCAAACCAATCAAACAGTCTAAATGCAAATGCACATGCATGTATTTGTTTTCAGCCTTCTTAATACGTGAATGATAAAAAGAAAGCTAATGCGCAAATCTAAATTATTTTTCAAAGCGACAATTACTAACAAGTTTCTTTTCAAAATCAAAATGAAGACAATGACAACACTTTGCGATTTGGAAATGAAAACTTGATTTCGACACTAGAAAAACTACTAATTCAGATCAAATACAATATTAACAAGGTAATCGACTATCAAGAGCAATCAGACTCTCTTCTATGACTAAAAACGACACTTTCGAATCAAGAAACGACAGTACAATTACGTTACTTTTTTGCAAAGGAGAACTGAAAATGACTCAACAAATACACAAAAATATTTACAGTTCTTTGCACAATGGAGGCGGAATAACAGGAAGGAAAGGGGTTTCAAACAGAGGTGTACTGACTACAGGCAGCAAAACTCTTGAATATATCTGAAAAGAGTGAACACAGAACCAAAATTTAGGAACAATGCCTAGTCTAATCAGCGCACCTGTAACACGGTGAATTTGAAATGCAGCGCACCTGTAACACAGTGAATTTGAAATGCAGCGCACCTACTACACTTGGGAAGTGCACTGAATTTGAGATTCACAAAACAGACAGTGTGCTGGACCAGAGACGAGACTTTGCTTGCGTTCTGGGTCACAGTTTGTAGTTCAGTTCAGGGATTTTGGCCGAGCAAGTGGTAATTAGTGATGAGCCCCAATTTTGGTACAATTTGGGCTCATTTTGGCCTATTATACTTGCTCAAACCATTCATTTTTTTTATTTCTTATGCATGCATTTCTTAGTTTGTTCATGTTGTTTGTAGGAAGAAAGGTAGGCACTCTATCTACGTGACTAATGCATTATGATTCTAGGTTTTGGCATTAAAAGGGAGCAAAAGACAACGAAAAAGGAGACAACGAGACAACGAGGTGGCACTGCTGGTTTTTAGGAGAGGATGTCCACGGTCTTGGGGACATTCCTCATGATTCCCACCAAGAACTCCGAGCTCCAATCCATCTCCCCTCCGAGCTTAGAAGCAGCCAGCTGTTCTACAGGAACAGCAGTTACAACTGTTCTACAGGAACAACACTTATGACTGTCCTACAGGATCAGCAGTTAAACTCTAGTTGGACAGCCGAGCTCCTAAAATCAAGGGCACTTGTTGGATCACTGTTTTGCATAAGTATAGAGGCCGTAGCCTTTGATAGGTTTTTGAAACTTTCGCATTACTATTGTAATTTTGGAGCACAGCTCGGTGTTAGTTCTTGTTGTAAGCCAGTTTTGGCATAACATCATATTATGAATAAAGAAGGCAGATTTTGATCTAGCTCTAAGTTTTCTTAAGGAGACTATAGCTCTCAGGTTAGGGCCCAACCTGAGAGCCATAGATCCCCTCTGTTGTAGTTTTGTTTGCATTTCGTTTCAGCACTCTGAGTTTTCGTTTTCACATGCAATTTGAATTAGAGGTTGTTGAATTAGTCTTTTTCATCAGCATAGATAGGGCTAGTTTATGGTTGAATTGCTTTCGGTTGTTTAGTTAGATTAGCAGGTTGATAATACATTGGAGCTCCAGCAAAAAGAAGGTTGAGGAAGTCTCCACTGCCATCTCCGTTTGGAGATTGGAGTGCAGCCTATACCAGCCACAAAAACACGCAGTTCTTCACTTCATACATGCTGCAACATAGTCTCGTTATGATAAATCTTTCCACATGATTCACACCTGCACACACGCCTTCATCACAGCTTCATGCACATTCTCCTTCGCGTTTTGGATTGTTTTTCATTCAATTTATACGCACAGGTAGTTTAGGTTGATGCATTTTCGGCTTGGTAACAGTCACAAGCATTTGTTTCATCTACATTTCTTTCTCTCGTTCCATCACTTCGTCCTCCACCTTGATCACACCTGCAAACACATCTTTGACCTCTGCTCCACTTTGTCATCTCCCAAAGTCTTTCACTCCTCACGTACTTCCATTCTCTAGCCCTTTCGTTGACCTAGCCCTCTATCTTCCAACCTACTCCCTACATTCACTCCCTATCCCCATTCCTCCACTTCTACAGCCATCACCAGCCTCATTCCCACCTTACACATCTCCCCCTACCATTTCATCACTCCTCCATCACGCCAAACACTCACGGTAGGTCATCCTGTAGCCGTTTGTAGACATCCTGTAGAAACCAGAGTATCCTGTAGGATCCCCTGCAGACTTCCTGTAGGAGGCCACGCACTCGGTTGCCGAGCTTCTGAATGTGAGGAACCTATGTGGATGGATGCTAAGGATCCCTAGGAACCTCTCCTAGCCTCCCCAACCTGTCCCACGCTTTCTTTCCTTCTCCATCCCATCTGCACAACCAAACCCTAGTTAGCACAAAATAACAATCATTCCATTCACTTAAGGGAAAAATACAAAAACATGTCTTTTATGATGCAAGTAGCTTAGACCCATGCATTTCCACTTATTAGAGGTAACAACAGCATTGGTAGAGGTTTCATTCACATTCTTTGCATTATAGAGGTTAGACTAGTGAAATTAGGGTTTCCTAGGTTTACATGCTTTGATTTGCTTTCAGTCCATTTTGTCAAGTAGAGTAGTTTTCCTTTGAGAATAGCTTTCGTCCATCAATTAGCAAGCTTCTTCTGAGAGCCTATAGAAGTTGGCTTGAGCCCTAGCGGACTTGTGCCAGCTGACCAAGTGACAACTGCGACAAGAGCTAGTACTTGTGCATATAGTACCGTCGCTTCCAAGTTTGTACG
This sequence comes from Pinus tabuliformis, assembly GCA_031772625.1. NCBI lineage: Eukaryota > Viridiplantae > Streptophyta > Pinopsida > Pinales > Pinaceae > Pinus > Pinus tabuliformis. The sequence continues at coordinate 1,882,254,509 of CM062816.1, read as the reverse complement.
AACTACCGGGTTGATAAAATGAGAGACAGGAAGCCCCAGGAGTTGTAGCATTATTGCTACAATACTGGAGCTCACCATCTTTTTGGCGCCGTTTCCGGGGAAGCGTCATAGTATTAGTAATTGTTGCTTTTCTTCTACTTTCGTACTCTTACCTTCTGCTAGTAGTTTACTTCATTTCCATTCTGCAAAAGTAGCATAGACATTTCTTGCTTTCATAGATTAGCATTTCCTTCTTTCATAGATTAGCATTTCCTACTTTCATAGATTAGCATTTCCTGATTTCATAGATTAGCATTTCCTGCTTTCATAGACTAGCATTTCCTTTCTGCAATTTCTTTGAGTAAAGTAGATTAGTTCTTTCCTGCTTTCAGTTAATTTTACATCTTTCATAGTTAGTTGTAGATCAATCTGTCTCAGTTTTGCAGGTACCAAAAGAAAAGCAAAGCAAAAGCAAAAAAAAAAAGAAAAGTCCTTTCCATTTCATGCCTCGTAGGAACCGAGATAGATCAGGCAAATTCCTACCAAACACCCCCACCACATCACTGAGTCACCCTTCTCTCTTCTTTGGTGACAGTGACCCAGAGGAACCTATAGGTGAACATCCTGAGATATACCAAGACCCTATAGAAGAAGAAAAGTTAGAGACCACTCCATCTGAAGCCATGGCTGATAATAGAAGAGAAGATGAGAGAATAGAAGCAGCTTTCCCCATCCGAGAGACCAATGGAGAGATGAAAATGAAGAACATTAGCCCCTCCGCCTTGCCTCACTTCCATGGAATGACCACTGAGGATCCTGATACCTTCTTGTTTGTGTTTGTTGTCCTTTGTAGAACCTATGACTATACTGAAGATGAGCAAAAGATGAAGCTTTTCCCTTCAACCCTTAAGGATGCAGCACTACGCTGGTTCATGGGACTACCTGGGAATAACATCGCTACTTGGGCTCAAATGTAGCAAGCCTTCAATACCAAGTATAGGGATTACTGTAGGTCTAAGGAAACCAAGGGAGAGATATTTCGGATGACCATGGGGAATGATGAGTCCTTAGAGGATTATGAGGAGAGGTTCCAACTTAGCTATAAGCGGGCCAGGTGCACACTTGACCCTGAATCCCTCAAGTTGGTTCTACTCCGAGGAGTCCCTGAAGATCTCTTAGACACCCTTCACATGTTAGCTGGGGGGGACATTTACCAACTACCTTATGAGGACATCAAGACTGTGTTTAGAAATCATTCCAGGGCAGCTAGGAAACGAGGTAGAGGAAATCTCCTATCCACTGGTGTCCCTTTCTCCAAACATGAGTTTACAAACCAATTAGGAGATCTTAAGAGTGAGGTGAGACAGGCCATTGCCATGCAGCTGGACACATTCAGGATCCAGCAGAAGAAAGAAGAAGCTGAGAGAGCCTTGGCTGTCTTCTGCCCTAGCTGCACCAGAAGACACCCTAAGAACGAATGCCCATTACATTCGGTTGAAGTGTGTTTCGTTTCTGAGGAGGACCACCCAAGAAATCAGTGTCCAACCTTACCTGGGTTTAAAGCCATGTACCAAGGAACCGAAGCACCCACTGAACCTCTCTACTTCATCAACCAAAGGAGGCCACAAGGATCTAGACCTTATCAGCAGGGGATGCAAGGGGCACCACAAGCTTATTATAACCCCAACCAATCGACTCCCATGCCTTCTTGGGGTCCCCTTGCTCATCCTTCTTGGTCCATGCCTCCTCCATGGTCTTATCCACCTCAGTACCCTACTCAACCTACTTCTCATTCCTATCATTCACGTGCCCAGTCACAGCCTCAATGGAGTGCACCTCAGTCGGGGTGGAGGCCCCAATACAACACTCCTCCTGCCATTTTGCCTCCACCACCAGTTCAACCTCAGCCTTTACCTCCTGCTCCTCCAAGGCAACCTCAGATGCCTGCTCAACCGAACCGGAACCCCAACAATAGACAGGCTCAGCAGGTATATACTAGGGAGACCTCATGCCCTACCTATGTTGTGTAGATCTAGGAGATCAATCTTAGATCTGGAAAGACTCTTCCAGATCGCCAACCTCCTCCTCCAGAGGATGAGGAAGACCATCAGGAGAGTGAACCAAATCCTATTCCACCCTTTCCTGAGAGACTAACAGCCACCACACAACCCAACCCAGAGGAGGATGAGCTTCTGGGAGAGCTCAAGCAGTTGTGTGTGAAGATACCCCTTCTCCAAGCTATCAAGGATGTGCCAATATATAACAAGCTGGTTAAGGAGAAGTGTTTCAAACACCCAGGCAGACGGAAGAAAGATGCCTCAACTATCAATGTCATAGGACAACTGTCTGACCTTATGCTAGGACAAGTCATCTGCCCAAAGTACCTAGATCCTGGAAGTCCTGTAGTAGATGTTCACATCAATGGCACCATTATTCCCCACACCTTGATTGATCTAGGGGCGGCCATCAATGTGATGACCAGGGATACCATGCTTAAACTCAATCTTCAGGGTTCCTTGAGGAAGACCTCGATAGTACTGCAATTAGCAGACCGCTCCACCGTAACTCCCGAAGGGATTGTGGAGGATGTCATGGTCTCCATCGATTCTTGGGAATACCCTGCAGACTTCCTGGTTCTGCAACCAAAGGCCAAGCTTACTGGATATCCTCTCATCTTGGGAAGGCCTTGGTTAGCTACAGCAGATGCTTACATAAGTTGTCGAGCAGGAAACATGACCATCAAAAATGGTCCCATGTCCAAGCAGCTAGTCCTATACCCTCCTGCCCAACCTTCTTCAAAACATGATTTACCACTCTGGTTGGAGGAAGGAGAAGAAGACGAGGTGTATTCAACACCTCTGTGTACCCTAGATACCACTAAAAGAAACCCCCCAACCGAGGATGACTTGATTGAGACTCTGATCCAAAACCCACCTACCAATGCACTACCTTTAGAAAAATTGGTGGAGGATGCCCAAGCTAGCACCTTATTGGATCTTTGTACAACCACCCCTGTCACTCCCAGAGTTAAGAATGTGGAGTTCGGCCCTGAGAAAGCATTGAAAATCAGCTCCTCCCTATCTCCTTCCCAGGAAAAGGAGCTGTGTAGTCTGTTGGCCAACCACCTAGATGCTTTTGCTTGGAGTTATAAAGAGATGAAAGGAGTCCATCCCTTGGTCTGTACCCATCATATATACATCAAAGAGGATTGTAAACCGGTTAGGCAACCTCAGAGGAGAATGAATCCAGCACTTAAAGACATTGTCAAGGAAGAATTGCAGAAACTGTTGGATGTCGGATTCATCTACCCCATCTCAGATAGTGAATGGGTGTCCCCTCTAGTGTTGGTTCCCAAAAAGAATGGGAAGTGGAGAATCTGTGTGGATTACCGTGAGCTGAACAAAGCTACCAAGAAAGACCATTTCCCTCTACCTTTCATAGATCAAGTATTGGATGGACTGGCAGGAAAGAAGTTCTTCTCTTTCCTGGATGGGTTTAGCAGGTACAATCAAATCCAAATCAGCCCGGAAGACTAAGATAAGACCACCTTCACTTGTCCTTGGGGTACCTTTGCCTACCGAGTCCTTCCCTTTGGACTATGCAATGCTCCTGCTACCTTTCAGAGAGCTGTCTTGAGCATCTTCTCAGAGTTGGTCCATGATGCAGTAGAAATCTATATGGATGACTTTACTCCTTACGGGGCTAACTTCCAGGAAGCATTGTCCAACTTGGGAAAAGTCCTCACCAAGTGCATCGAGATGAACTTGTCCCTTATCCCTGAAAAATGTGAATTCCTAATGACTGAAGGGACCGTGCTAGGCCATACCATCTCTTGCCAAGGGTTACAGGTGGATCCCAACAAAATTGCTCTAATCAAGAAGGTTCCACCTCCCCAAAAGGTCAGGGATGTTAGGAGTTTCTTGGGATTAGCGGGATACTACAGGAGATTCATTAAGGACTTCAGCAAGTTAGCCTCACCATTGTTTGGCCTATTGGCAAAAGATGTGGAGTTTAGGTGGACTGACGATTGTCAGAAGAGTTTGAATGAGTTAAAGGACAAGTTGGTGTCAGCACCAATCCTGAGAGGTCCAAACTGGGCCCTACCTTTCCACATCCACACTGATGCGTCGAACAAAGCCATAGGTGCAGCCTTAGGACAAGTTGAGAAAAAGCTTCCATATGCCATTTACTTCGTTAGCAAAAACTTGTCCAAAGCAGAGTTGAATTACACTGTAACCGAGAAAGAGTTCTTAGCTGTAGTCCATGCACTAAACAAGTTCCGTCATTATATCACTGGATATCAAACATTTGTACATACTGACCATGCTGCTATTAGATATTTGATGAATAAACCAGATGTCAACGCTCGTATTATTAGATGGTTACTTTTATTGCAGCAGTTTGATTTAACCATTGTTGATAAACCAGGTAGAGAAAATGTTGTTGGTGAATTTTTATCTAGATTGGATTTGTCTGCAGATGAAGATGGGACGGTGGATGACCAGATGCCTGATGAGCATCTGTTTGCTATCTCAGTACTCTCTCCATGGTTTGCTGATATAGCAAACTACCTTGTTTCAACTCAGTTCCCTCCGCACCTCTCTTCAAAAGAGAAGAGCAGAATCATCATAAAAAGTGCCTCATTTACTTGGATCAGGGGAAACCTGTTCAAGCTTGGCCCCGATCAGATCTTAAGGTGTTGTGTAAGGGAAGAGGAAGTCTTTGACATCTTCCTCACCTGTCATGATGGGCCTTGTGGAGGACATTTTGCAGCAAAGAGAACTGCCTTCAAGATCCTGCAGGCAGGCTACTTTTGGCCCACACTTCATCAAGATGTCAGAAGATATGTCAGCCAGTGTGACCAATGCCAAAGAATGGGGAAATCGACCCAAAGGGATGAGATGCCTCTCCAACCTCAAGTGACTCTTCAGCCATTTGAGAAATGGGGCATGGACTTTGTGGGTCTAATCAATCCCTCTTCGAGGCAGAGATCCTACATCATTGTGTGTACTGACTACTTGACAAAGTGGGCAGAGACTAAAGCAATCAAAGCAGCAACAGAACAGAAGGTGGTCGAGTTCCTAAGAGAGAACATCTTCTACAAGTTTGGCTACCCCAAAGAGCTGGTGACCGATCAAGGGAGCCAGTTCACATCCAACTTGGTTGAAGATCTCCTAGCTCATCACAAGATCAAGCATGGGACTTCCACCCCCTATCATCCTCAAGAAAATGGGCAGATGGAAGTCACCAATAGAGCATTAGAGGGGATCTTGACCAAAGTGGTGAGCAGCAGCAGAAAAGACTGGGCAGATTGCCTGGTTGAAGCCACATGGGCTTACAACACCACTTGGAAGACCACCACCGGCTTCACACCTTATGAGCTGGTCTATGGGAAGAAAGCTTTGCTGTCCACTGAGTTTGAGTATAACACTTTGAGGATGGCAGCTCAGCTGGACCTAGATCTCAGCCATGCACAGCAAGAAAGGTTATTGCAGCTGAATGGCCTGGATGAGCACCGCATGCAGGCCCTCCTTCACTTAGAAGTGGTTCAGCTTCAGAGGAAGGTGTGGCATGACCAACATCTCCATGACAAGCAATTTCAGCCGGGAGATTGGGCTTTGTTGTATGATTCCAGATACAAAGATTTCAAGGGGAAGTTGAGAACCAGATGGCTGGGACCATATTCAGTGGAAAAGTGTCATGACAATGGATCTGTCCTCATTCGAACCATTGATGAGGAAGCCATTCCCATGCTTGTCAATGGGCATCGATTGAAGATCTACAGGAAGCCTCCCTCAAGACAAGAGTTCATCAAAACAATGGAGAAGGCAGTATTGGTCATAGAGAAGGGTCCTGCCCCTGCTTTGGGCACACTCTGAAGAATCCAAAAAAAAAATTAATAATAAATAAATAATAAAGATCCTTGGGTGAAAACCTCATTGAGGCGCCCAAGGCAGGTGGTAGGGGTGAAAACCTCATTGAGGCGCCCCTGCTATCTTTCAAAAAAAAAGAAAAAAGAAGGGAAAAAAGTTGAAAAAGATCCTTGAGCGAAAACCTCTCTAAGGCGCTAAGGGCAGTTTGCACGGGTGAAAACCTCCTTGAGGCGCCCCTGCTATCTTTCAAAAAAAAAAAAAAAAAAAAACAAAAGAAAAAAAACAAGATCCATAAGTTATTTGCATGCAGATTGCAGGTGTTCTATGGAGGAGAGGAAGCCTCTCAACTCAAGGTCAAAGGTCCTTATCATGCAGCCAGGACACCCATGGAAAATTTTAGGGGCTAATGTTCGCCCAGTGGGCTAATTTTCCGTGATTTTTCCACAAAAAAGATTCGCCAATTTCCAATTTTATAAAAGACGATTCGCCCAAATTTTAGAATATAAAATTATTTTACCTTAAAAATCGCCAACATTATAGAGAGACTATATATAAAATAATTATAAATTTGATTAATTTTACAAATATATCAATAAACATTTATAATTTGCATATTAGGGATTAGTGAGATTCGCCAATGTTTTAAACTTCAAGAAAATTTTCCATCCTTAAAATTTTCCTTGAGGACACCTCACCAGCACCTCCTCCAAGAATGCTTATGTTCTTCAAGGTATATGCACTTTCATTATAGATTGAGTCTCCTACAGGAAGACACAGATTTTCTATAGGAAGGTGCGATTTTCTACAGGAAGGTGCCAGTTTCTACATGAAGGTGCAAATTTCTACAGGAAGAGCTGCCTGTCTACAGGAAGCTCTGTATGTCTACAGGAAACTTCCTGTAGAAGCTCAGAACGGACCAGAATGCATTTCATGAGCAGATCTGATGACTACGGGTTGGTGTCGATGCATGCAAGCCTCTTTTGGGCCCATGCACGACGTTGTTACCTTGCTCCACCACCCGTGTCGGCATGCGGCCAAGTCCCTGCACCCACAAAGAAAATCGATGAGTTCTCGCGGGCAAGCCATTTCCAAAGGTAACAAATGACGAGATCTCATACCATATGCATCAAGAGCGCTGGGATCGTGATCGAGAACCCAGAACCGCCAGCGTGCAGCATGCACCCAAGGAGAAAGGACTGTGACGAGACCCCTCGCGGGGATCCTCTAATAGTTCAACCTGCTCGAGTGAATACCCTCCACAGCACCGCCATCCGAGATGGAACGCGGGCGCATGAAAGCAAAACCATCCAATCCAGCGTCAGCAACCTGTAACCATAAACTCCGGGTCTGCGTAAGCCGCGTGCAGCAGGTAGATCCATCGTCCAAAAACTGAAAATCATGTGCAAACGCGCGCAGGTAAGTGTCTCAACCTTCTCTCCATCAAATCGCATGGATATTACTTTGATTTGTTTGCATGGCGTAAGAGTGAATGGTTGAGAAGCCGTATGGCCAGTTGACTGGCCACATCGGCTAGTTATGGTATAGTCGGATGATCAGGTGGCAGCCACGACAAAGAAAACATGCAGCACGCACGTGAAGATAGTCCCGTCAACCGAGGAACGAGTTTAACCGAAAAGGGCGGCGGCAGATCTGTGGGAATGAATGTGGCTGCGAGTGAATATGCAGGCGAATGATGGGTGACGTCGCCCAACGGTCCGGCGGGGACAGCTCACCCCCCACGCCACGAGCTGCGCCGATTCAAAATCTAATCGGCTAGATTATGCGCATATATTCATCAACCTCCACTTCAAAACTCGAGTGGCTCTTCTGATTTCCTCTAAACGTTGATACGCCGAGCTTTCGGCTACCAAAACACCGGTGAAGCACCTCTCAACCGCTGGCCAACTACAGTCCTCCCCGAAGTTTGCACACTGCTCCTACAGGAACAGTTTCTACAGGAACGCAGTCCTACAGGAAGCAGTCTCTACAGGAACGCGGTTCTACAGGAAGGTGAATTCCTCACGCAAGAAAAGGTGGCAGAAAAAGGTAACCCTGAAACTCCTTCCGCAATTGGCTTTCAAAGGTGGCAAGATCATTATTCACAGTCTGGTCATAAAAATATCGGATTGTTGTGCCTATATTATCGCTTCTACAGGATAGCAGTATAATTGGACTGTGTTTTGTGAATTGTATGCATGCTCTGCCTAAAATAGACCGAATCTCCTTTGCATTTGTCACCTTTAGTCAAAACCCCCGTGTTCATCATGCCGGGTGGGTTTATCAGGCGAGAACCCACAGATTCCACCAAATTAAGGAGAAATCCCGCAGTGGTAGAGCTCTTCACCAGAGCACAATGGATGCCTTTTTGTGATAAGCTGCAGGGCTACGATGATGAAGTAGTCGAGGAATTCTTGCAGGCATTGAAGCCTAAATCCCAAACACTGGCCACAGTAAGCTTCAGAGGTCTCAGCCTCCAACTCACCCCAGAGCATATAAGTCAAATCACAGAACTGCCCATGGGTCTAACGTGGGATAAAGAAGAGCGGAAGCAGAGCCAGCAAGCAAAGAAAGAATTCTTTCCACCTGAGGAAGAATTCTCGGAGGATAAAAACGGGGTAAGAAGAACGAGTTTATCACCACCTTGGAATGAAGTCAGTTTGCAAATCATGAAATATATTACCTGTGAAGGCTGGTTCAGCATTGTGTATGCATACCACTTTCGGTTACTCACTGAGTTGAGGCACCAAATTGACCTTCCCGTAGAGCATGTTGGATACCTATAGTAACAGGTTTCATATTTCATGATTGGCAAGAGAAAAGCCAAATATGCTCTGCTTTGGTATCCCAAAGATCCCATATTTCTTAGAGAGCAAGAGCTGGGTAAAGTGTTTCTAGTATTGAGGACCTTGTTTCAATTTTTGTGGATGATTCAACAGTTTAATCTGGATCATGCCATGTTTCAATTTTGAGTTGTAGAATAGAGAAAAAAGGTCTGTCCAAACAGCTTAATCTTGGCAGACAAGTAGTTCAGGTAGAGAAACAAAGGTTTCCAAAAGTTTAATCTGGGACCTTGGAAGACATAAGGGTAGAAGGAGATAGAGAGAAAAGAGGAAAAAAGCCAAAGAAAAGAAAAGGCAATTGAGGGTTGCAAGTTCAAGTGCCCCTCCAAGAAGAAACAAAAAATGCTAGGCAAAATAGTTGGGTAGGCAGTTGTGGTTGCAGAAAAAATATGATCACCATTACACAAGTATCAATAGGTCTCTTGCCAAGGCAATTGATCTATCAGCAAACAAAGTGGTGAATTCCAGGAAATTACAGCAAAGAGCATCACTAACTTCTTCTCTTTCCCTCTCTAAACCATCACTAACACCCCTTTCTAAATCCCCCTTCTTCATTCATATTAACTCCTAATTCTACTATATAACATCCCTTATCTTACCCCACCCCTAATACTATTAACACTAAAGTGTATAAAACCCCAAATCTTATGTATATTCCCTCCCCTAGGCATAATAGCCGTGTATTTTTCAAAAAAGGGACCAAATGGCATCTGGCCACTTTGGTGAACCTATTCCACCCATTTCCCCTCTACTGCAAGTCGATTTACCTTCAAATCACCCCTGCACTGCTAAAACCCACTCTCTGAAATCCATTTTGCCTGTAAAACCTTTGCAAAGGTCAAATTCCCGCCTCTGGCACATTCCCCGATCCTACCGCATTGTGGTTTAAACAAACATTTGAAAAAACCCACACAAACCCACAAATTTTGATTTTTCCGCCCGTAATATTGAAGGCGCATGTTATCCCTCCGCCAGCCGTCGGATCAAGCCCACCAGATCCGACGGCCTACAGCAATATCGGAGCGCCTCCCGTGACCGCACGTTAACTTCCGGGGAAGTGACGTTGCGCCTTGTCACGCCTCCTCCACGCGTCGGGCGTTAAACTATCTCGGAGCCCGCTCTGACATCCATCGCGCCGTACCTTAACCGCCCCGGGAGACTGCAACGGTTAAGCCCTTAACCGTGACCGCTGCACGTTAACCGCAACTTGCCCGCCGTTAATTCACCGCCACGTCGTTGCCTGCCCGTACCCGCTTATATTATTGGCCCACCTCACTGCTGACTGGGCTGCCACCTCGCCTAAACCGTTGACCAGTCGCCCACCGCCACGTCGCCTGATGACGTCAGCTGACGCCACCTCACCATGACCCACCAATGACGTCATGCTGACGTCAGCAGAAAAAAGCGCCAAATGGTAAAATGAGCCATATTTACCAAATTTTCCCGTATTTTTACCATTTACACTGTGTTTTTACTGTGCGCTTTGCTTGACCGTTTGAGCTCGAATTTTCGCCAGCCAGTTGATTTGCCCGGGCGACCTTCTCAAAAAGCACCTGTGTACCTGTGTTTCAACCTCTGCTCGTCGGATTACAGGTATTTAGACCATTTCGCCCTCCATACGACCTTCATTTAGCTCAAAATTGCTCACAGGGATAATGGGACCATAAAGACTAGATTTACACCGTTCATTCCCTTTCATTCATCCAGCATTGTCACTGTGAGGGCCAAGAAACGCTGGCAGAGCTCTAAAAACCTGCAATTCTCATTAAAAACCTCTGTAATTCTGCGTTTTCCCAGCAGAAATTGCTAATAGACATATTCCACCCTGTTAGAGAGTTCAGTCACACCACAGAGAGATTCTATCACTAGAATCCAGTAGTATTTCAATTGCTACTGAGAGAATTCCCCTTGAATACTCAAAACCTCAACCGTTTCCACAGAAGACTGTCTCCAGACTGTGTTTTCACCATTCCACCTGTCTATTTGCAATTCTAGTAACTTGAACAGCTATGGAGACCCCTATTGCACTGAACATCAAGCCCATCAATGCTCCTCACCAAGAACTGGCATGGAAAGCCCTGGGAGACATGGACTACCAAATGCTGGATTGGTTTCCTATGGGAACCAAGTATAATGTGTTAATGCTGAATGAACTAAGAGCCCAGCACCATAGTGGAGCAGATATCTTGGGGATTTGGGAGTCAAATTTGCCCATATACAACCTTCCCCAAGTCAATCCAATGCCAGAGCTCATTTACAGCTGCCAGGAATGCTATGACCCCAGCCAAAGGGCAGTCATAAGCCCCACAGGCCTAGTCCTGTTCCAGATCACCCCAGAGAGCATAAACCAGATGCTGCACTTCAATACAGCCAAGAAATTGACCCCTCTGTCCATGTAGAATCTAATTAACACAGGGATCAAGCTGTCCAGTGACCAGATTATCAAAATCAACCAACTGTTCGTCATATCAGGCTCTGAAACAGTCAGAACCCCTCCTATTGGGTACCATTGTCTGAATGAGTTGGGCAGAATGCTGGTGGACCTAATTAGCTATGTCCTAGGTTCAGGGGGCTGGAAGATGTAGATGAAAGTATAATGGCAATGTTGTCCATGTTTGCCCCTGGTAAGCCTCCAGCTGTGCAATATGATTATGCAACTTACATAGCAGAGAAAATCCATGATCAGTTCATGAATTTGAAAAGGGAGAGGCTGTTTAGGTACTCCTCATATATCTATCATTTATTTCTTTTCTATCAGCCAGCTACCTTCTCAGTTCCTTTGAGGCCACTCAATGCCCAAGGAAGCCCAAGATCAGTTGTTTTCTGGACCTCTGTGTTTCATTTTACCTCAGTATCACCCTATACATACTGTGAGTTCATTGATCTATTTGTTCATCCGGCCCTAACAGTTCTGCAAGGTACTCCTCCTCCTAGATTAACCGATGAAATGAGGAGGATTCTACATCTGAACAAATCCTACAACATTGGCAACTGGTACTTCTACCAGAACCACACAGTCATTAGGATATATGGCTGTGAATTGAACCCATTTAGATTGCCAAGGTATGTCCCCATGAGGCTTTTTGCCCTGGAGTATTTCAGGCAGTTTGGGAACTCAGATTACCTTCACTTTCAGAGTAGAAACAAGAAGTCACAATTGAAGGTAAGAAGTCAGCTAGGTTCCTTCCTGTATAACAAGAAAGAGGAAGGATGGAAAGAGGCACACAGCATGCTGGAAGGCCTCAGATTGCAGACCAGTTTTGAGTGGATTCCTTATGACCCCAATCATAGTATTTCCCTCAGGAGAATTAGATACAGACTGGGCAACTATGCACATAAAAGACAACCGGAAATAGAAAAGTATGCCAATGCACTAGATTGGGAAGAGGGTACACTAATAGAACAACTCACTGAGGTAGAACTGCTTGAGAAAGAAGCCAGGAATGTACAAAAGGAAACTGACTTGGAAACTTGTGCACAGGTGCCCTACTCCTACAGAAAGCAAAGTGGAACAGCTGCTGGATCTTCAGCAGCACAGCAGCAAACCACTGAGAAGACATCCCAGGCAGCAAGCAAAGACAAAGGTAAACAGGTGGAACAGCCACCTGTATTGACAGAGGAACAAGTGGACACCTTGCTACAGCAGCAAGAGGAAATGGAACAGCAAGAGCTGGGACAGCAACAAGAAAAAGCACAGTCCAGTGAGCAGCCCTTACAGCAGGAAAAGGGGACAGATCAACCTGGCAGTACCGAGCAGCAGCCTCAAACAAATGTGCCTCCCAGGACAGACACCAATGTTGACACATCAGTCCTCCAAACACCACAAAAGGAGGATGTGACAAGGAAAAGGGAGAGAGAGACCCCCCACACCTCATCTTTCATCAGGGGAGAGAAGAGACAAAGACTGAATGACTCCCAAGAGGAGGACATTGCAGTAAGGCAAGCCATGGGTATGGGCCCACCCAGTGGAGAACTTTCGGCCAGCTCATCCCAGCGAGGACATGACATGACAATGGGAGGAGAGGTCAGCTCCTCCAGTGAAACAAGAAAAGGACAGTCAAGTATAAAACAGCAATTCATTGACATAAAAAGGAGGAGTGATCCAATAAAAGTGCGGCTATATGATCACTTGTTGAACCTAGCTCCTAGCAACCAGCAGAGACTCATGTCTGCTTTCGATGTGAGCGAAGGCAAAATGATAATGAGCCACTTCATGCCTACAGCTTTGCAGCCTCAGTCCACCTCGGACTATCTGAGAACCAACATGGAGGTTCTTGCCAAAGACATACACCCCATGGACAAGATTGAACTGCATAAGCAGACTGGTGAAATGGTGTATGCCTCCTTGGCAGATGAGACATTAGAAAATTATAAATTAAAGAGCAGTCTAGACAACACAGCTTCTCAGCTGGAGTTAGAAAGAGCTTCATCACAAGCCAAGGACAATAGGATCAAGTCCTTGGAAGAGGTAATCATAGAGATAGGGCATGACCCTAAAGATGTCAAAGGCATTCAAGAGCTCCTGAAGATAAGGGATGCAGACATGGCAGCCCTAAGAAAGAAGATCAAACTCCCGGCCACCCTCCATCCACAGACCGATGAAGTCGCCCAGCAAAGGCAAGAGAAGGATGCTACAGATCTGTTGGTGTCCTTATATAAAGAGCTGGTCAGGACTCAGGACCAGCTAGGACAGACTGAAGCTGCAAAGGCAGCACTACAGGAGACACTGAAGCAAAGAGAAGAGGGCCAACCCTCCCAGCCTCCTCCTATCATAATAAACCTTGAGGAAACCCCTCCCAAGATTACTCCTCCTCTTCAGCAAACAGAAACCACGGCACCATCCACAGCAGCAACAACTACAAAATCAGAACAGGCTGCTAGCTTAGACATGCAAAAGCTGCAAGCTGAGATCCAAGCCATGGAATCTCAAATGAAAGAGCTGGATGAGCTTAAGAAAACCTTGACTAAGGTAAATGAAAGGTTTGACAGGAGCAAACAGAATGAGGCAACCAAAGACAGAGAGGTGAAAGCTCTTAAAAAGAGGATTGCTGAACTAGAGAAGGAGCTTGCACTAGAAAGGGTGACAGCTGAAATGAAAGCAGTATTATGGAGCAACATTGGAAGGTCCATTGCCAAACAGTGGCAATATATTGAGACCATGGATGAGCAAATGGTGCTCATCACTAAAGCAAATAAAGAAATACAGAGAGCCAGGGCGAGCCTTGGACACATGCCAGAAGCTGCTACAAGGATAATCAACACTCTGAACTATAAGACTAGCTCTCAATTAGCTGTCATGGGAATCACTAACAGGACAGAAGCAATTGCTGTAGCAAAGAGAGTCGTTACATTAAGGAACTTAGTTGGAACATTGGAGAGGAGGACCCAGGATATGCAAACTGAGATCAATAGATTCCTGGAAAAATTCGTGACTCTGCAGAACAGAGGCCTCCCCAGCATCTTAAGCAGTGTAGGAAGACTGCTCACCCTGGACAATTATAACAAGAGGATTGATGCCCATGCAGTGGCAGAAATTGCACAACCACCCAGCACTTCAGCAGAGCCAGGGCCAGCCACAGGGCAAAGTATGTATGACAGAGTGGAAAACCTGTTTTTCCTAATGAATGAAGTGGACCATCTGTTTGACACACCACCTAACTTCTTCAAATTTACAGAAGCAGATGAAACTATGGGTGCAATCCTAGCACACCAACTGCCCACTCAGGATGCCTGGAGAAATTTGACACAAACAGTTCTGTCAGGCCAGAATCAGTAGCGCTGTTCCTACAGGCAAATAAGCATCATGCGCAGTCACAGTTTTGAGGAAAAATATCTACAGGAAAGAGGCAGAGGCTGAGCCAACTCAGCAGGACCATTGAGCTCAACACAAGCAACAGTCACAATCACAGGTGACAAGTCCAAGACACAGCGTACAAGGCATTAAAGACAGATTTTCCAGCATTTACTCAGAAAATCTCGACCGACTTAGCTGTCTCCAAAGGCTAAAATATCTTCTGACAGAGCATTAAAATGCCTGTACTCTGTAATCAATGCTGCATTAAATTGTGCCCATAATATCTTAAATAGTTGGTAAGGAAGTAAAATCTGAGATAACTCAGGACTCAGATATTTTGTAAATGACCACAAGTATATATTCACCCTTCACAGCAGTGAAAGGGGTTGGTTGGTGGTTGTTATTTTCTTTTGAAGAGCTCTAGCTCGTTGTAACATTTTCAGAAAATTAATACAAAGGAAGAATGGAATTTCCAAGGCTCGGTGTTCTTTGATGTATTGTGGTGAAAGATGAATGTTACAGGATTCCAGGGTGTTGCATAAAACAGCAAGTATTCTCAAATCTCTTTGTCATGTGTTTTTGAGTCTTTTGTTCTCTTAGTTGTTCTAATGTTTTACACTTGATAGCAAGGTGAAAGGATAGTACCAGGATTTAACCATGTTTACCCTGGACTCAAACCGAGCTATTATATATGTTTTCCTCATATACAGTGACAGAATTGTAATTCTTAATTGCTACAATTCAAAACTGTGTTTTTATTGTAACAGTCATTCTCAGGGATTCAACTTTTGCCCCTAAGACCTCTGTTTTCTCCTCTTAAAGCTGTCTGTTAGGAACATATAGATAACAAGTGAAAATTCTTAAATGCTTTCACTGTTGTATTACCTGTTTCCAGTAATTTAATCAAAAAACCTGTTCTATTAAGCACTCTAATGGCCCTGTAAGTTCCATCTTTCATCTCAAAGTTTCAAACACTTATAGCCACAGACTCCATTGCCCAATGGTATTCAACCTCTCTGAAAACTACATCAATAGAATCTAAAAGGAGTTTCATCAACCAAACATAAACAAAAAATCAGTACATAAAAGCTAGCCTAAAACCCTATTACAAACAGTTGCAAATCATAAAGAGAGAGCCCTCTCTGATCACAGTTTGGCTAGGAACAGTGATCCAAAGATTGGTTAGTGGTTACCCCGGCCGTATTCCCTTGGGAGTCATAGGGAACAACCTGGGTGTTAACATAAATGGCGACTCCACTGGGGACTTAGAATTTTTCAATTACTATCTATTTCCAAAAGCTACCATCAAGCCTGAAACTAGCCAAGAGGCCTTAGGACTGTTTCTGTAAACACAGGGACAGCTTTAGGGAAGAGCTAACTAGGGAAACTTCATACTAGCTTTGAGAAATATATAGTCATTCCAGAATTCTTACCTAGTCCTTGAACATACAAAACTTTCTGTATAAAGTTCTAAAGAATACTTAGAAGCTGGCTCCCAAAAGAAACCCAAGGCACACTAGGGCAAACCCTGACCCTAATCAACCCATCATCGTCGATAACCCAAATATCATACCAAAGAACATAAGGAGACAGCAAAAGCAGGAGAAGCTTGCTGATTCAGATATAAGTTTACACCAACCTATCCTCATTCCAAATCCTTGTAAAGTCCTTTTCCGTTCCACACCTAATTCCCCTAGCTCATCATCAACACCTCACAGCCCTTCTCTCCCATCTTCACCATCTGCACACACTCCCTCAACCAGTTCCCCACTTATTACCCATCCTCTTAACCCGGTTACACCTGTAATCCCTGTTGTCCCATTTGTTCCTATTAACCCTATAAATCCCATAAACATGGCTAACAGATATGCACCGCTGCAGATACCAGCCAATGCTCCAGCTCTACCCCAAGACTACCAAACTAGACTCTCATTTTTTGACTCCCATGGCCCTTTGACAGCCATCCAGCATGCTAAAAAGATGCAAGACCACTTTGAGACCTATGAAATAGATGATGACAGTGTTAGGATGAGAATTTTTGTTCAAAGCTTAACTGGGGATGTTAGAACTTGGTTTAGATCCTTAAATGCAAATTCCATTGCAACCCCTGAAGTTCTATACCAGGAATTCACCAACAGATGGGAGAAAAAGAGAGATCCGCACCATATACTTGGTGAATATAACACTATTAAAAGAGGTCCCCAAGAAACGGTGTTGGAGTATTGTGCTAGGTTTAACAACATATACAATGCTATTCCCCAGAACTTAAGGCCCCCTCCTGATTTGGCCCTTTATAACTTCCCTGATGGTTTTGATTCTGATATGGCCTATCAGTTGAGAGAAAGAGACCCTCCAACCCTTGCAGAAGCCCAAAGAGTTGCAGTCACTGTAGAGGCCAACCTAATTGCCAAAAGAAACAGGGCAAAGCTGGAAAAGAAGGTTGGTTTCAAAGAAGAGCCCTCAGGTGTTGATCAAAAGTTGGATGCAATACTAAACAGCATGAAGAGACTAGGTGAAAGAGTGGAATCAGTTGAAAGAAAGTCATCATGGGAGGCACCACAAAACAATCCTCCTAGAAACCCAAATTTTAGGAGAACACAGAACCCCAATATAGGGAAGACAGGCGCTGACCAAGATATCAGACCCCCTTTTCAAGAAAATTATGCAGAAACTTCTTCAGCTAATCAGCTCAATGAAGATCCTGACATCAACTTAATAGGTCTGGATGGTAAAAGCCATGTTTTCTTAACACAAGAAGACCATGAGGAGGATGAAAACAAAACATTCCAAACACAATCAGGAGAGTCTTTTGACTTTAAACAAGGGTATGATACTGCTGTCTATGAAGTCCATAAACAATACAAACTAAGAAGTCGGACTGTAAATGCAAATCAGCCTGAGAAGATAAAGGAGAAACAGCAATCTAAAGAAACCTTAGTCACTGAACCTAATGACAAAACAAACTTACCTACAAAAGAAGTAGTGGTTGAGGAGGTCACTGAAATACCGTCCACACCACAACAACCCTTGGCAACCTCATCATCCCACCCAAGTCCGAACATTACCCCTCAAGACATCAACATGAGGGGCAGGCTCCAAAATCAAGATGAAATCCAACAAGAAGATTCAATGAACAGAGAAAGGACTGCTATCCGTGACTCTAAAATTCAGGTGGATAAACCTTTTGACCTAGGAACAGAAATTGGAAAGTTAAAGATAGCAATTCCCCTTTCAGAGCTAGCCAAGCATGACATATATAAGCAACAGATCAAAAAATCCCTTCAGCTCACCAACAACAAAGATGATGTAAATGTGCTAGATGACACTCCAGAATTACTGTTTGGCCCAGAGGTAGATGGAAAAACAGTAGTCACAGGAGTTTTGCCTTTTTATGTCAGCTTGCATGTTCATGATAAAATACTGCATAATGCAATGTTTGACTCAGGTGCATCTCACAACCTTATGCCAAAAGCAGTCATGGAAAGATTAAACTTGGATATAACAAGACCATACAAAGACCTGTTTTCTTTTGATTCTAGTCAAGTCAAATGCTTGGGCCTAATTAAGGATTTATGTGTGTCCCTGGTTCAATTCCCAACAAAACCATTCTAATGGATGTTGTTGTTGCTGATATCCCACCCAAATATGGAATGCTCCTATCAAGATCATGGGGAGCCAAGCTCCAAGGCTCCCTGCAATTAGACATGTCATATGCAACCATCTCTGTCTTTGGACAACCCAAGAGACTTTATAGGGAAACACTCATGAAATATATGGTCAGCAGTGAAGAAAAGCCTCAAAATTTTCCAATATATGCTGTCCACTCGGACATAGACTCCTTCATCCTTTTCAATGACAGCACAAATTCCTTAAGCAATGACATTAAGACCGAAACACCCATACAAGAACAAAACATCGATCAAACAAGTGGCACCTGCCAAAATTTAATCAGCCCAACAATACCCATTCACCCTCCTTTAGTTGTCAAAAATTGTCAAACAAATGATGAAATTATCCTAGGAGACAAATGGGAAAAGAAACCTCAACTCATGCTCACATGGCCATCCCATGAAAAGAATTTAAAATCTCCTGACCAGCAAGATAGTCTGTGGGTCCTAGAGTTTGATGGCTCAGTTAACAAGTTAGGGGCAGGAGCTGGAGTATGGATACATAACAAAGAGAAAGCCTGTGCACAAGGCCGGGCTTATAGATTGAACTTTAAATGCACTAACAATATGGCAGAATATGAAGCTCTGCTACTAGGCCTCAAGATTGCAAAATCATTACAAGCACATAGCCTCTCAATCATGGGGGACTCTGATCTAGTAATTCAACAAGTAAAAGGGGATTTTGTCACCAATGACAAAAGATTAAGGTCCTATAGGTCTGCTGTAATTGAAATACTAGAAACTTTCTCCGAGTTTGTTCTCACAAAGATTCCTAGGGGCCACAATCTCCATGCTCACAGCTTGGCAACATTTGCCAGCACCTTCAAATTCCCACTACAACCCAACAATTGTTTCACAGCAGAAGTCAAATATAGGCCTTCTATTCCAAACAATGTCAAAGAATGGCAAGTATTTGAGAATGATAGGCAAATAAACAACTTTTTAACTTTGCAACAAGAGTTTACAGGATTAAATATTGACCTTGAGACAGCAAGTCAATCTCAAACAGTTGATGGGGCAAGTCAATCACAATTACAGTTTCAACAGTCTGCCCACCCAATGTCACCTAGGACAGCAAAACAACTACTTAGTCCAACCATTTTCGACAAAGAAAACATTCAGCAAATTCACCAAATTGACTGTGAAGAGCTGAGCAACGCTGAAGATGAAATCATACAACTCAAAGACAATCTTCTTCCAGCAGGCCTTACCCCACTAGAGGACATTTTTGACTCAAATGATGTCCCCAGGAAACCAAAGATGCAACCATTAGATGCAACAATTGAAGAATGTAGCATTGGTACCACTGACAAGCCTAAAATAATAAAGCTGTCTGCTGCTTTGCCCCCTGATCAAAAACCCAAATATGTTGATCTCTTTAAAGAATTCCAAGATGTCTTTGCCTGGGGTTATGAAGACTTGAAGTCTTATGATACCTCTGTTATCCAGCACACCATTCCCCTCAAGCCTGATCAAAAACCATTCAAACAGAAATTGAGAAGAATTAATCCTGTGCTTCTTCCTTCCATTGAAAAGGAATTACAAAAAATGTTCAAAGCTGGGATCATAGCACCAATCAGGTTTTCTGAGTGGATTTCAAATTTGGTCCCTACAAGAAAGAAAACTGGTGAGATTAGACTTTGTGTAGACTTAAGAAATTTGAACCTAGTGTCACTCAAAGACAATTATCCCTTACCCAAAATGGACCACATCCTTCAAAGAGTAGTAGGAGCCTCAAGAATATCATTGTTGGATGGCTTCTCAGGTTTCAATCAAATCCTGGTACACCCTGATGATCAAGACAAGACTGCATTTACTACCCCATGGGGTACTTTCAAGTATGTGAAGATGCCCTTTGGATTGAAAAATGCAGGGGAAACATTTCAGAGAGCAATGGACATTGCTTTTGCAAAGGAAATTCATGATTTCTTGGTCATTTACTTAGATGATCTTACACCCTTTTCAAAATCTGACCAAGAACACTTGAAACATCTGAGACAAATCTTCATAACATGCAGGAAATATGGTATTTCCTTAAACCCCAAGAAGTCTTTATTTGGTTTAGAAGAAGGGAAACTTCTAGGACACATCATTTCGAAAGATGGCATAAGAATTGATCCAGATAGGATACAAGCTATCCTACAAATGCCTCACCCAAGGAATGTCAAAGAGCTGCAAGGATTCTTGGGAAAAATCAACTTTTTGAGAAGGTTTATCCCAAATTTAGCAGAGTTAATCAGATTATTAAACAATATGCTAAAGAAAGATTCAAAGGTCAAATGGACTGTTGAAGCAAAACAAGCTTTTGAAAGTATAAAATTGGCCTTGACTCAAACCCCAGTGTTAACTAACCCTCAGTTTGACAGAGACTTCGTCATTTTCTCCTTTGCCTCCCAACACACTATTGCTGCTGTTTTATTGCAGAAAGATGACCAAGGGAATGAAAAGCCCATTGCTTTTTTCAGCAGAGCTCTTAGGGATGCCCCCCTAAAGTACCAAATAATGGAGAAACAAGCCTATGCCTTGATCAAAGCCATCAAAGACTTTAGGATTTACATCCTTTACTCCCATGTTGTAGCTTATGTACCAAGTCCTATTGTCAAAGACATTCTCACACAAGAAAACTTAGAGGGAAGGAGAGGAAAATGGATTGCAAACATACTTGAATTTGACATTGAAATAAAGCCTACAAAGCTGATAAAAGGGCAAGGTTTGGCCAAGTTAATGACAGAAGCAAATTTCCGAGCTTTAGATATCAACCAAATGGACAGTGAAACAGAGCTGGCGACTCCAAAGATCAATGTAGCCTTTGAACAATCTCCCTGGTACTCTGATATTTGTTATGTGTTACAAAACCTGTGTGCTCCCCCAGGACTGTCCAGAACTAAGTCTAGGTTCCTAAAAATGAAAACATCTAAATTTTGTGTGATAGATGAGAATCTACTCTGGAAAAACCACGAAGGTATTTTGCTGCACTGTCTTCTTGAGAATGAAACTGACAATATTATGCAAGAATTCCATGCTGGAGACTGTGGTGGACATTTGTACTGGAAGTCCACTGTGGACAAGATATTAAGGGCTGGTTATTACTGGCCCACTATGTTCTCAGATATGAAGAAATTCACAACATCATGCCACAAGTGCCAACTGTTTGAAGGCAAAAGACAATTGCTGCCACTCCCTTTGAGGCCCATTGTAACAGAGAGACCTTTTCAACAATGGGGCTTGGATTTCATCGGAGAAATTCACCCCTCATCTTCAGGACAACACAGATGGATTCTAACAGCAACAGACTACTTCACCAAGTGGATTGAAGCTGCCCCATGCAGACAAGCAAATGATTCAGTAATCATTCAATTTTTGGAGAACAATATACTGGCTAGATTTGGCTGCCCAGACAAGATAATAACAGAAAATGCTACTGCCTTCATATCCAAGAAGATGGTAAACTTTTGCCATAAATTTCACATTACTTTGGGCCATTCTACAGCTTACTATCCTCAAGGAAATGGTCTCGCTGAATCATCAAACAAAAGCCTGATAAACATCATAAAGAAAGTGTTGGAAGAGAACAAAAAGAACTGGCATAAGAAACTAGTAAATGCTTTATGGGCAGACAGATTAACCACCAAAAGATCAATTGGGACCAGCCCATATGAGTTAGTCTATGGATTAGAGGCCAGATTTCCTTCATCACTAGGAGTGCCAGTTATGAAACTTCTACAAGAAAGCCAAGCAGAGCCTAATGACATGCAAAGAAGGATTAACCAGATAATTTGTCTACAGCAGACCAGAGAACAAGTTTTCAGCAGAGTGCAGATACTACAAGAGAAACTGAAAAAGGCCTTTGACAGAAGAACTAAAGCTGAAGATTTCAATGTGGGGGACAAAGTTTTAAAGTGGGATGCAAGAAGAGAAGAGAAAGGAAAACATGGGAAGTTTGATTCTTTATGGAAAGGACCATTTGCTGTCCAAGCAGTACAAGGTAATAACACCTACTTCCTAAAAAGCTTGACTATAACTGAGCTGGATGAAGGTCCTGTCAATGGCAGGATGCTGAAGCACTATTTTGACTGTTCACTATGATAGAAATTCAGAGGTTCATTGTATATATGCAATTGTACATATTCTCTTGTGATTTAAATTGTATAAAGAGGTTTTCCCAAATGCTGCACCTAGCAGCAACAGGCAGATAGAATCAGAGGCTCTCCAAGAAAGAAGCACACTAATTTTGACAGATTATATGCAGCAGATTTTAAAGACAAAGATGGGCAGTCATGCAACAAGGCAATCTGACCTGCTGTTCTTGGTCTTTCAAAAGAAAAACCATCCCCATGTGGAGCCACTGTTGGATACCTATAGTAACAGGTTTCATATTTCATGATTGGCAAGAGAAAAGCCAAATATGCTCTGCTTTGGTATCCCAAAGATCCCATATTTCTTAGAGAGCAAGAGCTGGGTAAAGTGTTTCTAGTATTGAGGACCTTGTTTCAATTTTTGTGGATGATTCAACAGTTTAATCTGGATCATGCCATGTTTCAATTTTGAGTTGTAGAATAGAGAAAAAAGGTCTGTCCAAACAGCTTAATCTTGGCAGACAAGTAGTTCAGGTAGAGAAACAAAGGTTTCCAAAAGTTTAATCTGGGACCTTGGAAGACATAAGGGTAGAAGGAGATAGAGAGAAAAGAGGAAAAAAGCCAAAGAAAAGAAAAGGCAATTGAGGGTTGCAAGTTCAAGTGCCCCTCCAAGAAGAAACAAAAAATGCTAGGCAAAATAGTTGGGTAGGCAGTTGTGGTTGCAGAAAAAATATGATCACCATTACACAAGTATCAATAGGTCTCTTGCCAAGGCAATTGATCTATCAGCAAACAAAGTGGTGAATTCCAGGAAATTACAGCAAAGAGCATCACTAACTTCTTCTCTTTCCCTCTCTAAACCATCACTAACACGCCTTTCTAAATCCCCCTTCTTCATTCATATTAACTCCTAATTCTACTATATAACATCCCTTATCTTACCCCACCCCTAATACTATTAACACTAAAGTGTATAAAACCCCAAATCTTATGTATATTCCCTCCCCTAGGCATAATAGCCGTGTATTTTTCAAAAAAGGGACCAAATGGCATCTGGCCACTTTGGTGAACCTATTCCACCCATTTCCCCTCTACTGCAAGTCGATTTACCTTCAAATCACCCCTGCACTGCTAAAACCCACTCTCTGAAATCCATTTTGCCTGTAAAACCTTTGCAAAGGTCAAATTCCCGCCTCTGGCACATTCCCCGATCCTACCGCATTGTGGTTTAAACAAACATTTGAAAAAACCCACACAAACCCACAAATTTTGATTTTTCCGCCCGTAATATTGAAGGCGCATGTTATCCCTCCGCCAGCCGTCGGATCAAGCCCACCAGATCCGACGGCCTACAGCAATATCGGAGCGCCTCCCGTGACCGCACGTTAACTTCCGGGGAAGTGACGTTGCGCCTTGTCACGCCTCCTCCACGCGTCGGGCGTTAAACTATCTCGGAGCCCGCTCTGACATCCATCGCGCCGTACCTTAACCGCCCCGGGAGACTGCAACGGTTAAGCCCTTAACCGTGACCGCTGCACGTTAACCGCAACTTGCCCGCCGTTAATTCACCGCCACGTCGTTGCCTGCCCGTACCCGCTTATATTATTGGCCCACCTCACTGCTGACTGGGCTGCCACCTCGCCTAAACCGTTGACCAGTCGCCCACCGCCACGTCGCCTGATGACGTCAGCTGACGCCACCTCACCATGACCCACCAATGACGTCATGCTGACGTCAGCAGAAAAAAGCGCCAAATGGTAAAATGAGCCATATTTACCAAATTTTCCCGTATTTTTACCATTTACACTGTGTTTTTACTGTGCGCTTTGCTTGACCGTTTGAGCTCGAATTTTCGCCAGCCAGTTGATTTGCCCGGGCGACCTTCTCAAAAAGCACCTGTGTACCTGTGTTTCAACCTCTGCTCGTCGGATTACAGGTATTTAGACCATTTCGCCCTCCATACGACCTTCATTTAGCTCAAAATTGCTCACAGGGATAATGGGACCATAAAGACTAGATTTACACCGTTCATTCCCTTTCATTCATCCAGCATTGTCACTGTGAGGGCCAAGAAACGCTGGCAGAGCTCTAAAAACCTGCAATTCTCATTAAAAACCTCTGTAATTCTGCGTTTTCCCGGCAGAAATTGCTAATAGACATATTCCACCCTGTTAGAGAGTTCAGTCACACCACAAAGAGATTCTATCACTAGAATCCAGTAGTATTTCAATTGCTACTGAGAGAATTCCCCTTGAATACTCAAAACCTCAACCGTTTCCACAGAAGACTGTCTCCAGACTGTGTTTTCACCATTCCACCTGTCTATTTGCAATTCTAGTAACTTGAACAGCTATGGAGACCCCTATTGCACTGAACATCAAGCCCATCAATGCTCCTCACCAAGAACTGGCATGGAAAGCCCTGGGAGACATGGACTACCAAATGCTGGATTGGTTTCCTATGGGAACCAAGTATAATGTGTTAATGCTGAATGAACTAAGAGCCCAGCACCATAGTGGAGCAGATATCTTGGGGATTTGGGAGTCAAATTTGCCCATATACAACCTTCCCCAAGTCAATCCAATGCCAGAGCTCATTTACAGCTGCCAGGAATGCTATGACCCCAGCCAAAGGGCAGTCATAAGCCCCACAGGCCTAGTCCTGTTCCAGATCACCCCAGAGAGCATAAACCAGATGCTGCACTTCAATACAGCCAAGAAATTGACCCCTCTGTCCATGCAGAATCTAATTAACACAGGGATCAAGCTGTCCAGTGACCAGATTATCAAAATCAACCAACTGTTCGTCATATCAGGCTCTGAAACAGTCAGAACCCCTCCTATTGGGTACCATTGTCTGAATGAGTTGGGCAGAATGCTGGTGGACCTAATTAGCTATGTCCTAGGGTTCAGGGGGCTGGAAGATGTAGATGAAAGTATAATGGCAATGCTGTCCATGTTTGCCCCTGGTAAGCCTCCAGCTGTGCAATATGATTATGCAACTTACATAGCAGAGAAAATCCATGATCAGTTCATGAATTTGAAAAGGGAGAGGCTGTTTAGGTACTCCTCATATATCTATCATTTATTTCTTTTCTATCAGCCAGCTACCTTCTCAGTTCCTTTGAGGCCACTCAATGCCCAAGGAAGCCCAAGATCAGTTGTTTTCTGGACCTCTGTGTTTCATTTTACCTCAGTATCACCCTATACATACTGTGAGTTCATTGATCTATTTGTTCATCCGGCCCTAACAGTTCTGCAAGGTACTCCTCCTAGATTAACCGATGAAATGAGGAGGATTCTACATCTGAACAAATCCTACAACATTGGCAACTGGTACTTCTACCAGAACCACACAGTCATTAGGATATATGGCTGTGAATTGAACCCATTTAGATTGCCAAGGTATGTCCCCATGAGGCTTTTTGCCCTGGAGTATTTCAGGCAGTTTGGGAACTCAGATTACCTTCACTTTCAGAGTAGAAACAAGAAGTCACAATTGAAGGTAAGAAGTCAGCTAGGTTCCTTCCTGTATAACAAGAAAGAGGAAGGATGGAAAGAGGCACACAGCATGCTGGAAGGCCTCAGATTGCAGACCAGTTTTGAGTGGATTCCTTATGACCCCAATCATAGTATTTCCCTCAGGAGAATTAGATACAGACTGGGCAACTATGCACATAAAAGACAACCGGAAATAGAAAAGTATGCCAATGCACTAGATTGGGAAGAGGGTACACTAATAGAACAACTCACTGAGGTAGAACTGCTTGAGAAAGAAGCCAGGAATGTACAAAAGGAAACTGACTTGGAAACTTGTGCACAGGTGCCCTACTCCTACAGAAAGCAAAGTGGAACAGCTGCTGGATCTTCAGCAGCACAGCAGCAAACCACTGAGAAGACATCCCAGGCAGCAAGCAAAGACAAAGGTAAACAGGTGGAACAGCCACCTGTATTGACAGAGGAACAAGTGGACACCTTGCTACAGCAGCAAGAGGAAATGGAACAGCAAGAGCTGGGACAGCAACAAGAAAAAGCACAGTCCAGTGAGCAGCCCTTACAGCAGGAAAAGGGGACAGATCAACCTGGCAGTACCGAGCAGCAGCCTCAAACAAATGTGCCTCCCAGGACAGACACCAATGTTGACACATCAGTCCTCCAAACACCACAAAAGGAGGATGTGACAAGGAAAAGGGAGAGAGAGACCCCCCACACCTCATCTTTCATCAGGGGAGAGAAGAGACAAAGACTGAATGACTCCCAAGAGGAGGACATTGCAGTAAGGCAAGCCATGGGTATGGGCCCACCCAGTGGAGAACTTTCGGCCAGCTCATCCCAGCGAGGACATGACATGACAATGGGAGGAGAGGTCAGCTCCTCCAGTGAAACAAGAAAAGGACAGTCAAGTATAAAACAGCAATTCATTGACATAAAAAGGAGGAGTGATCCAATAAAAGTGCAGCTATATGATCACTTGTTGAACCTAGCTCCTAGCAACCAGCAGAGACTCATGTCTGCTTTCGATGTGAGCGAAGGCAAAATGATAATGAGCCACTTCATGCCTACAGCTTTGCAGCCTCAGTCCACCTCGGACTATCTGAGAACCAACATGGAGGTTCTTGCCAAAGACATACACCCCATGGACAAGATTGAACTGCATAAGCAGACTGGTGAAATGGTGTATGCCTCCTTGGCAGATGAGACATTAGAAAATTATAAATTAAAGAGCAGTCTAGACAACACAGCTTCTCAGCTGGAGTTAGAAAGAGCTTCATCACAAGCCAAGGACAATAGGATCAAGTCCTTGGAAGAGGTAATCATAGAGATAGGGCATGACCCTAAAGATGTCAAAGGCATTCAAGAGCTCCTGAAGATAAGGGATGCAGACATGGCAGCCCTAAGAAAGAAGATCAAACTCCCGGCCACCCTCCATCCACAGACCGATGAAGTCGTCCAGCAAAGGCGAGAGAAGGATGCTACAGATCTGTTGGTGTCCTTATATAAAGAGCTGGTCAGGACTCAGGACCAGCTAGGACAGACTGAAGCTGCAAAGGCAGCACTACAGGAGACACTGAAGCAAAGAGAAGAGGGCCAACCCTCCCAGCCTCCTCCTATCATAATAAACCTTGAGGAAACCCCTCCCAAGATTACTCCTCCTCTTCAGCAAACAGAAACCACGGCACCATCCACAGCAGCAACAACTACAAAATCAGAACAGGCTGCTAGCTTAGACATGCAAAAGCTGCAAGCTGAGATCCAAGCCATGGAATCTCAAATGAAAGAGCTGGATGAGCTTAAGAAAACCTTGACTAAGGTAAATGAAAGGTTTGACAGGAGCAAACAGAATGAGGCAACCAAAGACAGAGATGTGAAAGCTCTTAAAAAGAGGATTGCTGAACTAGAGAAGGAGCTTGCACTAGAAAGGGTGACAGCTGAAATGAAAGCAGTATTATGGAGCAACATTGGAAGGTCCATTGCCAAACAGTGGCAATATATTGAGACCATGGATGAGCAAATGGTGCTCATCACTAAAGCAAATAAAGAAATACAGAGAGCCAGGGCGAGCCTTGGACACATGCCAGAAGCTGCTACAAGGATAATCAACACTCTGAACTATAAGACTAGCTCTCAATTAGCTGTCATGGGAATCACTAACAGGACAGAAGCAATTGCTGTAGCAAAGAGAGTCGTTACATTAAGGAACTTAGTTGGAACATTGGAGAGGAGGACCCAGGATATGCAAACTGAGATCAATAGATTCCTGGAAAAATTCGTGACTCTGCAGAACAGAGGCCTCCCCAGCATCTTAAGCAGTGTAGGAAGACTGCTCACCCTGGACAATTATAACAAGAGGATTGATGCCCATGCAGTGGCAGAAATTGCACAACCACCCAGCACTTCAGCAGAGCCAGGACCAGCCACAGGGCAAAGTATGTATGACAGAGTGGAAAACCTGTTTTTCCTAATGAATGAAGTGGACCATCTGTTTGACACACCACCTAACTTCTTCAAATTTACAGAAGCAGATGAAACTCTGGGTGCAATCCTAGCACACCAACTGCCCACTCAGGATGCCTGGAGAAATTTGACACAAACAGTTATGTCAGGCCAGAATCAGTAGCGCTGTTCCTACAGGCAAATAAGCATCATGCGCAGTCACAGTTTTGAGGAAAAATATCTACAGGAAAGAGGCAGAGGCTGAGCCAACTCAGCAGGACCATTGAGCTCAACACAAGCAACAGTCACAATCACAGGTGACAAGTCCAAGACACAGCGTACAAGGCATTAAAGACAGATTTTCCAGCATTTACTCAGAAAATCTCGACCGACTTAGCTGTCTCCAAAGGCTAAAATATCTTCTGACAGAGCATTAAAATGCCTGTACTCTGTAATCAATGCTGCATTAAATTGTGCCCATAATATCTTAAATAGTTGGTAAGGAAGTAAAATCTGAGATAACTCAGGACTCAGATATTTTGTAAATGACCACAAGTATATATTCACCCTTCACAGCAGTGAAAGGGGTTGGTTGGTGGTTGTTATTTTCTTTTGAAGAGCTCTAGCTCGTTGTAACATTTTCAGAAAATTAATACAAAGGAAGAATGGAATTTCCAAGGCTCGGTGTTCTTTGATGTATTGTGGTGAAAGATGAATGTTACAGGATTCCAGGGTGTTGCATAAAACAGCAAGTATTCTCAAATCTCTTTGTCATGTGTTTTTGAGTCTTTTGTTCTCTTAGTTGTTCTAATGTTTTACACTTGATAGCAAGGTGAAAGGATAGTACCAGGATTTAACCATGTTTACCCTGGACTCAAACCGAGCTATTATATATGTTTTCCTTATATACAGTGACAGAATTGTAATTCTTAATTGCTACAATTCAAAACTGTGTTTTTATTGTAACAGTCATTCTCAGGGATTCAACTTTTGCCCCTAAGACCTCTGTTTTCTCCTCTTAAAGCTGTCTGTTAGGAACATATAGATAACAAGTGAAAATTTCTTAAATGCTTTCACTGTTGTATTACCTGTTTCCAGTAATTTAATCAAAAAACCTGTTCTATTAAGCACTCTAATGGCCCTGTAAGTTCCATCTTTCATCTCAAAGTTTCAAACACTTATAGCCACAGACTCCATTGCCCAATGGTATTCAACCTCTCTGAAAACTACATCAATAGAATCTAAAAGGAGTTTCATCAACCAAACATAAACAAAAAATCAGTACATAAAAGCTAGCCTAAAACCCTATTACAAACAGTTGCAAATCATAAAGAGAGAGCCCTCTCTGATCACAGTTTGGCTAGGAACAGTGATCCAAAGATTGGTTAGTGGTTACCCCAGCCGTATTCCCTTGGGAGTCATAGGGAACAACCTGGGTGTTAACAGAGCAAAACCTGAGCATCCCTTATTATCTCCTGCAGTCCTTAATGGAGTGTGCTACAAAGCTACGAGAGGGCATACCTGATCAGATAGCCCACCATGGGTTAATAAAATTGCTTGTGGAGGATGCACTGCACTCGTATAAAGTTCCCCTCTCCTGGGAGTCATTTAGGAATCTAACACGAGATGGGGACATTAAAATGTTGATCGAAGATAGTGGCTCCTCCAGCAGTGAAGACAAGGAAGCAGTGGCTGAGGAAAAGAAGGACAAAGAAAAGGGTGGCACACCTATCCTGTCAGCAAGGGAAAAGAGGATGAAGAGCAGAATGGACAAAGCAAAGGTGGCCCACGTCAGCCCAAGTACCTCAACAGCACCTGCAACAAAAGCAAAAAGAAAAACTCCAGCAGGCAAGCAAGCGGAAGTGGAGACACCTGTGTCTACAGGAAAGCAAAAACTGGCTTCTACAGGAAGCCCGAAAACACAAACACAGGCTTCTATAGGAAGCCCGAAAACAAAGACAAAGGCTTCTACAGGAAGCCCGAAGATCAATAAGGAGCAGGCTTCTACAGGAAGCCCAAGAGCAACGA
Source organism: Pinus tabuliformis (assembly GCA_031772625.1). Classification (NCBI taxonomy): domain Eukaryota; kingdom Viridiplantae; phylum Streptophyta; class Pinopsida; order Pinales; family Pinaceae; genus Pinus; species Pinus tabuliformis. Next base: position 1,882,224,318 of record CM062816.1, on the reverse strand, counting down.
CCAAGGCTTCTACAGAAAGCCCGAAAATCGTTGGAGAACAGGCTTCTACAGGAAGCCCAAAAACGGAGACAAAGGCTTCTACAGGAAGCCCGAAAGTGCAACCACAGGCTTCTACAGGAAGCCCGAAGACAGAGACAGGGGCTTCTACAAGAAGCCTGAGATTGGAAAGAGGGGCTTCTACAACAGGCCCAAAATTCATTGAGAAACAGCCTCCTACAGAGAGTCCGAAGACAGAGAAAGAATCTTCTACAGGATGACCGGAAGTTGGAAAAGCAGGGTCTTCCACAGGAAGCCCGAAATCTGAAAAGGAGGGGCCCTCTACAAGGAGCTCCGAGAGAGCAAAACGCAGGAAAGAGAAGGTTGGCATTCTCGAAAAGGAGGCAGCAGCGGCACTGGCTGCCCTCAGCACACCTCCAAAACCAAAAGAGAAAAGGGAGAGGGAGACCCCTCTACCATCTGAAGCCAGGAGAAGCAAGAGGATGACCACGGGAAAGCCACAGCCTCCACCCAGCAGCCAAACCACTTCAGGGGATGTCCCTACTTCACCCAGTGCAAGGACCCCCTCTAAAACATCAGCCACCCCCGAAAAGGGGAGCCCAAAAATAACTTCCTGGACACGAAAGATAGGCCAATCGCCTTCCGAAGCCCGACTCAAGGAAATAGGAAAGGGGAAGGAAGCATCACCCTCGCCACCACCAGGGGCAGAGAAGGCAGGGCCATCAAAAGCAGAAAAGAAGGAGCCTGTTCCGGTCCCGAGTCCTCGGCCAAGGACAAGGAGCAGGAGCAAGGTTGCTCAAGGATGAGCAAATGGTTCAGCTGGGGGGTGATGATGAGCCCCAATTTTGGTACAATTTGGGCTCATTTTGGCCTATTATACTTGCTCAAACCATTCATTTTTTTATTGCTTATGCATGCATTTCTTAGTTTGTTCATGTTGTTTGTAGGAAGAAGGGTAGGCACTCTATCTACGTGACTAATGCATTATGATTCCAGGTTTTGGCATTAAAAGGGAGCAAAAGACAACGAAAAAGGAGACAAGGAGACAACGAGGTGGCACTGCTGGTTTTTAGGAGAGGATGTCCACGGTCTTGGGGACATTCCTCGTGATTCCCACCAAGAACTTCGAGCTCGAATCCATCTCCCCTCCGAGCTTAGAAGCAGCCAACTATTCTACAGGAACAGCAGTTACAACTGTTCTACAGGAACAGCACTTATGACTGTCCTACAGGATCTGCAGTTAAACTCTAGTTGGACAGCCGAGCTCCTATAATCAAGGACACTTGCTGGATCACTGTTTTGCATAAGTATAGAGGCCATAGCCTTTGATAGGTTGTTGAAACTTTCGCATTACTATTGTAATTTTGGAGCACAGCTCGGTGTTAGTTCTTGTTGTAAGCCAGTTTTGGCATAACATCAGATTATGAATAAAGAAGGCAGATTTTGATCTAGCTCTGAGTTTTCTTAAGGAGACTATAGCTCTCAGGTTAGGGCCCAACCTGAGAGCCATAGATCCCCTCTGCTGTAGTGTTGTTTTCATTTCGTTTCAGCACTCTGAGATTTCATTTTCACATGCAATTTGAATTACAGGTTGTTGAATTAGTCTTTTTCATGAGCATAGATAGGGCTAGTTTATGGTTGAATTGCTTTCGGTTGTTTAGTTAGATTAGCAGGTTGATAATACATTGGAGCTCCAGCAAAAAAAAGGTTGAGGAAGTCTCCACTGCCATCTCCGTTTGGAGATTGGAGTGCAGCCTATACCAGCCACAAAAACACGCAGTTCTTCACTTCATACATGCTGCAACATAGTCTCGTTATGATAAATCTTTCCACATGATTCACAGCTACACACACGCCTTCATCACAGCTTCATGCACATTCTCCTTCGTGTTTTGGATTGCTGTTCATTGAATTTATATGCACAGGTAGTTTAGGTTGATGCATTTTCGGTTTGGTAACAATCACAAGCATTTGTTTCATCTACACTGCTTTCTCTCGTTCCATCACTTCGTCCTCCACCTTGATCACACCTGCAAACACATCTTTGACCTCTGCTCCGCTCTGTCATCTCCCAAAGTCTTTCACTCGTCACGTACTTCCATTCTCTAGCCCTTTCGTTGACCTAGCCCTCTATCTTCCAACCTACTCCCTACATTCACTCCCTATCCCCATTCCTCCACTTCTACAGCCATCACCAGCCTCATTCCCACCTTACACATCTCCCCCTACCATTTCATCACTCCTCCATCACGCCAAACACTCACGGTAGGTCATCCTGTAGCCGTTTGTAGACATCCTGTAGAAACCAGAGTATCCTGTAGGATCCCCTGCAGACTTCCTGTAGGAGGCCACGCACTCGGTTGCCGAGCTTCTGAATGTGAGGAACCTCTGTAGATGGATGCTAAGGATCCCTAGGAACCTCTCCTAGCCTCTCCAACCTGTCCCACGCTTTCTTTCCTTCTCCATCCCATCTGCACAACCAAACCCTAGTTAGCACAAAATCACAATCATTCCATTCACTTAAGGGAAAAATACAAAAACATGTCTTTTATGATGCAAGTAGCTTAGACCCATGCATTTCCACTTATTAGAGGTAACAGCAGCATTGGTAGAGGTTTCATTCACATTCTTTGCATTATAGAGGTTAGACTAGTGAAATTAGGGTTTCCTAGGTTTACATGCTTTGACTTGCTTTCAGTCCATTTTGTCAAGTAGAGTAGTTTTCCTTTGAGAATAGCTTTCGTCCATCAATTAGCAAGCTTCTTCTGAGAGCCTATAGAAGTTGGCTTGAGCCCTAGCGGACTTGTGCCAGCTGACCAAGTGACAACTACGACAAGAGCTAGTACTTGTGCATATAGCACCGTCGCTTCCAAGTTTGTACGAACTACCGGGTTGATAAAATGAGAGATGGGAAGCCCCAAGAGTTGTAGCATTATTGCTACAATACTGGAGCTCACCAATTAGTAAATCAATCACAGGGGTAGATCTAAGGAGGTTACTAGAGCCACCACAAGGGCAATTAGAGAGTTTGTAAATCAGTTGTTTAATTCATAAACAAGACCCGGAGATTAACTCAAGCGGCATTTATCTACTTTGCATTTGCATAGCAAATGCAGTTCGAAGGCTACCTGGCTCAACTTCAGGCTCCGTCTGTAAGTTTATAAAGTAAACAAATGTAGATAAACAAACAACCTAGTCACTCCCCAGCGGAGTTGCCATTTTGTTACAGGGAAAAGTGTCTATGCAGAACTGCTAATCCCACTAAGGCGGGTAGCTACCTTGGAAACAAACAAAGTAAAACTACTTTCGTTTTCCTTTATGAAAGATAGATGAGAGAAGAATAAAGGAGACCAACCTCTGTCTTGCGCTTGGTTCCTTGCTCTATTCCTCTCTCTTCTGATAGTCCTTTGCTACTTGCTTTCTCGTATACCCAGCTTCACAGAGTACCTCTAGAATCAAAGCAGCATAACACTATACAAGAACATGGATCTATTATCATAAACAATCTAGGATCAGATGTAAATTGACCATACAAATGCATGAAACATAAATTACACAAGAGTATGGAGGAAAACTTGAATAGTTTTATTGATAATCAAGAAAGAGCCAAGAGAGTTACAACCAGTTGTTCTGACCCAGCATCATCCTCTCAACAAGTAAGCCCTTCTTCACCTCATGAAAAGCTTAGATCACCCAACACTATGATGTTACCTCAAGAAACTAACAGCAATTCCTTACAAAATGCAAAATTCCAGCCTCTGGATCTCTGGGATGAGGGATCCATATATAGATGTCTGCAAGGGAGATGAGTTAGCTTGTGATTTGATTAGTGTCTTCCCTCTGATAGTTCTTGCTTCCACTTGGAGATTGATGATCTCTTACTCATCCCTGGTCGAATTCAGAAAGGCAAGTGTCACAGGAGAAGTTTCTAGAAGATTCCATGCTTCTCCACCTTGCGGATTGACACTACCATTTGTCTCTTCTCGCCCATTGCACCCCATAGAAGGGATTTTTGAAATGCAACACACCCACTGTGTGTATTTAGGTGAGATGCAACGCACTTTGCCTATGGATCAGGTGAAATGATCCAGTTTTGAGTAGTTTTTCATGGAGAACTTCTGGGAGAAGCTGTAATCAATTGACCTTGTTCTTTTAGGGATTGGAACAACACTTTTAGGGACTTAGGAGCCCTCATTTTATGGACATTTATGCTTGGGGTTGCAGTGCCCAAAAATGTCTATAACAGTGGGATGTGGTTGGTACTTGGACAGTGGAGCCTCTTTCCACATGTCCCGCGACAAGAATATTTTCAGTGCCTTGGAGGAGAAGGATCTCCAGATGTAGATCAAGATGGGTGATGATGGAAAATGCCATGTTTCAAGTGAACGTATGGTTGTGTTTTAGAGGGAGCATGGAGCTCCTTTCACCCTAACTGATGTAAATTATGTACCGGGTCTGAAGAAGAATCTTGTGTCTATCTCTATGCTAGAAGATAAAGGCTATGATGTAGTCTTTAGTAAAGGAAAGGTATTCTTGAGGAATATCGGTACTAGAGAGACCCAAAGGATTGAGACTCGAGTAAAGAATCTCTATAAGCTGGAGGTAGACGATTGTGTTGCATTGAGTTCCAAAGCAGAGGTGGTGCAAAGCCAAGATGTTGGTGAGCTATGGCATAGAATATTGGGCCGCTTACACCATGGGGCCTTGAAGATCATGCAACAAATTTCTACCAGACTTCCCAAGGGAAAACTGGAGTAGATGGATACATGCAAAGGTTGTACCTTGGGTAAGTATGCTAAATCTTCCTTTCAGGATCAAGACAGTAGAGTTGGAGCAATCATGGAGTGAGTTCACTCAGATGTTTATGGACCATTATCTATAGCCTACACCACTAAACAAAGGTACTATGTTATTTTCATTAATGATTTTTCTCGTAGATGTTGGATCTACTTTATGCAAAAGAAGGATTAGACCTTCTTGAGGTTTTGTGAGTTTAAAGCCTTGGCAGAGAAAGAATCTGGAAAGAAAATAAAAGCCTTGCATAGCGACAATGGTGAAGAGTATGTCTCCCAACAATTTAAGGACTTCTGTGCTGCAGAAGGAATTAAACAGGAGTTGACGACACCTCATAACCCATAGCAGAATGGGGTGGCCAAAAGGAAGAACAGATCGATTATGGGAGCAGCTTGAGAGATGTTGCATGACCAAAGCCTACCACTTCATTTGTGGGCTGAGGCATGCAATACATTAGTATACTTGTAGAACAGAAGCTCGCACCATATATTGGGAATGAAGACACCTATGGAGGCCTTTTCCAAGAAGCAACCAGATGTGAGTCACTTCAGGATCTTTGGATCATTGGTTTATTGCCATGTGACCAAAGATGCCCAGAAGAAGCTAGATCCAATAGCTGAGTTGGGGATACTTGTGGGGTACACTGATACACCCCACAACTATCGAGTGTTCCTGCCTACCAGTCAGAGGACAGTGGTATGTAGAGATCTAAAGTTCGACGAGCAGAAATCCATGCGAGTATCACTTGAGAGGGAGCTCAAGTTGCATGCAAAGGAGGAGCCTCAGATTGATGCAGAGCAGCCACATGTAGAGGATCTAGGAATGGAGACATCCACTCATGCTGAGTCTTCCAGAGATGGGCGAAAACGCTCAAGGGAAGCTAACAGATTGATGATGGATGCGTTAGAGAATGTGGGACAACCATCTTCTCAACATAGACAAAGGAGGTCACACGAGCGGTACACTAGTTACATGGCCCTGGTTGGGGAGTGTGTAGAGTCCGAACCTTCTTCATTCAAGAAGGCAATTCAGCAACCAGTCTGGGTTGATGCAATGGTAGAGGAGTACGACTCTATCATTTGGAATAGTGTGTGGGATGTTGTCCCAAGACCTCAGGACAAGTTAGTGGTGAGTTCTAGATGGGTTTACAAGGTAAAGTAGGCAGTTGATGGCAGTGTTCAAACACATAAGGCAAGGTTTGTTGCCCATGGTTCCTCACAGGTCGAGGGGATCGACTATTATGAGACCTTTTCTCCTGTAGCAAGGTACTCATCTATCAGACCAATGTTGGCACTATCAGCTTAGATGAGTTGGAATATCCATCATATGGATGTGAAGACAACACTCCTCAATGGGAAGATTGAGGAAGAGGTGTACATTGAGTAGCCAGAAGGTTTTGAGACCTTCGATCATGAGTCATATGTGTGTCGACTCAAGAGGGCTTTGTATGGGTTGAAGCAAGCACCCCATGCTTGGTACACCAGGATCGACAACTATTTCACCGGGTTGGGCTTCATCAAGAGCGAAGCATATGTGAACCTTTACCACATCATGGTAAAAGGTAAGCCATTGATCATTGTTCTTTATGTCGATGATCTGATTTTGACAAGTGATGATCAGTTGATCAAGTCTTGCAAGGAGGACCTTGCAAGAGAGTTCGAGATGAAAGACATGGGTCTTATGCATTACTTTCTAGGCATGGAAGTGTGGCAGAAAGATGGGGAAGTATTTGTGTCTCAAGGCAAGTATGCCAATGAGATACTCAAGCACTTTCACATTGAGAAGTGCAAGCCCATGCAGACTCCTCTAGCTGGGAACTGGAGGAAGGAGGATGCTACTTCAGGTGAGGTAGTAGCTGCTACTATTTATCGGCAGCTTCTAGGTTCACTTATTTATCTAGTGAACACATGACCAGAACTTGTACTTTGCAGTGAACTAGCTTAGTCAAGCTATGGTTCAGCCTACCAAGCTGTTTTGGAAGGCAGCAAAGCATGTGCTGAGATACCTCAGAGGCATATCTCAGTATGGATTGTGGTACAAATGGATAGAGGGAGTGAAGCTACAGGGCTTCACCGATACAGATTGGGCAAGGAGTCCATCAGATCGGAAGAGCACCTCTGGAGGAATCTTCAACCTTGGTTCAACTGTAGTTTCCTGGTACAGTAGGAAACAAAGGTTAGTTGCACTTACCTCAACAGAGGTTGAATACATGGCTACCAGACAGGCAGCATGCGAGGACATTTGGATGCGAAAGATTCTAGTGGGATTGTTTGGTCAAAGGATGGATCCAACTATGATCTACTATGATAATCAGAGTTGTATCAAACTCTCTGAGAATCCGGCTTTTCATGACAGGTCCAAGAACATTGATATCTGGTACCATCATCTTCAAGACTGTGTGGTGAAGAGGATCATGTTGTTGTTGTATGTTTCGACCGAGGAACAGGATGCAGATATTTTGACTAAGGCATTGTCAAAATGAAAGTTCGAGTTCCACAGAGATAGGATTGGGGTGACTAATAATCCCTTTCTTGTTGAGAGGGAGTGTTGAAAATAGCAATAAGAAATGCTAAAAATAGAAGTGCTAAAAATATCACTGCTATAAATAGCATTTCGGGATACATTCCAATTTTAGTTAGCCCCTAAACTAAAATTGAGAATTAAAATTCGACTTTGATCTTAGCAATTGTTTGTAAAATAATTAATTAATTCATCTTGAGTTACATAGTTATATAAAATCAAACATGAAGTCTATGTGAAGACATGCAATAATTTCTCCATTGATTAAGGAAGTTATCCCTTGATTAAAGGAGATGAGGAAGAGTTGTACTTTGAGTTGTAATTAGTTAGCTCAGTTAACTGAGTTAAGTCCAGTTAGATTAGTTCAAATAGTTTGTTGAACTAATTGTGAGTTTAGTTAGTTAATGCATGCATGCATGTAACTGCTGCACTTTAGTTAACTTAATATTCTCTCATAAATAACTCATGCATGTCAGTTCAGTCAAAGGCCCAGTTGAGATCAGATGATAGGACAGTGTACTATCAATTGTAGGAATATTCCATGGAGGATATCTCTTGCATGCAGAAGGAATTCATTCCTTGGAGATTGCGCAGTTACTTTTGAGTTTGATGAGTGTGTGATGAGGCCAATTCACATAGGTGGCAACATTGGACCCCAAGAGAAACGGCATAAGGAAATAGGAGGCTGGGAGGGATGAGGGAAGGCATATCTTGTGTCTATTCAGTCTATGAGCAGTATTGTTGGATTGTGCTGAGGGCAGGATAGCTTGTGAGCTAATGCTTTGTGTAATCTAAACATATTTCCACTTGTATGATGATACAGAGATCGGGGTTTTTAGCTGAGGCTTTCCCCAGATTATTCTCTGTTATATGTGTTCTATTTGATCTTGCTCAAAATTGATTAATCTTCCACAAGTTTGTTGTACAGGTAGATCTTGTATTTTTCTTTATTATATTGCATAATCTATTGATCTACAGTGGGAAATTCTACAAAGACCCAACACCATATACAACTACCCGCATTAGTAACATGCATTGAAAAACAAGAAAGACCAAATGTATCTCATACCAAAAATATAGATTATATAGAGAAAACAATGGAGGTAATATTAATGGATACCTAAATATAGATATTATAGAGAGCCCAATGCTATAGTGAAAAATGAAATTATTATAAAATTCAAAGAAATATGGACTAGCTAGAATGGAGGTAGATTATCTCTAAAAATAGATATGTTAGTTATGATCATTCATAAAAAGACATTATAAGAGGCAAAAATTCCCCTTTAACATAAGATATGATTCCATAAATATAGAAACCCTAAAGACTCAAAACCATAAACCTATGAAATGATGTGGTAAAAGGAATGGAAGCCTTGTTGAGGCTATATAATATATCAATTTCCAAGTGCATACAATTTTCATACAAACTCTATTTAAGAAATTTCTTCGACCATCACAAAGCGTAATCAATGAACTATGTGTTTGGTAAGTGATATAATATTGTATTATGTGGCCCATAAAAAATACAAGGTAAACACCTAAACAAACACTAGCAGATCAAGACCTAAATATATGACATTAAACGAAAATGATGTGATATTATTATGACTCAGTGGAATAGGTTGGTGGCCACCTATATCTTTCACACCCCTCTCTGTACCTCATGAACACTTCCAATCTAAACCCCTTTATCTCCTTATATATCATTGTATCCTCCTTATATAACCTTCTCCCCTTCATCCCATTACACACTTCCCTCATTGCCCATTTCCCCTAATCTACCACCTCCATCCATTCTTATGGTTTCTCATTACACATTCCCCCTCTCTTTCTGTCCACCAATCTTATACATCCACTCTCCCACCATCCTCCCCCTCCTATCCACTTCTTTCTCCTCCTCCATTGCCTCTTGACCACTACCACATTTTCCCTTAGTAACAACCACCATTTAGCCCCACCTAAGAGCCAACAATGGTTTTACTTTCCATAACCATTGCCCTGTTTCCTTAAATAAATTTATTGACTAGATTTCACAGCTCCATGATGCATTCAACTCTTACACATTGATATGCCACCCTCAACACAACTATGTGTGTGTGTGTGTGTAAAGAGAGAGAGAGAACATTTTTTTTAATTATATTGCCTAGAAACCATATAATGTTGAATTTTAAGGTAAAAGGCTGATATTGTGTAAAAAATGTCATATCTATGACATCTGGCGGTAGATTTGAGCTCAAAAAGTGAAATAATGACACCTTTCCACATATAGTAGTATAAACCAATACATTAGCATGTATATTTCTAGTGGTAGTCCCAAGGTACCATATGCTTAGGGTGACAATGTTGGAAATGGTTGATGCATGTTCCATGTCATTTTGATAAGAAGTCAACAGAGGAATGACTAAAGGGGTACCATAAAACCATTTTTCAATACAAATTTGATACAGGGTATGTTCATCTTGTGGTATAAGTAGCATCCTTTTAGCTACAAATTTTGAAAGAATCCAACATAAATATTAGGCATGAGAAGTTTTCTACCATGATCCAAGCCCATGCATGGCTAAAAAATTTAATAATGGTTTTGTCAAAATTTTAATTGATTTATATCATTAAATATCAAATTGAAATTTTGATCAAGGAATCTATAAATTTTATATTTTGAATTCCAATAATGAAATAGAAATTTATTACATGATTAATTAACTCTTAATCAATACCACAACTACAACCTAACCCAACCATCAAAATAATATCTATCATAGAATTAAAAAAAAGTATTTATGTGACTAATTGAAACCCTTTCTAAAGGTGAATTATTGTTGTTCTCCTTCCATAACACATATTTTATTCAAACACCATAAGTTGTTTTCATAATTAAAATATCGTAAATAATGTATGATATTAAAACAATGTAGACAAACTAATATTAGTATACAAAAGGACTGTTCCATCTTGTCATCAAACAAAAGAAGCCACCCTTTTATGTTAGGTAGGAGATTTTGCAATAGCCTATAAAATATACATTCTAAGTACTCCGACATGTAGCCCATTTGAAAAAAACACCCAAAAGCCTAATAATGCTAAAAAAAAACAACTAATGGGCGAGATAAGAGTTGTTTGCTTCTTGACCAACACCTATAAGAGTAGAATTATGATACTCAATATCCATTGGGTCCTTGTGATGATGGACTATGTCATATTCCCTAAGTTTAGCATATGGAGAGTTAATCGATACCTTATTATTTGAGCCTGCATAGAGAGATCCTTTGAGAAGGTTGAGAGCCAAGTTCCTTAATATGTTGCATTATATGTCCAAAATGTCAATCCTTTATTTGTATTGAACCAATAAATTCATGATGGTTGAATGTTGGGAGACACAATGGTGTTCATTCTCATACACTCTTCTTGTTGCTAAGAAGGAAGATCTTTTGTTAGACTAAATGTATTCCTCATGTATTCCTAGGGTTCTCCTAAATTCCATAACATCTGTTTTTTCTATATAGATAAATTTAGGACATTATTCTCTGCAATATGAACTAGGCTAACAATGTCAAGGCTCGAAACATAATTATGAAGAAATTTATAGACACCCTATACATCCACTAAAATATGAAACCTATACAATGACCCTTGACGATATTTTTTCCAGAAGATGCCCAAAAAAAACCAATCAAGAAGACGATAAAATAAAGATAGAATACCAAAGAGATATAGAGCTAAAGATAAAATCTGAAATCCAAAAGCAACTTTCTCAGTGAAGTTTTCAAATCACCTTTTCCAAAATTAAAATGTGAAATCCAAATTACTAAATCCAGACCGATTACCTTAACCGCATTCCTTTTGGTGACTCTTAAATTTGGAATACAATAACCACAGTCCTAGATAGATAACCCAAATATAAAGAAACCACTACCAAAAGGACTAACACCTTGGGGTCTGTTAACACCCAGGTTGTTCCCTATGACTCCCAAGGGAATACAGCCGGGGTAACCACTAACCAATCTTTGGACGACAGTTTCTAGCCAAACTGTGGTCAGAGAGGGCTCTCTCTTTATAATTTATCTCTGTTTGTAATGATTTTTAGGCTAGCTATAAGTTCAGGTCTGTTTTGAGTTTTTTTCTTGGATGATAATTTCAATCAAGGTGCTTATGTATTCTACAAAGATTTCTAGTCCATTGGGCTATGGAGTCAGTGGTCCTTTAGATGATTGATGTGTTGTTGTGATACTGTAATGATGCTGCAGAGCCAGATTAGTATCTGAGAAATAACGTTTGTAATAGTGATGGAATGGAGCGTATCCAGTTAGTGCAAGGCAATTAAGAATCTTACAGTTTAAATGTTGGAGTAAGACAGTGAGAATATTGACCTAGGAGCATTTAAGAATTTCTACGTGATATTCATCCATATAGAATTAACAGACACATGAGCAATTAAGAATTCATGTACATATTTAACCCTGAAGACAAACATTTACAGCAGCAAAAATTGAGCACAAGGTGTAATAAAACAGATCTTGTACTATTCTTTCTTTTTTACTGCTAGCTTAGTGTGAGATAAGTTTGATTTGATAAACACAAGAAAAACAAGAACAGAGTTTTGAAGAAAACTTGTTATTTCGTCAGACAGCACAGGAATTCTGCATCAACACATGGAGCATCCTCCAGACATCAAATAATTTCAGGAAATCACTGAGCTCATCCAGCCCTTTGTATTAGATAATTCTGAAGGTGTACAATGCAAGTGTTCTCATAGAGAAAATTACCAACGCCTTATGAGTTACTCCGGGGAGTTTATATACAAAATTTACATCAAAAATATCAACGAATGAGTTAATATCTCATTTATGATATGCTAATCTCCGGAATGCAGTAGCTGAAGGAGTGAATGCAGCCGAAATTCCTTTATGCTTCAGCTGTCAAATAGTCAAAAGATATTTGGACTTTATGACTGTTAGAGTCGGTTGGAGATGCGCTGTTCAAAACTCGGCTAGCTGTCATCGTCTTATGTGATGAGTCACTTTTTAGATGCTTTTAAATGCTAACCCTTTTCCGTTGTTTGTCTTCAAGGGACCTGGAGCTGGCAGTGGCCGAATCACTGAAGCTACCGTGGCAAAATCTGGAGCATTGCCTTCAACCAATCCTCCTTAGGCATTTGATGTCTCCGTATCTTTATTAAGGTCTCATCGGCCTCTGTATACCGCCAAAAGTTAGGAGGAGTTTCAAACAAATGGTTTGCCTCATTTTCAATGAAGAATAGGCCTTCCAGTTTAGTGTACAAGCTCTGTCCTGTTGGTGGCCCTGTTTGCTCAGGAGTACTGCCAGATGCAGTGATTTGATTTTCAATATAAGTGACCATCCTGTTGGTAAATTGATCTCTGGTGATCAATCTCCCTGTGCTGCTTAATAGGCTGGGCAGTCCCCTTGCTTGCAGCATTCCCATTTTAAGTTTATACTCCTCCACCTCAGCCTGTATTTCATAGCATTTTCTCTCCACAGTTTGCACATAACTTCTGAGAGTTAGCACCTTTTTAGCTGTGAGGATGGCCTCTGTTTTGTTGTTGATGCCAATGGCTGCCAGCTCCTCTTTGTCCTGCCTGTTCAAAAAATCTATCAGTCTGTTTGCTTGCTCAGGTCTGTTTCCCAACACTGTTTTGGCCCTCTGGATTTCTGTCTGTGCTTGGCCAATCAAATCCATTTGCTCATGGATTGTCTTGATGGATCTCCATTGTTTGGTGATATTTTGGCTAATCTTACCCCATAAAATTCTTTTTAAGTCAGCCAGGGCACTTTCCAGATTTAGCTCCTTCTCCAGGGCCTTGATTTTGTCTTTTAGGGCCTTTATTTCTCTGGCCTGTTCTGCTACAGTTACTTTTGATTTGTCATACTTGGCCTCCAGTTCTGCCAATTTTTCCTTGGCCTTTTTTATCTCATTTGCCTGGAGCTCCATTTCCTTGATGGCATTAGTTAACTCTTCTATGCTTGAACTGGAATCTGGGGCCGTTGTTGTTCGTGCTGCTTCTGATGAGGGGGCCACTACTGCCCCTGTAGTTGTTGTTGTTGTTGAAGTTGTTGGAGGAGCTTGGGATGTGGATTCTCCCTGTTTGTCTTGTAGTGCTCCTTCTAGCTCTTTCTCCAATTCCCTGATCCTCTGGTCTTGCTGCATTAGGAGGTCTAGTTGGTCCTCAGCCCGTTTTTCCTTTTGAAGTTCAGCTGTTTGAGGGTGCTCTGTGGGCTGCAGCTTCAACCTCTTCTTCAGTGCATTCAGGTCATCATCTTTTTTCTTCATGAGGGATTTCACACCCTTTGGATCACTAGGATCGTGTCCAACATCAATCATGATGTCCTCCAAAGATTTTATTCTGTTATCTTTGGCCAGTGAGGACATTCTCTCAAAATCCAACTGTGTGTTGGTATTCTTTAGGGACTCTTTCAGCTCATGGGCCATGGTGGCCTTTTCTACCAAGGTGGCATAGACCATTTCTCCAGCTTGCTTGTGGAGTTCTATTTGGTCCATGGGATGAATGTCTTTGGCCAAGACCTCCACCCTTGTTTTCACAAAATCTGCAGCTGATGTAGGCTGAGAGTTTGTAGGCTAGAAATGACTGAATATCATTTTTTCTTCCTTAATGTCATATACAGACATTAATCTCTCTTGTTGGGCTGGTGTAGCATCTATAAATTGCTTGTATACTTCACCCCTCAGCAGCTCATTCTGAGCCTTTATTTCTTTGAAAGAAGCCTTGGTGCTCTTGGGCTTCTTGGTCTGCTGGGAAGAAGATGACACCTCCAAACCAAGCTGCATGCCTTGCTCCTGTTGGAATGAGCTGGTACCAGTGTGCTGGCTTGCTTCCCTATCTTTCCTTGAACTGTCAAGGAATTCCTTAGTGATGTCTTCAACTTTTGGAGAGTCAGCCCTTTTCCTTTTGGCCTCTGGCTGATGGGAGGATCCACTAATAGGAGTGGACTCTTCTCTGTCTCTTTTGGTACCCCTCTCCTCATGTGCTGGGGTCTGCAAAATTGGTGCTATTAGTGGCTCAGTTTGTGGAGGAGGAGTTTGCTCTTGCTGCCGTTCTGTGAGCTCCTCTCTCTGCAGCTCATTTTGCTGTTCAGTTTGCTGCTGAGTTGAAGGGACAGCCTTCTCTTTTACTGCTTCCTCCTCAGCACCCATTATCCCTTTTCCTTTGTCTAAGCCTGGTGCTGCTGTAGAAGATGCTTGTGTGGCTGGTGCAGTCCTTGAGGTTGAGGTCCCTTCCCCTACTGAATGAGGCCGTTTGAAGGGTACCTGCTGCACAGAGTCTAGGTCAAGAGTCTTTTCTAATTCTTTGACATTCTTTACCATCATTTCCTCTTCAGTTAATTTGTCAACTATAGAATCCTGTAGCCATTCCTGCTGGTTGGCATATTTTTCAATATGGGGATAACTGCAATGTTTAATGCCTATTAGTCTGTATTTCATTCTCCTAGTAGAAATGAAGCCTTCAGGGTCATAAGGGACCCACCGAAAACTGTATGACAACTAGTATTTGTCTTTGAGGATCTGGTCAGCCTCTTCCCAACCTTCCTTTTTATTCATGATTAAAGGGCCCAGCTGATGTTTGAACTTGAGGTGGGCTTTTTTTTTGGAGCTGTGGAAGTGGGTAAGGTCAGACTGAATCAGCTGCCTATAATATTCAAGGGCAAATATCCTCATAGGCACATATTTTGGGAGCCTGAACGGACAAAGCTCACAGCCATACACTCTGATGACTGTATGATCCTCATATAGGTACCAATCACCTATTTTGGACTTCTTGGAAAGCTGCAAAGCTTTCTGTATTTCAGTTGATATTCTGGGAGGAGGGGCCCTCATCAACAAACAGGAGACAGGGTATACAAACTGGTCAATAAACTCACAATAGGAATAGGGTGACATTTGGACCAGGTGATAAACAGATGTCCAGAAGATGACAGATCTTCTTTCCCCTCTATAATCCAGCTTTTTGATGTAGCATGGAAAAACCTGGGACTGATAATACATGAAAAGATGATAGATGTAAGAGGAGTATTTGAAGACACCCTGTCTGTCCACTTTGCTCAATTGATCATGAATTTTGTTAGCTATGAACTTAGCAAAGTTAAACTTGCGGGCAGGGGGCTGGCCTGGGCTATAAATAGACAGCAGAACCAGCATTGTTCCTTCCACATGCTCACTGGTTCTGTACCCCAGCACATAAGAGATCATATCTAGTAGTAGTCTGCCTGTTTCTGTAAAGGAGACATCCATATAGGGAGGTGGCCCTGCAGGCTGGCACTCAGGTTTCATGAATGTCCTGGTGACATTCTGAATCTCCTCACTAGTCATTTTGGCAGCAGCATCCAGCAGATAATTCATGGAAAAGGGAAATAGCAGCTCAGTCTGGTCAAAGTGGAGCATTTTATTAATGGATTCAGGATTGATGTGAAAGAGGATGCTCCCAGATGGAGACTTAACGGCTCTCTGTTGTACATCATAGTTTTCAGCACATAGGCGCACAATCTGAGGGAAAACATTAACAGAGGGGAGGTAGTAGTATGGTAGGTTTGACTCCCATATCCCATAGGTGTCCTTGCCATTCAAATAGTCTTCTCTCAACTGCCTGAAGGTCTGCATGAAGTCCATATTACCCACAAAGTCTTCAATAAGGGAGTCCCTGTCAACAAGAGGCAAGGCCTCCAGGTCTTTGTTTGGGGCATTGAAAGGAGTAACATTGAGAGTTGTGGGTGCAAGGGCAGCCATTGTATAATCTGATTGTGAATAATGAGATTGCAGTGGTTAGCAAGGCTCCTCAGAGTTCAGTAATAGCCTCAATGTTGTCAATGCTTGAACTTTTCTTCACAGTGAAAGAGGCCGGCTTGTTTCTGCAGGTTTTAGCAAATTCACAAGGGTTGTGAATTGTTAGGAATGCTTTGCAGAGGGTGTACAGGATCTATCTTGGTTAATTTGCAGCTGGCCTATACTCGGCAAAAGGGAACAATGCCGAGCACCTTGAGAAAAATTTTATGGTTTTAGGCGCGTGGGTTGACTGTTTCGATGCCGAATTATAGTGCAGAGGCAATGTAGGTGACTTTAGTTGACTCTCAGGTAGCAAACAGAGTTGGATTTTAGGATTTTGACCAGTGTTCAATGGTGAATTAGCAGAGAAATGGCATGTATGGGGCAAAACATGAGATTTACGGTGAATACATGGATAAATGCTCGACAAGCCTACGGGTCGAACCGTGAATGCTTTGTGGTGGTCGATTTGATGAGTTGGCACGGTACAAATCCGAATTTTGCAACATGAGGGGCAGTCTAGCGCGGAAACAGCAGCAAGAGCTCAGTGTATTTTCGCTTGAAAATGACACAAAACGG
Source organism: Pinus tabuliformis (assembly GCA_031772625.1). Classification (NCBI taxonomy): domain Eukaryota; kingdom Viridiplantae; phylum Streptophyta; class Pinopsida; order Pinales; family Pinaceae; genus Pinus; species Pinus tabuliformis. Next base: position 1,882,207,634 of record CM062816.1, on the reverse strand, counting down.
CTAATTCGGGCCTTGATAACGGTAATTTTGGCAAAAATGGCTTATTGGCGCTTTTCCGCCAATGACGTCAGCATGACGTCACGGCGGGCCCGGGTACGGAGGTGACACGGATGGTGAGGTGGAGGCCATCGTGGCTGGACATGTCAGCGGGCAGATGCGGTGGCAAGGCTACGTGGAGGGCCACGCGGCGCGGGAGTGGGCGGCATGTGTGACGTCATAATGACGTGGGTGATGGCGTGTGGGAGGGGCGGTATCGGGTTGGTGGTAAGCGGGTTCCCCGCACCGCCTTTGCTGATGAGTGGTATTGGGAGGAGGGGCTCCGAACAACCCCGGCGTTTGACACGCGTCCAGGGTACGGAGCGGGAAACCACTTTCCCCGGACGCTAAAGGTCGGCAGATCCGGGCCCAAGAATACCCGCCCACCGTTAGATCATGGGTGGCGGAAGATCAACGGCTGGCGGGCCCTCCGACGGATCGTGCAGGTTTGGGGGTCCCGCCGGCCTTAATTAAATATTCAGTTAAATATTTACAGCGGAGAACTATAGGAAAGGGGGTTTTTGTGCTTTTTCGGGATTTTCATGGGTTTTTTCATAATTTCAAAGGGTTTTAGGGGTAGGAAGGGGTTTTTATAGGGTTTTTCTTTGCAAATGATGGTTTGATGAGTGGAATGACTTGAAGCAAGGGGGAGAGATGAGGTATAGGTTCATCAAAGTGACCAGATGTCATTTTGATTCCTTTTTTAGAGAACATATGGCTATAATGCCAAGGGGAGGGATATTTATACAAAATTTGGGGTTTATACACCATGGTGTTAATACTAGTAGGGGAAAGGTGATATAGGGGATTTATATAGTAAAGTTAGAGTTAATATGGATGAAAGAAGTGGATTAGGGGAGACAAAGCTAAGTTTATTTGAGAAACACTTAGCTTAGGGAGTAGATCAAAATGAAAATATTTTTACACAAGAAATGTGGCTTTCGAAGGAACAAGAACCACTAAGAAACCATAATCTCTTCCATGAATCTCAGCTGATGAGGGAGTGTTAGTAATGAAATGGAGAAGGGAAGAAGGGAGTTTAGACATGCTTCCTACTTGCTGCAACTTGATGAAGAATGATACCTTCTCAATTCATTGATTTTGCTTTGGTAAACAAAGTTAGCACACATGCAACTGATAAGAAATGGCCCTTCTGCAACCCCAACTACCTACCCATCTATTTGCCTAGCATTTTTTATTTCTTCTTGGAGGGTGCACTTGGACTTGCAGACCCTAACTTGCCTTTTCTTTTCTTTGGCTTTTCTTTTGTTTTTCTATCTATTCCTACCCTTATTTCTTCCAAGGTCCCAGATTAAGCTGTTGGGAGCCTTTTTTCTCTACCTAGACTACTTGTCTGCCAATATTAAACAATTTGGACAGACTCCTTTCTCTATTCTACAACTGAAAAATTTAAAACATGACATGATCCAGATTAGACTGTTGGACCATCCATCAAAATTTGAGTCCTTACCAAGCTATAAGCACAGCTTGGGTTCTCTTGGAAATATGTGATCTTTGAATCATCAAAGCAGAGCATATTTGGACCTTTTCATAGCCAATCATGAAATATGAAACCTATTGGTATAGGTAGCTAACAGTGGCTCCACATGGGGATGGTGTTTCATTTGAAAGACCAAGAACAGCAGGTCAGATTGCCTTGCTCTTTGACTGCTCTTGCCAATCTTGAAGTTTGCTGCTTTGAAGTACCAAAATTGTGTGCTTCTCTTCTTGGTAGACCTCTGATTCTATTTACCTTTTGCTGACAGTCAATAAACTAGGAAAACTGCATTTTTACAATCTAAACAGAAAATAATATATACATCTGCATATATACAAGGGAACCTCAGGCTGTACTCATGGGTAATAGTCAAAATAATGCTTCAGCATCCTGCCATTCACAGGACCTTCATCCAAGTCAGTTTCATTGAGACTTTTTAGGAAGTAAGTGTTGTTACCTTGCACTGCTTGGACAGCAAATGGTCCTCTCCATAAGGAATCAAATTTTCCATGCTTTCCTTTGTCTTCTCTTCTTGCATCCCACTTGAGGACTTTGTCTCCCACACTGAAATCTTCTGCCTTAGTTTTGCGGTCAAAAGCCTTCTTTAGCTTTTCTTGTAACGTTTGAGCTCTGCTGAAAACTTGATCTCTGGTTTGCTGCAGACATATGATTTGATTGATTCTTCTTTGCATATCATTTGGTTCAGCTTGGCTTTCTTGAAGAAGCTTCATAACAGGCACTCCTAATGATGAGGGGAACTTGGCCTCTAATCCATAAACCAACTCATATGGGCTGGTCCCAATTGATCTTTTGGTTGTTAGTCTATCTGCCCATAGGGCATTCACAAGCTTCTTATGCCAATTCTTTTTGTTCTCTTCTAGTACTTTCTTTATGATATTTACCAGACTTTTATTTGATGACTCAGCAAGGCCATTTCCTTGAGGATAGTATGCAGTGGAATGGCCCAGAGTGATGTGAAATTTATGGCAGAAGTTCACCATTTTCTTGGATCTGAAAGCAGCAGCATTGTCTGTTATTATTTTGTCAGGACAGCCAAATCTAGCCAATATGTTGTTCTCCAAGAACTGAATAATTATTGAATCATTTGCTTGTCTGCATGGGGCAGCTTCAATCCACTTAGTGAAGTAGTCTGTTGCTGTTAAAATCCATCTGTGTTGGCCTGAAGATGAGGGATGAATTTCCCCAATGAAGTCCAATCCCCATTGTTGAAAAGGTCTCTCTGTTGCAATAGGCCTTAAAGGAAGTGGCAGCAACTGTCTCTTTCCCTCAAACACTTGACATTTATGACATGAGGTGATGAATTTCTTGACATCAGAGAACATGGTGGGCCAGTAATATCCAGCCCTTAGTATCTTGTCCACAGTGGACTTCCAGTACAAGTGCCCACCACAGTCACCTGCATGAAATTCTTTTATGATATTGTCAGTTTCATTTTCAATTAAACAGTGCAGCAATATACCTTCATGGTTTTTCCAAAGCAGATTGCCATCCATCACACAAAATCTTGAGGTTTTCATTTTTAAGAATCTACACTTAGTTCTGGACAGCCCTGGGGGAGCACACAGGTTTTGTAACACATAACAAATATCAGAATACCAGGGGGATTGTTCAAAGGCTACATTGATCTTTGGAGTCGCCAGCTCTGGTTCACTGTCCAGCTGGTTGATGTCTAAGGCTTGGAAATTTGTTTCTGTCATTAATTTGGCCAAGCCTTGCCCTTTTATTAGTTTTGTAGGTTTTATCTCAATGTCAAATTCCAGGATGTTGGCAATCCATTTTCCTCTTCTGCCCTCTAAATTTTCTTGGGTGAGAATTTCCTTGACAATAGGACTTGGCACATATGCTATTACATGGGAATAAAGGATATAAATCCTAAAGTCTTTAATGGCTTTGACTAAAGCATAAGCTTGCTTTTCCATGATTTGATACTTTAAAGGTGCATCTCTAAGAGCTTTCCTAAAGAAATCAATTGGCTTCTCATTTCCTTGGTCATCTTTTTGCAATAAAACAGCAGCAATAGTATGCTGGGAGGCAAAAGAGAAAATGATAAATTCTCTGTCAAACTGAGGATTGGTCAACACTGGGGTTTGGGTAAGGGCCAATTTTATACCTTCAAAGGCTTGATTGGCTTCAACAGTCCATTTTACTTTTGAATCTTTCTTTAGCATGTTATTTAATAATCTGATTAGTTCTGCTAAGTTTGGGATAAACCTTCTCAAGAAATTGATTTTTCCCAAGAATCCTTACAACTCTTTGACATTTCTTGGGTGGGGCATTTGTAGGATAGCCTGTGTCCTGTCTGGGTCAATTCTAATGCCATCTTTAGAAATGATGTGGCCCAATAGCTTACCTTCCTCTAAACCAAACAAGGATTTCTTGGGATTCAAGGAAATTCCATATTTTCCGCATTTTAGGAAGATCTGTCTCAGATGTTTTATATGTTCTTGGTCTGATTTTGAGAAAGGTGTAAGGTCATCTAGGTAAATGACTAAAAAGTCATGAATCTCCTTGGCAAAGGCAATATCCATGGCTCTTTGAAAAGTTTCCCCTGCATTTTTCAATCCAAAAGGCATCTTTACATATTTGAAAGTTCCCCATGGGGTTGTAAATGTTGTTTTGTCCTGATCATCAGGGTGAACTAAGATCTGGTTGAAACCTGAGAATCCATCAAGTAGAGAAATTCTGGAAGCCCCCACTACTCTCTGCAAAATGTGATCCATCTTGGGTAAGGGGTAATTGTCTTTGAGGGATACTTGGTTCAGATTCCTCAAATCCACACACAGCCTAATTTCACCAGTCTTCTTTCTTGTAGGGACTAAGTTGGAGATCCATTCAGAGAATCTGATTGGTGCTATGATGCCTGCCTTGAACATTTTTTGTACCTCTTGTTCCATTGCTGGGAGAAGCATAGGATTGATTCTCCTCAGTTTTTGTTTAAAGGGCTTTTGATCAGGTTTGAGAGGGATTGTATGCTGGATGACAGAGGTGTCATAGGACTTTAAGTCCTCATAACTCCATGCAAAGACATCCTGGAACTCTTTAAAGAGGTCAATGTACTTAGGCTTTTGGTCAGGAGGTAAGGAAGCAGATAATTTAATTATCTTGGGCTTGTCAATTGTACCTATGTTGCATTCTTCAATGGCTGCATTTAAGGGCTGCATTTTTGGTTTTCTGGGGATATCATTTGAATCAAAGATGTCCTCTAGTGGAGTTAGGCCTGTTGGTAAAAAATTGTCTTTCAGCTCTATGATTTCAGTTTCAGCATTGGCCACCTCTTCAGAGTTAATTTGTTGAATTTGCTGAATGTTTTCCTTGTTGAAAATGGTTGGATTCAGCATTTGTTTTGCTGTTCTGGGTGATATTGGGTGAGCAATCTGTTGAAACTGTATTTGTGATGGACTTGCTCCATCAAATATTTGTGATTGACTTGCTGTCTCAAGTATTTGTGATTGACTTGTTGTATCAGTGTCAATATTTAGTCCTGCAAATTCTTGCTGCAGAGTTAAAAAATGGTTTATTTGCTTGTCATCCTCAAATACTTGCCAATCATTGACATTGTTTGGAATGGAGGGTCTGTGTTTTACCTCAGCTGTAAAACAATGATGGGGCTCAAAGGGCAACTTGCAGGTACTTGCAAAGGTGGCTAAACTATGAGCATGTAGATTGTGGGTTCTGGGAATTTTAGTAATTTGGAATTCAGAGAAAAAGTTTAGTACCTCAGCAACAGCAGACCTATAAGTCCTTAGTCTTTTTTCATTGGTGACAAAGTTTCCCTTTACTTGTTGAATAACTAAATCTGAATCACCCATGATTGAAACCCTGGCAGCTTGTAAGAACTTTACTAACTTGAGGCCTAGTAAAAGAGCTTCATATTCTGCCATGTTGTTAGTACATCTGAAATTCAATCTATAGGCTCTGCCTTCTGCATGACTATTTTCTTTATTGTGTACCCAAACTCCAGCTCCTGCCCCTAATTTGTTGACTGAGCCATCAAATTCAAGGAACCATAGAATATCCTGTTGGGAAGGAGATTTGATGATCTGTTCATGGGCTGGCAATGTGAGTAGAAGTTGTGGTTTTTCATCTAGCTTGTCTTCTAGGACAGTTTCATCATTTGATTGGGTATGCTTGAGCTTTAGAACAGCAGCAGTATCTAGTGTTTGATTGACTGTTGTTTCATGGGTGGTGATACTTTCATTTGAGTCTTTCTCTTGTATGAATATCTTGGTTTCAACCTCACCTTTTGAGGGAGTTGTGGTGTCATTGTAGAGAATGTATGAGTCTATGTCTGAATGGACAGCATATATAGGAAAGTTTTGAGGCTTTTCTTCACTGCTGACCATGTATTTCATTAGTGTTTCTCTATATAGCCTTTTTGGTTGCCCAAAAACAGAGATAGTTGCATATGACATGTCTAATTGCAGGGAACCTTGGAGTTTAGCTCCCCATGATCTTGATAACAACATCCCATACTTAGGTGGGATATCAGCAACTACCACATCCATTAGGATTGTCTTGTTTGGGTATTGAACCAGAGACACACACAAGTATTTTATGAGACCTAAACACTTGACTTGGCTGGAGTCAAAGGAAAAAAGGTCCTTGTATGGTCTTGTTATGTCTAGATTCAATCTTTCCATGACCGCTTTTGGCATGAGATTGTGAGAGGCTCCTGAGTCAAACATTGCGTTATGTAATATTTTATCATGAATATGTAAACTGACATAAAAAGGTAGTATCCCTGTGACTACTGTTTTTCCATCCACTTCTGGGCCGAACAGTAATTCTGGGGTGTCATCCAGCACATTGACATCATCTTTGTTGCTAGTGAGTTGAAGGGACTTCTTAATTTGTAGTTTATAGATGTCATGCTTGGCTAGTTCTGAGAGAGGGATTGCTATCTTTAGTTTGCCGATTTCAGTTTCTAGGTCGAAAGGTTTTTCAGATTGGGTTTTGGGGTTATAGATAATAGTCCTTTCCTTGTTCATTAAATCTTCTTCTTGATTTTTATCTTGACTTTGGGGCTTGCCTCTTTTACTCATCTCTTGGGGGGTGACGTTTAAATTAGGATGAGAAGATGAAGTGGCCAGAGGCTGCTGTCTTAAGGACAGTGGTTCAGTGATCTCTTCAATAATTACTTCTTCTGCAGGTGAATTTGCTTTGTCATTAGGCTCTGTGACTATGCCTCTTTCAGGCTGCTGATTATCCTTTATCTTTTCAGGATGGTTTACGTTCACAGTTCTGCTCCTCAGCTTGTATTGTTTATGGACTTCATAAACAACAGTGTCATAGCCTTGTTTGAAGTCAAAGGATTCCCCTGATTTAGTTTGGAATAGTTTGATTTCATCATCCTCATGATCTTCTTGTGTTAAGAAAACTTGACTTTCACCATCTAGACCCAATAAATTAATCTCAGGATCTTCATTGGGCTCTGTTGATGTGGAAGTTTCTGCATAATTTTCTTGGAAAGGGGGTCTTATGTCTTGGTCAGCACTGGTCTTGCCAACATTTGGGTTTTGAGTTCTCCTAAAATTTGGATTCCTAGGAGGGTTGCTTTGTGGTGGTTCCCATGATGATTTTCTCTCAACCGATTCCACTCTGTCCCCTAATCTTTTCATTCCATTGAGTATTGCATCCAGCTTCTGATCAAAGGCAGAGGGTTCCTCTTTGAAAGCAGTCCTCTTTTCCAACCTTGCCCTGTTCCTTTTGGCAATTAGGTTGGCTTCCACTGTGACAGCAACCCTTTGGGCCGCTGCAAGGGATTGAGGATCTCTTTCCTTCAATTGATAGGCCATGTCAGGGTCAAAACCATCAGGGAATTTGTATAAGGCTAAATCAGGAGGAGGTCTTAAATTTTGTGGAATTGCATTATATACATTGTTAAATCTTGCACAATACTCCAAAACAGTCTCTTGGGGACCTCTTTTGATAGTGTCATACTCCCCAAGTATGTGCAGAGGATCTTTCTTCTTCTCCCATCTACTAGTAAAGGCTTGATACAGTTCATCAGGAGTTGTGATGGAGTTTGCATTCAGGGATCTAAACCAAGTTCTAACATCCCCTGTTAGGCTTTGAACAAACATCCTCATTCTGACACTGTCATCATCTATTTCATAGGTCTCAAAATGGTCTTGCATCCTCTTAGCATGCTGAACAGCTGTCAGAGGGCCATTGGAGTCAAAATATGAGATTTTGGTTTGGTAATCTTGGGGTAGAGCTGCAGCATTAGCTGGTATCTGCAAAGGTGCATATATGTTAGCCATATTTATAGGATTTAGAGGATTAACAGGGGCAGCTGGGATAATAGGAACAGTGGGTACCACAGGGGTGACAAGTAGGGGTGAACCTAGAGTATTGGTCAAGGGGATTTGTGCAGTGGACGAAGATGTGAGAGGAGGACTCTGGGATGTGGATGGTGAACTAGGGGAATTAGGGGTAGACCGGAAAAGGACCTTGCATGGGGTAGAGATAAGGCTAGGATGATCTGAATCCGAGGTTAAATCAGCAGGCTGCTCCTGCTTTTGCTGCCTCCTAATGTTTCTTGGGATGGTATTTGGATTATCAACAATGATGGGTGGATTAGGGTCAGGATTTGCCCTAGTATGCCGTGGATTTTTCTTGGGAGCCAGCTTCTAACTGTTTTTTAGGATTTTGTAGGAAATTTTTATATCTGTAAGGACTGGATAAAGACTTTGGAATGGCTATATATACTTCAAAGTTGAGATGAAGATTCTCTGAAAGAGCTCTTCCCTCAAACTGTCAATGTTACATAGAAACAGTTTTGAAGGCCTCCTGACTTATTTCAGGCTTGATTTCAACTTTGACGGATATATAGAAATTGGAAAATCCTAAGAAGTTCCCCAGCGGGGTCGCCAATTATGTTAACACCCAGGTTGTTCCCTATGACTCCCAAGGGAATACGGCCGGGGTAACCACTAACCAATCTTTGGACGACAGTTTCTAGCCAAACTGTGGTCAGAGAGGGCTCTCTCTTTATAATTTATCTCTGTTTGTAATGATTTTTAGGCTAGCTATAAGTTCAGGTCTGTTTTGAGTTTTTTGCTTGGATGATAATTTCAATCAAGGTGCTTATGTATTCTACAAAGATTTCTAGTCCATTGGGCTATGGAGTCAGTGGTCCTTTAGATGCTTGATGTGCTGCTGTGATACTGTAATGATGCTGCAGAGCCAGATTAGTATCTGAGAAATAACGTTTGTAATAGTGATGGAATGGAGTGTATCCAGTTAGTGCAAGGCAATTAAGAATCTTACAGTTTAACTGTTGGAGTAAGACAGTGAGAATATTGACCTAGGAGCATTTAAGAATTTCTAGGTGATATTCATACATATAGAATTAACAGACACATGAGCAATTAAGAATTCATGTACATATTTAACCCTGAAGACAAACATTTACAGCAGCAAAAATTGAGCACAAGGTGTAATAAAACAGATCTTGTACTATTCTTTCTTTTTTACTGCTAGCTTAGTGTGAGATAAGTTTGATTTGATAAACACAAGAAAAACAAGAACAAAGTTTTGAAGAAAACTTGTTATTTCGTCAGACAGCACAGGAATTCTGCATCAACACATGGAGCATCCTCCAGACATCAAATAATTTCAGGAAATCACTGAGCTCATCCAGCCCTTTGTATTAGATAATTCTGAAGGTGTACAATACAAGTGTTCTCATAGAGAAAATTACCAACCCCTTATGAGTTACTCAGGGGAGTTTATATACAAAATTTACATCAAAAATATCAACGAATGAGTTAATATCTCATTTATGATATGCTAATCTCCGGAATGCAGTAGCTGAAGGAGTGAATGCAGCCGAAATTCCTTTATGCTTCAGCTGTCAAATAGTCAGAAGATATTTGGACTTTATGACTGTTAGAGTCGGTTGGAGATGCGCTGTTCAAAACTCGGCTAGCTGTCATCGTCTTATGTGATGAGTCACTTTTTAGATGCTTTTAAATGCTAACCCTTTTCCGCTGTTTGTCTTCTAGGGACCTGGAGCTGGCAGTGGCCGAATGACTGAAGCTACCGTGGCAAAATCTGGAGCATTGCCTGCCACCAATCCTCCTTAGGCATTTGATGTCTCCGTATCTTTATTAAGGTCTCATCGGCCTCTGTATACCGCCAAAAGTTAGGAGGAGTTTCAAACAAATGGTTTGCCTCATTTTCAATGAAGAATAGGCCTTCCAGTTTAGTGTACAAGCTCTGTCCTGTTGGTGGCCCTGTTTGCTCAGGAGTACTGCCAGATGCAGTGATTTGATTTTCAATATAAGTGACCATCCTGTTGGTAAATTGATCTCTGGTGATCAATCTCCCTGTGCTGCTTAATAGGCTGGGCAGTCCCCTTGCTTGCAGCATTCCCATTTTAAGTTTATACTCCTCCACCTCAGCCTGTATTTCATAGCATTTTCTCTCCACAGTTTGCACATAACTTCTGAGAGTTAGCACCTTTTTAGCTGTGAGGATGGCCTCTGTTCTGTTGTTGATGCCAATGGCTGCCAGCTCCTCTTTGTCCTGCCCGTTCAAAAAATCTATCAGTCTGTTTGCTTGCTCAGGTCTGTTTCCCAGCACTGTTTTGGCCCTCTGGATTTCTGTCTGTGCTTGGCCAATCAAATCCATTTGCTCATGGATTGTCTTGATGGATCTCCATTGTTTGGTGATATTTTGGCTAATCTTACCCCATAAAATTCTTTTTAAGTCGGCCAGGGCACTTTCCAGATTTAGCTCCTTCTCCAAGGCCTTGATTTTGTCTTTTAGGGCCTTTATTTCTCTGGCCTGTTCTGCTACAGTTACTTTTGATTTGTCATACTTGGCCTCCAGTTCTGCCAATTTTTCCTTGGCCTTTTTTATCTCATTTGCCTGGAGCTCCATTTCCTTGATGGCATTAGTTAACTCTTCTATGCTTGCACTGGCATCTGGGGCCGTTGTTGTTCCTGCTGCTTCTGATGAGGGGGCCACTGCTACCCCTGTAGTTGTTGCTGTTGTTGAAGTTGTTGGAGGAGCTTGGGATGTGGATTCTCCCTGTTTGTCTTGTAGTGCTCCTTCTAGCTCTTTCTCCAATTCCCTGATCCTCTGGTCTTGCTGCATTAGGAGGTCTAGTTGGTCCTCAGCCCGTTTTTCCTTTTGAAGTTCAGCTGTTTGAGGGTGCTCTGTGGGCTGCAGCTTCAACCTCTTCTTCAGTGCATTCAGGTCATCATCTTTCTTCTTCATGAGGGCCTTCACACCCTTTGGATCACTAGGATCGTGTCCAAGATCAATGATGATGTCCTCCAAAGATTTTATTCTGTTATCTTTGGCCAGTGAGGACATTCTCTCAAAATCCAACTGTGTGTTGGTATTCTTTAGGGACTCTTTCAGCTCATGGGCCATGGTGGCCTTTTCTACCAAGGTGGCATAGACCATTTCTCCAGCTTGCTTGTGGAGTTCTATTTGGTCCATGGGATGAATGTCTTTGGCCAAGACCTCCACCCTTGTTTTCACAAAATCTGCAGCTGATGTGGGCTGAGATTTTGTAGGCTTGAAATGACTGAATATCATTTTTTCTTCCTTAATGTCATATACAGACATTAATCTCTCTTGCTGGGCTGGTGTAGCATCTATAAATTGCTTGTATACTTCACCCCTCAGCAGCTCATTCTGAGCCTTTATTTCTTTGAAAGAAGCCTTGGTGCTCTTGGGCTTCTTGGTCTGCTGGGAAGAAGATGACACCTCCAAACCAAGCTGCATGCCTTGCTCCTGTTGGAATGAGCTGGTACCAGTGTGCTGGCTTGCTTCCCTGTCTTTCCTTGAACTGTCAAGGAATTCCTCAGTGATGTCTTCAACTTCTGGAGAGTCAGCCCTTTGCCTTTTGGCCTCTGGCTGATGGGAGGATCCACTAATAGGAGTGGACTCTTCTCTGTCTCTTTTGGTACCCCTCTCCTCATGTGCTGGGGTCTGCAAAATTGGTGCTATTAGTGGCTCAGTTTGTGGAGGAGGAGTTTGCTCTTGCTGCCGTTCTGTGAGCTCCTCTCTCTGCAGCTCATTTTGCTGTTCAGTTTGCTGCTGAGTTGAAGGGACAGCCTTCTCTTTTACTGCTTCCTCCTCAGCACCCATTATCCCTTTTCCTTTGTCTAAGCCTGGTGATGCTATAGAAGATTCTTGTGTGGCTGGTGCAGTCCTTGAGGTTGAGATCCCTTCCCCTACTGAATGAGGTCGTTTGAAGGGTACCTGCTGCACAGAGTCCAGGTCAAGAGTCTTTTCTAATTCTTTGACATTCTTTACCATCATTTCCTCTTCAGTTAATTTGTCAACTATAGAATCCTGTAGCCATTCCTGCTGGTTGGCATATTTTTCAATATGGGGATAACTGCAATGTTTAATGCCTATTAGTCTGTATTTCATTCTCCTAGTAGAAATGAAGCCTTCAGGGTCATAAGGGACCCACTGAAAACTCTATGACAGCTGGTATTTTTCTTTGAGGATCTGGTCAGCCTCTTCCCAACCTTCCTTTTTATTCATGATGAAAGGGCCCAGCTGATGTTTGAACTTGAGGTGGGCTTTCTTTTTGGAGCTGTGGAAGTGGGTAAGGTCAGACTGAATCAGCTGCCTATAATATTCAAGGGAAAATATCCTCATAAGCACATATTTTGGGAGCCTTAATGGACAAAGCTCACAGCCATACACTCTGATGACTGTATGATCCTCATATAGGTACCAATCACCTATTTTGGACTTCTTGGAAAGCTGCAAAGCTTTCTGTATTTCAGTTGATATTCTGGGAGGAGGGGCCCTCATCAACAAACAGGAGACAGGGTATACAAACTGGTCAATAAACTCACAATAGGAATAGGGTGACATTTGGACCAGGTGATAAACAGATGTCCAGAAGATGACAGATCTTCTTTCCCCTCTATAATCCAGCTTTTTGATGTAGCATGGAAAAACCTGGGACTGATAATACATGAAAAGATGATAGATGTAAGAGGAGTATTTGAAGACACCCTGTCTGTCCACTTTGCTCAATTGATCATGAATTTTGTTAGCTATGAACTTAGCAAAGTTAAACTTGCGGGCAGGGGGCTGGCCTGGGCTATAAACAGACAACAGAACCAGCATTGTTCCTTCCACATGCTCACTGGTTCTGTACCCCAGCACATAAGAGATCATATCTAGTAGTAGTCTGCCTGTTTCTGTAAAGGAGACATCCATATAGGGAGGTGGCCCTGCAGGCTGGCACTCAGGTTTCATGAATGTCCTGGTGACATTCTGAATCTCCTCACTAGTCATTTTGGCAGCAGCATCCAGCAGATAATTCATGGAAAAGGGAAATAGCAGCTCAGTCTGGTCAAAGTGGAGCATTTTATTAATGGATTCAGGATTGATGTGAAAGAGGATGCTCCCAGATGGAGACTTAACGGCTCTCTGCTGTACATCATAGTTTTCAGCACATAGGCGCACAATCTGAGGGAAAACATTAACAGAGGGGAGGCAGTAGTATGGTAGGTTTGACTCCCATATCCCATAGGTGTCCTTGCCATTCAAATAGTCTTCTCTCAACTGCCTGAAGGTCTGCATGAAGTCCCTATTACCCACAAAGTCTTCAATAAGGGAGTCCCTGTCAACAAGAGGCAAGGCCTCCAGGTCTTTGTTTGGGGCATTTAAAGGAGTAACATTGAGAGCTGTGGGTGCAGGGGCAGCCATTGTATAATCTGATTGTGAATAATGAGATTGCAGTGGTTAGCAAGGCTCCTCAGAGTTCAGTAATAGCCTCAATGTTGTCAATGCTTGAACTTTTCTTCACAGTGAAAGAGGCCGGCTTGTTTCTGCAGGTTTTAGCAAATTCACAAGGGTTGTGAATTGTTAGGAATGCTTTGCAGAGGGTGTACAGGATCTATCTTGGTTAATTTGCAGCTGGCCTGTACTCGGCAAAAGGGAACAATGCCGAGCACCTTGAGAACAATTTTATGGTTTTAGGCGCGTGGGTTGACTGTTTCGATGCCGAATTATAGTGCAGAGGCAATGTAGGTGACTTTAGTTGACTCTCAGGTAGCAAACAGAGTTGGATTTTAGGATTTTGACCAGTGTTCAATGGTGAATTAGCAGAGAAATGGCATGCATGGGGCAAAACATGAGATTTACGGTGAATACCTGGATAAACGCTCGACAAGCCTGCGGGCCGAACCGTGAATGCTTTGTGGTGGTCGATTCGATGAGTTGGCACGGTACAAATTCGAATTTTGCAACTTGAGGGGCAGTCTGGCGCGGAAACAGCAGCAAGAGCTCAGTGTATTTTCGCTTGAAAATGACAAAAAACGGCTAATTCGGGCCTTGATAACGGTAATTTTGGCAAAAATGGCTTATTGGCGCTTTTCCGCCAATAACGTCAGCATGACGTCACGGCGGGCCCGGGTAGGGAGGTGACGCGGATGGTGAGGTGGAGCCCATCGTGGCTGGACATGTCAGCGGGTAGATGTGGTGGCAAGGCTACGTGGAGGGCCATGCGACGCGGGAGTGGGCGGCATGTGTGACGTCATAATGACGTGGGTGATGGCGTGTGGGAAGGGCGGTATCGGGTTGGTGGTAAGCGGGTTCCCCGCACCGCCTTTGCTAATGAGTGGTATTGGGAGGAGGGGCTCCGAACAACCGCGACGTTTGACACGCGTCCAGGGTACAGAGCGGGAAACCACTTTCCCCGGACGTTAAAGGTCGGTAGATCCAGGCCCAAGAATACCCGCCCACCGTTAGATCATGGGTGGCGGAAGATCAACGGCTGGCGGGCCCTCCGAAGGATCGTGCAGGTTTGGGGGTCCCGCCGGCCTTAATTAAATATTCAGTTAAATATTTACAGCGGAGAACTATAGGAAAGGGGGTTTTTGTGCTTTTTCGAGATTTTCATGGGTTTTTTCATAATTTCAAAGGGTTTTAGGGGTAGGAAGGGGTTTTTATAGGGTTTTTCTTTGCAAATGATGGTCTGATGAGTGGAATGACTCGAAGCAAGGGGAGAGATGAGGTATAGGTTCATCAAAGTGACCAGATGTCATTTTGATTCCTTTTTTAGAGAACATATGGCTATAATGCCAAGGGGAGGGATATTTATACAAAATTTGGGGTTTATACACCATGGTGTTAATACTAGTAGGGGAAAGGTGATATAGGGGATTTATATAGTAAAGTTAGAGTTAATATGGATGAAAGAAGTGGATTAGGGGAGACAAAGCTAAGTTTATTTGAGAAACACTTAGCTTAGGGAGTAGATCAAAATGAAAAGATTTTTACACAAGAAATGTGGCTTTTGAAGGAACAAGAACCACCAAGAAACCATAATCTCTTCCATGAATCTCAGCTGATGAGGGAGTGTTAGTAATGAAATGGAGAGGGGAAGAAGGGAGTTTAGACATGCTTCCTGCTTGCTGCAACTTGATGAAGAATGACACCTTCTCAATTCATTGATTTTGCTTTGGTAAACAAAGTTAGCACACATGCAACTGATAAGAAATGGCCCTTCTGCAACCCCAACTGCCTACCCATCTATTTGCCTAGCATTTTTTATTTCTTCTTGGAGGGTGCACTTGGACTTGCAGACCCTTACTTGCCTTTTCTTTTCTTTGGCTTTTCTATCTATTTCTACCCTTATTTCTTCCAAGGTCCCAGATTAAGCTGTTGGGAGCCTTTTTTCTCTACCTAGTCTACTTGTCTGCCAAGATTAAACAATTTGGACAAACTCCTTTCTCTATTCTACAACTGAAAAATTTAAAACATGACATGATCCAGATTAGACTGTTGGACCATCCATCAAAATTCGAGTCTTTACCAAGCTATAAGCACAGCTTGGGTTCTCTTGGAAATATGTGATCTTTGAATCATCAAAGCAGAGCGTATTTGGACCTTTTCATAGCCAATCATGAAATATGAAACCTATTGGTATAGGTAGCTAATAGGGTCCATATTGCAAATGCACTTAATTCCTTTACATCAACCATTCCATTATGCCACAAAGCTAATAGAAAAGCATACAAGTGCATTAAAAAAGGAAAACCACGATTATGGCTCACATCCTAGAAAGACTAAGTGTTATCCTCATTAGTCCCATTCCAATGCAACACTATTAACGTGTTTGATGTTGAATCATGCAAGAAGCTAATGCTAATTGATGTGCCTTAACCATTCCAAAACTCAAAAGATGTTGCAACAAGATTCACCCCCATTTTTCTCAAACTCTCCTATCCTTAATTGATGGCTTTGTTGAAACACATGTTTGCTTTTGAATTTAGATATTGCTTCCTTAACTGATGGCTTTGTTGAAACACATGTTTTCTTTTGAATTTAGATATTGCTTTATGAAATTTTGGTTAATATGATTACATTTTTTTATAGCTTGAGCAATAATCATTGCAAACTTATGGGTTGTATTGCCTAGCGTAATTTTAATGATGAACCTGAAATAAAGATGGCAGTCGAACCTTTGATCTCAGCTTCCCTAGTCGAAAAAAGAAAATAAAATTGTATACAGCTTTATTGGGTTATTTAAATATTTCTCTAAACCTAATAAGTTGCCACTGTTTTTCCTCAAAAATCATAAATAACTCCCACACCGAGCCCCCCTCGATCTTGAAAACACCAAAGTCATAAGTGAGCTTTGATGATGCGGTGCTTACTTTTTTTGTATTCCTCCAAGGAAAATGGCTGATCGAATGCTTTTAAACCTTAATATTCGACGACCACTTTGAACGAATATTATTTCCCTGAATAAAAAAATATTTGACATGATTCTGGGACCATTAGCCATAACTCATGTGTCAGCTAAAAAGCACATCACATGAGCAATGTAAAAACCACCGCTATGTGTTGATGTGCTGTAACTATAGCAAAATTAATAGCTTTGCGTGATTCACAACACCAACTTCCAAGCTATATAAATATGACGCGTATATGGAATGACATTTCTAAATTTGACAGCCAAACCAAACGGCCAGGTTGGCTTTTCCCGCCTGTAATAGAACCATAGAGTTTTAAAATATTTGGAGACGTGGCAACATTTAAAATCTACACGATAATGATAAAACAACACCTAAACAAGACCTCAAACAGACGTTTCATCAGCCTAATGGCATTAGGCATCTTCATACGAAAATAATACATACATCTTGACATGAATCACTTTCTTCCATACCGTTGTATTGGCCTAAATAACACAATACCCAACCTTAAACTGTTGAGGAGAACATGAAATTATTATTCTAAGAAAATAATACACACAGCATGACATGAATCGCTTTATTCCATAGCGTTGTATTGGCCTAAATAAAACAAAAGGTTCTAATTTACCAGCCCAATACACTGTATTTTTGGGAGCCTGATTTTGATGGACTCAGGAGAATTGAATTCACTTTCATCACAAAGGGTCAATAATTTGACCGGGCTTCGATCAATTGGGTTATCTATTAGCATAAATTTATATTAAATATTAATTTAATATTAATTTAATATGAGATATATATTAATTTAATATGAGATATATATTGGTTTAATGGTCTAGAGATTTAATTTCTTCAAATGTTATTTTATGAATTTATATTAAAATTTCAATTTTGATGATAGAAGTTACACATTATAATAACTGTAAAATAAACTTCTCTATGCAATAATGCTAAAATCTTAATTTTATATTATTTAAAATAAACTTTTAAATACATAAATAAATTCACCACCTTAAAAATCTCTCTAACATTCAAAAACATCAAATTTCAAACCTAAAATATTTAAATGAGGAAGGAAATCCCTATTATTAAAGAATTGCCATCAACACTTTATGTGAATATCATCTCAGATGTGAGAGGCAGATGGAAAGGTGCGTAGCAAACAACCGAAGAAATGAAGAGGCAGGCAGTAATGAAGAGACAACTGCCCACGTCGGTCACTGAAATGAACGGACTGCCCTATAATAACTGGTTCATCTCCTACGAGGTGGATTCATAAATAAACAAATTTCATTTATCTCCACCTAAAACAACCATCTTCTGTCAACCTTAACCAGTTTCGGAATCTGGTCCCTTAGTTTTTATGGTTCCATATTTTATAGGTTTTTTTACAAGAATTTTGTTAAACAATTTATAGTTATATTTTAGAGGTTTTTTTTTCAAGAATTTTGTTAAACAATTTATAGTTACATTACGATGTTTTGTTATTCAAAATGTATTTTCAAATACATAAACAGATTTATTTACATTTTAGAGTTGTTACTAAGAATTTGCTAAACAAATTTATAGCTATACCAAGAAAATTATTATTGAAAATAGTATATAAATAGATTTAAATCTTTGACACGCAGTTCATAACTCGAACTTTCCATAAATCTTTATTAAATTCCTGGAAAAACAACCTAAACCAAAATCTGACTAGGGCTTTTTCCATATGTTTTTTTCGGTGAAAGCAGACGCGTAGGTTTACTTAATCTTCCGTATCAAATTTTCAATCCTCCCAATAAAAGGACGAGAACAAGTTGAAATATTGAAGTGAGCGCATACGGTTACCGTACTTCGACTTACCATATAGAGAGAATGTAATTGGATTACGAGAGCTTTCAACTGCAATATGTATATTTATAGCAAATAATTGGACATCGAGAAATAGTGCCCATATCATATCGAAATCTTCAGTTCCTTGAATTGTAATCTTTATATATATTACGTAACTGTATACGAAGGCGTCGACGATAAATTTTGTCAAAACCATGTCGAAATCTGAGGTCCCATTAGTGAGATATACTGTGCTCTATACTTACGTCCCGTCCCCCACGTGATGCCGTAGAAAATGAAAAGAAATGCCGCGTCTGTCAACCCGGCTGTTCGGCATTCAGTGCTGCGGCTGCTGGATCGAATGCTGCGTAGCCAGCTGGATGGACGCGGCCTGAAATAAAAGTCCTGATCACTTAATTTTTCAGCTACCCCAACCAGGAGTTCCTGTCTAAGTTCATGTAGGTTCTTGGAATAAGTAGATGGGGTGGTTTAATGACTATCCGTGGAGGTTTAATCTTTTAATCTTAGAAGTTTTATGGTGCAATTTCGGGTAGGGTTTGGTAGTACTATGTAAGCTTAAGAGATGTTCCAAATGAGGATTTTTCACTTAAAAAGGAAAAGAAATATAAATGGGTGATTCACATGACACAGTGCAAATTTTTTCAATGACATTGCAGTAATTTTTCAACAACCCTAATCAGATGTTCCTTATGGAAGCGGACAATCTGGTCCTGGTGGGATTTTTTCCGTTAAAAAAATGACACTGCAATAAATTTTCAGCAACCCCAACCAGCTGTTCTTTATGTAAGCCGACTAGCTGCTCCAGGTAGGATTTATTCAGTAAAAACAAAGGATAGAATGGTCCACGTTATACAGTGGAAATTTTGTCGATACGTTGTAACAATTTTTCAGCAACCCCAACCATGTGTTCCTTCGACAAGTTCATATAGTTTATGGGGTAAGTAGATTGAGTTGTAAAACTGACGTAGAGGGCATGATATCAATGACGTTGCAATCACTCTTGATGTCTCTGGTACATTTTTCAGCGGCACACTAAACAAAAAAGTCCATCTCTATGGCGGTTTCCATGAAAGTGAAGGCATTGAACTAATGCTTCTGTCCCCTTTCTTAAAAAGTAGTAATGTTCGATCTTTGTCAACGAACTTGCAATCTATCTCTGTGCTTTGCAAGGATGTCCCACAAGTGATGTCATATGGAATGAACGCTTCAAATAAATCGATAATAACCTAATTAATGTTGCAAATAAATCAATAACAATATAATTAAAAACATATTATAATGTTGTATGTTGCAAGTAAATGGACAATAACATAATAAAAAACATATTTTAATGTGGTAATCTTTGGTTCTTTTAGATATTTTTCAGTGCCCAAAAATCTGAGAGGAATCAGGAAAATTTGTAATTTTAAATTATTGGCCTGGTATATTTTAGTTGTTGAAAAAGTTTTTCAGTACGGTTAAAAATGTAATTTAATTAAAATATGTACCATTAGACTATTACGAAAAAGTCAAACAATTGCCTCATTAAAATATGTCTCATTGAATTGTTCATTATCACAACTTGTCTCTTCCTTGCATGGGAGTGAAACTAGGGGTTTTAATTTAAACGTTGGAATATAAAACATTATATACCAAGGATTAAACTCATTAACATTGTATACATTGGGATAAATATTGTTGATTTATTTAAAAGTAAAGATTAAACTCATTAACATGGTATACATTGGGATAAATATTGTTGATTTATTTAAAAGTAAAGATTCATTAGTTACAGTGTATATATTGGAATATGGCATTATGATATATCTCGTTAGATTCTGAGAGGTAGATTCATTAATGTTGTCTACAACATTAATGAGTTTATGTTTCTAAATTTCATTATCGTCTAGTTCCTAACTACATATCTCAAGATATGCAATGTAGTTAAGTTATATTTTCATATTTAATTTGAAAGGCATGGACCTATTAATGTTGCTTATGTTGGGATATATGTTATTCATCTCTACGTATACAATATTAATTTTATACTTTCAAAAAAAAATGGTATATATCATTGAATATATGGTATATATCTTAGCATATAACATTAATGAGCCTGTGTATTCAGATCCAAATGTGTGTCCCATCATATACCATATATATTCCAGTGATTCAACATTAATGAGTATATTCATTATGATCCTACAATATATATCGCAACTTGTATAGAACTAATGAATCCATTATTGGATGTTGTTGACGGTGTTGGATCCGCCAACATGTCAGGGGATCTCCCCGGTAAGAAGTCCCAACTAGGCCTCAAATCGTTTGGAGTAGGAGTCCTAGTAGTGGGTAGTACGGTATCGCCTTCACTGCAATCGCGCACAGAGGTAAGCAAGATGTCTTCAACAAGGTTATTACCTTGCAGCAAGTCAGGGAAGATGCATGGAAAGGATTTAACACACGGAAGGAAGGAGGAGGGCGCCCCTTAGAAGCTTGTAATAGTACGCAGCTTGAAAGGGAACACATGAGATGGAAGACATCACAAGATTGAAAGAAGAATAATTGACAATCCAAAGTGATGATTTAAACCAATAACACGCTTTGATAAGATTCATACAAACATATACGGAATAGTCCATACATACATGCATAAGTTACAACTACATACATTGTTAGAGTAACCTAAATAGTTGAACTACAATAAAAATACATGCATGAAATGTGAAGCTCTATTATATTAAAAGAATGAAAGATCCAATCATACATATAACCATGACAACCACTAGCCCCAATAGTGGAATGTTACAGTCACTACCACATGCTCCTCCAAAGAGATGTACTCACTGTGCACTGTGGAGAAGCAAATGCTTGTTACAAATACCTATCAAAATCTTAGCTCCCAAAAGTCTATACGATGAGTTATGAGGTTCTATATATAGCAAAGGGTGGGGTGGCACTTGACATTCCCCTTTGTGACTCTTGAGCTACCCTCATTACTCTTCAACTTACACATGTCTATTTACATTCTACTGTTGACACTTCGTCTTTAACTTTACAACATGTTTACCATATAATCTACACATGTACCCATGTGAGACAAAAATGGGATTGAGTAATCCATACAAGACATCACTTAGACTTAGATAGTTGTGGGAATACTAACTTGTCGACATCCTCTTGGTGATCGTTGGTGGAGAACTGATGCCAAGCTTGGTAGTCTATTATGGTGTCTGTGTACTCTGTGGTGACATCCTTCTAAAATCAAACTCTTGTCTCCGTAGCATCTAGATACACTGATATGGCACCTTTTTCCAACTCGTCATGTAGCATGTGCATCATGGTCTTGAGTGCAATCAGACTAATGACATACTTGTGCATAGTGTCTACGCAGATCTTCAAATCTACATTGGTGGTTGTGTGCATCAACTGCTCGAAGTACATGTCTAGCTCCAGTCCAACTTGGTTCTTTTCTTTCCCCTCGGTGAGTGTCCCAATGGATGGGTTAGCATGCGTGTGCACAACGACATCCATGCTCCTGAACACTCGTGCATGTGAATCATGTAAGCTAGTGATGAGATGTGGGAGTTCCTCATAGTTCCGAAACTAACTCCACATTCGTGCTTTCAACTCCACTGCCTTTGGCTTCATCATATTTAGCAAGTATAATGGGGATCCCCTGTACCTCATTGTCCATATCTTCATGTGATCGACAACGATGTGTATGTTTTTCAATATGCGTGCTCTCCTAGCATAGTGTTGCTTCCAACTATTAAGATGGACAACTGACTTATGCAAGGTGATGAACCTGAAGTACAACTTTTGCATGACTATCTTGAGAGATGATACTTCATCATCAAGTACTGCTTTCCTCCACACTACTCTAGCGGATGTTATAACTTGCTCTTCCCTCTTCTTGGCTGCTTGCAATTCCTTAGCCATGTGCTCATTCTCATCTATCAAGAATCTCACACTTGAGTTGGTAGCTTCGGCATATGCCTTTGTAGTATCAGCCAATGTAGCTGGATGTCTGTGCATATTGGACACTGTCACTTTTTCTTGAAACTGCACAGGAGATGCATGGTCATCCATAGTAGGCACTCTACACGACTGCACAACTTTGTGTTGTGACTCATCAAAGGATGTGTTGTGCACTTTTGCTTCCAGATAGTCCTCAAAGATTTCAGTCTCTCCTTGATCACTTGGGACTTGCTCTGCTCCTCGCTCTAGTGAAGCCAGTGGAGTGACCTCTGGGTCTTTGGGCATGAAGTTTGTATCCTAATCCTACATCGACTGAACCAAATCCATGTCCATCTGCTCCAACATCTGTTCAATCTCTTGATTAAAGTCATAATCTTGCAACATCTCACATTGTTTGCTATCTCCCAATTATTCTAATTCAATAACCTATATTTGTGCAGTTTCATCAATGTGTACACACTGCACTTCCTATTGTTCATGTTCCTATTGTGCTTCCTTCTCTCTTCTACGTAGTTCTTGTTCTTCCCTTAGTTGTTGCTTCACCTCCTTCAACTTCTTCTCTGCCTCCTCCAGTTTATGCTTCTCCCTCTGTCTTTGCACAATCCTTCTGTTGCATTTTCGCTTCTTTAATTCAATCTCCAAAGCTGCTCTTTCTACAAGTGGATCTTACTTGAACTTGTAGCTTTTCTCCGCCTCTGCATTGTCGACAATCTTCCTTTTTCCTTTTTTCGGCGCAGGTCTGCTACTCTCTGATGTTGCTGTAGTTGGTGCCCTATCAACTGTTGTCTCCTTAGGTGCTGCTAACCATTCTACAGTCACTTTGACTTGTTCATTAAGCCTTGAGGAGTTATAGCATTATCTCCATGGGTCTTCCTCATGGCAATGACATGCCCCATGGACCCAAGGATGATACACTCTCATACAATGTTCCTTCACTAAGCAATGTGGGTCATATGGATTGAAACTTCTTGTATCGAAGGTGAACCTCTTGAATTCCTCCATCTAGGCCTTAACATGCTTGAGACTCAGGATCTCATACAACCAGATCTACAAAGGAAGAGCGGGCGAAGGTTCCTTCTTATTCTTGTGTAGTCTTGCTAAAAACCTGTGTAGATGTGGTATGCAACCTCTTGCATGACCATCTTCTCCATGGAAAACTTCGGTAACATATGCGAGGCCTTCTTCGCGTTATACATCTAGATAAAGGTGCCAAGGGATGAGGCATACCAATATGCTATTTTAACCAATGCCTCCATCGCTTCCTCTGACATTCTTGTCAATCGAGCTTTCAGAGAATAGAAAGGCTTCTTGTGTAGAGAGGTGATGCAAGTAACTCCGTCAGGGTACTGACCAGGCTTGCTGGCAGTGGAACAAATTTTTTGTTCGTGCGTGACTCTGTCGGGGTATTGTCTAGCCCTACTGGCAACAGAGCAACACCAAAGATCAAACTTAAACTCTGACAGTCATATTACTTCTACACCAATATACCCCTCATTCCCAATCGAAACAACTAAGTTGAATTGGCTTGGAATGTGTGCGGACTAATAAAGAGAATGGTAGGTGCTACATCTTTCACTTAAGCTAGTGTGGAAACCACGAGGATCAAAGAATAAAAAAATAATTTTAGAGAAATTAGGCTTGCTTTTCAAGAAACAACGTATGTTCAAAGAGCTAGAGTTGTACGAGTGGGTCTCCAATGTTGTAGCGGCTACAACAGTCCTCCAAATTTTTTGGCTTACCTTTGTTTTGGAGCCTTCCTGCCAACCATTCTTAGCAACATGTCTTGCACTACCGAGGTATTTATGATTTTAGTTAAGTTTGTTTAGAATAATAACTTGTGTTCGCTAACTTGTTTGTCTTTCACCTGCAAGCTGAAGTCCCATGACTTGGTCTCAAACCGGCTCTTGTGCTGACTTGGAAAACTGCGCAGCACTAGAGGGCAACCAACCTTGTTCTCTGGAATTTCACAGTGCATCCTGGAAGCCAACACTTCTATCCAAAATTGCCAGAGCAGGCAGGCTACCTTCCCCAAGAAAATTGCGCATAGCAGCCCATCGTCGAGCTTGCTCTTAGAATTTGAGCAGTTCTAACTGGAAACCTTTGCTTCAGTCTAGAAATTTCGCAGTTCTGAACAGGCAGCCATCGCCACTTCGCCCAAAAACCAGAAGTCATCCCATGGCTTGCTAACTGTTGCATGTGCTCACAAGTTGACCGGTTCCCTCCAGGAGAGTGCAATCTTGCCTTGCATGCATGGGCAACGTTTCTCAAAAAATAAGAAGGCCAAAAAATTTTTAAAAATCCCTAGATTTTAGGGATTTATTTTTAGTAGCTAGGAGCTACATGCAAAATCTATTTTAGAAACCTCTTGCCAAGTGTCGCCTTTTCCTAGATTTGTGGCATGTGTGCCATAAGCCTCGATCTTGTCAAAACTATTTATTCGATGCCTTAGAGAATTCTTCACTTTCGATCTTGGAGCTCTAGCATTCCCAACGCATCAACCTTCGGCATACTCACCAAAACTTTTTCGAGTAAGTTCGCTTTTCATGTATTTTGCTGCTTTTCTATCACTTTTTACATTTTAATTGGTGTGAGTGTTTTTTCCTTGGTTTTATTGAACGTTGTCTATCGTTTCATTGCATGTTAGATTCTAGAAGAATTGTTTTAAGTTTTGCATTATATTTCCTTGTTGTCACATGCATGACATTGTTTCTGCACTAATGCAGTGACTCACTTCACACACTTCATTTTTTTTCCCTTTTTACTGAATTCTACACTGATTGTAATGACATGCATGTTCATTCACTCATTTATGCACCATATTTTCTCATCCATTTAGCCCTTACCGATTTTCAGTCACCCGTCGGCAGGTCTCAGATGCCTTGGCTCGAGCCTTACCACGCGCTGCTTGCACAACGCATTTATGGGATGGAAGGCCTTAACTTGATCCCAATAATTTCCTAGAGCCTTCCTCACATTGGCCTCCCAGGCTGTTCTCTGTGTAATTTTGAGAGACAATGCCTCAGTTGGCCCTCGTGATTGTGCAATGCAATTTCCCTGTTAGCAATCATGCTGACTGAAACTGTGCATTACGTAGTTCCAATCCTCAATAGGCCAATTTGGACAGTGCTCTGCACAGTTTTCAGTAGTGATTCATCTCATTAGCAGCTTGGACTCTTCTCAGTTTCAACAGTCAGTCTCCCAGCTTCTCCAAGAGAAAACTAGCAATTTTCCGAGTCAGTCAATCAAGTGTGTTTCATGTTAGTCCTCAAGTTCCTTTTGGTTTTCAGCTAACATTTCGGTTGCCATGAACATTACTCTATCTCCAGGTAGCATAAGTCCTCATCAATATCTCATCAGTACAGGTACAATGGCTTTCAAGAGAGCAAGGTCAAAGGACACTATGAAGGTCAACTGGAGATGTGGTCGAGAAAGTGTCTATGAGCTTGCCCATCTATGAAGATACTAAGATGCTTATAGACAAGGAGATTAATATCACATGGAAAGACATAAATGACATATTTTTAGGCACCTTTGAGGAGAATTTGGAGGACCACAATGTCTATGTTAACATACACAACTGTGGTTTGTACCGGGTTGCATGCACGTATCCCGCATTCCCATGCGTGGACATGATCCACTCGATTCTCTCGCATACTAATCCAGAGACAATGGTATTGAGTAGTGTTAGTGGAACACAAATTGCTACCTTTAGGGTGTAAATCTTTCAGGAGATGTATCACTTGCTGCAGCTGGTGAACAAAGTGGATGCACTCTTCACCAATCCCACCAGCAGTGCGAACTCAAGAGACATCCTGAAGAGATGGGTAAGAGAGCCATCTAAGATTAGTACGACACCCAACCAGATATACAAGACAAAGACACTATGTAAGGCTTATTAGTTCTTGGTCATATTCACATGCCACTTGTATGGCCAAGAGAGTACATAAACCTTCATGCAAAGTTCGGTGATTGTGTTGGATCAGCTAGCTAATGAAGGAAGGTCGTTCAATTGGTATGAGATGTTGACTCTCTAGCTAAGGGGGCAAGTAACAAATGCTTGACATCTACCCAAGGGTCAACAAGCAAAGCTCTTCATATCGGCTTACATGCTTGATGGAATCTGTTCCCGTCAATAGTTTCGTGGCTTGAGTTGGGTATGGACACCTTTAGAAAACTATGTGCAAATCTATTGTAGGTTTCTCTCCAAGTGCAGCTTTCGTGGAGTTATACTACAACTATCAGACCACCTTTTCAGCCCAGTGTACAATATGATCTTTGAGCAGGATCCACCTTGCATGTCACAAGAAGCGATGAAGGCATTGGTTAACATATCAGATTAGTATGCCTCACCCCTTGGCACCTTCATTCGGATGTATAGCGCGGAGAAGGTCTCACATGTGTTATCGAAGTTTTTCATGCACAAGTTGGTCATGCAAGAGGTTTCATACCACATCTCAACATGGTTTTCAATGAGATTGCACATGAAGAACAAGGCACCTTGGCCCGCTCTTCCTTTGTGGATAAGGTTGTATGAGATCGAGAGTCTAAAGCATGCTGAGGTCGAGATGGGGGAATTCAAGAGGTTCACCTTTGGCACCAGAAGTTTCAATCCATATGAACTAAATTCCTTAGTGAAGAATCACTATACGAAAGTGTATCATCCTTGGATCCATTGGGCATGTCATTGGCTTGAGGAGGACCCATGGAGATACTATATAATTCCTCAAGGCTCAATGAACCATTCATAGTGGCTATAGAATGGTTAGCATGACACAAGGCATCAAAACTTAATAGGGCAGCAACTACAATAGTAACAGAGAGAAGCAGACCTATGCCAAATAAGGAAAAAGGAAGATTACCGACAGCACAGAGGCGGAGCAAAGCTACAAGTTTGAGGCAGATCCACTTGTAGAAAGAGAAACATTGGAGATTGAAGCAAAGAAGTGACAACACAATAGAAGGATTACACAAAGACATAGGGAGAAGCAGAAATTGGAGGAGGTAAAGAAGAAGTTGTAGTAGGTGAAGCAACAACTAAGGAAAGAACAAGAGTTGGGCAGAAGGGAGAAGGAAGTGAAAGAGGAATAGGAAAAACAAGAAGCACAATGTGTACACATTTATGAAACTGCACAAATACAGGTTATTGAATCAGAACAACTCGCATATAGAAAATAGTGTGAGTAGTCATAGGAGCAAGACTTTGCTTAGGAGATTGAACAAATGTTGGAGTAGATTGACACAAATCTAGTTCAACTAGAGTAGGATCAAGATACAAACCTCATGCCCAAAGACCCATAGGTCACTCCACTTGCTTCACCAGATCCGGGAGAAGAGAAAGTCCCAAATAATCAAGGATACAGTAAAATCCTTGAGGATAATCCAAAAGAAGATGTGCACAACATATCCTTTGACAAGTCACAACATAGATTTGTGCAGTCACGCAAAGCACCCAATCTGGATGACCATGAATCTCCTAGGTAGTTTCAAGAATGACTGATCATGTCTGATGTGCACAGACATCTAGCTACATTGGCCAATGTTATAAATACATATGCCAAAGCCACCAGCTCAAGTGTGAGATTCTTGACAGCTGAGAATGAGTGCTTGGCTAAGGAATTACAAGTGGCCAAGTAGAGGGAAGAGCAATCTACAACATCTGCCAAAGTAGAGTGGAGGAAAGTGATACTTGATGACAGTCATGCACAAGCTGTAATTTAGGTTCGTCATCATGCATAAGTTGTCCATATTAATGGTTAGAAGTAGCGCTACACTAGCAGATCACGCACTTTGACAGAAATACACACTACCTTCGATCACATGAAGACCTAGACAATGAGCTACAAGGGAGCCCCATTGTAATTTCCAAATATGATGAATCCAAAGGTAGTGGAGTTGAAAGCACACATCCAGAGTCAAATTCGAAACTATGGGGAACTCCCACAACTCATCACCAACTTATAGGCTTCATATGCACAAGTGTTCAGAAGCATGGATATCATTATGCGCACACATGCTATCCCATCCATTCGCACACTCACCAAGGAAAAAGTAAAGAACCAAGTCCGACTAGAGCTAGACATGTACTTCGAATAGTTTATGCACACAACCACTAGTGCATATTTACAGATGAGAGCAGACACTAGGCACAAGTATATCATTGATCCAGATGTACTGAAGACCATGATGCGCATGCTACATGATGATTTGGAAAGAGGTGTGAGATCAATATACTCAGATGCTACGGAGGCAAGAGTTTGATTTCAGAAGCATGTCACCACAGAGTACATAGACACCATATTAGACTACCAAGCTTGGCATCAGTTCTGTTGGCACCTAATCCTTATGATTGGGTGAATTTATGTAAATAGATAAATAGTAAATATGAACAGTCATCGGTTGACGAACTGAACAGTCTCTCCCTCATGTATATAATGAAGACCTACCTAATGGAATAGAACAGTCGAATCATTTTTTCCTTATGGAGTTACTGCCTGGCCTAACATGGTATCAGAGCCAACTCCTTTTTAGCTTTTATGTCCCTTGTAACTCCCAGTCTGCTCTCCATATAGCTGAGCTACTCCTCCATATAATTAGCTACTCCTGACATGGTAGCTGCCCCCTCCATACTGTCCACATTGTCTAGCATTGTCCATACTGTCCTGACTCTCCATAAACGTTTCATAAAAGAAGCATTGTCCTGACATGGTAATTTTAGCGTTGTCCTGACATGGTAATTTTAGCGTTGTGAGTTAAAGTTTTTTTGAAGGGCCTAATTGGTGGAGCGAAGAATAGCCACAAACAACGACTCTGTAAGTGAGATTAAGCATAGGAGATCTGTGACTTTTGCAATTTAAAAAAAAAATAACTGTATGAAGAACTGTCAAATATAATTCCATAGCAAAAGTGAAGTTTAGACGTATGCACAGGATTGTCAAACCGTGTAACACAATTTTGTAGTCTGGGCAACCGTGTCCACCCCCATTGTCGTAGCCCAACTAGGTCAAATCCCATTCAACTGTAATCCCATTCAACTATAAGCTAGTCCCGATTTTCGTGACCACTGCCCATCTCCTCGCCTTGCTGCTAGTCACGGGTTTTGAACCTCGTATCACGTGCCCAGTTTGCAACTGTGATGTGGGAATACTCTGAGCCTTTTCAACAACGATCACTGCAAATCCTGACGGTGATTCTTAAATTTTCATTTATCAAGTAAATGGTTTCATATGTTTTAGACTCTTTCCTGTGTATTTAATTTTGAAGCATCCTTCAACATAGATAACAAGGAGGCTTACAATTTCGTCTATTAATAAAATAATGTGGCAATGACATTAGCATAGTAGTACAGCACAACATTTGAACTAAAGTAGCAGAGGTTTCTTATTTCTTGGTCTCGTTTGCGCCTCCCGGGGAATTTTTTTGACTGGAGTATGTGTTGTTAGGAGTCGTTTGTGTAGGTGGCCTATTGTTGAATATTACAATCATGCTTAACATTAAGTCTTCATGTTACTAGTAGTTTCATCTCAATGGCAGATGCACTGATACATTTTGAATGATCGAGTTGTGACATAATATAATATAAATGCAAATTGGCATCGTTGGTTTTATATGAAAGAGAACAGTATTATGAATGGAATTGAGAGTCCAAATACGTCTGTTCTACGTTCTTCGGCCTTTTGGTGGATGCAGTGCTTTATGCTATTGAGGGTATTTTTTTGGACTTAGTATACTGCGATATTCTATACTTTAACATTGTGCAGATGAATGCAAATTGATATTTGAGTTTGTTGTCCAGTCACATCAGAACTATATTTTTTTTCCATTAAGAGTAAAAGTTTTGCAGCAGAAGTTTTTTTGCTACAGTATGCATTCAATCATATCCATGGTGGGAATAGTTCTCACTGGCAAGGAGAACTATCCTGAATGGTCTCAAATGATAAAACACACCCTCATTTTCAATGAGTTGTGGAAAGGAGTATGTGTCAGAGACGGAGACAATGAACCAGTACAACCTACCTCAGACAAAGAGCTCGTCATTTGGGAAAACAAGAACAACAAAGCTTATACATTAATCACAGCATCTGTAAATGAAGAGGTGAGTCACCATATTTCGTCATATTCAACTGCCTTTGAAGCCTTACAAAAGCTTAAAGAACTCTATGACTCACATTCTGCACTTGAAGTTGTTCAACTCATGATTAAACTCTTCACTCTTGAACTGCAAAATAATGATCCTCTTGCTCTTGCATATGAAGTAAAGTGTATAATGCATGATATCAAATCCACTAAGGTTGAATTGGATATTCCTCTTATCGCTTTTCTCAAGGAAATTTATCCTAGTTACTCCAATTATCTGGAGTCATCGCAAGCAAATGGAAATCTCAAAGATATAACCTTTGACTCTCTTGTGAAAAAGTTTGCTGAAAGAGAGAAATATTTTGGAAAGAAGACAACCCCTGAATCCTCTGAAGAGGCTATGTGCCTTGCTCATAAAGAGAATCATCCTGCTCAAGATTCT
Source organism: Pinus tabuliformis (assembly GCA_031772625.1). NCBI lineage: Eukaryota > Viridiplantae > Streptophyta > Pinopsida > Pinales > Pinaceae > Pinus > Pinus tabuliformis. The sequence continues at coordinate 1,882,177,072 of CM062816.1, read as the reverse complement.
ACAAGAGGAAGAGGTGGTCGGAGAGGAAGAGGAAGATATCTCAGAGGCAGGGATAGCAAACATTCTCAAGGAGAAAAGAAAGATTTGCAATGCATACACTACAAAAGAAATGGATCACATCATGCCTCTACATGCAAGCTACCATGGGAAAAGATTGAGTAGAAAAGAAACCAACAGAAAGGAAAAACTGATGATACAGACAAAGGTAAAGCACCTGAATCCGCTCACTATGTTGTGGCATAATGTAACACTGGAGTAAATGAAGATTTATTTAATGATTCACTTGCTTCTTGGAAAAATGATTGGTTGCTTGATTCAGGAGCAACCTACCACATGACTCATAGAAAATATTTTTTTGAAGATTTCACTGACAATGTTGATGGAGCAGTATACTTTACAGATCAATCAAAAATCAAGCCATCAGGGCTTGGCACAATCAGGCTTAAACTACCCGGTCTTCCAGAATTTCTTCTGCATCATGTTCTATATCTCCCACAGATCAAAAGAAACTTGTTGTCCTTGGTCGACATCTGCCAACAAGGTCACTCCATTCATATGTTTGATGGCAAGCTTGAGGTAAGAAAAGCATCTGACCACTCACTTGTCATGAGAGGAATAGAAGAAGAAAGGCTTCTCAAACTGCAAGTAACCTCTGCTCATGCACAACATTTCTCATACAATTCTCATCATGAAGAAGGTACACTTACATCAAGTTTATTATGGCATGCTAGATTTGGACATTTGAACTATGACAGTCTCTGCTTGTTGAAGAAAAATGGTGTTGCTGGTTTGCCTACAATTCCTAGGAAACTTAAGCAATGTGATGCTTGCATTCTAGGAAAGCATAGCAAACAGTCTTTTCATGATTCACATTCAAGAGCACAGAGAAAACGTGAACTCATTCATTCAGATTTATGTGGTCCAATGCCTGTTCCTTCTACAAATGGAAATAAATATATCATGAAATTTATTGATGACTACACCAAAATGTGTTGGGTTTATTTATTGAAGAACAAATCTGATGCTTTTCAAACATTCAAGAATTTTCATAAATGGATTGAAAATGATGCACAATATCATATTGGGTCTATTCGCACTGATAATGGAAAAGAATACACATCAAATGAATTTGAAAACTATCTTCGCCAACATGGGATCAAACATCAAACAATTGTGCCTTATAATCCCCAACATAATGGTGTAGCTAAAAGAATGAATAGGACAATCTTAAATATGGTACGATCCATGCCCTTCTTCAAAAATGTAAAGATAATTTTTTGGGCTAATGTTGTTCTATACGCTGCATATATAAAGAATAGATGTCCATCTAATGCTATAAGAAACAAAACTCCATATGATATGTGGTATGGACATGTTCCTTCGGTAAAGCATATCAAGGTCTTTGGTTCCACCTGTTATGCCTTGATACCAAAGGTAAATAAAAAAAACTTGGTGCTAGAAGTCGTAAGTGTATCTTTTTGGGATATTCAAACACCTCCAAAGCATACCATCTCTACGATGAAGTAAATAAAAAGTTTTTTCCATCTAGAGATGTAGTTTTTCTTTAATCATCCAAATATGACAATGTTGTTGAGCGGAAACTTGATCGTTTGAATAGATTCGCAAAAGAAAAATCATTTCAAGAATTTGATGATCAGATTCCACAGCTTGAAGGGGGGATTCCTATACTAGATCATCATGTGGTATCTTCTTCTGAAGAACACTCTCCCCCGCATGAAACCCCAAAAACGGATTGATAGAATTGGGAGACTCAATCTTGATTTAGTCCCAACTCAATCAACGGAGCAGCCTGGACCATCTGAAAAAGGTCCCCCAAAGTGGCTAACAAAGACACTTGAAAGTGTTCATCCTGATGAGGTTGGAAAGACAGGAACTAGAAATTCAAACTGGCAAAATGGAGGTGATGTGGATGAATCTAATTCACCTGTTGATATGGATGTTTCTTATGATTGTGTATTGAACTTGTCTACAAATTTTGAACCAACTTCCTTCAAAGAAGTTGCTTCTCATGATGAATGGAAAGAAGCAATGCAAAAGGAGTATGATGCCCTCATAAAGAACGGAACTTGGAAGCCGGTTGATCCTCCATTAGGAACCAAATCAATTGGCTGCAAGTGGATCTACAAGAACAAGTGTAATGCTGATGGCTCACTTGACAAGAACAAAGCTAGGCTTGTGGCAAAAGGTCTTTCGCAGAAGGAAGGGGTTGATTATGAGGAGACTTTTGCCCCCACAGCAAAATGGGCTACCATCTGGACACTCTTTGCATTAGCAGCTCAGAACGGTTGGAAAGTCCACCAAATGGATGTAAAAATTGCTTTCTTAAATGGAGATCTAAAAGAGAATGTTTTTATGTTCTAGCCTGAAGGATTTGTTGTGAAAGGACATGAACATAAAGTATGAAAACTGGTGAAGTCCTTGTATGGCCTCAAACAAGCATCGTGAGCCTGGTATGAAAAACTAACTGAGCATCTTCTGAAACTCAATTTCAAACATTATGATCTTGATGATGCAACTTTATTTGTCAAGAAAGTTGGAAAAACAGTTGTATATCTTGTGGTATATGTAGATGATCTTTTGATGACAGGGAACAATGAAAGCTACATTGCATCCATAAAGAAGGAATTGGGGAAAAGTTTTGAAATGACTGATTTGGGCTATGTTCATTACTATCTTGGCATTGAAGTAACCCAACATCCGAAGTTCATATTTCTTTCTCAAAAGAAATACATTAGAGATCTGTTGAACAGGTTTGGCATGACAGAGTGCAATCCTCTTACTACTCCAATGGAACAAAACTTAAAGCTCACATCTATTGAAGGAAAAGAATTTGAGGATGCAACAAAGTATAGACAGCTTGTAGGAAGTCTCAACTACATAACTACTACTAGACCAGACATTTCGTTTGTTGTTGGAATCCTCTCTAGGTTTATGCAAAAGCCTCATGAGGGACATTGGTCTGTTGCAAAAATAGTTCTAAGGTACTTGAAGGGAACTCAAGACTTTGGAATAAAGTATACATAGGTGGATGACTTCAGTTTGATTGGATACTCTGATTCAGACTTCGATGGAGACAAAGGAACTGGGGTATCAACTTCAGGATATGCTATGAGTCTTGGATCAGGAGTTGTCTCCTGGAGATCACACAAACAATCAGTCCCAGCAGATTCCACAACAGAAGCAAAATACGTGGCAGCGGCTGAAGCAACAAAAGAAACTGTGTGGCTCAGGAAAATTCTTGAAGATTTGCAGGTAAAACAAGTACAATCAACTCCACTCATGATTGACAATACCTCTGCAGTAAAGTTGGCCAAGAACCCAAAGTTCCATCATTGAACGAAGCACATCAATACTAAATATCATCTGGTTTGACATCATGTTGAGGCCAAAACAATCCATCTCTGTCATTGTTCCACAAATGAGAAAATTGCAGACATCTTCACCAAAGCGTTTGGAAGAGAAAAACTTGAACGATTCAGAATGATGTTTGGACTCACCAACATCCCTTCAGATTAAGGGGGGGAATGTTGACACCTAATCCTTGTGATTGGGTGAATTTATGTAAATAGATAAATAGGAAATGTCACACGAAATGAGTCGATCTTGCGGACAAGATAGACATTCCTAGAATCTAACGATATCTAGTGACAAGCAAGCCAATCAAAAACTATCTTTCTCTAAATATGCAATTATAAACAAAGGAAAACAAGTGTTTAGGCCTACCTTGGGTCCAATGCAAGTTTGTATAAGCCTCGCTCCTTTGATCCAAATGAGCTCCCTTGTTGCGAATCTGCAAACACAAACAAGCAAACAAATTAAATAGCACCTGAAAAGCCAATATCATAAAGCATACTTAACATGATGATCAAGGAATTCATGAAACAAATGACATAAGACAATTTGTTGGCAAAAATGAATCTGATTGTATTAATTCAAATCAAAGAAGAACTTTACAACCTGTGCCTTGATGTTGTACAAGCTCCTCCCAGGGTCCAACAAGAAGTCTCCTCTACTTTGACAAGTTTCACTCTCTTCCCAATGAAGCCAAAAAGGTATGCGATCTCTCCTCTCAAGCTTAACTAGGAAATCTCAATTCCACCATCATTTACCCTAAAAAATGTTCAGCTTCTAACCTCTCTAGCAACTAGCCCAATGCCTTAATTTATAGTGCAATGGAGGGAAGTTACTAGGTCCTCCTTCAAAGGGACAAAGCCCTCCTTCAAAGGGATAGCTCTTCTCATCAAGGGATTAGCTCCTTCTCTTTTGGGATGCATGAACCACCTAAGAGCGACCAATCCACTTCAAAATTCCTTCTAGAATCATCTAGAATTAACCCAAAGTGATTTTTTTAGAATAAAATTGTGCCTTTTTTACTTTCACAGGGGTCCGCACCCACTCCTTTAGGGACATAGCGGGTAGGTCCGCAGTTTTTTTGAACAAAGGGTGCGGGACCTCAGGCAACAATGAGAGAAAGTGCGGAACTGGAGCTTTGTTGATTTTCAATGTCTTTCTCTCATTTTCAGAGCTTGACTTGAAGAGTTGAGGTCTGAGACTTGCTTAGGAGGACAGTACAAGTGATGATAGACCCATACTGACTGCAAATAGTCATGGTGACGATATTTTTGTGTAACAGATTGCCCCCTAAAGTGCGAAGTCTGTAGTAGATGAGGATTTCATTTATCATTTAAGAAGAGTGAAGTACTTTATCATTTCGAGGATCCTCTTGTGGAGAGCCTGGTCGGAACCTGTAAAAAACATTCAATGTAAAATATATATATGATATCATATCATCCCTGAGGTAGGCATTCCCATACTCAGATCAAAACTGACTAGAAAACTAACTACTGCTCTGATATAGGAATGATCTTGTAATACATCACAAGTATAGATACATGTAGACACAGTATGGACGCAACCATCTATTTATGAATAGTCCACAATATAATGAATACAAAATTCCTCGCAACATTATGGAAACTAGATCCAAGGTCTTCATTTCTACTTCCCGAAACAGTATGATTCTATCCATGTGAATGAATGTGTTGAAGTTGAACATGGTAGAAACCACTTGATTACCAGTCAATGATGTAAACTATTAACAATTGTGAGAGAAACCACCAGTGATGTCAATGGCTCTCAAAGTACCCAATATAATCCATGAGATGTGAATAGATGTGTTGATGTCGAACATGTCACAGAATCCTTTGATCGGAGGTCAATGATGAAACTTGTCGTCAAAGGCAAGAAAGCTGCCATTGAGGCATGCAGATCCCAAGGTACTGATGATTTCTAGATCATCTTTCTAGATAATGAGCTGAAGTCGATAGAAAGCGATCCATTGTAGGCAAGCCCACAACACGAAATCATAGATCAAGTTGAAGAAATTTAGTTGCAAGGACTGACTGAGGGATGGTCAAGATGGATGACAGATATTTTGCAGATGAATGGCTTATTGGCACTGACCTCTTGAACACATAACGACACAATAGATGGTTTGGTGACAATTGACCCAAAGTTAATACCCAGAAATCGGCTGAAGACTTTCAATGTGGGTTGATCAATTGTTAGGCAAAGGATTTCCCAACCTAGGTGAATAAAATTGTCGTGTTCAAGAGTGGTTACAAAGTATGACAAACAGGCTCATTTTTTTCTCTTTTCCCCCACCATTTCTGGCAAGTACCTCTTTATTTTTGACAAGCTTGAGGAGGATAACATTTGCTTGATTATAAGCTCATCCTTCAGATGACTCCAACTTAGTTTAAAGTCGAACCCTAAGAAGGAGTGGTTCGTTCCTTTTTGTAATTGAACAGGTCCTTTACTGTTAAATTTTAACGAGTCTAGTATAGGAGAAACTTGGCGTTTCTCAATATTAGAGAGTCTGAAAAAACTTAAGAAGACTCCAGGGTTGACCTTTTTCGTAAATTTGTGTCTCCCAAGCCCGAAAAAAGTATAAAATAATATTTGAGAGGACCGCTTGATCTTTACGACCAAGGAGTACTTTTCGTAACTAGTGTCCCTGATCCAAAAAAATAAAAAAACGATCAATGACAAGTCGTTTTATAACCAATATCGAATTTGAAACGACAAAAATCTGGAAACCTTTTCATGTTTTTACGGTCAGAAAAAGAGATGTAAGTGGACCGTCTTTTTAGTTCCGTTTTAACGAGTTTAAAAAGAAAAACTCGACGATCTTTTCATGTTTTAGGCATCAGAAAAGAGCTTAAAGGTGACTCTAAATGTTTTTTCCGTCGAAAATGACCGATTTCGCCTAAAAAATATGTTATCTTGAACAAAAATGCAAACATTACTCATACCTGTTTGAGATGGATAAAAATGCTGCAAAAGTTACCTTTCTAAAGTGAAACATAAACAAATTTACAATTCATTTATTCAAAAAACTTATAAAAAGGGCTTTCGTCAATTCATTTTTACCATTTGAGATTTGGGTGAGAAAATAATGTTTTTGGTCAGAAACTTCTCGTGAAGATTGCGGAAAATCCATCCTTCAGAATCGAGCGCCGTCTCCTCCAGGTAATCCACATCATCCTACTCTTCAATTTTATCCGTTTCAAATCATTTTTTATGGTTTTATTTCACTTTTTAGAGGGTTTTTAGGCTAGAAACCCACGCGCGGGGGCCCGTAGGCATAACACTGGCAGCCCGCGGACCCCGACTTTTTCTCAATGGGGAAAAAGTCAGGGGTCCGCACCTTCCATGAAGGCAAGGTGCGGACCCACGCACTGTATCTAATAGAGAGGGTGCAATCCTCGCAGCAAGGGTTTTTAACCCAAAAATTCTCAAAATTGACCTAAAAAATTTAATTTCTTGCATTCTAATTCACCTTTTTGTTGGATGTAGAGTATACATCATGCTTGATTGGTGAGAACGGGAGCATGAGGACGTAGATCTTGCCACGGTGAATCACCAACCTTCGATCGATGCATTGAAGGGATGGGGCTTGTACAAATTCTAGGCCATACCTGGTATGAGGGCCCAGGTGGACTTCTTGCAGTGGCTGGTAGACAGGTGGAGCATACAAGACCAGTGCTTCTTCATTGGTGGCCACCAGCTCGAAATCGAGCCGACAGATGTATACTTTTTTACTGGTTTTCCTAAGAGAGGCGAAGACTTGACTCTATTCGGGACTAGGCCAGGTGGCCAGTCTGTCGATAGCCTCTGGCTAGAGTTCTGCAACAACCAGGCTAGAGACAAAGGGATAGACATTAAAACCATATCCTGTCTTGAACTCATGGTGATCGCGTTTACTGTTACCAGAATTTGCAGGAGCGCCGCACTAAATATTGCCACAGGATCCCAGATGCAGATGGCAGTTGACTACTTTCGAGGCACCATCTTCAACTAGTGTGATGCTGTGTTGGCTAATGTAAAAGGCCAACTGACCAGAGCCAAGAACGGACAACTGAAGACCTTTGGTTATGGTGCTTTAGTTGTGAGCTTTGGTCTGGAGAGGGTCCCAATGTTGGTCCGGCAGCACCTCACTGATGGAGTTGGGCTTCCTCGAGAGCCCAAACTGATGTGATGGGTTGCAGTTATGGCCCGTCATCTTGACGAGGGGACAGAGGTTGTTTGATTCAAACCTGAATATTTCCATTGGTTGGAAAACCAGGTTTTTGCTATTCAGGACTTCCCTTATGCTGGGGTAGATTTTCGCGGTGACCCAGACATGGCTCTTCCACTAGGAGAGCAATGGAATGACTCAAGTAAAATCATTTTCAACATTTTCCTATTTAATTTTTTTTTTTGTTTTCATGTCGTCCCAAAACTGATAGTAAAATTTTCAAATGCAGATGTGGGTCCATAGCGACCAGCCGCTCGTTGGCCTTAGGAGAAGAAACAACCAGCTGCAACGACACCAGCCCCATAGGACGAATCAGCAGATACCTTGGCCGAGTTGGAGAGTGATGTTACACGGAATAAGTCGATCTTGCAGACAAGATAGACCTTCCTAGAATCTAAAGAAGACCTAATGACAAGCAAACCAACCAGACACTATATTTCTCTAAATATGCTTTGATTTACAATAGCAAACAAGTTTTTTTAGGGCCTACCTTAGGTCCAACGCAAGCTTGTGGATGCCCTCGCTCCTTCGATCCAAATGAGCTCCTTTGTCGCGAATCTGCAAACACAAACAAGGCAAACAAATTAAATAGCACCTGAAAAGCCAATTGCATAAAACATATTTAACATGAAAGTCAAGGAGTCCATGAAACAAATAACATGAGATACTTGTTGAGAAAAATGAGTTTGATTGTATTAATTCAAAAGGAGAAGAACTTTACAACCTTTGCCTTGATGCTATACAAGCTCCTCCCAGGGTCCAGCAAGAAGTCTCCTCTACTTTGACAAGTTTCACTCACTCCCCAATGAAGCCAAAAAGGTATGTGATCTCTCCTCTTAAGCTCAACTAGGAAGTCATGATTTCACCAGCATTTGCCCTAAAAAATGTTCAGCTTCTAACTTCCTCAGCAACCAGCCCAATGCCTGTATTTATAGTGCAATGCAGGGAGGTTACTAGGTCCTCCTTCAAAGGGATAAATCCCTCCTTCAAAGGGATAGCTCCTCTCATCAAGGGATTAGCTCCTTCTCTTTTGGGATGCATGAACCACCTCAGAGCGAACAATCCACGTCAAAATTCCTTCTAGAAACCTCTAGAATTAACCCAAAGTGAGTTTTTTAAGATAAAACTTACGCCTTTTGACTTTCACAGGGGTCAGCACCTACACAGTTAGGGACAGAGCGGGCAGGTCCGTAGCTTTTGTACACAGAAGGTGCGGGACCATGGGTGACAATGAGAGAAAGTGCAGAACCAGAGTTACATTGATTTTTAGTGTCTTTCTCTCATTTCCAAAGCTTGATTTGAAGAGATGAGGTCTGAGACTTGCTTAGGACGACAGTACAAGTGATGATATACCCATACTGAATGCAAATAATCATGGTGACGATTTTTTTGTGTAACAGATTTCCCCCTCAAGTGCGAAGTTTGTAGTAGATGAGGATTTGTTATTATTTAGGAAGAGTGAAGTAATTTATCATTTCGAGGATCATCTTGTGGAGAGCCCGGTTGGAACCTGTCAAAAAATTCAAATGCAAGATATATATATGAGATCATATCATCGCTGAGGTAGGCATTCCCATACTCAGATCAAAACTGACTAGAAAAACTAACTACTGCTCTGATACAGGAATGATCATGTAAAGCATCACAAGTATAGACTCATGTGGACACAGTATGGACACAGCCATCTGTTTATGAATAGTCCATTATATAATGAATACAAAATTCCTCGCATCCTGGATTGTGGAAACTAGATCTAGGGTCTTCATTTCTATTTCCCGAAACAGTACGATTCTATCCATGCGAACGAATGTGTTGATGTCGAACATGGTAGAAACCACTTGATTACTAGTCAATGATGTAAACTATTAACAAGTGTGAGAGAAACCACCAGTGATGTCAATGGCTCTCAAAGTACCCAGTACAATCCATGAGATGTGAATAAATGTGTTGATGTCGAACATGTCACGGGATCCTTTGATCGAAACTCAATGATGTGAACTATCGTCAAAGGCGAGAAACCTGCCATTGAAGCATGCAGATCTCAAGGTACTGACGATTCCTAGATCATCTTTCTAGATAATGAGCTAATGTCGATAGAAAGCGATCCGTCGTAGGCAAGCCCACAACACGAAATCAAAGATCAAGTTGAAGAAATTTAGTTGCAAGGACTGACTCAGGGATGGTCAAGATGGATGACAGATATTTTGCAGATGAATAGCTTATTGGCAGTGACCTCTTGAACACATAACGACACGACAGATGGCTTGGTGACAATTGACCCAAAGTTAATACCCAGAAACCGGCTGAAGACTTTCAATGTGGTTTGATCAACTGTTAGGCAAAGGATTTCCCAATCCAGGTGAATGAAAGTGTCGTGTTCAAGAGCGGTTACAAAGTATGACAAACCGATTCATTTTTCTCTCTTTTCCCCCACCATTTCTGGCAAGTACCTCTTTATTTTTGACAAGCTTGAGGAGGATAACATTTTCTTGATTATAAGCTCATCCTTCAGATGAGTCCAACTTAGTTTAAATTCGAACCCTAAGAAGGAGTGGTTCGTTCCTGTTTGTAATTGAACAGGTCCTTTATTGTGAAATTTTAACGAGTCCAGTATAGGAGAAACTTGGCGTTTTTCAATTTTATAGAGTCTGAAAAAACTTAAGAAGACTCCAGGGTTGACCTTTTTCATAAATTTGTGTCTCCCAAGCCCGAAAAAGTATAAAATAATACTTGAGAGAACCGCTTGATCTTTTATGACCAAGGAGTACTTTTCGTCATTAGTGCATTTGACCCGAAAAAGTAAAAAAGCGATCAACGACACGTCATTTTATAACCAATATCGAATTTGAAACGACAAAAATCCGGCAATCTTTTCATGTTTTTACAGTCGGAAAAGAGCTGTAAGTGGACCGTCTTTTAATTCCGTTTTAACGAGTTTAAAAGAAAAACTCGGCAATCTTTTCATGTTTCAAGAGTCAGAAAAGGGCTTAAAGATGACTCTACATGTTTTTTCGTCGAAAATGATATATTTTACCTGAATAATATGTTTTTCTGCACAAAAACACAAACATTACTCATACCTATTTGAAATGGATAAAAATGTCGCAAAAAACCTTTTCAAAGTGAAACATAAACAAATTTGCAATTTATTTACTCAAAAAACTTATAAAAAGGGCCTTTGTCAATTCATTTTTATCGTTTGAGTTTGGGTGAGAAAATAGTGCTTTTGCTAAGAAAGCTTCTCGTGAAGATTGCAGAAAATCCAACCGTCGGAATCAAACGTCGTCTTCTCCAGGTAATCCAAATCATCCCACTCTTCATTTTTAACCGTTTAATTTTTTGTTTTAGTCATTTATTTCATTTTTGGGAGGGGTTTTAGGCACAAAACCCGCGCGCGGGGGCCCGCGGGTTTACCATTGCGGGCCAGTGGACCCCAACTTTTTCTCCATTGGGAAAAAGCTCAGAGTCTACACCTTCCATGTAGACAAAGTGTGGTCCCACGCACTGTGTCTAATGCGGAGGGTGCGGTCCCCGTCGCAAGGGTTTTTTAACCCAAAAATTCTCAAAAATGGACCACACAAAATAAATTCTAGCAATTTAATTTGTCTTTATGCTTGATGCAGAGAGTACATCATGCTAGATTGGCACGAACGAGAGCATGAGGACGTGGATGCTGCCGCATGGAATCATCAGCCTTCACTTGATGCTTTGAGGGCGTGCGGTTTATACAAATACTGGGCCATTCCTGGCATGAGGGCTCAGGTGGATTTCTTACAGTGGTTGGTTGACAGATGGAGCATACAGGACCAGTGCTTCTTCATTGGTGGCCACCAGCTCTAAATGGAGTCGGCGGACATATATTTCTTGACTGGTTTGCCTAAGAAAGGCAAAGACTTGACTCTGTTTGGGGCTAGGCCAGGTGGCCAGTCTGTCGATAGCCTCAAGCTAGAGTACTGCAACAACCAGGCTAGAGACAAAGGGATAGACATAAAGACCATATCCCATCCTGAGCTCATGGTGATTGCTTTCACTGTCACTAGACTTTGCGGAGCTGCCGCATTACATATTGCCACCAGATCCCAGATGCGTATGGCAGTTGATTGCTTTCGAGGCACCATCTTCAACTGGTGCGATGCTATGTTGGCCAATCTGAAAGGCCAACTGACCAGGGCCAGAAACGGACAACTAAAGACCGTTGGTTATGGGGCTTTGGTTGTGATTTTTGGCCTGGAGAGGGTTCCTATGCTGATCCCACAGCACCTTACTGTTGGAGTTGGGCTTCCTCGAGAGCCCAAACTGATGCAATGGGGCAGTCATGGCCCGTCACCTGGACGAGAGGACAGAGGTTGCTCGATTCAAACCTGAGTATTTCCAATGGCTGGAAAACCAGATATTTTCCATTCAGGACTTCCCTTACGCTGGGATAGATTTTCGTGGTGACCCAGACATGGTTCTTCCACCAGGAGAGCAGTGGGACGAGTCAAGTAAAATCCTTTTCAATATTTTTTCTATTTTTATTTTATTTTTTTTTCAATCGTCTCAAAACTGATAGTAAAAATTTTAAATGCAGATGTGGGTCCACAACGACCAGCCGCTCTCCAGCCTTACGAGAGGAAGCAACCAGTTGCACCCGCACCAGCCCCACAGGACGAATCAACATAGGTTTTGGCCGAGTTGGAGGGTCATCTCGAGTGCATGACAGGAGATATTCCTGAGACAACTATAGATGACATTCCTTGTCGACTTCAGCGCTATGTGATTGGGGTCCCGGGACCTTTTAGGAGGTTCCTTTGCAAGGTGGCCCGTGTAGTGGTTGCTTATAGAGATCATCTCCAGTGATAGGATGATCGCCTATTGTGGGCACATGTGACATTTTGTTTTTTGTACTTATGATTTTTGTCGATCATAAGGTGTTTTTCAACCTATGATCGAGGATGATGTATTTTTGACACAATCATATATATATATATATATATATATAGATATAGATATATATATATATATATATATATATAATATATATATATATATATATATATATATATATCACTATTACCGTCTTATCTTGTAAATCATGTTATGGAATGGTTTTAAATTTACATGTATGATTATTGCAAATGTCTATTTAACATTTGAGAAGCAATTGCATCTGCTAATGTATTTAAAGATCTTGGAATATGCTGATATTCAATATAATCAAATTCACATTCCAAGAGACGCACTCTCACTATCAAACTTCGAATCCCAAATGAAATAGATTCAGATAATAACTCAATCAGTGCACTATACTTGGCAATGTTGTTCGTTGTTTGACCGAGGCTTACCCCATGCATAGATACTGACTCGTCAGAGGGTGAATAGATAACCCAAGCTGCGGAAGATATGTTCTGTGTATTACGACAAGCACCATCAGTGAAACCAATGTATGTTTGGAGAGGCATCGACATCTGCAATATCAAGAGTAAAACCAAGATAAGCAGGAATAATGACGAAAAACACTCTCTAAGCTAAGCACACTGTTTAAGCTAAAACACACCAGCTAGAAAGAAAAAACTATCCTAACTAAATCTCCATACCCATTCTTTTAAGCATAATACCTCTTCAAGTAAAGGCCATTTCTGGTTTTACCCAAAGAATCCCCGTCAAAGTCTACCAATTCATAGGCCCCTTTGGCTAGCTTTCGCTTGACAACATAGGTACCATGCCACATAGGAACAAATTTTCTAACGCCTAATTTATCATTAGCTTGATCGTAAACTAAGACTAGATCTCCTTCCGAAAAATTTCGAGGAGTCACATTTCGATCATACTGAGCTTTCATTCGTTTTGCGTGAGTCTCGATCGCCAATGCAGCATTACGTCGATTCTCATCTAATTGAGCCAAGAATAACAAATGCTTTTCCTCTTCGGAAGTGGCTGGAAGTAACTCGATGGCCATTTGCAGTGACGGGATTTCACATTCAATGGGTAACACGGCTTCCAAACCATAAACTAGTTGGAAAGGAGTGAACCCTGTTGATGTTTTTACTGAAGTTCAGTATGCCCAAAGTGTGGAAAATAGCATGTTGTGCCAATTCGACCAATGAATCCCAATGATTCGTCAGATCATGACAACTAAAACTTTGTTGATAGATTCAACCAGACCATTCGCTTGTGGATAATAAGGGGTTGAACTATGATGACGTAAACCAAGCTGGCCTGTAAGTTCGGTCATCATAACGTTTCGAAAATGACATCCATGATCAGTGATGATTGCTTGCAGGACACCAAACCTAGCAATTATATGATTGAACACGAAAATTGCAGTTGCCTTGCCGTCTGCCTCAAATGTAGGCATCGCCTAGGCCCACTTAGTAAAATAATCTACCGCAAGGATGATATACGCATGCCCCCGGCCGAGTGAGGGTTACATGTAATAAAATCGATACCCCATTTGGCAAAAGGACCAACGGCAATTATAGGCTGGAGACGAGCAGGTGGAGAGCGCATCTTACGATCAAAAATTTGACAGTTGTGGCATTTTTGGACCGTCGTAATACAATTTTTAAATAAAGACGACGAGAAGTAGCCAGCGCGTAATATCTTTTGGGCTATAGCAAACCAAAACATATGACCGCCACACACTCCAGAGTCACAGTCATTTAGAACCCTTTCAGCTTCCTCGTGAGTTAAGCAACGTCGAAAAATGGAATCCACCCCACAGCGATAAAGTGTATCTCCAATAATCTTGAATTTTTGGGACTGGAATCGAATTTTTCGACTTTCTGACCTTGAAATTTCTGGCTGGAAGGATTGGGTCTGGAGATAAACTATGATATCCCCATACCAAGGATCTAAAGTGTTGATTATAAAGAAGGATTCGTCCGCAATGGGTTCCTTCGCCACAGTTTCCGTGTCAGCACGCGGGAAGTCACACATTAACTCCGCAAAAACTAAAGATTTCTTAGACTTAGATTTCTCAAATTCCAAGTCGAACTCCTGCAGGATAACGATCCATTTAGAGTACTTTCCCCCTAGCAATGCTTGGTCAAAATTTAGATCATAGGGTTGCAATCCGAAATTACCGTAGTTTTATGTAGTAAAATGTAGTGACGAAAACGTTGGACAACTTGAATGGCTGCCAAGGCCAATTTCTCCACATGTGAGTATTTTAGCTCAGTTGGATTTAACATTCGACTAAGGTAATATATCACATGTTCCGTTCCGAATGCATCTTCCTGAACTAAGACCATTCCAATGGTGGAATGAGAGGTGGCGAGATACAAGAAGTAATCTTGATTGTAGTTGGGAGGATGCAACAACGGTGCATGGGTCAACGCGTGCTTGAGTGCATCAAAATATTTCTGAGCTATCTCATCCCAATAGAAAGGAGTGTTCTGCTTCAACAACTAGGTAAAACCCTTTGTGACCTTGGCGTAGTTAGGAATGAATCGTCGCAAAAAGTTTTCTTTCCCTTACAAACTTTGGAGTTGGCGAAGACTCGAAGGAGGAGGTAATTTGATGATAGCTTCGACCTTCGAGGGATCAAAGCGAATGCCGGCTTTCGAAACTACAAACCCCAGTAATCGACCCGTTCCTATACAAAAGACACCTTTGTGTGGGTTCAACCAAATACGATAATGCCTACACCTCATAAAGATTGCTCGTAAATGGACAGGTGATCAGCTTGATGTAATGAATGAGCAGGCAAGTCATCGAGATAGGGTTGCAGAATGTGCTTGATGTCATAAAACGCATAAGACATCACCCTTTGAAAAGTTGCTTCGACATTCTTAAGCCCAAAAGGTAACTTGCAATAAGAAAACGTCCCCCATGGACAAATGAAAGTCGTTTTTGGTTGATCGGTATGTAGAATATTGATTTGATTGTATCCGGAAAAACCGTCCATGAAGGAGAATATTTCGCTGCCAGCACAATCATCAATGATTTGATCGATATAGGGAGTTGGGTAATTGTCCTTTGGACATGCTCGATTAATATCCCTATAGTCGAAGCATATTCTTATTGTTCCCTGCTTTTTGTTAACCGGAACAATATTCGATACCCAATCCATTAATGGGATCGGATAAATGAAACCTGCTTCCAATAATTTTTCAACTTCTGCTTTAATTGCAGCAGCTTTTCGTGGGTGAATCTGAGGCAAACGTTGCCGGACGGATTTAGCGTCCGGGTAAGTATTGATCTCATGAACAACAATCGCGGGATCAATTCCTGGAATTTCCTCATAGGACCAGGCAAGCATGTCACGGAATTCTTGAAATAAGGCCTTATATAATTGGATTTTGTCATCTATACACGAGGCACCTATATGAATGTTCTCAACAATTCCGGGCTTAACCAAAATGTCAATAGGAATAGTTCGAGAGATGTTTCCCAAATTTAACTCTGAATCGGGATGTTTCATTCGATTCTAAGGTTCCTTGACATATTCAATTGTAAGAATTGATGAGAAATCATTTTCAAAACGATCGTCCTCAGGTAAAAATGAAGATCTGTGATGGAGATCTTCCCATGGTAAATCATCCACACATAGGATTTCACGAATTTTCTCATCAGAGTGAAAAAGTTCGGAAAATGTAGTTGAATCTGAGGTTGATGTGAAAAGTGATTCCTCACGGACCACATTCATTAAGTCATTTTCGGTTGAACATGGGTCGGCAAACCACTGCATGGCTTCATAGGCAATTTCATATGGACTCAAAGGCATGGCATTACCAAATGAGTCTATCTCAGATTCAAAAGGTACAATCCAAGGATCACCATAAATAATGGTGTCTGATGTAATCATATGAATGGTTGCAAATGAAGATGATGCGTTGATTGGAGGAAAAGGAAAAGTTCCCAGTAAACCGGCATCTTTAACTAATCCTACTCCAACATCCTTATATGGGATAGTCGTTTTACCGAAATGCTGAAAGTCTCCGAAGAGGCTGGGTCGGATGAAAAGTAAGCTAGCTGGTCTATTGTTACGATCTTTCCATTATGTGGAAACTTTATTACTCGAAAGACTGATGAAATGACCATTGTCATAGCGTAAGACCAACTTCGACCCAAGACAAGGTTGTAATCTAGAGGGGCATCAACCACCTCCACATCTAGACTAACGGTTTTTCCTTCAACCCCTATAGGCAAATCTTGTAGAAAGCCAAAAGGATGAAACCCACGGCCATCAAAGGCCTTTAGAATCGTCGGGGATTGATTTAGCGAAGGGGAACCAAGTGATATCCAACATTGTATCGACATAATACACGTTGAGGCTCCCTCATCAATTACAGTCCGATGAATAGGCATGTTTTTTACTATCACTGGTATCTAGAAAGCCATTTGATGAGGCAAACATGGTGTACTATTTTATAGATCGAAAATTATTAGGTTCGGGTCCTCAACATCAACAGCTCCTATAGCCGACAAAAGTAATTTACGTTGTGCTGGACATGATTGCAACACTTCCAAAGTTGACATTGATGAGGGTGAAACAGATAAATCCTCAACAATGTTATAATTCTGAGCCGCTCTCGCATGTGGATTGAAATCTGACTTTTGAAGTATACCCTTGGCGGGCGGTTTGATTACCAAGTCTAGATCAGGTTTCTTGATCTGTAGTGGATCGGAACCGGGAGCTGAGGTTGATGGATTAGAATGATAAGATTATGCTTCTTTACCATCAACAGGACTTTTACTACCATAATCTTGCGATCGAGTCGCAATCCTAACATGGGAAATCATCAGTATGGGTTCTTCATTGGCATTCGAGGATGAACCTATCATCTTACTCTCTTGAGCCGGAAAATGATCCTTCAAAACAGCAGGAGTTTGGGAACCCTTGACAATTTTAGCAACCTATGCACGATGAGGGCAGTCTCCTGTAAAATTTTCATCGTCACAAATGAGACAAGGATAACGAGGTTTGCACTTTTCATCATTGGATTTTGCCTTTTCAGGTTTCTCTTTTTAACTTTTGTCCTTTTTGTTTCTTCTTCTTTCCTTTCTTCTTCCCACCGGATTTTGATTTGGCTGTAGATGACTCTACAACGTGAATATCAACAGAAATATCTGCAGAAGAGTCTCCTGTTGGGGAATCAGGCAAGGTTATGATAGGGGAAGAATTCTTGGAAGACTTCTTCTTACTTTTAGTGTTAACCGTGCCAATCATACCATCGGCAGCATGAGCTCCCGAAGGAGATGTAGTAATTTGATTTTTCTTGGGAAGATCGGGGATCTTTTCGTGTAACGTACCTGACTGAGTATAGACCAAGTCAAGGTAATGTGCTTGAGCAATTACTTGCTCCTCAGTAACAACTCCGGCTTTAGCAACATCTTCAGTGATCTTTGGCAACAAAGATTTTACAAACCACACAGCCAAGATCTGATCCGAAATGAATACCTTCACTAAACGCCGTCGACGTCTCCACTCATGAATATGATCTGAAATGTAAGTGTAGGTCGATTGTTTTAGCGAAGTTAACAATTTTGTGCCATTGTCATATCGGACTGGAAACTGAAAATGAGTTAAACACGAGGTAGCTAACTGACTAAAATTATAAAAAGTGCCTCGCGTTAACTCAATGTACCACTTGGCCGCGAGACCAATTAGAGTGCGCTAGAAAAGTCTAAGATGGATTGAATCATCTGTAATGGAGTTAGATGCACACCAGAGGTGGTAAGTCATTACATTGTTCGACGGGTCCTCTCCTGATTTACCTTTGAACTTGGGAATGTTACTGGGAAACTTATTTGGCATTGGTGGTCAAAA
This sequence comes from Pinus tabuliformis, assembly GCA_031772625.1. Classification (NCBI taxonomy): domain Eukaryota; kingdom Viridiplantae; phylum Streptophyta; class Pinopsida; order Pinales; family Pinaceae; genus Pinus; species Pinus tabuliformis. Next base: position 1,882,158,719 of record CM062816.1, on the reverse strand, counting down.
TGGAAGATAATTAATGGGATCGTTCGTTAGGCGCAACAAGTCTGGTAAGTCCAAAGTTGCGATAAATGGTAACTGCCGATTAGGATCCCTAAAACTCTGGGTCCTGAGACCAACCCCAGGAGGAGGATATCCAGGATAACTAGGAATAGGAATCGCGTTCGGGATATTATATCCTCCCGGAAAACCAGGACTAACCAGACCGTACTGGGGTTGTTGAGGTTGTTGATAAGTGTACCCAGGGTATGGTTGATACTAATAGACTGGTTGCTGCACAGCAGGACCAAATTGGTACTGTCCCTGGTAGGGTTGATAAGTAAATTGTGGTTGACTTGTGACAACCGTACTTGAACCAGGTTTTCCTACAGGTATCTAAACCAAAGTTTGAATCGTAGATCCAGACGGTGGTAAAGATGTCTGAGGAGTAGATACAGGAACAGTAGAAATCGGAGTTGTCGATACTCCAGAAGTAGGCGGGGCAGATTGAACAGATGTTGCGAAAGTTGTAGCAGTCGTTTGAGGCGGAGTACGAGTTGTACTAGGCCCAGGCTAAGAAACTACCGAAGGTACAGAAGTTTGAATGTTAGACTGGACTGGTTGCTGCGGTGAACCAGAAACTAGGGGTTTTCCAGTTTGAGATGACAACTGTACACTTGGCTACAATACATGTTTAGCTTGCGATGGATCCCACACTATATTGATTCCGGGGTACTGACCCATAACTGGTTGAGAATACTGAGGACCATAACTGGGTTGAGGGTAGGATTGATAATTGAAAGGTATATTTCCCATTCCTTGAACATACGTTTGACTGGAAGGTGGTTGGAAACCTTGGTTCGAGTATTGACCTTGGGGTTGATACCCTTGAGGCACATACTGATACTGGGGTTGACCTTGAGGCATAAATTGATACTGGGGTTGACCTTGGGGTACATATTGAGTCTGGGGTTGACCTTGAGGAACGTACTATCCCATAGGTATGTACTGTCCTTGAGGTTGCTCCCCAGATGCAAACTGTGTACCTTGAGGTTGCCCCCCAGGCGTTAATTGAGGCTGCCCCCTAGGCGGTAATTGGCCACCTTGAGGTTGAGGATTGGGAATAGAACCTAACATCATAAGAATGTCTTCTACACTCAATGGCTTAGTACCATTGTTTCCAGTTAGTAACCCTTGCTCAATGGGTTAAGGAGATGCTCCCGAAAAAGTACCAGAAAGTGACTGATACCCGGAGGGAATAGAAGGACCGCCATACAAAAATGATTCGGGCGATTGAGTAAACATGGATGACTGTCCTGACATATTTACGGGAGTATAAAAACCTCTAGGTGTTGGGTGATAAGGAGCACGAGGTGGTGAAAAATTTAACCCTGCGTTTTCTAGAAAATTAGTCAAAGAAAGATACCAAGAACTACTCCTAGGTGGACTGTAAAAAATTGATTCACACTCCCTTAGTTCAATAACAGGTTTATTTTCAGGGATAGGGATGCCTACCTCTTCTTCTGGAGCAAGTTCTTCGATAGCAATAATTCCAGAAGGAAGATCTTGGGTGATTACTCTTTCTACCCTAGGTGAACCAGGACCACTAGAAGTTGGAGAAACAAACCCCGATGTCGGAGTAGCAACAAATTCACTTTCAAGCTTAGATATTTCAGGTTCCTCACCTATATCACTAGTAGATGAAAAGCTACCAGCAATTTCAGAAATAGACACTGACTGTGGATTATACTCTGCTACTAACGGTTGAAAATCAGGATGTACTATCAAAGAAAACTCTCCTTCTTCAGGTGACCCAACTCTACTGTCTCTAGGAGTTACGAGGACTTTCAAGCCTTCAATCTGGCTCGGTACTTCCTCAGGAGGTTGGCCCCAAAGTCTACGGGACTTCTTCAGTAACTCAGCCACGTTTACAAACTCAGGAGACTGGCCCCGAAGTCTACGGGACTGTCTTGGTAATTCAGCCACAGTTAAAAACTTTTAACTACTTCACATGCAAACAAAGTAAAATCTCAATGGAAAGCACCTAAAGTCTCTAAAGAACCAAACAAATTTGAATCACACGCCTAAAGAATCTAGGAGATCAAACACACACAAACAGTAACTTTCCGTACTGAAAACACTAGTTGGTGATGAAATCCAACGTCGCGGAGTTCAATACAGAAATGGTGGTTGGAACAGTTACCCCGGCAACCTGCTTAATGAATAGACTGGCACAAGTTCCTCCACTTAACCGTCTCGAGTGAAGAGAACCCCCCAGAAAATCCAAGTGAGTCTAGCGGACGTCTGCTCCAGGTACAGTGGGATCTTCCCACCACTATCACCTCAAGAAGAGTCCTAAAGAATATGGCCACTAAGGTTACCAACGGAGACAAATATACCTGGGGGAACAGTCTACGATCCGATACACACCTTGAAGGCTCCTTGACATAATCCAAGGTTTACCAACAAGTGACCCCAAGCTCCTCGACAATGGTTAATCTGAGGTTTACCGTTTTTAATACGTGAATATCTGGTGTCGTTCCCAATGAGGAAGGATTGATTCCCACACTGGTTCGGACACGATCTCGTGCTTCTCCTTTAAGAGGAGCTATCCCAGAGCATAAATGCAACAATTGGATTTCTTCCCTACCACAAGATACAGCTAGTTGTTTGTTTTTACTATCTTGGAGAGTTAATTACTCTCCTACTCCAAGACACTAGCCTAAGCTAAGTTGGTGTATCAGAGCCCTAGAAATAAAAAATTTACTAGGTGAATTTTACTTTAAGCATTAATTTTAGTGGTTTTTGTTTAAGTCCAAAGGTGCGGAGATGAAACTCGTGGTATGAAGACTCGAATCAAAATCACTAAAAATGCACCTAAGATGATCTAAACAATCTTTTTCTCTTCGATGAAATTCTAACTAAGAAAGAGTTTGAGAATGCAAATACTTTGTAAACACAAATCTTTCTCAATTCAACAAATTAAAAGAAGAGCTTTTTCCTTTCCAAAGCACTCAAAACGAGACAACTAGTTATTTCACAAAAATTTCCCTTTTTCGTTTCAAAGCACTCAACCACTACAAAACAAACTTTTTTCCAAAAGGGATTTTAATATTTTTTATAAAACACTCAAAACTATGAAAATGACAAACTTTGATATCTACAAACTATAAAAACCTATTTGAAGTCAAAGCCTACTAAAAGTCTTTTTTAACGATGTTTTACTTAGCTAGATGTAAGCTAAGGACCAATTTATGCAGAATCACAAATAAGTCAAGAACAACCAATTTTGTTTTCCTTTGGAAAATGAAAATCCAAACTTTTAAACACAAGTTTTTCGAAGTTTTGTAAAGAGAAAACTCAAATCGGATTCCTCAAACAAGGGGAGATTTCATAAATGGTCAGACTCATAAGAAGGCTGGTAGACACTAAGGTGATCTGAAGTCCCTACAGCTTCTAAGCTCAGAGCCACTACACAACCAAAATGAAAAACAAACCCAACAAGCAAAACTCCTAGGAATTTCACTTAAAATGCTAACACTAACGAAATCAATCTAAGGAAATATTTTGACAAGTTATATGCACGTCTGGGTAGTGGATAACAATTTCTAAACAAGAACTAAAGCTGACTAACAGAGGAAATCTTAGGGTTTTCAAAATTTTGGCAAGGTCCGCAGGCCCACAGTTGGCACAGCTGCGGTCCCGCTCTGTGCTAAAAGCCAAGCTGCAGGTAAGTACGCACTGTGTCAAACGGCTAGGGTGCAGTCCTCTACCAAAGCTATGAAAAACGAAAAATAACCCTGGATCTACAAACTCTACCCAATTTTACACACAACAAGCCAAAAACAAAAACAAAAATAGAGTTTCTCAGGTGAAAGTAAAAACAAGGAAAACAATCAAGTCCCCAATGGAGTCGCCATTTTGTCACACGGAATAAGTCGATCTTGTGGACAAGATAGACCTTCCTAGAATCTAAAGAAGACCTAATGACAAGCAAACCAACCAGACACTATCTTTCTCTAAATATGCTTTGATTTACAATAGCAAACAAGTGTTTTTAGGGCCTACCTTAGGTCCAACGCAAGCTTGTGGATGCCCTCGCTCCTTCGATCCAAATGAGCTCCTTTGTCGCGAATCTGCAAACACAAACAAGGCAAACAAATTAAATAGCACCTGAAAAGCCAATTGCATAAAACATATCTAACATGAAATTCAAGGAGTCCATGAAACAAATAACATGAGATACTTGTTGAGAAAAATGAGTTTGATTGTATTAATTCAAAAGAAGAAGAACTTTACAACCTTTGCCTTGACGTTGTACAAGCTCCTCCCAGGGTCCAGCAAGAAGTCTCCTCTACTTTGACAAGTTTCACTCACTCCCTAATGAAGCCAAAAAGGTATGTAATCTCTCCTCATAAGCTCAACTAGGAAGTCTTGCTTTCACCAGCATTTACCCTCAAAAGTGTTCAGCTTCTAACTTCCTCAGCAACCAGCCCAATGCCTGTATTTATAGTGCAATGGAGGGAGGTTACTAGGTCCTCCTTCAAAGGGATAAAGCCCTCCTTCAAATGGATAGCTCCTCTCATCAAGGGATTAGCTCCTTCTCTTTTGGGATGCATGAACCACCTCAGAGCGAACAATCCACGTCAAAATTCCTTCTAGAAACCTCTAGAATTAACCCAAAGTGAGTTTTTTAAGATAAAACTTGCGCATTTTGACTTTCACAGGGGTCCGCACCTACACCGTTAGGGACAGAGCAGGCAGGTCCATAGCTTTTGTACACAGAAGGTGCAGGACCGCAGGTGACAATGAGAGAAAGTGCGGAACCAGAGTTACATTGATTTTTAATGTCTTTCTCTCATTTCCAAAGCTTGATTTGAAGAGATGAGGTCTGAGACTTGCTTAGGAGGATAGTACAAGTGATGATAGACCCATACTGACTGCAAATAATCATGGTGACGATATTTTTGTGTAACAAGTCATCCAGAGCGCTTGACAGGGAACATTCCAGAGATGGGCATAGATGACATTCCTTGTCAACTACAGCGCTATGTGATTGGGGTCCCAGGACCTTTTAGGAGGTTCCTTTGTAAGGTGGCCCGTACAATGGTTTCTTATCGAGATCATCACCAGTGATAGGATGATTGCCTATTGTAGACACATATGACATTTTTGCTTTTTGTACTTATCATTTTTGCTGATCATAAGGTGTTTTTCAACCTATGATCGAGGACGATGTATATTTTGACACACTCCTATATATATCACTATTACCGGCTTATCTTGTAAAACATGTTATGGAATGCTTTTAAATTTACATGTATGATTATTGCAAATGTCTACTTAACATTCGAGAAGCAATTGCATCTGCTAATGTATTTAAAGATCTTGGAATATGCTGATATTCAATATAATCAAATTCACATTCCAAGAGATGCACTCTCAAAAATAATCTCAATAACACTAGATTTCTAATGGCATACACTCTATTAAGCTGTAATACAACGAGTTCAGAATCTAACCTCACTATCAAACTCCGAATCCCAAATGAAATAGATTCAGATAATAACTCAATCACTACACTATACTCGGCAATGTTGTTCGTTGTTTGACCGAGGCTTACCCCATGCATAGATACCAACTCGTCAGAGGGCGAATAAATAACCCAAGTTGCGGAAGAAATGTTCCATGTATTACGACAAGCACCATCAGTGAAACCAATGTATGTTTGGAGAGGCATCAACATCTGCAATATCAAGAGTAAAACCAAGATAAGAAGGAATAATGACGAAAAACACTCTCTAAGCTAAGCACACTTTTTAAAATAAAACACACTAGCTAGAAAGAAAACTATCCTAACTAAAACTCTCCATTCCCATTCTTTAAGCATAATACCTCTTCAAGTAAATACCATTTTTGGGGTTACCTAAAGAGTCCCCGTCAAATTCTACCAATTCATAGGCCCCTTTTGCTAGCTTTCGCTTGAAAACATAGGGACCATGCCACATACGAACGAATTTTCCAGTGCCTAATTTATCATTAGCTTGATCATACAATAAGACTAGGTCTCCTTCCAAAAAATTTCGAGGGGTCACATTTCGATCATACTGAGCTTTAATACGTTTTGCATGAGTTTCGATCGCCAATGCAGCATCACGTCGATTCTCATCTAATTGAGCTAAGTATAAAAAATGTTTTTCCTCTTCGGAAGTGGTTGGAAGTAACTGGATGGAAATTTGCAATGACGGGATTTCGCATTCAATGGGTAACACAGCTTCTAGACCATAAACTAGTTGGAAAGGAGTGAACCATGTTGACATTTTTACTTAGGTTTGATATGCCCAAAGCGCTGAAAATAGCATGTTATGCCAATTCAACCGATGAATCCCAATGATTCGTCAGATCATGATAACTAAAACTTTGTTGATGGATTCAACCATACCATTAACTTGTGGATAATAAGGAGTTGAACTATCGTGCCGCAAGCCAAGCTGGCCTGTAAGTTCGGTCATCATAACGTTTCGAAAATGATGCCCATGATCAGTGATAATTGCTTGTGGGACACCAAACCTAGAAATTATATGATTGAACACGAAAATTGCAGCTGTTTTACCGTCTGCCTCAAATGTAGGCATCGCCTCGGCCCACTTGGTAAAATGATCTACCACAAGGATGATATACGCATGCCCCATGGCCGAGTGAGGGTTAAATGTAATAAAATCGATACCCCATTTGGAAAAAGGACCAACGACAATTATAGGGTGGAGAGGAGCATGTGGAACGCGCATCGTTCGATCAAAAATTTGGCAGTTGTGGCATTTTCAGACTACGTTAATACAATCTTTAAACAAAGACGGCCAGAAGTAGCCAGCGCGCAATATCTTTTGGGCTGTGGCATACCCAAACATATGAACGCCACACGCTCCAGAGTGACAGTCATTTAGAACCCTTTCAGCTTCCTCGTGAGTTAAACAACGTCGAAAAATAGAGTCCGCCCCACGGCGATAAAGAGTATCTCCAATAATTCTGAATTGTTGGGACCGGAATCGTATTTTTCAACGTTCTGACCTTGAAATTTTTGGCCAAAAGGATTGGATCTGGAGGTAAATGATGATATCCCCATACCACGGATCTAAAGTACTGATTAGAAACAAGGATTCGTCCGCAATGGGCTCCTCCGCCACAGTTTGCGTGTCAGCACGTGGGAAGTCACACATTAACTCTGCAAAAACTAAAGATTTCTTAGACTTAGATTTTCAAATTCCAAGTCGAACTCCTGCAAGATCACAATCCATTTGGAGTACTTGCCCCCTAGCAATTTCTTGGTCAAAATGTAGATCATAGGGTTGCAATTAGAAATTACTGTAGTTTTACGTAGTAAAATGTAGTGACGAAAACGTTGGACAGCTTGAACAGCTACAAATTCCAATTTCTCCACATGTGAGTATTTTAGCTCAGTTGGATTTAAAGTTTGACTAAGGTAATATATCACATGTTCAGTACCGAATTCATCTTCCTGAACTAAGATCATTCCAATGGTGGAATGAGAGGTGGCGAGATACAAGAAGTAGTCCTGGTTGTAGTTGGGAGGATGCAATAACGGTGCATGGGTCAACGCGTGTTTTAGTGCATCAAAAGATTTCTGAGCTATCTCATCCCAATAGAATGGAGTATTCTATTTCAACAACTGGGTAAAACCCTTTGTAACCTCGGCGTAGTTAGGAATGAATCGTCGTAAAAAGTTTGCTATCCCTTGCAAACTTTGGAGTTGGCGAAGACTCGAAGGGGGAGGCAATTTGACAATAGCTTCAACCTTCAAGGGATCGATGCGAATGCCGGCTTTCGAAACAACAAACCCCAGCAACCGACCCGTTTCTATACAGAAAACACACTTTCAACCTAATTCGATAATGCCTACATCTCATAAAGATTGCTCGTAAATGGATGAGATGATCAGCTCAATGTAATGAATGAGCAGGCAAATCATCGAGATAGGGTTGCACAATGTGCTTGATGTCATGAAACGCATAAGACATGGCCCTTTGAAAAGTTGGCCCGGCATTCTTGAGCCCAAAAGGTAATTTGCAATAAGAAAATGTCCCCCATGGACAAATGAACGTCGTTTTTGGTTGATCGGAAGGTAGAATATTGATTTGATTATATCTGGAAAAACCATCCATGAAGGAGAATATTTTGCTGTCGACAAAATCATCAATGATTTGATCAATATAGGGAGTTGGGTAATTGTCCTTTGGACAGGCTCGATTAATGTCCCTATAATCGATACATATTCTTATTGTCCCTTGCTTTTTGTTAACAGGAACAATATTCGATACCCAATCCGTTAACGAAATCGGATAAATGAAACCTGCTTTGAGTTTCAACTTTTGCTTTAATAGCAGCAGCTTTTCTTGTGTGAATCTGACGCAAACGTTACCGGACAGGTTTAGCGTCCAGGTAAGTTTTGATTTCATGAACAACAATTGTGGGGTCAATTCCTGGCATTTCCTCATATAACCAGGCAAACACGTCACATAATTCTTGAAATAGGGCCTTATATATTTGAATTTCATCCTCTGTACACAAGGCACCTATATGAATGTTTTCAACAATTTTAGGCTTAACCGAAATATCAATAGGAATAGTTCGAGAAATGTTTCCCAAATTTAACTCGGAATCAGGATTTTTCATTGGATTCTGAGGTTCCTTGACATATTTAGTCGTAAAAATTGATGAGAAATCATTTTCAAAATGATCATTCTTGGGTAAAAACGAAGATCGGTGATGGGGATCTTCCCATGGTAAATCATCGACACATAGGATTTCACGAATTTGCTCATCAGAGTGAACAAGTTCGGAAAACGTTGTTGAATCCGAGTTTGATGTGAAAACTGATTCCTCGTGGACCACATTCATTAAGTCGATTTTGGTTGAAGATGGGTCAGAAAACGATTGGACGGCCTGATACAAAATTTCATATGGACTCAAAGGCATAACATCACCAAATGAGTCTATCTCAGATTCAGAAGGTACGATCCAAGGATCATCATAAACAATGGTGTTTGACGAAATCATATGAATGGTTGCAAAAGAAGACGATGCGCTGATCGGAGGAAAAGGAAAAGCTCCCAGTAAACCGACATCTTTAACTAGTCCTACTCCAACATCCTTATACGGGATAGTCGTTTTACCGACAAGCTGAATGCTTTCAGAAGAGGCTGGGTCAGATGAAAAGTAAGCCAGCTGGTATATTGTTACGATCTTTCCATTATGTAACCCGAAAGACCGATGAAACGACAGATGTCATAGCGTAAGACCAACTACAACCCAAGAGAAGGTTGTAATCTAAAGGGGCATCAACCACCTCCACATCTAGATCAACAGTTTTTCCTTCAACCCCTATAGGTAAATCCTATAGAATGCCAAAAGGATGAAACCCACGGCCATCAAAGGCCTTTAGAATCGTCGAGGATTGATTTAGTGAAGGAGAACCAAGCAATCTCCAACACTGTATCAACATAATACACGTTGAGGCTCCCTCATCAATCACAGTCCTATGAATAGGTCTGTTTTTTACTATCACTGGCATCTGGAAAGCCATTTGATGAGGTAGGAGCGGTGTACTATTTTATAGATAAAAAATTATTAGGTTCGAGTCCTGAACGTCAACAACTCCTATAGCCGAAAAAAGTAATTTACGCTGTGCTGGACATGATTGCAGCACTTCCAAAGCTAACATTGTTGAAGGTGAAACAGCTAAATCTTCAACAATGTTATATTTCTGAGCCGCTCTTGCATGTGGATTGAAAGCTGACTTTCGAGGTATACCCTTGGCGGGCGGTTTGATTACTAAGTCTGGATTAGGTTTCTCGATCTGTAGCGGATCAGAACTAGGAGCTGAGTTTGATGGGTTAGAATGAGAAGATTCTGCTTATTTACCATCAACAGGACTTTTACTACCATAATCATGCGATCAAGTTGCAATCTTAACATGGGACATCATCAGTATGGGTTCTTCATTGGCAAAGTAGGAAGAACCTATCATCTTACTGTCTTGACTTGGAAAAGGATCCTTCAAAACAGCAGATGTTTGGGAACCTTTGACAATCTTCGCAACCTCTTCACGAGGAGGGCAGTCTCTTGTAAAATGTTCTTCGTCACAAATGAGACAAGGATAATAAGGTTTGCGTTTCTCATCATTTTATTCCGCTTTTTCTGGTTTCTCTTTCGAATTTTTATCTGTTTTATTTTTCTTCTTCCCTTTCTTCTTACCACCGGATTTTGATTTGGCTGTAGATGACTCTACAACATGAATATTGGTGGAAATTTCCACAGAAGAATCTCATGTCGGGGAATCTGGCAAGGTTATGATAGGAGAAGAATTCTTGGAATACTTCTTCTTACTTTTGGTATTAACCGTACCAATCATACCGTCAATGGCATGAGACCCTAAAGGAGCTGCAGCGGTTTGATTTTGCTTAGGAAGATCGGGGATTTTCTCGTGTAACGTACCTGACTGAGTATAAACTAAGTCAAGGTACTGTGCTTGAGCAATTACTTGCTCCTCAGTAACGACTCCAACCTTAGCTACATCCTCAGTGATCTTTGGCAATAAAGATTTTACAAACCATTCAGCTAAGATCTGATCCAGAATAAAAACCTTCACTAAACACCGTTGACGTCTCCATTCATGAATGTGATCTGAAATGTAAGTGGACGTTGACTACTTTAATGAAGTTAGTAATTCCGTGTCATTGTCATATCTGACTGGCAACTAAAAATGAGTTAAAAACGAGGTAGCTAACTGACTAAAGTTATAAAAAGTGGCTCGCGGTAACTCAATGTACTACTTGGCCGCAAGACCAATTAGAGTGCGCTGGAAAAGCCTTAAATGGATTGAATCATCTAAAATGGAATTAGATGCACACCAGAGGTGATAAGTCATCACATGGTTCGACGGATCCTCTCCTCATTTGCCTTCAAACTTAGGAATATCACTAGGCAACTTATTCAGCATTGGCGGCCAAAATGGAATATAATTAATGGGATCGTTCGTTAGGCGCGACAAGTCATGCAAGTCCAAAGTTGCGATAAACGGTAACTGACAGTTAGGGTCCCTAAAACTCTGGGTCATGAGACCAGCCCCAGGAGGAGGATATCCAGGATAACTAGGAATTGGAATTGTGTTTGGGATATTGTATCCTCTTGGAAAACCAGGATTAATCGGATCGTACTGGGGTTGTTGAGGTTGTTGATATGTATACCCAGGGTACGGTTGGTACTGATAGACTGGATATTGCATAGCAGGACCGAAACTGCCCCCCCAGGCGATAACTGGCCACCTTGAGGTTGAGGATTAGGAATAGTACCTGACATCATGAGAATATCTTCTACACTCAACGGCTTAGTACCATTGTTTCCAGTTAATAACCCTTGTTCAATGGGTTGAGGAGATGCTCCCGCAAAAGTACCAGAAAGTGACTAATACCCAGAGGGAACAGAAGGACCGCCGTACAAAAAGGATTCTGCCGATTGAGAAAACATGGATGACTGTCTTGACATATTTAACGGAGGATAGTAACCTCTAGGTGTTGGGTGATAAGGAACACGAGGTGGTGAAAAGCTTAGTCCCAGGTTTTCCAAAAAATTAGTCAATGAAAGATACCAAGCACTGCTCCTAGGTGGACTGTAAAAAATTGATTCACACTCCCTAAGTTCAATAACAGGTTGATTTTCAGGGATAGGGATGCCTACTTCTTCTTCCGGAGTAGCAAGTTCTTCGATAGCTATAAGTCCAGAAGGAAGATTTTGGGTAATTATTCTTTCTACCCTGGGTGAACCAGGACCACTAGAAGTTGGAGAGGTAAACCCCGATGTTGGAGTAGCAGCAAATTCACTTTCAGGTTCAGATATTTCAGGTTCCTCACCTATATCACTAGTAGATGAAAAGCTACCAGTAATTTCGGAAACAGACACCGATTGTGGATTATAATCTGCTACTAAAGCTTGAAAATTGGGATGTACCACCAAAGAAGACTCTCCTTCTTCAGGTGACCCAACTCTAATGTCTCTAGGAGTTACGAGGGCTCTTAACCCTTCAGGCTAGCTTGGTGAAAAATCAGGAGGTTGGCCTCGAAGTCTACGGGACTTCCTCGGTAATTCAGCCACGATTAAAAATTTTAACTACTTCACACGAAAACAAAGTAAAATCTCAATCAAAACCACCTAAAGCCTCTAAAGAACCAAAAAATTTTGAATCACACGCCTAAAGAATCTAGGAGATCAAACCACATGCAAACAGTAACTTTCTGTACTGAAAACACTAGTTGGTGATGAAGCCCAACGTCGCAGAGTTCAATACAGAAATGGCGGTTGGAACAGTTACCCAGACAACCTGCTTAATGAATAGACTGGCACAAGTTCCTCCACTAAACCTTCTCAAGTGAAGAGAACCCCCTATAAAATCCAAGTGATTCTAGCTGACATCTGCTCCAGGTACAGTGGGATCTTCCCACCACTGTCACCTTAGGAAAAATCCTATAGAATATGGTCAATAAGGTTACCAACGGAAACAAATATACCTGGGGGAACAGTCTACGATCCGATATGCATGCAAGGGCAGAGTAACAAGCTCAATCCCCTTGAAGGCTCCTTAACATAATCCAAGGTTTACCAACAAGTGACCCCAAGCTCCTCGACAATGGTTAATCCGAGGTTTACCGTTTTTAATACATGAATATCTAGCATCGTTCCCAATGAGGAAGGATTGATTCCCACACTGGTTCGGACACGATCTCGTGCTTCTCCTTAAATAGGAGCTTTCCCAAAGTATAGATGCAATAATTGGATTCCTCTCCTCCCGCAAGATATAGCTACTTGTTTGTTTTACTATCTTGGAGAGTTAATTACTCCCTACTCCAAGACACTAGCCTAAGCTATGTTGGTGTATCAAAGCCTTAGAAATAAAAAGATTACTAGATAGATTTTACTTTAAGCGTTATTTTTATTGGTTTTTGTTTAAGTCAAGAGGTGCGGAGATGAAACTCGTGATGTGAAGACTCGACTCGAAATCACTAAAAAATGCACTTAAGATGATTAAGCAATATTTTCCCTTCAATGAACTTCTAGCTAGGAAAGAGTTTGAGAATGCAAATACTTGTAAACACAAATCTTTCTTAACAAACAAATTAAAAGAATAGCCTTTTGTCTTTTCCAATGCAGTCAAAATGAGACAACTAGTTATTTTCACAAAAAATTTCCCTTTTCTTTCAAAACACTCAAATACTACAAAAACAAACTTTTTCCAAAAGAGATTTTTTATTTTTTATAAAACACTCAAAACTATGGAACTAACTAATCTTGAGATCTATAAACTATAAAAAACTATTTGAAGTCAAAGCTTACAAGATGTCTTTTTCAAGGATGTTTTACTTAGCTACAAGAAAACTAAGGACTAATTTGTCCAGAATCACAAATCAGTCAAAAAACAACCAATTTTTGTTTTCTTTTCTAAAAATGAAATCCAAACTTTTAACACAAGCCTTTTCGAAGTTTCGTAAAGAGAAAACACAAGGTGGATTCCTCAACAAAGGTAGATTTTGCAAATGGTCAGACTCATAAGAAGACTAGTAAAAACCAAGGTGATCTGAGGCTTCTACAGCTTCTAAGCTCAGAGCTACTACAAGACCAAAATGAAAACCAAACCCAACAATCAAAACTTCTAGGAATTTCACCTAAAACCCTAACACCAATGGAATTAACCTAAGAAAAGCTTCTGACAGGTTATATGCAGGTCTGGGCAGGGGATAATAACATCTAAACAAAAACTAAGCTGACTAACAGAGAAAATCTTAGGTTTTCCAAAATTTTGACAGGGTCCGCAGGCCCACAGTTAACACAGGTGCGATACCGCTCTGTGCTAAAAGCAAAAGTACAGATAGGTTTGCACTGTGTCCCAAGCCGAAGGTGCGGTCCTCTCCCAAAGTTATGAAAAACAAAAAATAATCCTAGATCTACTAAATCTACCCATTCCACACACAACAAGCCAAAAACAGAAACAAAAACACAGTTTCCCAGGTCAAAGTAAAAACAAGGAAAAAATCAAGTCCCCAGTATGGTCGCCATTTTGTCACACGGAATGAGTTGATCTTGCGGACAAGATAGACCTTCCTAGAATCTAACGATATCTAGTGACAAGCAAGCCAATCAAAAACTATGTTTCTCTAAATATGCAATTATAAACAAAGGCAAACAAGTGTTTAGGCCTACCTTGGGTCCAATGCAAGTTTGTAGAAGCTTCGCTCCTTTGATCCAAATGAGCTCCCTTGTTGCGAATCTGAAAACACAAACAAGCAAACAAATTAAATAGCACCTGAAAATCCAATATCATAAAGCATACTTAACATGATGATAAAGGAATTCATGAAACAAATGACAGAAGACAATTTGTTGAGAAAAATGAATCTGATTGTATTAATTCAAATCAAAGATGAACTTTACAACCTGTGTCTTGATGCTGTACAAGCTCCTCCCAGGGTCCAACAAGAAGTCTCCTCTACTTTGTCAAGTTTCACTCTCTTCCCAATGAAGCCAAAAAGGTATGTGATCTTTCCTCTCAAGCTTAACTAGGAAGTCTCAATTCCACCAGCATTTACCCTCAAAAATGTTCAGCTTCTAACCTCTCTAGCAACCAGCCCAATGCCTTAATTTATAGTGCAATGGAGGGAAGTTACTAGGTCCTCCTTCAAAGAGATAAAGCCCTCCTTCAAAGGGATAGCTCCTCTCATCAAGGGATTATCTCCTTCTCTTTTGGGATGCATGAACCACCTAAGAGCGACCAATCCACGTCAAAATTCCTTCTAGAATCATCTAGAATTAACCCAAAGTGAATTTTTAGAATAAACTTGCACCTTTTTTACTTTCACAGGGGTCCGCACCCACTCCTTTAGGGACAGAGCGGGCAGGTCTACAGTTTTTGTGAACAGAGGGTGCGGGACCATAGGCAACAATGAGAGAAAGTGCGGAACCAGCGCTTTGTTGATTTTCAATGTCTTTCTCTCATTTTCAAAGCTTGACTTGAAGAGCCGAGGTCTGAGACTTGCTTAGGAAGGCAGTACAAGTGATGATAGACCCATACTGACTGGAAATAGTCATGGTGACGATATTTTTGTGTAACAGGAAATATGAACAGTCATCGGGAGACGAACTAAACAGTCTCTCCCTCATGTATATAATTAAGACCTACTTGATGGAATAGAATAGTCGAATCATTTTTTCCTTATAGAGTTACTGCCTAGCCTGACAAGTTCGCCACCAATGATCACCAAGAGGATGATGACGAGTTTGTCTTCCCACAACAATCTGAGTCTCAATGATGTCTTATATGGCTTACTCAAGCCCATTTTTGTCTCACATGGGTACATGTGCAGATTGTATGGTAAACATGTTGTAAAGTGAAAGACCAAGTGTCAATAGTAGAATGTAAATAGTCGTGTAAGTTGAAGAGTCATGAGGGTAGCTCAAGAGTCACAAAGGGGAATTTCAAGGGTCATCCCACCCTTTGTTATATATAGAACCTCATAACTCATTGTACAGGCTTTTGGGAGACAAGCTTCTAATAGGTATAACTTAGAGAAAGCTTGGAGTGTATTGTAACGAGCCCTGGCTTCTCCATAGTTCAAAGCGAGTACATATCTTTGGAGGAGTAGGCAAGAGTGAATATAACATTCCACTATTGGGGCTAGTGGCTCTCATGGTTGTATGTATGATTGGATCTTTCACTCTTTTAATATAATATAGCCAACACATTTCGTGAATGTATTTTTATTGTAATTCGATTATCTTGGTTACTCTAACAATGTATGTAGTTTTAACTTACGCATGTATGTATGGACTATTCCATATATGTTTGTATGAATCTTATCGAAGTGTGTTGTTGGTTTAACTCATCACTTTGGATTGTCGACTGTTTTTCTTTGCATATTGTGATGTCTTATAGCTTGTGTGTTCCCTTTCAAGCTGCGTATTATTACAGGCTTCTAAGGGGCGTACTCCTCTCCCCTTCCATGTGTTAGAGCCTTTCCATGAATCATGCCTAACTTTCTACAAGGTCACACCATTGCTTCCAATAAAGACATTTTTCTTACCTCTGCACAAGATCGTAGGCAAGGAGACAGTGTACTCCAAATGGTCTGAGGCCTAGTTGTGACTTCTTACCAGCGAGATCCCTTGACATGTTGGTGGGTCCAAAACCGTCAACATGTGCTTATTGTTTTCAAGCTAAAATTGATACGTTTGGTTTCTTGAACAAGGTTGGGATCATATATTCAATCATTCACTAGATATAGATTGGGATAGAGATTCTCATTCTGAAAGAATACAAAATTTCAACATGGATATGGATTCGAATGTAATTATATGGTTTTCAAAGGATAATTTAATCTTCAATGACATCAATAACTACTTAGCTAATTATCTACCATTGCTAATGAAATTGCATGCAATCATAGAGAATTTAATTGACATAGTGTTTTGAAATGACAATAATTTTCTCATCTCATACCAAGCTCCCCCTTATACTAACATATTCATTAATTTCAATGTCATGTTGCATTCATTATGGGATTTTCCTTACTCTACTATTAAGATAATACTAAGAACAACATCCTACCTCATCTTCCCTTTCATACTAGTAGCATTGCCAACGTTATTGACAATTTCATTCTAAGCCTCTGTCATGTAACATGGTCAACACTTCAAGGTCATGTATTATTCATTTCACATATCATGACTTTCACTCTAGTATTAATATTATCATCACTTATTTTATCATGTATGTGTGGACCATTTCTTCCTTATTCTTATGGTGGGAGCTCTTTACCTTGGAGTTATTATTTATGTGATGTTTATAAAAATCCTCCTTGCTTAATGATAACTCTCATTTTAAGGTGCGTATTATCCCCCAATCTAATAGCTTTTATGTACGAATATAACCATCCTCTCTCACTTTAGTATTAACAAATTAGGATCATATATTCAATCATTTGGTAGATTCACACTAGGGTAGTTATACTCATTATGCAACAACAAAAAAAAAAATCCTGAATTTGGATTTGGATGTAGCCAAATCGTTCTTACGAGATGATTAAATCATTGATGACATCAATGAATTGTTGGCTAATAATCTACCATTGGTAGAAAATTTGCATGAAATCAAGGAGTATTTAATGGATGAAGCATTGCAAGATGACAATAGTCTTCTCATCTTGTACCATTCTTCTTATCATAGTAGCATCTTCAATCATTTTTAGTGTTGTGTATTATGTCTTATGGGATTTCCTTCACTATAGTACAATGACTATACTAATATCATCATCCTCACTCATTTTTCCTGCCATACTAACACCACTGACAATTTCATCCTAGCTTATCCTCCTTCTCATAACATTGTCAACAATTCAATGTCATGTATAATGCATTTCACTTATTATGACTTTCACTCTTGTACTAATATCATTGTCACTTTTATGGGATAACTCTAGTGGTAATAAAGGATTTTGAATGTAGAGTGATGATGTATGTAGGTATTGTCCCAAGCACCTAGTGTTTACCTTAGCCACAACCTACAATGGTTCCATCCCCACCACCTGAAATATTTTCTCAAGTTGTAATAAATATCTATAACCGTCAACAAAAGAATTTGGATCAAATTGGTTTGATCATTTGGATGGGGTCTCCACTCAGTGAAATTGTGACATAATACATGAATTCATGGGATATTAAAGAATACCCATAATTTGACTATATATTAAAAAATACCTCCCAAAATTCTTTCGCTAAGTCACCTTCCTAATATATATTTCTAGCAATAAAACCCCTATTTTTACTAGATATCCCCTATTTTACCAAATGCCACTTTTTATACCCCACAATACTTATAAACCCCTCTGTACCCTGCATCCATTGACCCTAATACATACAATATATTGATCATACTTTTCCCAAATTTAAAACCCCTTTTGTGTATGAACGTGAAAAGATATTGATCAATAACGTGAAGCCCCTACAATTTGGGTTCACTTCAATTTCATCAATTCATAGTTTCTTCCATCAAATTTGGGATAATCTCTTGATTATTTTCCATGGGTGAGCCTTCTATTTAAAATGAAGAAACCTTTACTTCCTTGCTTAGATCTGCTATTGTGGAAAAGCTTTTTCTATGTTCCTATTTGGTGATAAAGAATATAGGGACATGATCTTCAAATTGAGCCCTTATTTCATGGGACAATAACGTTCATTTCCTATTGGTATCTTGACACTAATCTAGACATGTAAATTTCTATTTTTTTTGTTTAGATTGGCTACTACACCTTCCCATTATTTTCTAGAATAAAGACTCTCTTAAAGCTCCTAGATACAAGTTGGCTTATTATAATGGTCATGCTAAGCCAAAAGGTAGAGTTTTCACATGCACTAGAATTTGCATAGACATGCAATTTGAGAATGGACTACCAAAGGAAATTTAACTCAATTAGGATGGCTACAGTTATTGTTACTAAGAAGGGGCGGGGGGGGGGGGGGGGGGGGGGGGGTGAATCAGTATTATTAAGTCAGATTCTTTTTCAATTTATACAAAGATTTGTATACGCTACTTCAGTGAATGAAAACAGCCTGTATACACAACTCTGACTAATGAAACTAGCGTATAACTTCCAGACTTATAATTTAATTTATTCTTTAGATGTTGAACATTAATATGTGTGTCAGAATCATATAATAGTAAGCAGGAACAGAAAAGTAGAACAAACAGTCACACAAAGGAACACAAGATATAATGTGGAAACCCAATGTGGGTGAAAACCACCTGCTGCAATATGTTTCTATCTCCCATCAATTAGAAACTTCTTTTTACAATGATTTTGTACTACTGCAGTCTTATACCAGTACGCAGGCTTCAACCTGCAAAAGGTTACAACCTTCTCTCGTTCTCTAGCTTCTCCTCGAAGGGAGCTACAACCCCCTTAGCTCTTGTACTAGCTGAGGTACTAGTATGTAGGTGCTGACCTACAGAAGGCTTCAACCTTCTCTTTTCTTCCAGGGACCACGTTTCATAAATTTTCAGACTGGATCCATGAATGCCAATCAAACATCAAGTATATCTACAATAACCAATATCCCTTGTACAAATACTGAATCAACTAATAACTTTTTAGAATGTTGTAACCAGAAAAACAGTACCAATAACTAGACACCAATTCTGAACCCAGAACACTGCAGCAATAAACAGAAGCAGCTAAAACATGTTTCAAGAGACGTACACTACTTCATCAATAGAAACATGTGTATATACGCAGATATGCCAAAGCCAACCAGCGTATACGTAGTCTTCACTTCCTTAACCTGCGTGTATACGCGCCTCCGCTGCGTCGAACCTGCATACAGATCTATAAAGGATATTTATCCTTTTACTTAATCAGACATCAGTTATACCCAGATTATCAAATTTATAGATCTAATCATGTGCCAAATATGATAGATCAAAATCACACAATGATACTACTATTCAAGCCATGAGATCTCGTCCCATCAATAGATCTTAACCATCATGTAATGCTCAGGTCCCCCCTTGATTTAGATACAGCTGTAACTCACCAACCAATCACCAGTATTCCAGATCTTACTTCTCTCAAGATATTCAACACATAATTCCATCCCTTGCCAAGTGATCTCCTTCCCTTTTTATATTCTTAGGCCTTACTCAAACCATGGTCCAAAACCATTGAGAACTAATACTAGGGACTTCAAATGTAGTACCAAGGACCAAAACCATAGGTTCAAATATGCCGAACTAAATACCATGGACCAACCATAAGTTTTCCCACATGTACACGATTTTTTTTGCATGAAAGTGCGTGCATACGTATATGCGCCTTTTGATCGGTACACCCGTGTGTATACACGACTTTAATAAGATGAACCTGCGTATACCTCATTTTCTTTCATTCTGAGAGCCTGAACTGTGATCTTCCCCTTGAGTGAGTTGCCATCAAGGACAACACCTGTGCCATAGTGCCAAACCTATGCCATAATGCCAACAATCTCCCCCTTTGGACTTGATGGCAACCCCAAGTCAACCAAAAACATTTCCCCCCTTTGACATCAAGGGAAACGGGTTATGCTCCCCCTGAATACATGCTAAATCCTCTGCTCTGTTGTGTTGTCCAAGCTCCCCCTGACTATAGGCAAGGTCTGCAAGAAGATGATATATACAAGAAACATGACTTTAAAAGACCTTCCTATCACAAAAGACTCATACATACATCCATCTCCCAACCAAGTGGGGATTGAATCATCCACCCAACCAAGTGGGGATTGAATCATCCACCCAACCAAGTGGGGATACACCAGAAGTTTACACATGACAAATAGGTACATTACATCATTCATCCCAGGCATAGTGGGGAAACCAAAATAGGCGCTACATGACCTTGATAAAAGAAATGTAAGACATAGAGAAAAAATATCTACAGCAAGACTCTGACAGTTATCAACAACTAACATCAACAGCATTTGTCAATCATTATTCAGACCAGCACCCATGTTCTCCTTCTACACTTGTTCCACCTGAAATCAAACCAACTGTGAATTTGAACCAAGATCTTCTAAGATAATGCCAACAATGCATTATTAGAAGAATATATGCTCCCCCTAAACCTATGCCAGATGGTCTTTGTCAGACCCATATCAAACTCTTTTCATCCTGAGCCTAGCCCCATTGCTTTTCTTCAAACCAACATATACGCGACTGTACCTTCATAAACCGGCGTATGTACATGGATCCTCCTCATTCAACTCGCGTACAACCACTTTTCGCTAAAACAGACAAGATTCAACAGGAAGATGATGCATCAACTACTCCCAACTACTGTCTGAGGTATTCAAATGTCTCCCTGGGTAGTGGTTTGGTGAGGATATCAACAACTTGTTCCTTAGAGGGAACATACTCCAACTTGACCTTTTGTTCAAGCACTTATTCTCGAAGAAAATGATATTTGATAGGTATGTGCTTGGTCTTTGAATGCATGACTAGATTTTTTGAAATCTTGATTGCACTTGTATCATCACATAGAATGGGGATAGGTGGAGTACAAGTGATTTGCATGTGTTTTAATGTCTGCATCATCCAGAGGAGTTGTGCGTAGCAAGATGCAGAAGCTACATATTCTGCTTCAGCTGTAGATAATGCAATTGAACTCTGTTTCTTGTTGAACCAAGATACTAACCTAGGACCCATGAAGAATGCATCAGCACTAGTGATTTTTCTGTCATCCATACTTCCTACCCAATCTGCATCTGTATATGCATGAAGTGTGAGATCTGTACTTCTAGGATACCATAAGCCATATTTTTTAGTTCCTTGAAAATACTTAAAAATTCTCTTAACTGCTTGAAGATGAGTTTCCTTTGGATTTGCCTGAAACCTTCCAACTATTCCCACTGCATGCATAATATCTGGTCGGGTACCTGTTAAATAGAGCAGACTACCAACCATGGATCTATAGGTTGTTTGATGCACCGCTGCTAATTCATCATTTGCGCTAAGGCTGCATCCTGTTACCATAGGGTTACATTCTAGTTTCGAATCCTCCATCCCATATTTCTTCAAGATCTGCTTGAGATACTTGGTTTGTGATAGAAAAATGTTGTCTTTGTTTTGTTGGACTTGTAAACCAAGAAAATATGTGAGCTCACAAAGCATAGACATTTCAAACTCTTTTTGCATCACCAAGGAAACATTTTGACTCATGTCTTCTTCATTGATACCAAAGATTATATCATCAACATACACAACAAGAAATAGCAACTTATCATTGTCAGCTTTTATATACAGATTGCTATCTATGGAACCTTTTGTGAAACCTTGTTGATGGAGGTACTTATCCAAGTGATAATACCAAGCCCTGGTAGCCTGTTTAAGGCCATATAGAGCCTTTTTGAGTCTGCATACAAGCTTTGGATCATTTCCAAGGATAAACCCATCTGGTTGCTCAATATACACTTCTTCATCCAAGTCTCCATTTAGAAAAGTAGACTTCACATCCATTTGAAATACTTTGAACTTCTAAAAGCTAGAAAGGGTAAGGATCATCCTTATGCCCTCAAGTCTAGAAACTGGTGCAAAATTTTCTTCAAAGTCTATCCCTTCTTGTTGAGCATACCCTTTGCAAACAAGTCTGGCCTTGTTTCTAATCACATCTCCATTTTCATTCAGCTTATTTTTGAATATCCATTTTGTTCCTATGACATTCTTATCTTTTGGTCTAGGAACCAACTCCCGAATGTTATTCTTTTCAATCTGCTCAAGTTCTTCCTCCATGGCCTTGACCCAGCATTCATCCTTGCATGCCTCTCTTACATTTTGTGGTTTAGTGGAGGAGAGTAATGCTAGATAACTTGAAGCTTCTGAAATGGATCTTCTTGTTTGTACACCTGCCTCCTTTTGCCCCAAAATTTGAGTTTCTGGATGATTCTTCTGAACATACCTGGATGGAGTCTTTTCTTCTATCCTTATATGTTCTTCTGGTGCCTCATGGGTTTCTTCTTCATCATGAATCTGATTTGATGTTGATGGATAGTCCTCATCATCTTCGAAATCTTCAGATTTTACCTGCCTAGGAGTGTTTCCTTCTTCATCAACCACTACATCAATACTTTCAACAATTTTTCCAAGTCTTTTATTGTAACACTTGTATGCTTTGTTGTGGGGAGAGTAACCAAGGAGAATGCCTTCATCTTCTCTAGGTTCAAACTTGCCAAGATTTTCATCAGCCTTCTTGATGTAGCATCTGCTCCCAAATATTTTGAAGTATTTTACCATGGGAGTCTTACCATACCATAGTTCATGAGGAGTCTGAGTGTTGTTTACCCAGACGTTTGTCTTGTTGAGAATAGTAATTGTAGCAAATGCGGCTTCACCCCAGAAGGTTGCGAGAGTTCCAGACTCACCAAGCATAGCACGAGCCATTTGTTGAACCATTCTGTTCATCCTTTCCACTACTCCATTTTGTTGAGGAGTCCTTGTAGTAGAGAATTCCCTTCTTATTCCATGTTCTTCACAAAAATCGAAAAACTCATTCGAGGTAAATTCCCCTCCTAGATCAGACCTAAGGAATTTGATTCTATGATCTGATTCATTTTCCACCAAGGCTTTAAATGATTTGAACTTTTCGAAAGCTTCATATTTATGCTTCATAAGTCCTATCCAACACATCCTGGAAAAGTCTTCAATGAACAATATAAAGTATTCTTCTCCCCAAGGTGACCTTTTCCTAGATGGACCACATACATCAGTATGGACAAGTTCAAGTGGCTTGCTAGTTGATCCTTCCTTCTCAGGGAAATTAGTTCTGGTTTGCTTACCAAATTGACATGATTTGAATATTATATTGTCTGAAATTCTGATGTCAGGTAAATCACGAACCGCCTGATATTTACATGCTTTCCTTATCTGTGAGAAGCTTAGATGCCCCAATATTCTATGCCATAGCCAGTGTTCATTATTCTTGCTTAGATAGCATTGTTGTTGTGCTCCCTTGAGTATATATAAATTATTTGGAGTTCTTATGCCTTTGATCACTGTTTCTCCTATATCAAACTCACGAACAATGCATCCATTTGATCGAAATATTACTTCATTTCCTTGATCACACATTTGACTAACACTTAATAAATTATGCTTTAAGCCATCAACATACATAGCATTTCCAGCCTTGACCTTTTCTTTCAAAAGAATAGAACCTTTACCTTGTATGAGTGCAAGGGTGTCATTTCCAAATGAGACCTTCTTTTCCTTTTCTAAGGCACTATATGACTGAAGTTTATCTTTATCACCTGTCATATGTTTTGAGCATCCACTGTCGATGTACCATTGATTTTCCTGTCCTTCCGCATATAAGGTTATCCCACATCTTTCTGGTAGCAGTTCTTTCTTTTTCCATGTTTTAGGACTTAATGAAGCTTGCTCCTTCTGAGTTATTTGTCGAAACCTACTCCTGCATTCAGAATCTTCATGACCAAAGTTGTTACAAATAGAACATTCTATTTCATTCTCAAGAGCAGAAAAGTTATTGTAGGTCCTTTTCATGATCCCAGTCATACTCCTTTGTTTTTGAGCTTCTCTAGTCATGATTGTCTTGTAGGCAACACATTGAGCTACTTTGTGACCAAAGTTATGACAAGAGAAACATTGGCCATTGAAGAAACTCCTGTGATTATCAAATCTACCAACCAAATGATTGTAGTTTCTATTGACATCCATTCTTGAGGTAAATTGAGAATGATTTACTTGTGGTGGGTTGTAGCTTTTGTTCATCCTTGAAGCAGATTTCCCCTAATTTCCCTCGTAGTCTTTGTTCATTCTTGAGGCAAATTGTCCTTGATTTCCCTGGTGATCTCTATTGGGCCTTTGCTGTTGATTATCAACCTGCTCACTTCTCCTTCCAGCTTCAAGATAAATTTTGGAGGTAGATGGCTTCTATGCTTGAGATGTTTCTTTGGTATACCCAAGACCTGTCTTGATTAGAGGAGAACGCTGTACTTTGATAATTTCATCTAAAGTTTCAAATCCTTTAGCAAATCTAAGATTAAGAGCTTTCATTTTTTCAATGTCCTTCCTAAGTCCCATAATTTCACATTCTAACTTTTCATTGTGTTTCTCCATTTCAACAAGTTGGGATGTCAGAGTATCTATAATCATGTTCTTCTCCTCTAAGCAAATTTTGAGTTTAGAAATTTCTTCATAAAGACTTTCTTCATCTATAGCATCCAAGAAATCATCATCTTCAAAAGCCATCAAAATTATATAATCATTACCTTGTTCATCTTCATCGCCATTTGAAAGTCCATCACTGTCTTCATGTGTGTAATAGCTCTTCTTACTTACATTTTGTTTTTTGTTCCATCTAACTGCTTCCTTACCTTTGTCAAGCTTATCTTTATGAGGACACAAGGCAGCATAGTGACTGACTCTTCCACAAGCAAAACATTTGAAAGGGAGCTTACCTATGAATCTTCCGGAACCCCGTTGAAGGTTTTTGACAAAATTTGACTCTTCCTTTTCTTGCAACATATGTCCTGAGTCATTGTAATCTCCTTTTCCTGAGGCTTTGAATGCGGCTTCTCTCTTGTTCGATGGTCCCCCTTTTCTCATTTCGTAAGCGCTTAGGATTTCGTGTAGCTGTGACATGGTAAGGCTCTGTAGATTCTATTTTTCTTCTATGGTGGAAACTTTTGATTCAAACTTAGAAGACAAAGATCTTAGAACCTTTTCAAGCACAACGACTTCTTTTATTTCTTCACCCAAATTTTTCATACAATTTACAATCTCATCTATACGTAGGAAATAATTAGCCACACTTTCATCATTGTACATTCTGATATTTTCATATTGAATTCTGAGAGTTTGTAGTTTTGCTCGTTTTACCTGTTCATCTCCTTCATAGCTCAGAACGACCTTATCCCATATTTATTTTGCAGTTTTGAGCTGCATAACCTTGATGAATTCTTATTGAGATAGGCTCCCTAATAGAGTATTGATTGCCTTTGAATTTGTTTCATACTGCTTCTTACCAGCCGTATCTATAGGAGTTGCTGATGGAAAAGTATATCCCGTTTCCACAATATCCCAAACTTCTGTACCAAGAGATTGAAGATAGGTAGTGATTCTTACCTTCCAATAGATGAAGTTGCCTCCATCGAAAATCAGTGGCCTGATTGATGCTTCTCTTTCATATTTGCTCATGATGATAGATCTTCCTTCAAGCGATCAAGCTTATTCTGAAGGACCTGCTCTGATACCAATTTTTGAAAATAACACTGGGGGGGGTGAATCAATATTATTAAGTCAGATTTTTTTTCAATTTATACAAAGATTTGTATACGCTACTTCAGTGAATGAAAACAGCGTGTATACGCAACTCTGACTAATGAAACTAGCGTATAACTTCCAAACTTATAATTTAATTTATTCTTTAGATGTTGAACATTAATCTGTGTGTCAGAATCATATAATAGTAAGCAGGAACATAAAAGTAGAACAGACAGTCACAAAAAGGAACACAAGATATAAGGTGGAAACCTAGTGTGGGTGAAAACCACCTGCTACAATATGTCTCTATCTCCTTTCAATTAGAAACTTCTTTTACAATGATTTTGTACTGGTGCAGTCTTATACCAGTATGCAGGCTTCAACCTGCAGAAGGTTACAACCTTCTCTCGTTCTCCAGCTTCTCCTGGAAGGGAGTGTTACAAGGAAAAGTGTCTATATAGAACTGCTCTATCCCACTAAGGTGTGACAGCTGCCTTAGAAACAAACAAAGAAAAGCTACTTATGTTTTTCCTTTATGAATTATAGATAGAGAGGAATAGAAAGACCAACCTCTGTCTTGTGCTAATCCTTCGATTCGATCCCTCTCTTCTTTGATAGTCCCCAGCTACCTGCTCCCTTTCCCGCCAGCTTCACAAAGTACCTGTAAGATCACAGAAGCATAGCACTATACAAAGACATGGATCTATAATCATAAACAATCTAGGATCAGATGTAAGTTGACCATACAAATGTAACAAGAATCAATGATACAAAAGCATGGAGGAAAACTCAAATAGCTTTTATTGATAAAACAAGAAAAGATCCAGGAGGAGTTACAACCGGTTGTTTTGACCCAGCATCAACCTCCTAGCAAAGAAGCCCCTCTTCACCTCAAACAAAGCTTAGATCACCCAACAATATGATGTTTGTCTCTAGAAACCAATAGCAATTCCTTACAATATGCAAAATTCCAGCCTCTGGATCTCTGGGATGAGGGATCCATATATATATATCTATAAGGGTAATGAGTCAGCTTGTGATTTGATTAGTGTCTTCTCTCTGACAGTTCTTGCTTCCACTTGGAGACTGAGGGCCTCTTACTCATCCTTGGTCGAATTTAGTGAGGCAAGTCTCACAGGAGAAGAATCTGGAAACTTCCATTGCCTCTCCACCTCGCGGAATGACACTGCCATTTGTCATTTCTCACCCATCGCACCCCACAGAAGGTACTTTTGAAATGCAACGCACCCTCACAGTGTATTTGGGTGAGATGCAACGCACCTAGCCAGTGCAGCAGCTGCAATGATCCTGTTTTGACCAATTCTGAGCAGTTTCTCATGGAGAACTTCTGGGAGAAGCTGTAATCTGTTGACCTTGCTCCTTTAGGGGTTAGAACAACACTTTTAGGGACTTAGGAGCCCTTGGTTTATGGACATTTCATGCTTGGGGGTGGAAGGCACAAAAATGTCTATAACAGTTGCCCCCTAAAGTATGAGGCCGTTAACCTTTTGGTGTCGGGTGAAATGCTTTATTATGAGGATTCGAATTTATTTCAATGCTGGGAGGAGACCTGTAATAAGATACAATACGATATATTACCTTCATAATATTTTAATGATCTAGCTGAGGCGGGCATTCCCATGATCAACTTTATAAATTCATTTTCATGTACATAGGACAGACAATCGTCTGAGTGTAGACTGATGATTCTGGTAGAGCCATCATCCTTTTGGTAGGATGATTATCTGTGCTGCAATGATGTACATTTTAATATCTTTATTTACCTAAATATATATCGCAGCCCGGATGGATGAAACTAGATCTGGGGTCTTCAATCTCATCCGATCTTCACTTGAAGTACAAGCAGATCCATGTGAGAAATGTTCTGAAGTCGAACATGGAAAGACATCGCTTGATTACCAGTCAATGATGTAAACTGTTAACAAGCACGAGAGGAATCACCGATAATGATAATGATCCTCAAGGTACTGCAGTACAATTCACGTGGTGTGAATAAAGGACTTGGCGTCGAACACCACACAAAATCTTTCGGTCGAAGGCCATTGATGTAAACCTGTCGCCGGAAGTGAGAAACTTGCCATTGAGGCATGCAAGCTTCAAAGTACTGAATGGGGTGTTCCTAGATCATCTTCTTGTATAATGAGCTGATGTCGACAAGAAGTGATCCGTCACAGGATAGCCTTAATGAATCCCACATCAATGACACGGAACGGAGCAAATGATTTTAATGGAGGTGAAAACGATCTGATGATATAAGGTTCAGGGTGGCGGTCATGAAAGAATGGAGTATAACGTATGGTAGTGGGTGAGACACAAGTGAATCCTCTGAATGACTACTCTTGAACATATCGACCACACTGATGTGATAGATCGGTAGCATTAACCCCAAATGTGGATGGTATGGTGTGACCATGGTGATGTGACCGGTGAATGAAACAACCCAACCCGACTCAGACACGAAGCGCAAGTGTCATGTTCAAGAGCAACTTGCTACCAACAAAGTTTCTTTGAGTTTTCTTCCCAATTTTTTCCCAGTCATTACTGACTAGTACCTCTTTATTTTTTTCAAGCTTGAGGAGGATAACATATGCTTGTTCTATAATTTTCCCTTCTGGCAAACCCATCGCTATGTTTTAACGAGCCTAGCGATAGTGAAACTCGTTCTCGTCTATAGACAAGTTTGTCGCTATTAATCTTTTTAACGAGTTTAACGACAAAGATAACTCGGTCCTTTTCAATTTTAGAGATTCTGGAAAGGAACGTAAAGGTAACTCCAAAATTCCTTTTTTGTCATCTAATCCCTTAAGTCCGAAAAAATATAAAACAATACAGAAGGGATGAATTTTCGATACTTTTAACGAGCCGAACAAAACAAGCGCTCGATCTTTTTGTGTAATAATCCCTCAAGTCCAAAAAGATTAAAATCTAGAGGAGGGATAGCACTTCATGTCCCTTTAACGAGCTAGAGAGGCCAATCGCTCAACAATCTTTTCATATTTTACAAGTCAGTTGAAAAGAGCTTAAAGGAGACTCGTCTTTTGAGGAACGAGTGATAAAACGGGTAGCAGCTGATTCCAGGTAAGGTTTGGAATTTTTCAATCATGGCAGTGTCACAAGGATGGCTAGTGAAATCACTCTTCGCAGCTGTTCCTCAAAATGGGTAAACAATCAAATGGAGGTGAATGATCGGCCAATGAAAAAGTGGAGGTGACGGTGCAAAAACGACCAAGGCTTTAACAACTGAAGTACTACATTCACGATGGTTATTTAACGGGGAATAGTTCATTTTTTAATGAGCTTAAATGCGGGGAGAAACATTTGCTCATGTCTTATGTTTATTTTTTTAACGAGCTTGAACTATGTGCTAAAACTACTCAATGCGGGTTTATTTTTTAACGAGCTTGAACCTTGCGGTAACACTGCTCGATTAATCTAGTCGTGTGATAAGAATGTCTCATATAAACGGCAATTTTTTTATTTTTGCCCCACATCCTTTCTTTATGCAAGTTAGGAAACGACCAATCCTACGAGTTTAAAGGGTTAGAGGTCCTAAAAAATTTTAAAATAAATAGTTTCTCTTCGCTTGCACTCCAAAAGGTTTGCATGCCCCCAGGTATAAAACAGAGTTTCAAGGTTACCCCTACTTCTTTCCGATAAAACATTTGTTTTAGAGAGAGAGGCCTACCTCCTACAGGTTACCCAAAGATTGTTCTATTCACAGCGCAAACAAAGCACTTCTCTAGCGATGTCTACCGAGATAAACAAAGGTGAGCGGTGGTGCTCGCCACCTTACATAACTTTGACAAGAGAATCTTGTTCTAGTCCAACTCCCCCTTCCAATCACGGATGGGAGTATGGAGGTCATATTCTCTCACGGAAACCTACCCTATACCCGAAGTTTTCCTGCCGAGGCAGACCAGGATGCATGCCCCCTGGGTTTCAGTCATGTCCCCCCGAATCACTCGTGCTCATCGGGTGGACGGACTGGAGAGTGAGACATTTCTTGTGTGAAAAGACCATTCAGGGATGGTATATGAATATTTGCTATGCGTGATCTGGGAAATGAAAGCTGGTCTACGAGCTTGACCACTCTTCCTTTGTGTGGAAAACACATCACTCTAAAGAGTGATGAGACAATGGCTCTCATGCAATAAATATAGTCTCGTCTAAGGAGTAGATTGTGATCCAGGGGTCCTTGAACTACCATAACGTTCATGTGAACAATTTTCCCTCTCAATGTTATGGGCACATTGGGAAGGATCCCTAACGATCGACTGGTTCCTTTATCAAAACCTGTTAGATTTCTCATCTCAGGCAAAAGCGATGGCGAACCAAGCGCTTTCCAAGCAGTTGAGGAAAGGATACTCACAAAAGCCCCCTCATCTATGATGGTACCATCCATAACCATTCTGTATATTTGAACAATGATTCGGAATGGTACACTAGCTGGTAAATGGGGTCTGCCTAGTTGATTCCAGTCGAAGGAGACAACTAGGTTTCTTGGAGGTGGGACCGAATAGACAACCGGGGACGACTCTGAAAAACTTCCTTCCTGCGGTAAAGGAACGGGTAAACTGCCCCCATGTTCGTTGGAGTCCATGCTTATGAAAAGAATTTGGACGGTTTCATCCTTGTTCTCTTTAGTGATTGTATCATCTGAAGATGGAACCTCTGAAGGCAAGACCGGGTCAACTGCCGCCTCGACCTTTTGACTTTCGTCTGGTATGGGTTCAGATGGTTTATCTTCAATGATAGATGCTTTGGCCGACCACCTGAGTGGGCCAGCCGGATTTTCAACTAGTGACGGACTCGGAAAGAGATTTTTATATCCAGGAGGGAGTCGTAACAGTGAAACCGGACGATCGTCCAAAACTCTTTTAGCTTCGTCTAAGAAGGGACAACGGTGGACGGCATGATTGCCTTCGCACAGTTTACAAGGAAATCTATATTTTCCTTTTTGTCCTCGGGCTTCACTTTCACTAGTTGACGGTGTGTTTTCAACATGATCATCAGAGGTTGACGACATTGGGTTGTGCAAACGAGGAGACTAGTCCCTTAAGATCCGAGGGATGCAAGGACAATCTCTGTGATAATGGTCTCCTCTACAAATGACACATGGTGATTTAGGCCTGGTCGGTGTAGTGTGTGGATTTTCGTTAGACGACACTCGTTTGCCCCCATTCGCTTTTGGCTCCTTCTGCTTCTTCTATTTCTTCTTCTTTTCCTTCTTCTCTTTAGGTACTTGACTTTTGGCTTTACCAGCCCCATCAAACGAAGAGGAAGGAGGAGAGGAAGAATTAGAGGAAGTAGAGGGTTGGTGGGTAACTCTGGACTCATCTAATTGCTGATTTGATTGTTCAGGAATTGCGGTGTTCTAAACGACAGAGATTGAGAAGAGACATACACATAAACCAATTGTCAGTCCTGGAAGCGACAATGTGGCCATATGGGGTGCACCAACATCTCCCCAAGAGGAGAATGGACTAGGATTTCCTCCAAGGGGAATCCCTTGGTTGGTGGATTCCATTTTCTCAACCCAAGATCAACGTAGGAAAGGGTAATGAATATTCCGTTTAAAATAAATTTTAGACACTTTGACACAACTTGTTTTTTCAGTTTTTAAGAGTCGAGAAAAAACAAAAGATGACTCTAGTCTCCTTCGATTTTTAATGAGCCTGAAGTGAGAAGTGCTCAGATGGACCTTTTCCGTTAAGGAGTCTGAAAAGGAATGAAAGGGACTGCTCTGGAATTCTAGGTAGAGGGAGTACCAAACCAATCGCAAAACTGTAGAATACTTTTTACGGTATGGCAATCAATCTTCCCGAATGCTGTGTTTAGTGCATTGCGATCAATAGGGCGGCAGACACGGCTTCCTATGGATAAAGGATTAAGCCTATTGGGGTCTCCCAAAATATACTCAACGGTAGGTGGGAGCACAAGTCTGTACTGGCACTTATCGTCTCAAAGTGGAGGAATCACCCAACCATCAGTGAGAACAACAGTTACCAGGCTTTACGACGCCGGAATACGTCTCTAGCCTAGACCTCTAAATGTTGTGTGTTAAGTTCCAAAGCGTTGTTAGATTCATTGAATTTATTTTAAGTTGATCTTGTTTATGAAGTTTGCCTTTCGGGTTCACCACGAGATGTAGATGTAATTCCTAAAATGCAATCTAAGATGATAAACAAACTTTTTATCTCTTTTATGCAATGAAAATCCTAGCTACTAGTGAAAAGAAAGACAGAATCGTTTCACAAAGAGCAAAGAGCACACTGTAAATGCACTTTCCTAAATCAAGCCAAACAGACTGTCTATATGAAAATGCACATGCATATATTTGTTTTTCAACTTTCTTAGTATATAGATGCTAAAAGGAAAGTTGATACACAAATCTGAATTTCTTTTCAAGCGACAAATATCAAAAAGTTTCTTTTCGAAATCAAAAATGGAGACGATTACGACGCCTTACGATTTTTAACTGAATTCTTGTGCTTGACACTAGAAAATTACAAATTCAAACCAAAAGCAATAGTAACAGGATAATCGACCATCAACAGCAATCAAACTCTTTCCTACGATCGAAATCGACACTTGCGACAGATTCAAATCAAAGGACGACAGTACGACTATGCTACTTTTGCCAAGGAGAACTGTAAATGACTCAACAAACACACAAAAACATCTACAGTTATTTTGTACAAAGGAGGTGGAATAACAGTAAGGAAAAGGGGTTTCAAACAGACATATACTGATCACAGGCAGCAAAATTCAGGAATAGAACTGGAAAGAATGAATCACAGAAGCCACAGCTGCACAAAGCTAGTCTAATCAGCGCACCTGTAACACAGAGAATCTGAAATGCAGCGCAGGTTGTCCACTCGGGAAGTGCGATGAAATTCAGAATCTCTGAACAGTACCTACGCTGGGCCAGAAACGAGAATCTGTCCGAGTTCCGGGTCACAGTTTGCAGTTCAGTTCTTGGGTTTTGGCCGAGTAAAAAGCAATCAATAATGCAACAATCAGGGGTATATCTAAGGAGGATCTAAGAGCTATCACAAGGGCAATCTGATAGTTTGTGAATCCGTTGTTTAAATCATAAACAGATCCAGCAGATGGATTGAAGTAGTAGTTGTCTACTTTGCATTTGTTATGGAAAATGCAGTTCGAATGCTACTTGTAAGTTTATGAAATAGACAACAAAGAATGATAAACAAACAAACTAATTATCTCCCCAGCGGAGTCGCCATTTTGTTACAGGGAAAAGTGTCTATATAGAACTGCTCTATCCCAGTAAGGTGTGACAGCTGCCTTAGAAACAAACAGAGAAAAGCTACTTATGTTTTTCCTTTATGAATTATAGATAGAGAGGAATAGAAAGACCAACCTCTGTCTTGCGATAATCCTTCGATTCGATCCCTCTCTTCTTTGATAGTCCCCAGCTACCTGCTCCCTTGCATGGCCAGCTTCACAAAGTACCTGTAAGATCACAGAAGCATAGCACTATACAAAGACATGGATCTATAATCATAAACAATCTAGGATCAGATGTAAATTGACCATACAAATGTAACAAGCATCAATGATACAAAAGCATGGAGGAAAACTCAAATAGCTTTTATTGATAAAACAAGAAAAGATCCAGGAGGAGTTACAACCGGTTGTTCTGACCCAGTATCAACCTCCCAGCAAAGAAGCCCCTATTCTCCTCAAACAAATCTTAGATCACCCAACAATCTAATGTTTGTCTCTAGAAACCAACATCAATTCCTTACAATATGCAAAATTCCAGCCTCTGGATCTCTGGGATGAGGGGTCCATATATAGATATCTGTAAGGGGAATGAGTTAGCTTGTGATTTGATTAGTGTCCTCTCTCTGAAATTTCTTGCTTCCACTTGGAGACTGAGGGCCTCTTACTCATCCTTGGTCGAATTCAGTGAGGCAAGTGTCACAGGAGAAGAATCTGGAAGCTTCCATTGCCTCTCCACCTCGCGGAATGACACTTCCATTTTTCATTTCTTGCCCATCGCACCCCACATAAGGGACTTTTGAAATGCAACGCACCCTCACAGTGTATTTGGGTGAGATGCAACACACCTAGCCAGTGGAGCAGCTGCAATGATCCTGTTTTGACCAATTCTGAATAGTTTCTCATGGAGAACTTCTGGGAGAAGCTGTAATCTGTTGACCTTGTTCCTTTAGGGGTTAGAACAACACTTTTAGGGACTTAGGAGCCCTTGGTTTATGGATATTTCTTGCTTGGGGGTGCAGGGCACAAAAATGTCTATAACAGGGAGCTACAACCCCCTTAGCTCTTGTACTAGCTGAGGTACTAGTACGTAGGTGCTGACCTATAGAAGGCTTCAACCTTATCTTTTTTTCCAGGGACCACGTTTCATAAATTTTCAGACTAGATCCATGAATATCAATCAAACATCAAGTAGATCTACAACAACCAATCTCCCTTGTACAAATACTGCATCAACCAATAACTGTTCAGAATGTTGTAACCAGAAAAACAATACCAATAACCAGACACCAATTCTAAACCCAGAACACTGCAACAATAAACAGAAGTAGCTAAAACATGTTTCAAGAGATGTACGCTACTTCATCAATAGAAACATGCATATATACGTAGATATGCCAAAGCCAACCAGCGTATACGCAGTCTTCACTTCCTTAACCTGTGTGTATACGTGCCTCCACTGTGTCGAACCTGCATACAATCTATGAAAGATAATTTATCCTTTTACTTAATCAGACATCAGTTATACCTAGATTATCAGATTAATAGATCTAATCATGCGCCAAATATAATAGATCAAAATCACAATGAAACTACTATTCAAGCCTTGAGATCTCGACCCATAAATAGATCTTAACCATCGTGTAATGCTCAGGTTCCCCCTTGATTCAGATCTAGCTGTAACTCACCAACGAATCACCAGTATTTCAGATCTTGCTTCTCTCAAGATATTCAACACATAAGTCCATCCCTTTCCAAATGATCTCCTCCCCTTTTTATATTCTTAGGCCTTACTCAAACCATGGTCCAAAACCATTGAGAACTAATACTAGGGACTTTAAATGATTACCAAGGACCAATACCATAGGTTCAAATATGTCAGACTAAATACCATGGACCAACCATAAGTTTTCCCATATGTATGCACTTTTCTTTTCATGAAAGTGCGTGCATACGTATACGCGCCTTTTGATCGGTACACCCGCATGTATACGCGACTTTAATAAGATGAACCTATGTATACCTCATTTTCTTTCATTTTGAGAGCCCAAAATGTGATCTGCCCTTTGAGTGAGTTGCCATCAAGCACAACACCTGTGCCATAGTGCCAAACTAATGCCATAATGCCAACACTTCAAGACCTTGATTATGAGAAAGTTCCTTTCAAATTTAACTCTTTCCATAACTATGGGAATTTCACTAAACATTTTCCAAGAGCTAAAGAAAATTACCAATGTCTATGTAAACTCTAACACCTCATAATAACACTAAGTAAGGTTTATTAAAACAATCTTCAAGAAAGCATAAGAAACAACAACCTAGGGGGGATTTTCTTGACAAAAGGCCATAGTCACATCATTATAATCTCTCTAATAACATATTTAAAGATGTAGAAACTTAAGAAGAAGAGAAAGAGGGCTTCATTGATAAAGGTTCTCATATGAATAATTTTGAGTGTAAATTGAGGTCATCAACAAAGGAACAAGAGAAAATAGATAATTCAACTCCAAGAAATAGGAATGAGACCTCAATTAGCGTATGTGCAGTAATTCAAACTAGAAGAGGAAGAGGTAGAATAGGAAGGATAAAAAGGATGAATCAAAGGGTGAGATTTCTATAGTGTTTGACTCTCCTTCCTTTCTAAACAAAGTAAAATATCAAATGGGAACTTTACAGAGTACTCAATTTTTTGAGGTAACAAAAGATCATCAGATTTTGAAAAGTGTTGATTGAGAATACACATTTTTTTGGAGCATATTTTTGACACTTTAAATTTTCTTATGTATCAATTATGAACATTTTTTTTAAATGTTAGTGATTTTCATGCTGATTTTGAAAAGTGTTGATACAACATCAACTCCTTTTTTTAGAGGGAATATTTTTGAAACTTTAAATTTTTGAATGTATAAAGTGTGGATATTCTTTTTAAATGTTGGTGATTTTCATGTGGATTATGAAATGCATCAACAATTTTTTTTAAGCATATTTCTGACATTTTAAATTTTCTTATATCCTAAGTATGCACAATATTTCTTTAAATGTTGATTATTTAACCATTTTTCAATTTGCCTTATTCCTCTTCTTATTTTTTGTTCGAAGATGTTTGTTATTGAAGGGTTTTTCAAATATGTGATTTTTGTTTTTCTTTGCAAAGTTTTTTATCATGAAATTTCTAATTATTTTTTGCAAAGTTCTGAAAAATAATAACATTAATATTTTGAGGTTAGGATTTTTTACATATTTATATATCGCTAATTAATACTTCAATACAGATGCAATGAAGTTAGATGAGGATGGAGCTCCAATCTGAAACACCGAAGGAGTTCGACTAGGGTTTCAAATCTTGTTCCCCTACCCTATAACCTATGTTGTTGCTATCTGCGTTCCCCCAACTACATGGCATACTCACCGTTACAGTCTACTAAACTATCCTTTGGTTTCATAGTCAGCGCTTTCTACGGTTCGTTCCACATATCCTCGATATTGACTACAGACTGTTGGTGATGGAAGATGACACTATTGACTATTTGGAGGATAAGAATCCCTACAAACCTATTTGGACTTACCCTAACACCCTGTCGGAGGTGTCAGTTTTTGGGTCCCTGGGTTCTCCTTTTCTGTCGTGGTTGGGATTGTCGCCTGTCCACTTTGATCCTAGTCCTTTTGTGCCCTATCTACCATTTTCAGCTCTCACCATCGCCTCGTTGGGTCTTGATTTCCCTCCCCTTTCTCCAGCCACACTTCATTTACTTGCCTCCTGCATTCCACCTTCCCCTTCTTTCGATTTTCTACCTTCAGATCCTCCCCATCAGTCATCCACTTCCACCCTCCTCTCATCGGTGGGTATTGCTTTTGAAGCTGCTCCCCTCACCCACCTCCCAGATTCATCCCCCTTCCTAAACCCTATTGCAGACCCTGGGCAGTCATCTCTTCCATCCGACTATTTTGATATTCTGGTTGTTAACCCTTAGTCTTGTAACCCTGTATCTCAGGAGGCCAACTCAAGTACCCAGGACCCCTTACGGGACCACTTGATGGTTCCCCATTCTGGCAAAGCCAAAAAAACCGAAGTGCGTCAAATATTATTACAAGGACCTATCCCTCTACTTTGATGAAGGAGTTTAAATGGGTGATGTCGTGGATACTGTGAATAAGGTTTTGGTGGGTAGAGTTAGAAGTAGACCATACTCAGCCACCTGACTTTGCCTCTGGTTCATGGACTTTTGGGGAAACATTGACAGGGAAATCCCATCTGTTACTACCTTGACTCGGGGCTACTTCACCCTTAGTTTTCATCGGGAGGACTAAACCTCATGGTTCTCTCTCAATACTAGCATATTGAACTGGCTCTAGTGTTGGTCAAGATATGTAGTCCACTTTTTGACCCAAAGGAGGAACAATTGGGTGCTGGACTACTTTGGGTCCGGCTACTCGGACTCCCCCTGCACTTCTGGTCTGAGGATATCTTCACTCGTATTGGGAATGCATTGGGTACTTTCTTGGATTATGATAAGTCATACATTACTTTTGGAAATAAATCGATGGCTCGCATATTGGTGTACCTGGACACCAGAGAAGGTCTGGAGGAGCAGATCACTCTTCATTGGAGAAGATTTACTCGCATCCAAATTCTGGATTATGTGGGGATGTAATTTATATGCAGAAGGTTCCATAAGTTTGGACATCTCTACAAGGATTTCCCTCTGGTTACTTCTGCCTCCTCTCCTTCCAAAGCCATGGATGATGTCAGTCCTGTAGCACCAGCACTTGCGGAAGGACAGCCTTTTCGGTCTACTCATCCAAAGCCAACAGATCATTGCTCTGCTTAGATGACTTCATCAGCCTCCTTCCCCTCCCATGATGAGATTACAGGCCACTGCAATGGCTGCTCTCTCTTTGGGTATTCCTACTCCAGTCTGCTTTGCATCTGTTTTGCCTTTATCTTGTCTACACATTTGCATGTTGCATGTGCATCCATTGCAAACATGTCCTCCACCTCTCTCACTTTCCCTTTGGACCTCCATTCCCCATCCTACTCGACCACCCCACCCTCTATTCCTAGATTTACTATTTCACCTCCATCCCCTAGTCATTCGATCTCCTCTAGTCACTCTCACTCCAACAATGTTTGTTCTCAAGTGACACTCCCTCCTGAGCCTTCTAGGATTGGCCTGATCTCCCCTCCTAAAATCACCATGCTCCCTAGGGGTCGGCATTCTAATATTTATAAATCCATTATCCAAATTTGGGTGGATGTGGCCTAGGGTAAGCAATATACTCTTGAAAAAGTTCTCAGATAATTGAACAACCTCCCGGGTCTCATCCCTGAAGTGGATCTCATTTAATTGCAGAGGGTTGGCAAGCCCTGCCAAAAAAATTAGCCCTCAGAAGACTACCAGATTCTAAGTTGATCGACATTATATATTTACAAGAAACCCTAGGGATGGCAGAGAAGGTCATCTCTGTCTTGCACTCTCTGAAGTTGGGTTTGACTTTCCATGCTCTTGATGTTAATGGAAGATCTGGGGGAATTGCACTGGGCATCAATCCCCTCTCTATCAAGATTATCTCATCCTGGGGGGGTGCATGATTTTTCCACATGCAAATATACTCCTCAGAGATGGGTATGGGTTTCAGAGTCATCAATGTCTATTCCTCCATCTTAACATAGTTTATTTTTGGAATCATCTACTCTACTTATCTCCAACTAACTCTGACAATCTTATTTTGGGTGGGGATCTAAATTTCTCTATTATACATGCAAAATATTAGGGATATAATGCTCAGTTGGATGCCCTTTCAGACACCATGGAGAAAATTCTGGAGCAACACCATTTGATAGATATCCCTATGGATAATATGCAACCAACAGGATGCGCAGAAAAATAAGGGATGCATCACTAGAAAGGAAACTGGATCCATTCTTAATCAAGGAGCACTTGGTAAGGATCTTAACAAATTATTGTTAGTGGGTGAGATATGGTGGTATCTCTGACCACTCTCCTATTTTTCTGGAGTTGTCAGGTCCCTATCAGAAACCAAGAGCATCATTCAAATTCAACTCTACCTAGTTGTCGTATCCCAAATATATCAAACTAGTTAATGATTTCTGGCAAGCACATCCGCTTACTCAGGCGAGGTCCACAACAGAAGGCTTTTGTCATAACCTTATTTATCTTAAGAGTTTATCTATTCAATGGGCTAAAAAAAAGTGAGATCTGGATGAACAGACTCTTAGAATCATTGAAAACAAGATGGTCGATCTGATGGATGAGTAGGGGCGGGGATTTTCCATTGTTGAAGCTAAGAAAATACTCACTGATTTGGAGGCTCAGAGGACCAAAATTCTTAAAGAACGTGAGGATACATGGCACCTTAGGAGTAGGGCTATCTGGTTACAGGCTGGCGATGACAATACGAAATTCATTCACATTTATGTGAAGGGGAGACGAGCTAGTAACACTATATGGAAGATTCCTACTGAGGATGGAAAATATACCCATTCCTTTCACCAACTAGCTCATCTTGGTACATCTTACTTCCAACAGCTCTTCAAGGCTCCTCTTGGGGCCACACTTGCAGAAATAGTCTGAATTGTTGGGATTTTTCCTCGATTTGTAGACCAAGATGTGACAAATGACCTTATTAATCCTGTATCCATGGGGGAACTGGAAAGTACACTTAAATGGTTCAAAAAGGATAAAATCCCTGACCCAGATGGATGGTCTGTTGAATTTTATCTAGCCTTTTTTGAGACCATCGGACAGGACCTTCTTAAGGTTGTGGAGGAATGTAGGTCATCTGGGCATATGTATGAGGCTATCAACTCCACGTTCATTGCCCTCATACCCAAAGTGGACTCCCCACTTACTTTCAATGATTTTAGGCCTATATCCCTCTGCAACTGTCTCTACAAGATTATTGCCAAAATCATTGCCAACCGATTAAAGCCCATCCTATCTGCCCATATTTCACCTGAGAAATTTGCATTCTTTCATAATTGACAAATTCATGAGGCCATTAGTACTGCTCAGGAGGTACTCCACTCCATTAAGACGAAGCATCTAAAAGGAGCCATCCTCAAGATCGATCTCTCCAAGGCATTTGATTGGGTTAGTTGGATTTACATAAGAATGCTCCTCACTCATTTAGGATTCCCCCTCACTTTCATTCATTGGATTATGTGATGCATTACTACTATGTGCTTCAACATTCTTATTAATGGTTTAGCCTCCAACTTCTTTCATGTTGAGTGAGGACTCAAACAAGGATGTCCTCTTTCTCCACTCCTATTTCTCCTTGTAATGGAAGGTCTAAGTAGAACAATATTGTAGGAAATAAGAGATGGGTTCCTTCAGGGTCTCGAGATAACAGACCATTGTACTATATCCCACCTTCTATTTGTTGGTGACGTGCTCATCTTCCTTAATGGGGGTATTCGAGACTACTCGGTTTTTATGATATCTTGCTGCTTTTCTTCATTGCTACTGAAATGGATTCTAATCAGTTGAGATCCACCATCTCCTTCTCAGCTTGCTCCCCACAAGAAATTCGGATCGCCCTTCAGAAATTCCCTTTTCAAAGACATCATTTGGAAGATGGCCTCAAATACCTTGGTTTCCGCATCAAACCTCACTTCTACAAAATTGCGGATTGGATTTGGATTATGGCCAAGGTAGAAAAAAGACTTCACAACTAAAACCATAGGTTATTATATATAGAAGGGTGATTAGTACTCATTAAATCGGTCTTGGAAGCAAACCCAGTTTAGTGGATGTCCTTGGCTTATATACCTAAAGGAATCTTGTAACGGATAAAAATAAATTGCTGTAGATTTTTTTGGAATTGATACAAGGAAGGGAAGCCTTTTTATTGGGTTGTATGGAGTCACATTGCACTTCCTAAAAAGTGGTGAGGTTGGGGATTAAAATATCTACCTTCATTTGCACATGCACTTGGAGCCAAGATGGGGTGGGTCATACTTAACTCTTGCAGCCTCTAGACAGAGGTGGTACATTACAAACACATATGGCCACTGCAGAATATGGAATGGATTCATCTCCCAACATGGAATAGATCTGGAATATCAACGATCTGGCGGGTTGTTCTACATACTCTACCCACTATTAGAAATGGCCTTGTATGGCGCATAAAAGTTGGCACATCTGTGCGCATTGGCATGGATCCATGGACTGGATGCGACAATATGTATCAACTACCTCCTGATCTTATTAACTTTCTTAAGGATTGAGGCATAACTACGATTACCAATATTGTTGATTTGGAGAATTCCACCATATTTGCACAAGCTTGGAAATCAGCTGACTATTTGGGAATACCAGCCCAGTGGTACCAGGATTGGGAGGGATATATATCCGCATTGACTGAATCACATGTTCGTATTATGGAGGAAGACGATGAGCTCATTTAGGCACTTGCAACACGAATCATATTCACCAAAAGAAGGATACCCTATCATACATGTTACACACAAGCCACCTATGCTAGTGGGCTGGTGGCGCTCTCTTTGGAAGCTCAAAGCACCCCCATGCACCAGATTGTTTATGTGGAATGTTTTAATGAACAAGACTCCTATAGGGGAAAATTTGTTGAAAATATCATTTTATTGCCCCTCTTGGTGTGTTTTATGTCACCAATCCAAGGAATCGAATGATCACCTTTCTCCTTTGCCCTACTGTTATTAATATATGGGAACAGGTTCTTACCTCATTGGCCATAACTCAACGATGGCATGGAAAAAACACTCTAGATGCTTGGGAACATTGGTGGGCTGAGAAATCGAACCAAAAAAGCTGCAATCTCCCGCCGGTAATATGCTGGACCATCTGGTTGAACCGAAATGGAATCATCTTTGGAGACAAAGTAGTCTAGTGGCCATCATCAGTTTCTCATATTATCAATGCCTACCATGAAATTCTTGATGATGATCTCACTCCCTCTGTCCGAGTCGTGATACCTGAAGTTATTAACCGAAATCACCCTTGGGCATATTTTGATGGATCTGCACAAGAACAAGGATGTGGGGTGGGGGGGTGGGGGAGTGGTATATTATTGCACTGACAGTGATTTTTACCCTTCTCTAGATGGTCTTGGGGGCTGGAACGGGGGGGGGGGTATATTATTGCACTTATCTGACAATGATTTTTACCCTTCTCTAGATGGGCTTGTGGGCTAGAAAAAATAACT
The DNA here is from genome assembly GCA_031772625.1 of Pinus tabuliformis. Taxonomy (NCBI): domain Eukaryota; kingdom Viridiplantae; phylum Streptophyta; class Pinopsida; order Pinales; family Pinaceae; genus Pinus; species Pinus tabuliformis. The sequence goes on along the minus strand of CM062816.1, from coordinate 1,882,116,406 downwards.
TTGTTGAACTCATCACTCTTAGACATTTGCTTCATTTTCCATTCGCACGTGATTGCAGACACATAGAGATATATGGGGAACTTCCAAAATCATTATAAACGGGTTCAATAATACATCTGCATGTCATGTGCACTCTCTCAGGAATATTTTGGATGAAACCATGCTTTCAAAATCTCATTTTGATTATATTAGTTGTCACCGCATTTACAAGGAACGTGATTAAACTACCGATCATTTATCCTATGACGTCACGATCCATCCCAGGGGTTTTTGGCTAATCCAAGAGCAGCGGGATACAAAACACTTCAAATATTATCACCGGACATATATTGATTAGCTATATCAAAGTGCCAATAGGCTCTAATTGCATTTTATATTTTTGCAGATTTCTACTAGAACTCTAAGATCTATATATATTGTATATGTCTTTTTATCTGAACAGTCATTGTATACCCCCTTGCGGGTAATTTTGTACCAACATATTTTTTTGAATGCTATGGCCTAACTTAGTGCATATTCCTGTTAGGCATCTACAACATGTAATTTTCTCTTTTAATAGAAAATTACAATTTTTCCCTGGGGAAAAAAATACTTCAATACAAATAAAATAATTGCAATTAAAAAATAATAATTTTAAACACTTGACAAAAAAGACACATTTTTCATATAGTTATAGTTAAAAAAATACGTAACTCACGATATTTTCACTAAAAATGACATATTAAATAAAATATTTTTATAGAAAAAATGAATATAAAAAGTTGGAAAAGTAGCAATTTTTTATAAAGTTTTTACCAATTTTATATCAAAAAATGATGATAATTGAAGTTTTTTAATCCAAAAAAATGATTGAAATAACATTTAAATAAAAATAACAAAAAAAAATGTTTTTTTTTTTTCTCGGTAAAAACTAAGTCTATTAAGAAAAAATATAGTACAACCAGAAGTTACATCCAAGAGAAGCAAGAACCTAGGCAGCCGGAAAGGATGTGCTATCCACCTCGGCTCCTAGAAGAAGAGAGAAGAGAGAAGAACATAGCAAGAGGAAACTGGAAGAACAGAGTAGCAGAAGCCAAGCATAGGATTCTACCCAACATGGGAAGAGTCAACTATGCGGCATTTTTTCCCTTTCTTTTTGCCAACTTTGACCCATTCAGGAGGGGACTGCTGAGCTGGCATGATTTGCAAACTGAGCTGGGCAGACTGAGAGATTTCCTTGTCTGAATCTGAGGTAGAGGATTCATGATTTCTTTTCTGGGAAATTGGCGGGACTGACAAATTTTCAGGCTCAGCCGAGGGCGGATTCTGTGCCCTCATTGTTGCCTCTCCTTCCTCATTCTCCTCCTCTTCATCTGAGCTGAAATCAAAATCGTCCATGGGCGGAGGGTCATGCGGCTTCCAGCTTTTGGATTTCTTCTTGGCTTTCTTCTTTTGGGCGGGTACTGAAGGACAGGAGCTCTGTAGATGCCCTGTGTGGTGGCAGTTGCGGCAGCGGAAAGCTGTGTTCTCGTAATCCAGGTTCTGAGTCCAATGGAAGTCTCCAATTTTGATATTGATCTTGTCAGGGAGACCTTTGCTTATGTCTATTTCTGCACAGATTCTGGCATAGGTATATAAACCCTCTTCCCCTCTAGAAGTGTCTGTGTCTAGGAGGCGGCCTAGAGAGTTGCCGATCCCTTGGAATACAGCGAAGTGCCATAGATTCGCTGGAAGATTAGGAAGTCTGACCCAGATGGGGATCTTGGTGATGATTGCTGTAGATGGATCGCAGTCTGGGAACCAAGGGGTGAGGAATAAACTTGCTGAGCCCCAAAACCATGGTCCTGCTTTTAAGGCCTTTTGGTAGTCCTCCTCAAAAGCAAACACTGTGATGAAAAAGCCCTTTGAGCATAACAGAACCTTACAATTATTGGTCCAGTTAGAGTGAATCCACTGGTAGAGATCTGTTGTGCGTGGCCATAGCCCATTGAACCTGCAAATGATGCCATGCTCTGCAAACTGTTGGGTTTGCTCATCCAGCGTTGGGTGTGTTATTTCAATGGAGGGGGTTTCCTCCAGTTTGTCCACCAGAAAAGGTTTGGGAGCCTGTGCTGGTGGCACTGATTTCTCCTGCTTATGTGCATCTGGTGGAGCTTTTTCCTTGGGTTTCTGAGAATGGACCGCATCTTTATAGGAAAAGGCTATAGCTGAAGAGGACTGTCCAACAACTCCCCCTCTCAGACGCAGGGATAAGGTGATGGACACATTTCTTTGAATATTATAAAAGGACAGGGGACAGGAATCCTCCAATTGTTTACCTTCATAGAGGAGACGCTGATGGATTGTTGGAATCCCCGCCTTATCTTCCAGGCGTAGCTTGAGGTTCTGCACATGATCTGATGATCTCACCCATTGCAACATTGATTTACCGGAGATAAGTACAATCAGAATCTGAAAGGGTTCTGAGATTGTTGTTCTCTACTTGCCGCTGTGACCCTGAAGACCGAGAGGACTGGTATACGCGCCTCTATCTGGGAATGAAGCCCTCCTGAGCCTCACGGTTGTTAGATCTGCAAGGCTGTGCTTAGGCCATTCCTCCACTGAGTCTTGAGGGTTATGCCGGACACCTAAAACCTTTTCAGCACATTCCTTTTGAGCTGAGATCGAGATCAGGCCCCTGTTTGGGAATAAGACTCGAAGGGGCATTTTGTCAAACATTTGCCCCGCATCCTCCTTGGTTCCAAAAAGAAGAGGTAGCCGGAGCTGGTACTGGATGTCCAAGCTTCTTAAATCCCTCACTCTCCAACTTCTTTCCCTTTGGACATCGCTGGCCGCTGCAATAGGGACGCCATCACTCGAATCTGAGCAGTTTCGTATGCACAAGCTTGCCCTTCTGCACGGGATGACCCTTCCCATGGAACCGCCTGCTTCTTCTTTCTTCAATCCCCACGAAGCTGAGTCCATCAAGGGCTTCCAGCTAAACTCAGTGGTGGCTATCTCCATGAGCCCCTTCGAGCCCGCGTGAGCCTCCGGGCCACGAACGTCGGCAGACAAGAAAGAAACATCCGGAGACCACCAGGCGACACCGTTGGGCCTGCAGCGACGGCCATTCGATCCGCCAGCAGATCTACGAGGGCGGGGGAAGGGGCCATCAGGCCTTGGAACGACGGAAACTGGAGAAAAAGCCATTAAACTCTGCACCTGGAAATTCTCGCGCCGCACACAGAGAATGTTCGAATCAACAAAAAAAAAAAAAAAATGTTAAAGAAAAGAAAACATGCAATTTTAAAAAAACAATAAATTTAGCAAAATAAAAACTTGAAAAACATTATTAAAATAATAATAACATTAAAAAAGAATTTGAAAAAATAGATGTTAAAATTAATTTTAAAAAAAAAACATTAATTTTTTTTTTTTTTGGGAAAAAAAAAAATATTAAAAATAATTAGAAAATACACATTAAAAAAAACCAAAGACCCTTGTGCACTAGGAAAGAGGTGAGTTATGTGCAATCTCTCGTCCTACCAAGGCACAGGGCCCCATAGACCTGAGGAAGAGGAAAGGCCGATTGGGCCTTAGGAGGCAAGGGGATTCCCGTAATCGACCTCGCTTTTTCGCAAGGCCCGTGAGACCATGAGCTTGGGTAGGAAGGGACTTGTGTATAGCCCCCCCTCAATTATTGCCCCACCAGCAACCCACGGATGTAAACCGATTCCTGTATTATCGGCCTTGCCTCGCCTACAACCCAAGGGGCCTTGTTTTTTTATTTTAATTTAATTTTAATGTTTTCTTTTTTATAATGTTTTTAATGTGTTTTTTTTTCAAATGAATTTTATATCAATCTACTTTTATTATTATTATTATTATTATTATTATTATTATTATTATTATTATTTTCTAAAAATAAATGTATTAAATATTTTTTTATGTTTTTCTTATTTTTCATGTTTTTTATTTTTAATATTTTTTATTTTATTTTAATGTATTATTTATTTACTTTAATGTATTTTTTGGTTTTTTTATTATTTGTTTGTCTTTTTGGTTAATTTTTTAATTTTTTTCTTAATTTTGTTTTTTGAAATATTTTGCTTTCTTTTTTTTCTCCACATGCTTAGCATGAGATAATCACTTTACCTCGCATTGCAAGAATTTAATATTACATATTAATACACAACTCTTTCATTGTTAATGTCCTCATAGAGTTATCACTACATGATTTATATCGATTTTGAACTAAAAAAGAACAAAAAACAAGTGAACTTATTAATAAACCAATAAGTATCTGAATCTAGAATAAATCTTCAATATTATTTCTAAATTCACTATTTTCTCATTTTGGTTATATTCTTATCACTTTTCTATATGAGAAGGATTGTGACCTTGAATATTTAGTATTATAGATATTTTACACAATTGGAAATAATTAGTTTTAAGTGTAAAAATATTTCCACTGCAAAAAAACATGTTAAAACGTTTCTTAATCTTACAAATTATATAAAATGTAAACAAGACTAATAAAAAACAATGTAATTAGAAAAATAAAGAGAACAAAAACATACAACAATAGTATAAATTATGAAATAACACAAATACATATCACTCTCTTTTGTCATCACCCTGGTTGTCTTCCTCGCTTGGCATGAAATCATTGTTGTTCCCAAAAATATATTTTGATCTAGGGTCGTGTCTTAATATGAACCACCAATCCCTATCCAACACATATGGGTAAAAAAAACCTAGTTGTAGTGTTTTAGGAAAACATAAGTCTCCCTAGCTTTATGCCACATCTTTCTAGAGATGATAGATATCAACCCACTATCACGATCCTCCTTTACATTATTCTAATAAAAGGTGTCACACCACTTGCACCTAAAAACTAACACATTGGAATGAAGAGAATTCCACTTGAATGATCTCTTGTATCTTTCCAACATAACCTAACATCACCTGTATTAGGTTTTGATCACAGTGGCTAGCACGACTTGATTGGTCGCACTTGACTTCCACTCCACAATCTTGTGTCATGCATCTATCATTGACATCCTTCGTTTGAAAATGATACCCATATTCCAACATATATGGAAACAAATTTACCTACAAAAAAGTGAAAAAATCACAGTGTCATGTGTCTAATAACCCAAACATAATTAAGAATATAAAATATAGATGTTATAATTCAAAGGTGTAGTATGAAGTTAAAAATGCATAGAAATTTATTATTAGCAAGTTGTTGAACCCAATCCTTACTTTTAGCACATCCTCTTCAACACGCGAGTAATGACCAAATGCACCATATTTCAGTATGACTTGATCAACAGCCCTATTGTTAGGGCATGTCATTGGATTTTTTTCTTTTAAATGATTAGGATAAGGCACACTTCTACCATTTAATTGTTTGATTTTTTTCCTGTCACTGTCCCATTTCCTCCTCTTCTACTCTTATAATGCAACCCATGGTTGTGTCACTTCCATATTATAAGGAATGAATTTGTTGGTCGCTTCAATTTCTAAATTCATTGATGAAATCAAACCAACATATATGGTATGTATGAGATCAAAATATGCATTAATATGAAGTTAAATTTGAATAGCTACTGTGTAGAAATTTGAAAAATGATAAGCCACTTACTCTTTGTCATGCACCTATTTCCATTCGTTTAGAGAAGCTCCCCTTCTCTTTTGTATTCGTCCCTTTCATCATCCCAAATTGCCACACCTAGTGTGCTTTGGATCTTCTTGATTTACTCCCTATAATAAAATAAAGGCTCATACGATGTATACCCCTCTTCCTACACCCCTCAGGATTTTCCAATTGTCAAACCAAACCTTTTAATTTACTCATGTACATCTCTAAGAAGAACATCCAATGACAACAAACCACCCCTACTAATTGAACTTCATCTACTAGGAAGATTAGAAGATGAACCTATAAGTCCATGAAACTCGTCAGTAGTTCCTTCTCAAACATATAAACAATATCAACTATCTATTGATGCCACTGTGGAATGCTAGCCATATGAATCTCCTTTGATGTTATCCAACGTACAAATGATGATAATTTATAGATGGCACATCATAGATCTTGGGGGAAGTCATGGTTCACACACCCATGCGTGAGAAAAGGATAATGACGTTGCAAAGTAAACAATACATTATAAAAGAATTAATTATAAAATATCCCATTGAATAAAAATAAAAAATAATAATAAAATCATGTTTTTGACATACGTACTCTTAGAAGGTTCAAATGGTCATGTGATTTCAAACCCAACAAATGGTCTTCCATAGTGAAGTGGTGTCGTAGTGAATACCCATATAAACAAGGCACCATCACATTCATTATAACTTCCTTTTCCAAAGAAATATCATGTTTCTTTAAAATCCATTGGACATCACCTTCTTTGAAAGACCAAGAGGTACCAACCTCTCCTCTAGTTTCTTATCTTAGCCAATGTTTCCTTTTAGTTTTTCAAGAAATAAGATCTCTCTTAACAACTGATCTGTCACTTTCTCTCGATGATATGTGCTTCCATAAAGAAGATGACATTTTTTTAAATATATGCATGGGATATAGTAAGTGCACAATCTTAAGATGCTCCCAATATGGGAGCTCATTAAAGACAAATTTTCTTTGCATCCCACAAGGAAATTTCTCAACATAGGTTTCGAAATTTTTTTGATCATCGAACATAGGATCCCCATTTTAATTGAACATTTCTACAAACTACTTTTCCTTCTCTCTCTCAAATTCTCTAAGCCATTCAACTGGTGTCATTATTACAGTCCTTTGGGTTGTCTCTGGTTTACCATTGAAAGTGGATGTTGGTCTTCTATAAGGGTGTTCTTCTAGGAGGAATACCCTGGAGCATCCATACACTAAATTTTGTAGGTGGTTGGACCAACTAGACTTGAGAGAAGGTCCACAAAATTTACAATGATGATACCCTTTTGTTACAAGACCTGCGAAATTATTCACGTATATAGGCCAACATGTTGTTAGTGACCATGAATATTAGAAAAATTGTAGCGAATTAAATTAATATGAAAAACAATATTGTCATTTATATAAAAGAATCAATAAAAATGTAATTTATCAGAGAAAACTCCTAAGCCTCAATAATCATGTATGGTGTAAGCACATATGCCATACAACGTAAAACTCCTCTCTATTGTGATGAATCTTGATACATCATACTCATGTATCCCTTCCCATAATTCCTTCAATTCATTTATCAATGGTTTTAAGTAGACATCCATATTCTTCATTTTTCTTCTACCAGGGACTATGAGATCCAACATAAGTTGTTCATTCTTCATGAATAACTGTGGAGGGATATCTTTATTAATCACTATTGTAGGCAAAATATAATAGTTGGTATTTTGGAAGGAATATGGTTTGACACCATCCACAGCTATGATGAGTTGTATACTTCATACTTAATCCTTGAATATTTTTAGGCCATGTATCCTCTCTATGATTCATGGTTGTTGAATCTTTTAAGATTTTCATAACTCCCGACACACTTCTGTGTGGGGCATGTCATCCACACATTCTTGGGATTGTAGGCATGTGCCTCAATATCTTATGAGGATTACCATGTGATTTACCCTTTTTTTTTTACGGTACCTGTCATGCCCATATTTCTGACATATATATTTATCTGCCTATTCTCCTCTATATATAATACAATCATTTGGACATGCATGATATGATATGTACACAACACTCAACGTTTTCAACGACACCTTTGCCTCTTCACAGCTACCCGTAAAGACATTATCACTTAGAAGAACTTTATCTTTTAATACATGCAGTTGCAGGGGAATATAATTATATAATGTCAATATTTAATGTTTGTAAAATCGACCATTTTTAATGTTGACTATGTGATAATATTTCTCAAAGTATAAGGGACTAATTGATTGATCATGGGGTTGAATTACCTAAATATTACTGAGAAGCATGCATTAAAAATGCCAAAATTTGATTTTAAGTTCTACAACAACATCATTGCCACCAGCTCAGTAGACTTTGAATTTCCGCCAAGTCCAAAGAGAGTGATGGTGGAAGTAGATTTCAGGATTTCGAATAAGGTATCAATGATATGAGCATATTCCCATATCTCATCATTTGGAATGAATCTAAAAAAATCCTCCTTGGTAGTATTATCCCATAAGCAATCATCCATACCAAACTCTATTTTATTTCCTCCATCGCCAACTTGTGATGAAGAATTATTATTGCTATAGTCATTCCTAATTGGTGGATCTAGACATAGTGCGAATTCAATAGGTGGTTGATTTAACAATTATTTGTACCATTCCTCTCTGATTCTTGCTCTTAATGCAACCTTCTCTCGATTTGATGATATAGTGGGGTGCACTGGAAGATGGTAGGTGGGTCAATTATCATCATTAAAATCCTAATTTCAAAAAATATTGAACATTAGTACAATATCAATGATATTAGTAAGCATGCTAATGCAATTGGTTTGTTGAAATCACATTATACCAAACAATTATTACCATCATTGATCCAGGATTACGGTTGGAAGATGCCATGTTACAATTCCAAGGGTGACACGGTTGTCCATTTTCGTCTACCAAATTCTTGCAATATGCTGCTTCTGATAAGAACTTCTGATGTTTTATAAATGGAGTAATATTTTCTACATATCAACTCAATTTTGAATCAAGATCCTATAAATTTGGATATATTTTTATTCAAATTGACATGGATTAAAAAAAAAACAATTTGATAATCGAAATATAAATAAAATATGAACTTATTCCAGATTGAAAGGGAGAACTCTGTGAAGTATTTGATCAGAAATATGCAATGAGTTGGAATTTGAAGAATTAGCAATTTGATATTATTAGATTTTCTCCCTGCATTTGAGCAAAATCAAAAAAAACTTTTTTGGTACATATTTAAAATTAATTTGGAGAACCAAATAACCACAATTTGAATTTCAATATACTTTTCAAATCGTTTTTCAAGAATAAGGCGATTTTAAACAGAAAATGTATACTATGAACTACTCTAATTTATGTGGATGCATCCTAAAGGATAATTTGAGATGAACATATCATTTTATGTCAAAAATAAAATTTCATATAGCTTTTAAACCCTACAAGTGCTCTTATCAAGATCAATTACATGAATGTGTTTAAATCATAACCGCATTGTGGCGTTCAAATAATACGCGCACCGGTTTTTGGCATTTCAAAAAAAATTTATCATATCAGTGCTCTTATAAAAAACAAAACCGATGCATTTAAATAAAAACAACACTAATCCATACATGTTTCTAGGATTTTGAAAATAAAAACGAATTCTACCATGTTGGTGCTCTTATAACAATTACAACACTGATGCATTTAAATACAAACTGCAAAGTTGCATTAAAATATTAATTGCATAGTTTCAAGATTCCGAAAAAAATAAAAATAAAATTCTATCATGTTGATGTGTTGATAAAATTTGGCACCCTAACAATTCTGATTCCCTTTACTTTTAAACATGCCAGTTATATTTACTATCAAACACACCAATGCTGAGAGTAAGTGAAAATAAAAGTGCAGTTTTTTTCTTTTCTTATTTTTTAAAATGGAAAAAAAAGGCGGAAATTGATTTTTCGAAATCTAATTTTATAAAGTATTTTAAATAGTAAAAAGCTATTCACTATTTCATTATTTTCCCAAAATTTCAAGGGCATGATTTGCAAGAGAGACATACCAAGAGCATTGTGCAACAACAAAATACTTTGGAGAAACAAAACTATTCTGAAGATCAGAAGTTGAAAAGGTAAGGTGACTCACTCAATACCATGCATAGTAAATATTTTAAATTTTATTGTTGATTTTACTAACATTTTTTTTACAAATTCTATTAAGGTTTAATTAAAAGAGAGATCATTTGAGAGAGACATATTGGGAGCACTGTGAAGAAGAAGAAAAAATTTGGAACCACAGAAAGATCAAAATTTGAAAGGTCTGGTGATTCAATCAAAACCTGGCATAGCAAAAATTATAAACTTTACAGTTGGTTTTACTGTTAAAAATCATTACGATTTATGTTAGATTTATTCAAAATTCGAAGGAAAAAAATTAAAAACCATGCATAATAAAATTTTTACCTTAACTTTACTAGTAATAATTTTTATGATCTCTGTTCCTATTTAGATTTAATTAAAAAATAAATAAATAAATAAAAATAAACAAAAAAATCAATACTTACCTTAACCCCTTACTTTTTCTTGATTATGTGACTACAAAAATTCACGTAAGGGTTTAACTCCCTTTACCACTTCACAATTAGATTTTTTCATTTTAGACATTTTAGATTTAATTAGTTTATGTACTTACTCTATATATAAGATATTTGAAATTTAAATTAGGAAGATCACTTATTGAATCATATCCACACTGTGTCAGCCCTGTCCATTTTTTTTTAAAACTACATATATTTCGCGTTGCACCCTATGTAATATAATGCATTTATGTGCCCATTATAATACAATGCACCGGTGTAATATAACCCTGTCAACCATGTCCATTATGTTTATTGGTGCTCGCAGTGTAATATAATGCATCAGTGTGTCTCTGCTAAATGACATTGTTAAGTAATTTCGATTATTTTATCATTACAAATAGTATTGTCATAATTTAAAATTATTTTAAAAATTCATTTTCACGCTGAACAATTAAACGTCTAGTGTGTTTAGTAGGTTAAAAACACCAGTGGAATTTATTCAAATAAACGCATCAGCTTTTGGCTTAAAATAGTTTAGTTTATGCATGCAAATATTTAATGGATTTTGTATTGAATGGTACACATGGCCTATTCATAAAAAATATTGATAAGTTGGTACGTAAGAAAAATATTTATCAATACAAAGGTAGCACATCCAAAAAAAACAGAGGGGGAAGTTTTTTGTAAATTCTTTACAAAATTAATATGTTTGAAATATATGTAAGTTTAACTAATATGTATTAGTTAGTATGTGTTATACAAAGCCATAAAATGAAGAAGGTTAATAATATTATTTCTAATCTAAGTGCAAAAGAGAGTAAAATCCTGATAGAAAAATTGCATAAGGATGAATCAAGTGCATGAAACAAATACTATTCAATATGAATTGGTTTTTCATTAATAATATACTTAAGAATATTAGATAGCATGTTGCAAACAATCTATTGATTCATATATGTTTAATGTTCTACAAGGAGCAACTATGAAGGAAAATATCAATGTATTTATAAGAAGATAAAAATTATAGAGCATGTAAATGACGATGAATTGGTCGTTAGTTCATGTGGAGTAGTGCTGGAGGTTAGTGAAAGGGGGGATTTTTTTACAAATCTACTAGGGATATAGGGGAATGAACGTATATATATACTTTCCACTCACAATACAAAAATCAGTCAAATGATTCCAAGAACCAAATTATATCTAAACTACAGAAAGCATTTCCAGAGTAATGGTCAATAAAACCTACAAGACTTGCAAAAGCAATAACATACAACAACAAAAAAGAATCATTAAAAAAGTAATATTCCTAATTAAAATGATTTTATAGAATTATATGTATATACTACTACAAACCATACATTTATTAATATCAATTTTGTTATATTTAGTTTTCATATATCAACACAAAAAATAGTATATTACTTTTTCAAGAAGATTATGAAAACCAAAAAGGATCAACGAACTGACATGTTTAGGACTTATTCCATAAAATTAAACTAAATTCCTTACATAGCTTTAGTCTAATATCCTTATACAACTATATCTATTAAATAATGTCAAAGATGATAACTATAATGGTAAAGTAAATATCTTTATAAGTTATATATCAAGAAAAATTATGTTTTTAGGTGGGAGGTATATATATATGATGCTATTAAAGTGGCTCAAGAAGGATCGTATTCGATATAAAGAAATAAAATTCCAGCCATGGTCATGAAACTCAATCTATCAAAGGATTATGATAGAACAAGTTGATTATAAATGTTGTTGATTCTTTTGTATGTAAATTGAATTCTCTCCTCAAAAAAGTGGATAACGAGATGCTTAACCTCATTTAATTTTACAATCATTATAAACGGACCAGCATCTATACTTGAACACCCACAAGTGGACTAAGACAAGGATGTTGTCTCTCTTATTTTTTTGTTATAATAGTTGTTCAATGATTAAACAAAGCTATGTCGGAATCTAAAAGAATGAAATCTATCCACAGATTCAAGATTGGAATAATAACATTATTTGATAAATGGTATGTTCTTATTTAAAAATGGAGCCATAAGAGAATAAAAAAATGCATGAAATTCTAAAGATATATAATATAGATACAATAATGGAAATCAAAATTCAATATTATTGTTTCATAGAATATGATTTCTTCTGAGAATTAGTTGTTACACATTTTCCTTTCAACATGTTGTGTTCCAAGAAGGGTATAAGTACATGATCTCTTTTCATGTCCGAATGGATATGGAAGAGGGATTGGTCATGGATATTAGAAGATTTTGAATCTTAAAAATATGAGTAGTGTCTTTGTTGGTTTTTGATAGAAGGAAGGATGAATTCGATAAAGTTGGTTTTTGATAGAAGGAAGGATGAATTCGATAAAGTCGGTAGCAATTTAAGTATTCTTTATTCCTTGACTTATATTCCAATAGGAGTTATGGAAAAGATTATAAGCAAGTGGTTTGCATTTATACATATATGTAAAAATATAATGAGGGCATCACATTGGTAAAAAAAAATCAATATCGTAGAGACAAAGAAGAATAATGATTGGCCTATAAAAACTCTCTCCTTTCAATCACTAGTGGCAAAACCACCAAGGGTGGGTGGAAAAAGATTCTAGTTAAAAAGTGTATAAAACTTAGATCCATAATAGATTAGATAATAAACCCAAGAAACTCAATTAAACTGTGTTCAACTCATTGGAGAGCATTTGTATAGATTTCTTATAATTGATAATTAGATATCTTAAAGGGTGCAGAGTGGAGAACGATTGATATTAGGAGTAAACCCTTTGTGTGGGATGTAAAAAAAAATGTTGAGATTTTCAAAAGAGATTATTTAATTGCTTCATGATCAAGGTATGTATATGTGAAACCAACTAGTTGATTGAGCAACAATAAGTTTGTGGCACCATGTTTACTCAGTGATTAATGTTTGGGCCTATATGTTGGCAATGAGGTTTCATGAAAACATACGTAGAAAAAATATTCATTGAATCCATGTTAGATTAACGGATAAAGAAGATAATCTTGCATGGTAAACAAATATTATTTTGAGGGAGTATATTAATTAGGATGCAAAGCTATGTTTTATATATTGATAACTAAAATGGTAGTGAAAATAGTTTAAAAATTAAAAGCACCAAAGTATAACTAGCGATAAAGAATGATGTTTTCCTTTAAGAAATATGAGAGAGGAGAAATAAATAAACTCTTCGAATATGCATCTTATTTGATAAGAAGTGATTAAAAAAGAACAAAGTACTTGCAATGTCACTGCTTTTCTTTTTTCTATAGATATATTTTTTAGTTGCAGACTACATGTCCAAAATACATCTGTACAAAAAATCATTTTAACTCATTAACAAATTCTCGATACAAGGTCAAAAATACTTGATAGAAAGTATCGTGGTGGTCATCCTCCTAGATGTAGATGTTCTTTGAAAATGTATAATCTAAATATAAAAATCATAAAAGGCTCGATACACAATCATGGTCGGAGCAGAGGAAAATACTGCAGAGAAATAACAAAAACTTTTGACAACAAAATCAGAGTTGGCTGGCCTATGATGTTCGCCACGTCAACAAGTAATTTGAAATAAAGTCGAACAAGTTTGATCCATACACGACACGTAGATGAAACTTAAATCGAGTCGAACAAATTTAATTCCATTAAAATCCATACACGACCACGTAGATGAAACTTAAACTTTAAGTGGATGAACTTATAAAAATAAAGCTTTCAAATACAACTCTGTAATTTTCATTCTTAGATTGAAAATAAATTTTAAAGATATCTAAACAATTTATTTTAAGAGCAGACTCAAGAGTTAGCTCAATCGGTCAAATCAAGTGTCTCACTAATGGGAGGTCACAGGGTCGAATCCCGAAAGCTGTTGGGGTGAGGTCAGTAAATAGGCCGAGGGATGTTGATGCCTTCGGGGAACACTTGAACAACGCCAACCCTGAACACTTGAACAACGCCAACCCTGAATTTAGCGTCTACCCATTGACCCCGGGTATCCTGAACCAGAAGTGAAAAAAAAAATTATTTTAAAAACACTTTCAATTGACAATGCTATTAAATGTTCAGAAGTGCATTACGGCCGGTCCATCCAAACAGGTCAACCGCAACTGACCTAACAGAAATAAAGATATTATAAGCCTTCAAAGTATGGAAAAAACAAAATATTAATATAATATGTTATTTTGTTTCTATAATGTAAATTTATTATTTAAAAATTAAAATTAAAATTTATAATTTTAATAAAAAAACGTTTATAAAGGTATCAATTTATACATTGGATTTGGAATATATTTTAAAATTATTTATGTTTGTTAAAAAAATTTCAAACAAGTTAATATCTAAAACTGATTACACATTATATAATTTTTCTTAAATAATAATAATGAATCAATTTACATTCTTAACAACCAACAATAATTATGTTATTATTAATATAACAACTAAATTATAATAAATTTTTTCCACCATTAATTTAGTTATAAATTTTAAATATATAAACTAGTTTTATGAAACGAATTATGTTATATACTTAAAACATTAATTTTAAAAACATAAGATAGTTCTTCCTGTCCTTTCCTATATATACAGACACAAGTTGTGTTGTTCGTATATTTTATTGATAAATAAAATGTTAATAAAAATAAATTTCAATAAAATCAACCAAATCTTTAAATATTATTAAATTTACCCACACAAACAAATTTCCATTTAAAGAAATATGTGTATATATTAAGGAAAAAATCAACTAAATATTTGGTACCAAAGGTTCTACAAATTACATCCATGCGTTTATCCCTCAAAACCTTCTGCACGTCAACCATTCCTTGGGAGTTGATATCTCTGTCACAACATTGTTTCCTACTTCACTACTTGAGTGCCTCGGAGGTTGGGACACATTCTTACTCTGTTTCATGAAATCCGCTATCTCACTAAATGACCTTATCACAATTTTCAAAGGAGTATGTTTCAATTTAACAATAATTTGACAATTTAGACATTACGAAATCCATCTGCCTAGAAGTCGAGCAAACTACACTGAAAAGCGTGGTCAGAAATTTACACGCGTAGTCTAACAAGGTCAAGGACTTGCACAGAAAGTTATGGAAATTCCAGTTATATTTAGAGGAAATTCGGTAAGGATTTTTGTAAATCTAAGTTATAGTTGTTAAACTTCAAAACTTTAGGTGTTGTAGATGTTTTTAGGTGTTCTAGACGTTTTTGATGGTGCTGAATCCATTTCCACTATCAAAAACACGATTCAAACACTGCCTCTATAAGATTTTTTGAAATTTTTAGCCTGAATTCCACCCACTTTTAACCATCAAGCAATTCCTCCACCTCTTTAGACGACTCCAAATTTACTAGTTCTCGAGTTACACTGAGATTCCTGGTACTACGAGATTCCTGGTACTACGAGGATGACCTTACATCTCGCGGTCTGAAGCCCTACCCAGCTTCACTTAGACGTTATCCTTAAAAAATAAAAAGCCTAATTGGACAAAAATTATGCAAATTTTTTTGATAATGCATGGATCTTATCACATCTCGGGGTCTGAAGCCCAACCCCAGCTGCACTTAGACGTTATCCCTCCAAAACAAAAAACCTAAGTGGACAAAAATTATGCAAAATTTTTGGTAATCCATGGATCTTATATATCGTTTGACATAGCAATTGGCTATCTAATATTAAAATATATTTATTTTTAATATATGAGAAAGAGAAAAGAAAAAATTGAGTCGATAAGTTCATTTTATAGCTTAGTATAAGAGATGTGTAAGTATATTCATGTTTAACTTAGAATTAATACTATTTTTTTATATATAATGAAATAACAAAAATGAATATACTTGTTTAGTCTGTTTAATTAAAAGTATAATAAAATATCAATAATCTCACTCTTAATGTCTATACTAAGTAAAATATTTCACTCTCACTCTCTGCCATAAATAGAATATTTGGATCTTCATATGAAATAACAAAATCTTAATCTTATATCAATTGTATAAAGAAATAAAGTAGCTAAATGTTAAAAAAAAACTACGCAATTGAAAAAATATATATATATACTCAAGTAATCTCACTATTTTATGCCCAAATAAATCTTGAGTAATATATATATATATATATGTGTGTGTGTGTGTGTGTGTGTGAGAGATCGAATCTTTCGTGGTGTAAACATTCAAATTTTACAATCTAAAAAAAGTTTTCATTTCAAGAGATTTATAAAAACGAATTAAAAGTATTTAAAAATTTCTATATTTAATAAATGATCCTTATATATGGAACATGTCCAATCCCCATTGCCCATACTATGGTTTATGGCCTACAAATGACTTCTAACCTTACGGAACATGACAAACAATTACTCTTTTTAGTGGAAATGTATATGATTATATTTTATTATTAAATATTGAATCTAAATTTTGTTTGAAATATATAAATAAATATAATTGAATAATATTTATATAATTTTAAAACATTAAATTTATTGAATTGAGGTTTCTGAGATCCATATCAATTATAAAAAGAGTTTTGGGGAAAATCACATGAAGAAAACATTTGTTGATGCGTTTCCAACGAGCAATGTGGTTGATCCTAAGGACAAGTTGAAGAAACAGATCCAGCTTAGCATGTTAAATAGACTGAGCAAAGCCGCCAATAGTTAACATGACCAACTACTAATTTTGACTTTAGGACCCTGATCAAATTTTATTTTATTTTTTTAAAGGAAATTAATTAAATTAGGTACTAATCCCTTAATATATATATATATATATATAATTGGTTTTAATAGTTAATAAAAGGTATTATTTAATAAATAAAAATTATAATCAAATGGAAAGTAGTTATATAAAGGACCTATCTTATAATATGTGTCTAGATTAAATGAATATAAATAAATAAATAAATATTAAAGGGTTTTAAAAATTAGTTAGTATTAATAAATATATTAGAACGAGAAAATGAAATTAAGTTCTCTCAAGAAAAATTTAAAAATAAATTAATTAATTAATTAATTAATTAAAAAATTAAAAATAGAAATAAATAAAAATGAGTAGATAACAAGAACATAATATTAAAAAATAATAAAATCAAAATATTAAAATATTGTTTATATTTTTAAGTTATAATATTAATTTCATATAAAAATATAGAATCACTCCATCCTAATTTAAATTCATCCAATGAATAATAATAATAATAATAATAATAATAATAATAATAATAATAATAATAATAATAATAATAATAATAATAATAATTAATGGGGATAAATTATTATTGAGGAATGGTTAAAATTAATTTCTAATTTTAATAAAATTAAATTTTGTCCAAAAGGACAAGGAACAATGCTTAAAAACAAACAAGAAAACCATGAAAAGGAAAAAGTAATAAAACTAGAAGAGTGATAGATATTAATTACTAGAAGGACCAAAACAGGACAATAAGAGAAAATTAAACAAAGGAGAAACCTTAGGAGGAAGGAAAGGGGAGCATAAGGAAAAAACGAAAACCACGAAAATTAAAAATTGGGGGAAGGGGGAAAAAAGGAAGGACTAAGAAGAAAGGGCAGGGATCCAACAACTACTGATCTTCCAACCATCATCTCTATTAAGATTGTTAGGCCTTCTTTCAATTTCAATTGCCTCCCTGAATTTACGGTGATGGAATTGCGCCACCTTGGTAATAAACTTAGCTTCCTCAATACAAACCTGATGCTTGGTCTTTTCTGCATGCTCCGCTAACGCTGAAGACTTGGTTCCCCCATGTCTTAGGTCAGCTGCATATTCACTGATCCTTTGATGGATAGAACACCCTGTTTCCCCGATATAGGGGGTTCCACAAGAACAAGGGATAAAGCAGACACCCTTCATTTCCTTAGGTTCAATGGGATCTTTCACCGATCGGAGGGATTTACAAATGGTATTGAGGGGCCTAAAGGTAGAGGGAATATTAAACTTCTTAAGGATCCGAGCAATCTTGTCTGTGGTTCCCTGGACATAGGGAAGATGGACACCTCGCAGGCGCTCTTTAGGTATTTTATTAATAACAAAAATTTTAGAAGCTTTAAGAAAAGCCTTCTGACCTAAGCGCCTACTATAGCCATTCTCCACGAAGACATTAAGGAGATGCGATTTCTCCTTGTCGAAGCTCTTGTTATCAGAAATCCTAAGGGCACGAGTAGCGAGGGTGTTAAGGACACCCAATTTTTGAGCGGGGAAATGATGTGAATCGGCATGAAGATACTACTCAGTATGTGTTTTCTTCTGGAATACTGAGTGGGAGAGGGAACCATCCTGGTTTTTGGAAATAAGAATATCCAGGAAGGGGAGGCAACCATCAACTTCTTATTCCATGGTGAACTTAACGGCAGAAGATTGACAGTTGAGGTGATGGAGGAAGAGATCCAACTCCTCATGGCCATGGGACCAGATGACATTAGTGTCATCAACATATCTTTTCCATAGCTTGGGAAGGAGACGGGCTGAGGCTAAAGCTTTGGCTTCAAAATCCTCCATAAAAATATTCGCAACAATAGGGGAAAGGGGTGAGCCCATGGCAACACCACAGGTCTGCTCAAAGAATTCACCCTCGAAACAGAAAAAAGTGGAAGTGAGACAAATCTCAACCAACCGAGCAGTTTCGGGATCTGTTAGGCAATAGATCACTTCCAAGGCCTCCTTTATAGGGATGCAAGTGTAAAGGGAGACCACATCGAAGTTGACGAGGATGTCATCGGGGTCAAGCTTTATGCCCTTAAGTTCATTAATGAAGGAAGCAGAGTCTTTTACGAAGGACTCTGTATGACCAATAAGGGGCTTAAGCTTGAGGGCAAGGAACTTAGTAAGAAGGTAGGTCGGACCACCAATGGTGTTGACAATAGGCCTCAGGGGGACCCCTTCTTTATGAATCTGTTTAAATTTATTATTTACAAATTACTAATTTGAAATTGTGTATTGGTATAATTACCAATTACGTAATGTTCAAATATATTGTTTAAAAAGCTACCAATTTTGAGAATATGGTTATAAAAATCGATGACGTTTAGTTTTCATTTTAAATCTCGGTACTTTTTTTTAAATAAATAAGAAATGAACTTAGAGATATATATAAATGAAAGTTTTTTAATTAATATGATATAATTATGTTGATAGTTATGTTTATTTTGGAATAGGGTTTTTGGATTTTTGTTTTGTTAATTTAGAATTGTATTTCTTCAAAATGATTATATACAAAAATAGAGATAACATTTTTTATGATATGTTTAGTCATGGTTTCTCTGGAGGGAAACCAATATTGTCGATGGTGGATTATAGTTTAGATTTATCAAAATGTTAACAATTATCACTATTAATTTCAAGACATATGAAAAGAACTGAACTACTAAAAGTAAAATACATGTACCAAGTGGCTAAATATAACATCAAAAATCAATGAGGTAACCAGGGATGGATCATGAGTAGTCTTGCTGGTGCTAGAGGTTTCAAACCAAATTGGAGATTACCTTCTACGTGAGAACGACAAGCATCCAAACTAGAAAGATCGGAACACATATGACATTGAATACATTGAATTCCATTCAAGAATGATATTATATCATTATGGTCTTCATGTTTTTCCTTCAGGACTCTGCCCAAGAGTGTCTTCATTTGTCACTGAAGAGTAATGGATTTCAAATATTGGCTCCATCTTCCCCTGGTCTATCATGGGTCAAGAACCCAATTGGCTACTTATCCTTGTATTTGAGATTTAGAGTAGGCCAAGTTGTCACTATTGGTGAAGGCTTCAAGTTGACGAGTTTTCTCTTGAATTTATGGAGGATTGGATAGAGAAAAATGGTTGGTACATCTTGAGCTTGGGCTTGAGCTCACAAATAACCTTGAGGATCTCTCCCACATCTTGAGCTTGGGCTTCATCTTACAGGAAGACTTCAAGAGGTCTGTATCTTATCCTCAATGACAACGTATCCTCTATCAAGGCATACTACATCAGGTTACGAGGGACGAAGATAAAAATATCGCCTAGAAAACCTAGAGACAAGGGGGATTGTACAATAGAAAATAAAATAAAAATAAAGCCTAAGGAAACTTGAATTTCAAGGGGAGTCGGTTTCACCTTATTGTGAGATGGAGTGATTGAGGGGAAGTGAATAGAGGACTTTAGACAAGGTCCAACAACCAAACAGAGACATGGAGACCAAAACCAATGCTCACCCCCACTGTGCTCTAATCACTACATATCAAAAACCACCAAATAGAATCTAAACCATGAAAAAAGTTAACAAACAAGAAGGAATTGAACAAAGGATGAGTTACCCAATGTTGGTTGTCCCACCAGTCTTGAACCTATGTTGCCGCAAGGATGAGTTGATGGTTGTCACCATCCTCCCCTGCTCGAGCTATCACTATAATTTCCACCATCATCCCAGAGAGATCTTTCGCTACTATCCTTAGCCTTTTCCCCTCACTATTGCTTAGTGCCTAGAACATGTGTTGAAGGTTGACATCACATGGGCCTACACCTCCGATAATTGCCATGCATGTCAAATCATGGCCATAGGAATATGTCATCCTCCACACAAGAGTCGAAACACACAACATTGCACCATACCAATTGGGTTTGATCCCCACATTACTTATTTCACATAGGAATTATCTCACCTATGATGGGAGGATGTTATAGTCATACTAGTTCAACACGGGAGCAAGGTCCCCCAACTAAGAGCACTCAAATGGAGAGTAGTCTTCCATGTGATTGTGAAATGATATAATAGTTGTTTCGTGTGTGAATGCATGGGGTGGGTTGGCCATGCCACCCCTGCCCCCATTTCCTTCGTTGTCTCGAATTCCAATGCCTCGATCTGGGCTTCCAAAATTTTAATTCAATTTTCAATAATTATTAGGTAGATTGTAGAGATATAACCTCCATAGAATATTCTAGAATATTCTTAGTAGTATACTCAAACCAAAGCTGGAGATTTATTTTCAAAGTAGTTATGTCATTTTTTGCCTTTTAATTTAATTCATTAATTAAAAAAATAACATATCAACAATTGTCATCTGAAATGAGTTATGATTTTTTGGGCATGTGGTATTGATAAGCCATGGTATTAGCCCATGGTATTATAACAAAGCTTATTTACAGATTAAGAATTTCCACAATAAAATGTGAGTGAAAAAATTATAACTTATTTAATTCTTATGATTTTTTAAAATATTTTTTATAATTATTTTAGGTTAATGTTATTAACATTTACCAACCATTTAATTTATATAATTATACTAACATTATTAAAATACCTCTCTTGCGTATGTATACTTATATAAACATGGTAATTTAATTGAGTAGTAAAGAATTACGTTCACCATAAACAAAGATAATAACATATATTTAGTATAGGTTCATGTTAATATCACCGTTAAAAAGCGACAATATGATTCATTTCTCAAAAATTATCATCGATACTTAAGTGGTTAAAACTAGCATTTGCACCATATGTTGCAAAGAACACGCCGTAAGGCAATAGAAAAGGAACTAGTAGGTTGAAGTGTCTTGTAAAATCAATGCAATCTCTACACATCATTATAATGTTTCAAAATTATATATTTACAATGTTCAAGATCATTCAATCAACATTTACTACCATAACAAATAACAATATAAAGACCTGGGAAATAGGCTTGTGATCACTGTATGAGTGTATGAGGACACAAATGAGAATGATGAAGGTACTTTCTTTGGAAACAACTTATGAATGGTGCTAGATAATATTTACAATAAACATATGATAGATATTGTATAAAAATCAATTTTAGAAACAAGTTATAATTCTAATCAAAATCAATGTATCTATCTATCTATGTTCTTTTATATAAAGATTAAAGTCATGATAAGTCAAGTTGATTGTTAGGCATGGATATCTTGTTCTTGCATAAAATTTTGTATAAAATACCATAGATGTTGTAAGCCATTGTTGAGGGAAGGGACAGATGGAAAGAGGCACAAAAAATCTGATGGCTTCTTCAATGTTCCAAGCATTCTTGCAGCAAGTTGCATTGTGATGATCTCCATTATCCAATGATGTGCATGTGATTAGTGACCATATTGACTACTATGATAGCAGTAAGAATGCTCCAGACAAATATCCCACCAAAACTAAGTACAAGGTCGGCCCATCATAAAGAACTATATACATAATAACATATATTAAACAAGAGGGCATGGGTCCAAGCATCACACCATACATAAATAGGAAGCAGATTACCAAAGTAAATTCAAGCAGCCTGAAAATTTTCACCACAGATCATGGTCCTTTGCATTCTCTAGAATGTACGAGCTTGAAAGGTCTTATTCGTCTCTAATACATAACCAAAAGCAACCCTGGAAATGTCAAATTTGGGTATGAGGTGCAGATTATCATATGCTTTTCTCTTTTGTGGATCAAACAGAGTATCATAAGCCTGATTTATCTCAGAAAAGGCTGATAATTAGGTAAGCTTGTCCTCCAATGTGAACTCGAGGGATGCAACTGTTCTCTCTAACTCATCCTTACAACGTTTCAGCGTATCCACACCAGTATCTGAATTTCTCAATGTTTCTTTCAGTGAGCTAAGGTGGTCCTCCAAATTTGTTTTTTCTTGACCAACTCTCTGCAAAGAAACTTCTAGACCATTCCTCTCTCTTTTACAGCCATGTAAAGTTATTTCACAACTCTCAAGTTCAGTGTTACAATGACACTATCCAGATCTAATAAAAATCAACCAGTAGTTTAACAAAAGTATGATCGTGAAGGAGGCATTACCAGTGTCATGGGTGTATTTCAAATTTCAAAATCAACTAATGGATACTTTACCAATGTCTATAAATGAATGTCCGCAGATTAATTGAAGCAACCCGTAGACTACGATATCAAATTGTGTTGAAATTAGAGAAATAATTGGAAACAACAAAAAATTCATATAATATTGTTCTAGTTTACATTCCTTATTCAAGACCTTTGTAAGGACACGGCCTAAAGGAAAGAGTAAAGGTATTGGCACTTATAAGTTGGACTCCATAAAGAATTGTTGTAAATATGTTAGTATGACTTCACCACCATGGCAGAAGTTGAATCTTTCAAAACATAGCTTATTGTTCAGCTTACATGTTTGAAAATTACATGAACCTGTAGAATCAAAGTCTAATAACATCAATTAGACAACCATATGCAGCTGAACAAGAATTTGGATTCTCTTAGAATGGCCCAGATTATGCAGTTTGCAGAGCTGATAATGTTCCCCGAATACATTCTGCAAGAAGAGAGGTCTTTCGATTCAAATAGAGGTATCTCCAACAAACATTCTGTAAAATATACAGGAATATTTCAGGGATAATAACCAGAGATAAACCAACTTTAATAACAAGACCATCATTTTTTCCCAAGATTTTATTGTTTTCTTTGTAAGTAATGCCAGCCAACTTTTATTCCCTTCACCTCTGAAAGTAAATTTAACTGTGAATTATTCAATCAAAGCTATGTTAGTCTAGACTTTTTCTGAAAGTGTGCTTCAATATTCACCATTCAACAACAAATGATGAAAATTTATTGCAACAACAATACATATTTACGAATCAAGAGGGATCAAGGAAATATTGTTTGAGATTTTACTGAAATATTACCCTTCCAAACAATATCTAAATCTAATCACTTAGAAAAGACGTCACTCCTCTCTTGCATATTATTCTAATGCCTTCTATCAAGGCCTTCAAATGTATGAGCTTACTCGTGACCATTAAAGCCAAGATGCATTTGTTTCCTTACCTCAGACCTCCAAAATTTATCATGTATGCTTCTGGAAATAATGTGAAAATGTGTCTCGAACGATCATGTCGCATTTTTCAGATACACATGACAAAAATATTATTCTTCCAATGAATAATAATTAATGCAAAAAGAGTTGTTGTAGAAATACAAGATCTTAAAATGCCTTACATGGAATATCACTTGTCCAACAACAACATTGTTGTTAACTCATAAATTGAATGAATATGTCATGTGAACTTTAGTAAGCTCGTAGATGATGCACACATATCTTTACAATCATCTTCTTTATGCATATTGTGTGTTAAATGAGAAAATTTATTTAATATCTAATAAGTGAAGTATTGTAAATCTCCTTTCACTTTCTTGTAATTAAAAAAGGTTGTGTAAAAAAAACACAAATACACTGCATCTCTTTGAAAATGTATACAACAAATATTTACTCTTTTTATTTAAAATCTATGTAAGAAGCATCAAAAATCAAAGAACCTAAGTGTCCTGTTCATTACATGCAATAACTCTGAAGTTGATGTTGCCCCTGGCTGCTTGTTTCCCTTTAGCTAAACCATTATAAACTTACGATCATACTTCCAGGGGTTATCTACGGGGGACTTCATGGCCTCAAGGATCTTGGCAGCTTGTTTAGCTCTTTTTTGATTGAAAAAAGCATACCCCCCATTGCAATAGGGAAGATTGAAAGACGCCACTCCTCTCTTACATCTTATTATAATGCCTTCTATCAAGGTCTTCAAATGTATGAGCTTACTCGTGACCATTAAAGCCAAGATGCATTTGTGTACTTACCTCAGACTTCCAAAGTTTATCATGCATGCTTCTGGGAATAATGCGAAAATGTGTCTAGAATGATCAGGTCGCATTTTTTCAGATATACATGACAAAAATATTAGTCTTCCAATGAATAATAATTAATGCAAACACATCTACTGTAGAAATACAAGATCTTAAAATTCCTTACATTGAATATCACTTGTCTAGCAACAACACCGTTGTTAACTAATAAATTGAGTGAATCTGTCATGTGAACTTCGATAAGCTCGCAGATTATGCACGCATATCTTTACAATCATCTTTTTTATGCATATTGTGTGTTCAATAAGAAAATTTATTTAATATTTAATAAGTGCAATATTGTAAATCTCCTTTCACTTTCTTGTAATTAAAAAAGTTGTGTACAAAAAAACACAAATACATTGCACCTCTTTGAAAATTTATACCGCAGAGATTTACTCGTTTTATTTAAAATCTATGTAAGAAGCATAAAAAATAAAAGCACCCAGGTGTCCTATTCATTACATGCAATAACTCTGAAGTTGATGCTGCCCCTGGCTGCTTGTTTCCCTTTAGCTAAACCACTATAAACTTATGATCATACCTCCAGGGGTTATCTAGGGGGAATTTCATGGCCTCAAGCATCTTGGCAGCTTGTTTAGCTCTTTTTTTACTGAAAAAAGCATACCCCCATTGCAATAGGGTAGCTTAAAAGACATCACTCCTCTCTTATATCTTATTTTAATGCCTTATATCAAGGTCTTCAAATGTATGAGCTTACTTATGACCATTAAAGCCAAGATGAATTTGTGTACTTACCTCAAACCTCCAAAGTTTTTCATACATGCTTCTGGGAATAATGTGAAAATGTGTCTGGAATGATCATGTCGCATTTTTCAGATACACATGACAAAAATATTAGTCTTCCAATGAATTAATAATTAATGTAGAAACAATTACTGTAGAAATACAAGATCTTAAAATTCCTTACATGGAATATCACTTTTCCAGCAGCAACATCGTTGTTAACTAATAAATTGAATGAATATGTCATGTGAACTTCAGTAATATCACAGATGATGCACGCATATCTTTACAATCATCTTATTTATGCATTTTGTGCATTCAATGAGAAAATTCCCGGACCTCTGGAATTCTCAAACCCTCCAACCTCGCATCTCCATTGGTAGGAGAAGACAAGCTGCATGTAGAGTCCTCGAACACGTCCTTCACGTGAGCATTCAAAACCCCCAAATTCTGGACTTGATAGACAACATCATTATTCTTTTTATCTGCATCCCATACCGACCCAAGAGAGCCTGAATTCTCATATGCAGCTGAAATTTCTTATGGAAGTAGAGAACCCATTTGGCAAGATGCATGCATGAAGTACTGAATGTGCTAATAATTAATGCAAAAACAGTTATTGTAGAAATACAATATCTTTAAAATCATCTTCTTTATGCATATTGTGCGTTCAATGAGAAAATTTCTGGACCTCTGAAATTCTTAAGTTGTTCCAGGCATCCAAACCCTCCAACCTCGCATCTCCATTGGTAGGAGAAGACAAGCTGCATGCAGAGTCCTTGAACACGTCCTGCACGTGAGCATTCAAAACCCCCAAATTCTGGACTTGATAGACAACATCATTATTCTTTGTATCTGCATGCCATACCGACCGAAGATAGCCTAAATTCTCATATGGAGTTGAAATTTTTTATGGAAGTAGAGAACCCATTTGGCAAGATGCATGCATGAAGTACTGAATGCGCTAACAATTAATGCAAATACAGTTACTGTAGAAATACAAGATATTAAAATGCCTTACATGGAATATCACTTGTCCAGCAGCAGCACCGTTGTTAAGTAATAAATTGAATGAATCTATCATGTGAACTTCAGTAAGCTCACAGATGATGCACGCATATCTTTACAATCATATTCTTTATGCATATTGTGTGTTCAATGAGAAAATTTATTTAATATCTAATAAGTGAAATATTGTAAATCTCCTTTCACTTTCATGTAATTAAAAAAGTTGTGTAAAAAAACACAAATACACTGCATCTCTTTGAATACAACGGATATTTACTCTTTTTATTTAAAATCTATGTAAGAAGCATCAAAAATCAAAGCACCCATGTGTCAAGTTCATTACATGCAATAACTCTGAAGTTATGCTACCCCTGGCTGCTTGTTTCCCTTTAACTAAGCCATTATATACTTACGATCATACTTCCAGGCGTTATCTAGTGGGAACTTCATGGCCTCAAGCATCTTGGCATCTTGTTTAACTCTTTTTTGATTGAAACAAGTATACCCCCATTGCAATAGGGTAGATTAAAAGATGTCACTGCTCTCTTATATCTTATTCTAATGCCTTCTATCGAGGTCTTCAAATGTATGAGCTTACTCGTGACCATTAAAGACAAGATGCATTTGTGTACTTACCTCAGACCTCCAAAGTTTATCATGCATGCTTCTGGGAATAATGTGAAAATGTGTCTGGAATGATCATGTCGCATTTTTCAGATACACATGACAAAAATATTAGTCTTCCAATGAATAATAATTAATGCAAAAGCAATTACTGTAGAAATACAAGATCTTAAAATGCCTTACATGGAATATTACTTGTCCAGCAGCAAAACCATTGTTAACTAATAAATTGAATGAATCTGCCATGTGAACTTCAGTAAGCTCACAGATGATGCACGCATATCTTTATAATCATCTTCTTTATGTGTATTGTGCGTTCAATGAGAAAATTTTCGGACCTCTAGAATTTTTAAGTTGTTCCAGGCATCCAAACCCTCCAACCTCGCATCTCCATTGGTAGGAGAAGACAAGCTGCATGCAAAGTCCTCGAACACGTCCTGAACGCGAGCATTCAAAACCCCCAAATTCTGGAATTGACAGACAACATCATTATCCTTTGTATCTGCATCCCATACTGACCCAAAAGAGCATGGACTCTCATATGCAGCTGAAATTTCTGATGGAAATAGAGCACCCATTTGGCAAGATGCATGCATGAAGTACTAAATGCGCTAATAATTAATGCAAAATCAGTTACTGTAGAAATACAAGATCTTTACAATCATCTTCTTTATGCATGTTTTGCGTTCAATGAGAAACTTTTTGGACCTCTGGAATTCTTAAGTTGTTCTAGGCATCCAAACCCTCCAACCTCGCATCTCCACTGGTAGGAGAAGACAAGCTGCATGTAGAGTCCTCGAACATGTCCTACACATGAGCATTCAAAACCCCCAAATTCTGGACTTGATAGACAACATCATTATTCTTTGTATCTGCATCCCATACCGACCCAAGAGAGCCTGAATTCTCATATACAACTGAAATTTCTGATGGAATTAGAGCACCCATTTGGAAAGATGCATGCATGAAGTACTGAATGTGCTAATAATTAATGCAAAAACATTTAATGTAGAAATACAAGATCTTAAAATGCCTGACATGGAATATCACTTGTCCAGCGGCAGCACCATTGTTAACTAATAAATTGAATGAATCTGTCATCTGAACTTCAGTAAGCTCATTTATGCATATTGTGTGTTCAATGAGAAAATTTATTTAATATCTAATAAGTGCAATATTGTAAATCTCCTTTCACTTTCTTGTAATTAAAAAAGTTGTGTAAATAAAACACAAATGCACTGCATCTCTTTGAAAATGTATACAACAAAGATTTACTCTTTTTATTTAAAATCTATGTAAAAAGCATAAAAAGTCAAAGCACCTAGGTGTCCTGTTCATTACATGTAATAACTCTAAAGTTGATGCTGCCCCTGGCTGCTTGTTTCCCTTTAACTAAGCCAATATATACTTACGATCATACTTCCAGGGGTTGTCGAGGGGGAACTTCATGGCCTCAAGCATCTTGGCATCTTATTTAACTCTTTTTTTATTGAAACAAGTATACCCCCATTGCAATAGGGTAGATTAAAAGACGTCACTCCTCTCTTATATCTTATTCTAATGCCTTCTATCGAGGTATTTAAATGTATGAGCTTACTCGTGAGCATTAAATAGAAGATGCATTTGTGTATTTACCTCAGACCTCCAAAGTTTATCATGCATGCTTCTAGGACTAATGTGAAAATGTGTCTGGAATGATCATGTCGCATTTTTCAGATACGCATGACAAAAATATTAGTCTTCCAATGAATAATAATTAATGCAAAAACAGTTACTATAGAAATACAAGATCTTAAAATGCCTTACATGGAATATCACTTGTCTAGCAGCAGCACCGTTGTTAACTAATAAATTGAATGAATCTGTCATGTGAACTTTAGTAAGCTCACAGATGATGCACACATATCTTTACAATCATCTTCTTTATGCATATTGTGCGTTCAGTGAGAAAATTTCTCGACCTCTGGAATTCTTAAGTTGTTCTAGGCATCCAAACTCTCCAACCTTGCATTTCCATTGGTAGGATAAGACAAGCTACATGCAAAGTCCTCGAACACGTCCTACACGTAAGCAATAAAAACCCCCAAATTATGGACTTGATAGACAACATCATTATTCTTCGTATCTGCATCCCATACTGACCCAAGAGAGCTTGAATTCTCATATGCAACTGAAATTTCTGATGGAAGTAGAGCACCCATTTTGAAAAATGCATGCATGAAGTACTGAATGCGCTCGAGAATATTTGAGGCCTGATCATGGGAGGTTACAAGAATTATGGAGTTTGATGTGCGGGAGATCTGGGACATTCAGTCCTACAACCCACGTTCAAGCCAGTTTTAAGTAGGTTAGGCTAGCTAGGGAAGGAGATTAGGTTAGTTAGGCATTGAATGTTTCTATTTGTAATTGAACTTATAACTCACAGGTCCCAAGATTGAAACTTGGCTCTGATACATTCAGATCTGTGCAAAACAGTTTTACATCAGCCTGGTAACTTGCTTCTCATTACCTCTAAAAAAACGGAAGGAACTTAAAATACGATTTTGGAAAACCAGAGATTGATAGATGTGTGTTTGAAAACACCCTAACCGGTTTACCACGACGAAAGGAAACCTTCTTCATGATTCTCGAATAGAAACCTTCTTCACGATTCTCGAACAAATTCTCTTCACTCTTTGTCTTCAACCGATTCTTGCTTTAAATGGATTTTTTCAGAATATTGTGAAACAGTCATTATTGTAGTCCCAATAAAATCCCACACAAATGAGTTGCATTTTTTCAGAATGATCAGGTCGCATTTTTTCAGATATACATGACAAAAATATTAGTCTTCCAATGAATAATAATTAATGCAAAAACAGTTACTGTAGAAATACAAGATCTTAAAATGCCTTACATTGAATATCACTTGTCTAGCAACAACACCGTTGTTAACTAATAAATTGAGTGAATCTGTCATGTGAACTTCGATAAGCTCGCAGATGATGCACGCATATCTTTACAACCATCTTCTTTATGCATATTGTGTGTTCAATAAGAAAATTTATTTAATATCTAATAAGTGCAATATTGTAAATCTCCTTTCACTTTCTTGTAATTAAAAAAATTGTGTACAAAAAAACACAAATACACTGCACCTCTTTGAAAATGTATACCACAGAGATTTACTATTTTTATTTAAAATCTATGTAAGAAGCATAGAAAATAAAAGCACCCATGTGTCCTGTTCATTACATGCACTAACTCTGAAGTTGATGCTGCCCCTAGCTGCTTGTTTCCCTTTAGCTAAACCACTATAAACTTACGATCATACCTCCAAGGGGTTATCTAGGGGGAATTTCATGGCCTCAAGCATCTTGGCAGCTTGTTTAGCTCTTTTTTTACTGAAAAAAGCATACCCCCATTGTAATAGGGTAGATTAAAAGACATCACTCCTCTCTTATATCTTATTTTAATGCCTTCTATCAAGGTCTTCAAATGTATGAGCTTACTCATGACCATTAAAGCCAAGATGAATTTGTGTACTTACCTCAAACCTCCAAAGTTTTTCATACATGCTTCTGGGAATAATGTGAAAATGTGTCTGGAATGATCATGTCGCATTTTTCAGATACACATAAAAGAAATATTAGTCTTCCAATGAATTAATAATTAATGTAGAAACAATTACTGTAGAAATACAAGATCTTAAAATGCCTTACATGGAATATCACTTTTCCAGCAGCAACATCGTTGTTAACTAATAAATTGAATGAATATGTCATGTGAACTTCAGTAATCTCACAGATGATGCACGCATATCTTTACAATCATCTTATTTATGCATTTTGTGCATTCAATGAGAAAATTCCCAGACCTCTGGAATTCTCAAACCCTCCAACCTCGCATCTCCATTGGTAGGAGAAGACAAGCTGCATGTAGAGTCCTCGAACACGTCCTGCACGTGAGCATTCAAAACCCCCAAATTCTGGACTTGATAGACAACATCATTATTCTTTGTATCTGCATCCCATACTGACCCAAGAGAGCTTGAATTCTCATATGCCGCTGAAATTTCTGATGGAAGTAGAGAACCCATTTGGCAATATGCATGCATGAAGTACTGAATGTGCTAATAATTAATGCAAAAACAGTTATTGTAGAAATACAATATCTTTAAAATCATCTTCTTTACGCATATTGTGCGTTCAATGAGAAAATTTCTGGACCTCTGAAATTCTTAAGTTGTTCCAAGCATCCAAACCCTCCAACCTCGCATCTCCATTGGTAGGAGAAGACAAGCTGCATGCAGAGTCCTTGAACACGTCCTGCACATGAGCATTCAAAACCCCCAAATTCTGGACTTGATAGACAACATCATTATTCTTTGTATCTGCATGCCATACCGATAGAAGAGAGCTTGAATTCTGGTATGGAGTTGAAATTTCTGATGGAAGTAGAGAACCCATTTGGCAAGATGCATGCATGAAGTACTGAATGCGCTAACAATTAATGCAAATACAGTTACTGTAGAAATACAATATATTAAAATGCCTTACATGGAATATCACTTGTCCAGTAGCAGCACTGTTGTTAACTAATAAATTGAATGAATCTATCATGTGAACTTCAGTAAGCTCACAGATGATGCACGCATATCTTTACAATCATATTCTTTATACATTATTAAAATACCTCTCTTGCGTATGTATACTTATATAAACATGGTAATTTAATTGAGTAGTAAAGAATTACGTTCACCATAAACAAAGATAATAACATATATTTAGTATAGGTTCATGTTAATATCACCGTTAAAAAGCGACAATATGATTCATTTCTCAAAAATTATCATCGATACTTAAGTGGTTAAAAACATGCTTTATATGTACTCAAATGAATTTTGAATAGAATGATCGACATCATATGTTATTGGAAATAAGTCAGTTTGAAATTTATACGGAAAATGTTGCAATATACTAATAATAAGGGATAATTTTGTTAAACTAATTATAATAGATCATAAATACTAAATGTAATGAAATAGGAAATTGTCATGGTTAAGTAAAATTTGAAAGAAGCCTAACTATGTAAAATAACAATGTAGTTCATTCGGAATTCAAGATCGGAGATCATATTTTCATAACATTGAATCTAAAGAATAGTTTAATCAAGCTAGTAAGTTATTTCAAGTAACCATCTAAATATTATGGCACCTGCGTATATAGCCCGTGTGGTGGGGATGGCCGGGTTGTAGTCTCCCCACCTGGGATCGACCCTCGTCACATGTATGCGTTGCATGGCATTTATTGTGAATATTGCGCTTCTGTACGTAATGTAAATACTGTGAAAAAATTGTGAATTCTAAATTAATATATAGCTTCTAAATGAAGAATTCGCTCCACCTTGTTTATTTAGAAACCATCTAAATATCATGTCAAAATCTTCTTCCATCTAAATATCATGTCAAAATCTTCTTCGCTCTACCTTTTTTATTTAAAAACCATCTAAATATTATGTCAATAAAAAACCATCTAAATATCATGTCAAAATCTTCTTCGCTCCACCTTTTTTATTTAAAAACCATCTAAATATTATGTCAAAATTTTGAATTCTGGATTAATATATAGTTTCTAAATAAAGAATTCGCCCCACCTTTTTTATTTAAAAACCATCTAAATATTATGATATAGTTTCTAAATAAAGAATTCGCCCCACCTTTTTTATTTAAAAACCATCTAAATATTATGATCCTTCAAAGTCCTAAATAAGATAGGATCAACTGTATATATATTTACATTATTTACTACGATCAAAGCTCCTTCCCTGTTTCATGTTTCCTTGCTTCACCAATATGTACATTATCCTAGCTCTATGATCTGTTGGCTTGTAATACTGATGGATCATTGGAAAACTTCTGAAACAAAATTATATGCTAAGTACTGGATAGAAAAGTGACATTAACATTTTTTTAAGAATATATCTATTAAATTGGTATAAGTGTAATGAAAGTACTTTGATTTAGATGTTTGAGAGTTAGAGGACGTCATAAAGGTGGCACATCTATTTGGATTATGATTTTGAGATTGGAATGAGGATGGTGTTATTTTAAAGAGAAGTGAATATAATTGCCCCGTTTTAACTCTTCGAAGGTATTCGATTGGATTAGATTGTGTCTAAACTGTAAATGTGAGTTATTAGGATGAATGTGGAGCACATTTAAATAAATGATTCTATAATATAAATGTAAAGAAGTTTTCTATGAATTTCTAGTTTGGAGTTTAAAGCCATTGTTATTTTAAAAATGGTTATGGATATAATTTTTTTTTTTGGTAAATTGAAGTAGAGAAATGATATTAATCACAAAAATGAGTACAATAGATGTATCTCTAGAACTGAGCAGTGATAGCCAATATATTTATTAACAAAGTATAACCAATTGAGACTTAAAAAACAGCAATAGTAACCACAATAGCGAGATCAATATTTTAGAGCTATACTACTCTTAACCCAAAGGTTGTAAATACATTAGCACCTCTATAACAAACTTTGAAGGAGAGCGAAACAGACTTAGGAAAAATAAGTAGAGTACAATGCGAGTCAGAAGCACAGTATACAAAACCAAAATCAAACTGCATAGAAACCAACGATATGTCTAGTAGCCAAACACACTAATATTTCCACCCGTGTTGCACCAAAAAATCTGCCGCTATA
Source organism: Pinus tabuliformis (assembly GCA_031772625.1). NCBI lineage: Eukaryota > Viridiplantae > Streptophyta > Pinopsida > Pinales > Pinaceae > Pinus > Pinus tabuliformis. Next base: position 1,882,082,416 of record CM062816.1, on the reverse strand, counting down.
CAATAACATCTACCATGCCCAAATGTAGCTCCAATTAGGCACAAATAAGAAGGAATTGTAAATAGTTGTGTATGATCCCATCGCAAACAAGTAAGCCCTTCCATGAAAAAGAATGAGGAGGCACCAAGTAATTGTACTACAGTCAAAACCACTCCATAGTAAACCCCATGCTGATACCAAAAGAGCCACCACAAGATATCACAATATTCCACCAAGTGACAAATTGAAATAAATAAATAAATAAATAAAATAATAGTAAATAAATAAATAAATAATAAAAAAAAAATTCCATCTGTGTCACTATAACAAAAGAGTAACAAACACAATGTGGCCAAATGTAAATCCTGATTAGGCAAAATCATGGTAAGGTCTTGTACACTATCTATAGGAGGGTTAATATGATCCCCAAGGTCTCCAAGACGATTAGTAAGATCCCCTAAGGTAGAATCTGGAACAACAAAATTTTCCACACGAACCAATCTAGGCTCAACACTGTCAAGACAGAATCGTTGACTCCTCAACATTCATTTTATGTCCTCTAGGCTAGAAAACAAATTATAATTCTCTACCTACTTAACCTTAAATATTAAATGAAGTAGTGAATCCATCTTCTGGTGCAAGGTGAGGGAATAAAATAAATATAGACGCTTCTTATGAAACCTTCCAAGGTCAGGAATCGTTTTTAGGTCCAAATCCATTGTGTGGAGCTCAAAATGATAATGATAAGGGTGTTCCTTTGTCTCCTTTGCCTCCAGGAGGATAATTTCTCTCCTCACTTCCAAAGAAACACATCAAAGAATAAACCCACATAATAAATAAAAAATATTTGAGTTCTCCTAACACCTACAGACCTTAAGCCACCCCTCCTATTCATCATCCATTGATGAAGAGGCATACTTGTCGAAATAAGGGAACATAATAAACATGCACATGAACCACGTCCAAGAAAAGAAGAGGAAAGAAACACAACAAATTCTAATTCTCTCGACCGTAAAACCACTAGGTCATCCCCCCAATTCCACAACAGAGGGTCAAATTCAATAAAATATCCAAATTCTCAATAACTTAATGAAATAGAAGTCGAGGACCCCTAGAACCAAACCAGAATAAAAGAAAAATCAATGTAAAAACCCTCAAACGAGGTATAAAAATATAACTCGAATGGAATAAAAGAAAAAGCCCAAACTGAGAAAGACAAAAACTCATTAATAAATCCCAGAAGAGAAAACTCCTTACACCCAAAAAATCCAATGTGATATCAATCAAAACAAAGCCTAGATGACTAACAAAGACACCATGAAGCCACACCACAATTATCAAGGTGAACCACCTGTCCCTCCAAGAATCTTGAAAGATAGAGTAATAGAGCAACACCACAAGAGCAATGCACAAAATTAACGTTCTAAAAATAAGAACACATAAAGATAGTACTAAAACATAAACTGTACTGGATGGATAAACGAAAGTTCACAATTCCTTTCTACACCTACTCAAAGAAGACATGGACTATTGAATGCCTCGCAACTTAATCCCCAGTGACTAAAATCCCCATGGCAACAATTCTAGTTGCTCTGAAATGAAGTGGGATGAGGGTGAAACCTCACCACCCTTCACACAAAATACATCATTTTTCCATCCCAGAGGCACAAACTCGCATTTATAACTAATTAACATATTGTACACTTCCTAACACCCACTTTCAAACACATGCCATGCCATATTGAATCACAGACATCCGGAACAGGGCTCACTTCACTAGGAGGTACCATTACTGCATGGGCTGACACCCTCATCGGGGAGGCGGGTGGCGGGGGTGTTAGGGATATAATGTTGTCAATATACCATGTGGTAAAGTTATCACCATGCATTTTATCATATGTCAAGGTTAATTTTCAAATATAATACAGAATGGTCCAAGATGGTTGTAGAGAGCATGACGCCTCTATGAGTTCTCAAGGGGAGAATAATTTGAATAGGGTTCATGTGAAAGAAAGAAAGCCTTTATTTCCATGTGCCAAACCAACTATTCACATCCTTTACATCATGTTTCTTAAATGAAGCTCACAAACACCTTGATTTGAGTTAGAAAACCAAATAGTGGATGCATGAAGACCTTGGTGAAGGAAAATCTACCATGACTAAATAAATCATTTGACTTAGAACTCTAAATCATGAATGGATGAACAAGTTGGTGAAGGAAGACCTACCTTACATAAATGAATCCTCTGAATTACAATTCCAAATCATGAATGGATGAGAGCCTATAGAAGGAAATTTGACTCACATAAATGAGTATGAGATAGGTAACTTGTAAGGGAACAAAAAAATGCCATCATTTATAGATATATATAAATTTCTCATTCAATTATCCTACCTCATTTTATTAATATATGTACTTTCTCCATTATTATCTCAATTCCCATGCTACATGATAATTTGGATTAGCATCCCAAATTTGTGAAAGCCTAAATCAACACTAAGAATTAAATAATGGAAAGGTTGTGTCCACATCAAGGATAGTTAAAATACAAAATGAATAATTTCATCATGTTGTTTCCCACTTTGAATCATGATATACTTTATTAGTGGTCTCTTAGAAAGAATCAATCATTTATCTCTCCCTTCTTGTAGTACTAGGGCACAAGCTAGTAGTTATTTCCTTAGAAATTCGATGACAAACAAAAGGCATCATCCAACTTATGTTGTGTGTTTCATTGTGAAAATATATTTTCATGGTTGAATTATCATTAGATGAAGTTCTTAAGGTGTTATGTAAAGAGAAGAATGGTTTTATCATAAGAGTAAAAGGTTTGGCTTAAGTAAGTTATAGGCCTATAATGACTCTTTTTTCCATGATGGCCTCATAACTTTAATTAGAAGTGGAATTTGTAGTAATTCCCATGTTTGGTAATGAAATTCTTTTACAAAGTTAAGTACTTGAACCACTTTTGTTATAAATAAATGTATAGTATTCATTTGAGGTTTAATTAGAAGTAGAAGTGGAAATTGTAGTAATTCCCCTGGTTTGGTAATCAAACTCTCTTACAAAGTTAATTACTTGGACCACTTTTGTTAGAAATAAATGTATAGTATTCCTTTCAAATTCTGATCATTTATCTACTAAATTATGTGTACTACTCATCGTGTGATTATACTTAAAAAAAAAAATTAAATCAAACATGCTTTTATTTCAATCCATATATGTTTAAATCTTCAACTACATCTTTAACTCAACACTTAGCATGCATTACCAGTTTGTTGAGTCTCTTTGGAGATTGTATTGTACACAAGTAATGAAATTCATTTGTTAAGATCAGAAAATGGATTTGCAGGTCTTTAAATTTGGAAGGTTGCCTTGTGCTCGCACAGGTTGTCCTGCACGCCATTCCCATCTTCATGTTCTCAACTCTTCCTGCTCCTAAAGGAATTATGCAACAGATCAGGAGCAGACAAAGGGAATTTTTATTGGGCAGAAGGGAAGAGAAAACAAAATGGGATTTAGTTTCCTGGGACAAGATCTACAAACCCAAGAGCCATGGTGGCTTGGGGCTTCATGATCCTAAAACCATAAGTAGAGTTTCGGGAGCTAAACTTTGGTGGAGGTGGATGAAGGAATTGGAAACTCCCTGAGCTAAGCTTTGGAAATAAAAATATGCCAAGCATTGGCAAGAGAAGGATCACATTATAATGTTAGGGCATATTAAGGGCTCCCACATTTGGAACCTTGCCTGGGAAAATAAATGTATGGTTCAACAACATAGTTGCTGAGAAATTCCAGCTGGGAACCTAGCTAGATTTTGGGAGGACAACTGGCAACAGGAACCTAACCTGTATAAGGATGAATTAGTAGCTCTCAAGAATGACACAAACAACAAAGGTCTACTTATGATTAAAAACTTCAAGGACCAGGATAGGAACAATCGAAAATGGAGATCTTGGAAGGATCTAGGCTATAGTGAAGAGAGTCCTCTAAAGGCCCAGACAGACTCTCCTACCCAAGATCTAGAACATAGAAGGATTCAGGTATCCTCCTTGCCTGACCAACTAAGATGGGGAAAGAACACCGAAGGAAATTTTAACCTCAAAGAAGCTAAACAGGTAGTAACAGGATTTAACTATCTAAACCCTGGTCAAGTTTGGAAGAATCTTTGGCAGAGCCCCCACTGGATTAAAATAAATTTATTTATTTGGCTAGTTCATCAAAGGAAAATCTTAACTTGGGAGAATCTCCTAAAAAAGTGCTTCACTGGACCATCCAAATGCTACCTTTGTGGCTCACAAGAGTAGACAATGGATCACCTTCTCAACCTCTGCCCTTTTACCTCCATTGTGTGGGATTGGGTGGCCTAAATAGTTAGGTACACTGATAGGGACAGACTCAGCATCTCGAACACTTTGAAGAATTGGAGGAAAAATTTCTCAGGGAATGAAATCATTAATAAAGCCTGGAATTTGGTTCCAAGATTTGTCATCTGGAATGTTTGGAAAGAGCAAAATAGTCGGATCTTCAAGAACAAAGCAAGAAAACCCCAACACATAATTGACCAAATTTTAGGGCAGCTTAAAGACACAGTCAGTAGCTTGTTGAGGACACTTCCTAAGGACCCTCCTCTGCCCCATGATGCAAGTATTTTACTTCATTTGGGTCTCCAGTCTATAAGCCCATAGGGTATAATCAAGGGTGTGAGCCAAACAAATGCAGATATAAATATTTGTAAGCCTCCTCCACATGCTTTCTTAAAGGTCAATATAGACGGAGCTTCTAAGCGCAAACCAAGGTTAGCTCGTTTTTGGGATGCTATAAGAGATTAACAAGGTCAAATAAAGAAGATCTTTCATGGCCACTTGGGGAAGGCCACTAATAACATGGCGGAACTCATGGCCCTAGAGCAATGCTTGGAAATCTTGGTGGATTCAAATTCACATAATGTCATCATTGAAGCAGATTCGGAATTGATTATTAGAGTGGCCAAGAAAATATGTAATGGCACATCACTGGACAAAGTGTCGAAACACTAGAGGCTATCGCAGGTCTTTCACCGTATCAACGCTCACCTGCAAACCTTAAAAATTGTAAGCTTTGTCCATGTGAAAAGAAAAGCTAACATTTTAGGTGATTGTTTGGTGAATGAAGGAGTGAATAATAAGGAAAGGGACGCTCGGCACGGTTGGGAGTTGTTACCCCCAGGTAAACTATTAGAGGATTGTCTCTGTCAGGCTGCCAAAGATAGGGAGCAATGGATTGGCAATATGGATCGAAGAGGATCAGGAGACAGGCAAGAGGATAGGGAAACCTAAATTGTTTGCTTGTTGCTTGGCGGAAGAGTGCACAAATTAATTCGCTTGGTGGAAGAGCGTGAAAATTAATTCGCGCGGAAATGGTTTCTCGAACCACAAGTGGTATTTTGGGCGGGGTCTAAGTGGTAACCAGTTTTTGAGGTTGGCCTCCGATTCCACTCTTCAAGCGACACATAGCAGCGAGGAGGAGAGAGGAAACCACTTTTTGGGCGGTTAATCCTTGTGCTACTTGTCCACCCGAATTCAGCGTGGACCGTTGGATCCATGATGGGTAGATCAACGGTGGAGGTTCGGTCGTGCAAGTGGTTGATCAGCGCTCGACAAAAGGAAGTGGGTTGGAATTTCGTTTCGCCGATATGCGATTTCGCGATTCGACATTAGCCGTTGGATAATTGAAAGAGATGGACGGCAGTTTTTATGGTTACAGATGTATTATTTTTGAAGTCTGACCTTATGGGTTGTGGGTCAGGTTTTATGTATTTCCTATGTAATCCTTTTTTTCTGTTAGAGTGAATGGTTCTGTGTTTTAAAGGTTAAAGCCAATAACGCTTCTAATAGGTTATTTGAACCATTTTTTGGTAAACAAAAGGATTTTTGGTTTACCCTGTAACATATGTAATGTACTTGTTCTATTAATAGAAAGCTCCATTCTTACTTGACCAAAAAAAAAAGAAATTCATTTGTTAATGGTTGAAAACTAATATTTGGTTGAGAAAGATACTATTTTGTTGAATGGAAAATCATGGATAGGTAGACGACATTGATAAAAGACCCAACTACTTCATTGGAGGTAAGTGATGTAGACATTAGGATATACCAATCACATTTTTAAATAAACTAGTTTGTTTATAATATTATTAACCTAATGTTCGAGCAATTAAAGATCTGTCACTAAATTATTTCAAAAATGTTAGGTATTATAATAATGAATCATAATTAAATATTAAAATTCACAAATGTTAGATATTATAATAATGAATCAGTTAAAAATAATTAATATTATTTTTGTATTAATGGAGAAAATGGTTACATTGTTGTAACGTTCTCCCTAGTTTAGGATTAGTTCCTAAAGTTTAGGGGTTTGGGTGCAACTTCCTAATTCCTAGTATTGTATTTAATGACGTAATCTTTCATTGATGATAATAGAGCATACGAGAGTGATCTCTCTGTTTTTGGTGAGTGCAGTCTCCAGGTGCAGGCCACACCTGAGAGCTACATCTCTTTCTTTTCAATTATGTTCACATTTTATCTTGGTATTAGAGCTCAGATTGGGTGAGCCTGATCTTTTGTCACCTTGTGGCTAAAGTGCCTTTGTAGCTAGCTTACCTGTGTGGTAGAATTGCCTGTGTGCCTTGAAGTGCCTTTGTGGCTGCGTGTACACAAGAGCTCTGTGCTCAATTGAGCAGGTGGACTGTAGAACACCTCGCTCGGACTCAGATATTTTTCTGAGCGGAGAGGATATTGGCGCGCTTTTTGCGCTGACAAAAGCGCCAGGAGGGGGAATTAGCGCAGATTTTGTGGGATTAATCACGCCAGAACGTGGATTTTGAAGGATTAATCGCACCAGAACGCCAGAACGTCCAATTGGCATGGAATTTAAGGAGGAAATCGCGCCAGCAAAAATTACTCGCACCGATTTTTAATTAGGGTGGATTTTTCGCTCGGGATCGCGTTAACACTAAGAGGATTTTTCGCACACTGATTGAGGACGCGCCAATCTTCCTTCAAGGGGATCTGCGGGAAGCCTCAACTTCATTTAGCGGTTTGCAAGGGGTGCAGATCGAATCAATTTTTTGATCAGGTTGGATCTTCGGCTGTATTGAAGACGCCGAATTTGCTCATTTGGAGCGGGATTGCCAGACACTGTAGATCGGATCCAGAGGTGACAGATCGATCTGACAAGTATTATTTTTTTTTGTTGTTGGGTAGATTCAGAATGAGTAATACGATGGAATCTTACCTTAACGAGTCTGGTAAACTTAATGGATCTAACTTCAAAAATTGGAAGTTTAAGATCCAGACCTTGCTCGAGGGTGCGAATGCATGGTCCATAGTTACAGGCGATGAGCAGAAGCCGAATGGAGGGCCACAGGAGCAAGATTGGGAAAAACGAGAGAACAAGGCCAAAGTCTTGTTGAAGATGTCTGTGAAAGACAATGTTATTGCGCACATCAAAGACTGTAAAACGTCCACAGACATCTGGACAAAAATCAAAAGTCTATATGAGACCCATAATACGAGCAGAGTCTTGGCAGACAGGTAAAAAGGAATTTTTTGATAGTCTTGAAGAAAGTATAAATGGATCAAAAATATATCTAGGAGATGATAGTGGATACGAGATTAAAGGTCATGGGGTGATTTCAGTTAAGTTACCAAATGGAAAAATTAGTCACCTTACAAATGTTTTATATGTACCTGGAATTAAGAAAAATCTGATATCTGTATCCATGATGGCTGATCAAGATATGCAAGTCGAGTTCTTCAAGACTCATTATGTGATAAAGGATTGCAGGAATGAAATAGTTGCAACAGACATGCGAGTTGGAAGCCTATACAGATTGGATGCAAAAAGCATACCAAAGTAAGCCATGGTTGCAGGAGGATCGACAGCCGAACAACTCTGGCATCAGAGGTTGGGTCATTTGAATTTGCAGGATCTCATGTTATTGCAGAAGAAAGGTATGGTCGAGGGACTCCCTATCTTTCGTAATGTTCAGTTAAATTGTGATGGGTGTGCCTAAGGAAAAATGCATAGAGAACAGTTTCTTGTGCATGATAGGAGGAAGGAAACAGATGTTTTAGAACTAGTGCACACTGATGTATGCGGACCTATGCAGACAAGGTCGCTAGGAGGAGCATACTATTTTTTGTTATTCACTGATGACTGCACTAGATATTCATGGGTTTATTTTTTGAACAAGAAAAGTCAGACTTTCCAGTGCTTTATAGAATTTAAAACCTTGGTGGAAAAGCAGTTTGGTAAGAGTATAAAAATTATCCGATCTGATCAAGGGGGAGAATACAAGCTAAAGGAATTCATGAAATTCTGCAAATCTCACGGGATTGTTCAGCAGTATACAGTGCCACACACACCACAACAGAATGTAGTTGCAGAGCGCAAAAACAGAACCTTGGTGGAGTGCGCAAGGAGCATGTTACAAGGTAAGGGTCTTTCTAATAGCTTTTGGACAGAGGCTATTAATACTGTTGTATATTTGAAGAACAAAAGTCCTACCAGGTATCTTGGCTTCAAAACCCCTTTTGAAGCTCTATATGGATTTAAACCAGCAGTAAACCATCTAAGAGTATTTGGGTCAAAAGAATTTGCCCTTATACCCAAAGCTGATAGGAAGAAATTAAATCCTAAAGCTGTGAAATGCATCTTTGTTGGTTATGGAACAGAATTTAAACCATATAAATTATACAATCCTGAGTCTCGTAAGATATTTGCAAGTAGGGATGTAGTGTTTCATGAACAGGTACAAGAAGGGAAAGATGACGTTGGTAATGATTGGCACATTCCATTGTTGTTGGAGGAAAGCAGCGAAGATGAAAGAGAGCAGGAGAAAAAAGAAGAGCAAAAAGAAGAACAACAAGAAGGTGATAATGCAAGCCCAGTAGAAGAAAACAAATTTGAGGTAAGTCCCCTACCAAGGAGGTCAGGTAGGAAGACTCAATTACCATTAAAATTGAGAAACTATGCTTTGATGTCAAAGGTATTGAACATTGTAGAACCCTCTAATTATAAAGAAGCTAGTCAATTTAAGGAATGGAGAGCTGCAATGAATGAAGAAATGGAATCAATTCTTAGAAATGATACTTGGGATTTAGTTGAACTGCCTAAGAATAAAACACCCATAGGATGCAAATGGCTGTTTAAACCAAAAATGAATGCATACGGAAGTATAGATAAGTTAGAAGCTAGGATGGTTGCAAAAGGATATTCACAGCAGGAAGGTATAGATTTTGATGATACTTTTGCACCTGTAGCAAAGCTAAATACGATCAGAATGCTTATTGCTTTAGCTACTAAATGTAATTGGGAATTACACCAGCTTGATGTTAAATCTGCATTTTTAAATGGTGATTTAAAAGAGGAAATTCACTTAGTACAGCCAGAAGGATATGTAAAGCAGGGGCAGGAACATCTTGTTTGTAGATTGAAAAAGGCTTTATATGGTTTAAAGCAAGCACCCAGGTCTTGGTACGAAAAGGTTGATTCTTTCTTTGTAGAGTATGGTTTCCATAGAAGTTTAAATGACCCAAATTTGTATACCAAGTACAATAATCAGGGGCAGATTATTTTGATTTCTCTGTATGTGGATGACATGATTATAACAAGAAATGTAGATGATTTAATCAGAGGAATCAAAAGGCTTATGGCACAAGTTTTTGAGATGAAGGATCTCGAAAGCCTTCACTACTATCTGGGATTAGAAGTATTCAGGGATATTGGGCAAACTTTTCTTACCCAAGGGAAGTATGCCAGAAATCTGTTGGAAAAGTTTGGTATGGATCAGTGTAGAGCAGCAGCGACACCTTTGCAGCAGAATCTGAAATTGAACAGTGATGATGGCACTCAGGAGCTTGATGCCACAATGTACAGACAGCTGGTTGGCAGCCTAATATATCTTACAACAACCAAACCTGACTTGGCATACTCTGTTAGTGTATTGGGCCAATTTATGTCAAAACGGCTTGAAAGTCATTGGATAGCAGCAAAGAGCGTGTTGAGGTATCTTTGTGGTACTGTTAATTATGGTATTTTATACACTGATGTATCTGATGTTACTCTAGTAGGTTTTTCAGACTCAGACTGGGCAGGTAACCTGGATGATCGGAGGTCCATCACAGGTTATGCATTCAACATAGGTTCCGGGGTCATAGCTTGAAGCAGCAAGAAGCAGAGTACTGTAGCCTTGTCTTCATGTGAAGTTGAGTATCAAGCATTGTGTGAAGCGATCTGGTTGAGAAGGCTTCTCAAAGATGCAGGAAAGGAACAAAAGAATCCCACTTCCATCAAAAGCGACAACCAGAGCACCATTAAATTAGCATACAATCCAGTGTTTCACAAAAACACCAAACATATAGACACTCAGTTCCATTTTGTTAGAGAGAAAATACAGTCTAAAGAAATTACTGTTGTATATTGTAAAACTTGTGACAATGTGGCTGATATTTTCACAAAGCCTCTTACACGAGTGAAATTTGAATTGTTTAGAAAGTTTCTAGGAGTCCAGGAGAACCCTTTCTCCATTAAGGGGGGGAGTTAAAAATAATTAATATTATTTTTGTATTAATGGAGAAAATGGTTACATTGTTGTAACGTTCTCCCTAGTATAGGATTAGTTCCTAAAGTTTAGGGGTTTGGGTGCAACTTCCTAATTCCTAGTATTGTATTTAATGATGTAATCTTTCATTGATGAATAATAGAGTGTACAAGAGTGATCTCTCTGTTTTTGGTGAATGTAGTCTCCAGGTGCAGGCCACACCTGAGAGCTACATCTCTTTCTTTTCAATTCTGTTCACATTTTAACTTTTCATAATTATTAGCTACAGACATAAATGATTTACCATTAAATTATAGTACATTTAACATTGTTTGAGGGTTGTATTAAAAGAGGTTTGGCTTCTCACTTGTATATAATGAGTGAAATCTGATTACATTTTAGTATCACTTCCATGGAAATGGTTTCCTTGAGATTTGAATATTTATAAGTATAATTAATCTTGGTCTGTAAGTGTTCCCATCATTTTTTATAAGCTTGTTGATTTTTCTTTTTTATTTATTATTATTAATGCTTGGTATATTGTCAATGTCTATTTTGGTTACAAGGACAATATAAGTAGCAGTAAACTTTTGATATATTTTCAATCCTTATTTTTTAGTAAAATAGGGAAATAAAATAATACGAGGATTTTACATATGAGAGTTATAGTATGTATAGGTTATACTAGTATATAATACATGGAATTTTGAAATATAATTTGTATTGAGTAATTACAAATCTGAAATATACTTAAAGAAACACATGATTTCAAAAATAATTATTCGAACATGATATTGTAGTTTAAACTATTATAATTTTTTATTAATATTATATGTAATGTCCACATATAAATTATTATTCTTTTAGTAACATATGAAAAATGAAAACCTATCAATTTTAACTTATGCAATGGAAATTACATATTTTAATCACCAAGTGATATATTATTTACTCGATTTGGGTTTCTATTAAGTAATAGATGATCATTTTAAAATAGGCCAAATATATCAAGTTATTATAGAAGAAATATATCTAGTAAGAGACGAAGATACGAGTTTAGAGAATATGGAGCACCACATAGAAGAATTTTATGGAGCACCGCATACATTTTTAGCGAGAGTTGCAAGTTAGTATACCAACTTTTGCAATTATCATTGATATATATATGTAGTTGCCAAAACTCAATCTTCACCTACATGACTCATTTTTTTTTTTTAATGAAGAGAGCTTAGAAGAACTTAGACACATATCTTTGGTTATCATTCCTGAAACTTTTCCTTTCCTCAATGAATATTTTTTAAACATAATAATTTTTTTTTCCATGAACGGGGATTTACAAAGATGTAATTATCAAATTTAATGTATAATATAAAAAATATATAGCTAATATTTTTTATCAGGGCCCGAGAGGCATATCTAGGGTTAAATGCATATGATATGACCTAAGTGAGAACCTAAATTTCACAGAAACCCCATTTTTTATTCTTTCTTTCTATCCACACTTCACTTATTTTCTCTATTATGGAACAAAATGAAAGAAAATAGAATTCAACCCCTTTTCTTCCTAGTAGCCCGATTGTAAGACATCGTGAATTATAGCTTGGAATATCAATAGATAATTAAATTTCTGGAAGCTTGAGGAGGTATAATACACTGTATGTGGTAAAAAAATTATGTTTTGCTCCACTACATTTTTAGAGATATAGGTTGTGGAAATTAGAGTTTTTTACTAGTCCTTAGTATTTGATTTTGAGGCCTTTATTGATGGGTGATAATCTATAAAAATAATGAAAAGACTAGTTGCATTATAGGCTTCTAGCAAGAAGACAATCTAGTATGACCACTTTCCTTGCTTATTACCTAAGTGAATATTTTATGATTTCGAGTTTACCAAGTGATTAGGTGATCAAAATTATGATAAAAAAATCAAAGTGTCAGAATTTTTTTAAACTTAGCTTTAGATCAAAGAACTCGTCATTTTGATTCATACAGTGCGAACGACACTCAAGTCTGAGCTCATATGCAGAAGTTAGAGCAAGTCAAAGTTCATATTTGACTTGCTTACATGGCAGGATTGGATGATGTGGTATGGTTAATTAGCGAATCGGGAAGTGCCAAGTGGCAGTTCGCCATTGGTCCCCGTATTTCGCAAATCGCATATCGAAGGTGGGTCAACGTTACAAATCGGCCCCAGAGCAAGCTAGGGTGCGATGCGAGAATCGCAATCGTACATTGGCGAAGGGGGCTGCTATAGAATCAACCTCAGTGGTATCAGGGTTGTGATGCGATCACACATCACATATCGCACGGAGCTATAGAACTGGCCCCAGTAGGTTCGAGTTGCGATGCGATATCGCAATCTCAAATCGAAACAAGGCAAGACCTACATTCATAAGGTTGTCGGTACTATGTGATTGTGATTAGTGAAAGGATCCCAAACACGATACATTTATGGCCTACAGTTTAATGTCCCATTGGGCCCACCGATATCGCAATCATACAATCGCCTACTTTTTTCATAGACGATAAGGTCGCATAACTCCATCGATTGCGATTCGCGGTAAGCCAATCGATGTTGACAAATTAAGGCCCACCGCATGGCAAAATTCTCACTCGGTTAGCCAATTTTTGGAGCGAAAAATGTGGGCTCTTGTCAAATGTGGAGCAATTTGTGGAACGAATAGTGGGAAAACTAGGAGAAGTCATAACTTCTTCAATTTTCCACCAAACTAGTTGCAAAAACAGGGGAGATAGCCATTTTTTAGTATTCTAGACTAATTGGAGTAGGTTTTAGAAGAGTATTTTGGACTGATTGGAGCAGGTTTCAGAAGAATTTAAGCATTGTAATCATAGATTTTTACGCTTTTGAGCATAATAGAGAGGCCCAAACCATTGGAAGTTCAACCAAGGAGGCATAGGCCAGGAGGGGTGAACTCCTTTATCATGTGCTTGTTATAATGTGTTTTTGATGATGTTCTGTAAATGTTTATGTCATTGTTTAATTTATAGTTTATGTTAAATTTCTCATAAAATTAACATAAAAGCTCTTCATTTCACTTGCAAAAATTGATGAATCCTTAAGCACAATGAAAGCATTTTGTTTATAATCTGAGGAAGATCTTAGCACTGCAAACTAATATTCGAAATCAAATCAATTTGGTATCACAGCACTAAGTTTGCTTTGTGAAAGAAGGATTTAATTGTTTGCAACTTTATGTCATGCTTAGAAGGTTAAGACTCAAAAGAGGTGAAAGAAAGTTGGTTGGAAGCCCTGAAGTTGGGTGAAGGGGAAGAAGATCAAGGTTGCCACAATCTCCAACACGAGTTCATCCTCAAGTTGTAGTTGAGACTCCAGAGATCATGTCTCATGAAGGAGAACCTACAAACATGATAGAAGATAAGAAGACCTTCAAAAAGGATTTCTTTAATATGAAAGAGATGATGAAGGTCCTCCATGAAGAGAGGAATAGCAGGTTGCAAGGAGAAAGTTCCAAACCTCCCAAAGGAGAAGGCTCTTCAAGAGGAGATAATGGAAAAGGAGGTAATTGGAATGGAGACAAACCTCCACCCTCTCCACCATATTCTTCATGTTTTTCTTCACAAGCATCTTCACACTCTTCCACTAATACAACCCTTACTCATACTCATAATCATTCTTCAAAAGGAACTAGTAAATCACCTTTTTTAAAACTTGATGTTAAATTCGAGTTGCCCATGTATAATGGTGAAGTGAATGTAGAGAAGCTTGATAATTGGATTCGTTAGTTGGAGGTCTATTTAATGATTCAAAACCTTCAAGAGGATGGCATAAAGATTCAGTTAGATTCCTTGAGAATGGAGGGAGCAACACTTGTATGGTAGGAATCAAAGACCCAAAAGGAGATTAAAAAACACTGTAAGATCTCTATTTCTTGGAATGATTTCATTTCTACAATTAAAAGACAATTCTACCCTCTAGCTTATTTTTAGAAATCCATCATGAATTGGCAGAACTTTAGACAGCTTAAAGGTAAACATGTGCAAGACTACGCCCAAGAATTCAAAAAAAGGTCTTTGATGTTAGGTGTAGATTTTCAGTCACAAGACAATTTGTTGAAGTACATAGTGGGATTACACAGTTAGCTTAGGCATACTATCTTAATGTTTAATCCCAAGTATATACATGATGTGTGTGTGCAAGCCACTCATCTTGAGGCAAGAGGAAAAAAAAACCAGAAGAAGGTAGTAAAAATCCATTTAAGAGTAAGGGAAAAGAAAAGGCTTTCAAAGGGAAGGCAAAGAAAAATGTGTTTATCAAAAGAGAAGGAGAGAAAATTAAATGCAAACACTGTTCCAGAGAGGGTCACGATGAAGCTCAGTGTTGGAAGCTTCATCCAGAAATGAAACCAAGAAGAAACAAAAACAAGGGAAAACAGAAGACAACTACAACCACTCAATAGGATTTGGGATCTGATTCAGATGATGAAACTAAAATCACAACCATGGGGATAAAAGAAAAGGAATATGTTGTCAGCACTAGTTCTTCATACTCGCAAAATGAAACTCCAAATGAAAAGAGGAGAATAGAAATTTTTCACATAAGGCTGATCTCAAAACATAACAAGATTGATACGCTGTTTGATAGCGGCTCTCAAGCCAATCTTATCTCAAAAAACATTGTCAAGAGTTAAAATCTGGAAATTGTTCCACATCATAAACCATATCCACTTGGATGGGTATGTGACAATGTGAAATTACAGGTTACTATAAAGTGTAAACTGAGATTCATTATTACTACAAATTTCATAGATGAAGTGGAGCTTGACGTTGTGCCATTAGATACCTATGTCATGGTTTTGGGCAGCCCGTACCTTTATAACAGAAAAGCTATCTTCCATCGACATTAAAAAAAAATATCATTTATTCAAAAGTGGAGTAGAATATATTATTAGAGCTCACATCAAGAAAACAAACCTTTCATTTGTTAATGCAAGGCAGATGAAAAGATTGGTGAATTCAAGAAAGAATTTCATGCTTCTCATGATAAAACCCAAAAATGATTTTGATAATGAAGCTTTTAAATGTTGTGATTCAAATTTGAAATCTGAATTGGTTGACGTAATTAACCAATATGATGAAATGTTTCAGGAACCAAAGGGATTACCTCCCAAGAGAGGAATCCAACATGAGATACAGTTGCAACAGGATTGTCCTCTTCCTAACATTGGCATGTACAGGATGTCAGTGATGGAAAGTGCAGAAATTAAGACGCAAATCCAAGAGTTGTTGAATAAAGGAATCATCAGACCATATTCCTCTCCTTTTGGTTCACCTATTGTCTTGGTGCCAAAGAAGGATGTAACATGGTGCATGTGTGTGGACTTTCATGCATTGAATAAAATTATGGTAAAGAACCGTTACCCACTTCCTAGAATAGATGATTTACTGGATCAATTGAAAGATGAAAAATATTTTACTAAGCTGGACTTCAGAAGTGGTTGCCATCAAATTAGAATAGCTGAAGGAGACATTTGGAAGACAACATTCAAAACAAAATAGGGACTGTTTGAATGGTTAGTTATGTCGTTTGGTTTATGTAATGCTCCTGCTACATCTATGTGTATGATGAATGATGTGTTGAGGCCATTTCTTGATTAATTTGTCATATTCTACTTAGATGACATATTAATTTCCAATAAATCTTGTGATGAACATGTCATGCATGTAAGAAAAGTACATGATGTCTTGAAAAAAGAATAGGTGATCTTAAGATGTCAAAGTGCGAGTTTGGAAGGAATTATTTAGTTTAGTTGGGTCATATTGTTGGAGGAGGTGAGTTGAAAATAGATCCCTCCAAGATTAATTTCATTATAAATTGGCAAAGGCCCAAGACAGTTACAAAGGTAAGAAGTTTTCTGGGAGCAGCCCAATCTTGGAGGAAATTCGTTGGTATTTTTTCTCTCATAGTGGCTCCATTGCATGCATTGACTAGCGTGAAAAGGGTTTTTCATTGGGGAGGCAAACAAAAAAATGTGTTTGATGCGTTGAAGAAAAAGATTAGTACAACTCCCATACTCTCACTTCCAGACTTGAGACAGTCATTTGAGATTCAGACAGATGCTAGTGACTATGCTATGGGTGCATCTCTCATGCAGCATGGTAAGCCTATCTGTTTTCATTCGAAAAATTTTAATGGTGCAGTGATTAACTATACTACATATGAAAAGGAATTGTATGCATTGGTGCAAAGTGTGAAAAAACGGTAACATTACGTGATGGGTAAGGAAACAATCATTTACATTGATCATCAACCATTTCAATACTTGCAATATCAATCAAAGTTGCAGCAATCAAGGCACTTCCGATGGATGGGTTTCCTTCAACAATTCCACTTGGTAATTAGGTATAAGAAAGGTATCTACAATAAAGTTGCTGATATGGATTCTAGGCCAATTGTTAGTGCAACTAATTTACTCAAGCATAATTCAGTTTTACATAAAATTTATATTGAGAAATATGCATTAGATAATGACTTTCAATAGGTTTATGCAAGCTTAAGTCAAGGTAACCAAGTAGAGGAATTGGATTATCATTTGCCTGATAAATTGTTGTACCATCTTGGCAAGCTTTGTATTCCACAGGGAGAAAGAGTTAACATCATAAGAGAGGCACATACTTCTCTTATTGTTGGTCATTTCAGTGTAAGTGAGATGGTGGCACATTTACAAAGGTATTGTTATTGGCCTCGTATGCTTGAAAGTGTGTCTCAATTTATTAAGGGATGTTCATTATCTGCAATCAGTAATCCTAGCAATAGGAAGTTAGGATTGTACACACCACTTCTGGTTCCTTCGCAACCATGGGAGAGTTTTTCTACGGATTTTGTAGGAGGTATTCCATTGTCAAAAAGAGGTCATGACTATTTTTATGTAGTTGTGGATAGGTTCAGAAAATATGTATTTTGATGCCATGTAAAAAGCAAGTTACAACTGAACAAACTACTTATTTATTCTTTCAAAATCTTTGGGTGCATTTTGGATTGCCCACATCCATGGTTAGTGATCAACATTCTCACTTTGTGCGGAATTTTTGGTCAAACTTGTGGGGATTCATGGACGCCAAACTAAAAAAGAGTACAACTTTTCATCCATAAAAAAATGGCCAAACAGAGGTAGTGAACATAACACTGATACTTCTTTTGCGTGGGTATTGCAGGAAGCATCCTATGTTGTGGGATGAATAGTTGCACTATATTCAACATGCTTACAAACGAGCCAAGCACTCTTCCACTCAAACTTCACCATTTGAGGCATGAATGGGATACTTGCCTAAATCTCCTTTGGATTTTATTTTTGGCAAAGATGTTGCTATTGAAGGTCATAGCGACATATACAAAGTAAGTATGTTCACTAAACAAATACAATTAGTACACCAAAAGGTTTAATAATAGCTTCAGAAGAGCCAAGGGAAGTACAAAGCAAGGCATGACAAGCATCGTCAAGATCATAAATTCCAAGTTGGTGATGAAGTTTGACTTCACATTAACAAAGAGAGGCTCCAAGGAGAAGGTAAAAATCTCAAACCAATTAGATATGATATATTCAAAATTCTCTAAAATATTGGTAATAATGCCTCTAGGTTGGATTTGCCTTCATATATGAAAATTTATGATGCTTTTAATGTTGAGAATTGAAGGTTGTATGAGCCTCCTTTGATTGAAGATCAAGGAGAGAATGTTCAAATTCCATCGATCGAACACTTTTCTCTGGAATTCCTTGATGTGCTTCAGCAAGACATTATACTTGACAAAAGAACAAGGACAAGAAAAAGGGGAAGTATCGATTATCTTTGAGTGGGTCTCAAAGGTACAATACCTTCAAAAGACAAATGGATAGAGGTTGGAAAGGTGAGGGAACTATACCCTCACCTTCTAAACAATTGAAGGTTATCCTTTTGGGGTCCAAAAGGCTTCTAGTGGAGAGGAGTGATCAAGTGCTCAAAATTATGCTAAAAAAATCAAAGTGTCAGAATTTTGTTAAACTTAGCTTCAAATTGAAGAGCTCATTAGCTTGATTTCAACGGTGCGAATGACACACAAATTGAGCTCGTAAGCAGAAGTTAGAGCAAGTCAAATTTCAAATTTGACTTTCTTACATGGCAAGATTGGATGAAGTGGCAAGGTTCCTCAGCGAATCGAGAAGTGCCAAGTGGCAGGCTGTCATTGGTACCCATGTTTCACAAATCACATATCAGAGGTTAGTTGGCATTACAAATCATCCCTAGAGTAAGCCAGGGTGCGATGTGAGAATCACAATCACACATCGGCGAAGGGGGGTTGTTACAAAATCAGCCCCATCAAGATCAGGGTTACAATGTGATCACACATCGCATATTGCATGGTGCTATAGAAGCAACCCTCATAGGTTCAGGTTGTAATGTGATATCGCAATCACAAATCACAACAAGGCAGGACCTGAATTGATAATACCATTGGTACTCTGCAATTGCAATTAGCGAAAGGATCTTAGACGTGATACATTTATGGCATGTTGTTTAATGTCCCGTCAGGTACTCTGATATCGCAATCGAATAATCGCCCGCTTTGTTCATAGACTATAAGCCCGCATAACTCCGCCGATTCGATTTTTGATAAGGTAGTCGATGCCGATTTAAGGCCCATCGCGCGGCAAAATTTTCACTTGATTAGCAGATTTTTGGAGTGAAAATGTGGTTTCCTGTTGGATGTGGAGCAATTTGTGGAACAAATAATGGGAAAACTAGGAGAAGTCATCCCTTCTTCAGTTTTCCACCAAATCGGTTGCAAAAAGAGGCTAGATAGTCATTTCTAAGTATTCTGGACTGATTGGAGCAAGTTTGAGAAGCATTTGAGAATTATAAACACAGATTTTTACACTTTTGAGCATAATAGAGAGGCCCAAGCCATTTGAAGCTGGACCAAGGAGACGTAGACTAGGAGGGGTGAACTCCTTTATCATGTGCTTGTTGTAATATGTTTTTGATGATGTTTTGTGCATGCGTATGTTGTTGTTCAATTTTCTAGTTTATGTTAAATTGCTCATAAAATTGACATAAAACTCTTCATTTCAATTGCAAAAATTGATGAATCCTTAAGCACAATGAAATCATTTTGTTTATAATCTGAGGAAGTTATTATCACTGCAAACTAATATTCTAAATCAGATCATCAAGTTCCATAGAAATGTGAAACTAAATGAAATTACTCATCAAGATGAACTAGTCTTTTTTTTTTTAATGAGGGTATTGATTGTTCACTCTATCTCTCAAACCATGCGAAAATGCATAAAAGAGAGGGATTTTAGAGAATAATATCTAATTCATAATACTTTTGATGATAATAAAAATTATGTTACCTTCTCCATAGATTTCTTAAGAATCTCACTTAGCTTCAAAAATATCATTCCATACATTAATGCTACAAAGGATATGTCTTCATGGTTTTGGGAGATGAGGTAGAGAAAAGAGAGCCATGCGACATTCTCAAAATATTTGCAAAGTGTCATCACATTGATACCAATGTTCCCATAAAAAAGAAGAAGAAAGTGAAAAAGTGTGATAGTCATCTGTAATCTATAGTGAGTATCCCACTAGAAAATTTGCCACAAAAAATCTATTAAAATTAGTTGAAACCTATACTATGAAGAGTTAATTCCTTTAGATTTAAATTTTGTTCTTATTGATCTTTTTATTTATTTTTTCAGATGTAGTTGATAAAATGTGAAAAATAGAGAATAGTGAAATAAAAGCATACACCAATCATGATGAATACCGACATATGCTAAGGAAACCCTTTCAAAAGACAATTCAATTGGAAGGTGAGGTTTCTTTGCTATTTTTTTCTTGGAATGGAAATAATACAAATACAAAGGAGAAGACACTCTCTATGGAGTTTCTTGAGACCTCTTTCCCATGGGTTGCTACAAAACAAAATCATCATTTGTGATTCTCTCTCTCTCTCTCTATCCACACTCAACTAATATTTTGTAACATGAAACAAAATGCAAAAATATAGAAGCAAATTCATTTTCTTCCAAGTGGCTTGATTATAACATGGCTCAATAGCCAACTATGAGTTACATTTTTCATAGTCAACCCTTAACATGAGATACAACTCAACCCTTCTAGAGTGTTCTCCGTAATGTCCATGTGGCTAGCCCCTTTTCCATAAGTAATGGGGCTTATGTGAAATCCACTCAAATCATGATGGACAATAGAGGAAAGTTAACTTTTAGATGGCATAAATTTTGCATACATGTTATGTTTGATGCCTTTATTACAACTTTTGAAAGGAATCTCAGTGTAGAATAGAGCCAAGGGGTCTAACACAACTGATATTTTTTGGAGACCAAAAAATCCATTTAATCCCTTAAATTTCCTTATGAAGGTTTCAAACCTCGATTCTCCAAACTAGGACCCACTAGTAAAAATGGACCTATAAGCTGATTCCTCCAAATTTTCCACTCTAAGAGAATTGAGATCAATGAAAAATAATATAACGATCTAATATTAATAAGATAGATAAGGGTGTGTGATGATCATTTTGAAGAACAAAGAAGTGATGATTTCACAATGCTATAAATTGTAGGAAAAAAATCACAATTCTCATTGTTGTAATCAAAATTCTAGGTTTGTGTTGCTGACAAATTTCATTTTTTGTAAGCTCATATCGAGAGTTAACCAAGAACAAAAAAGTTAGAATATTTCACCAATCTTAATAGAGATTGTAATCCCAAAAATAATCAGTAAATATTTTTAAGTGAAGCAAAGAAATATTATACAACGTATTCATGATGAGTTTGACCAAACTTGTACAAGATTACTAGATGTTGAGAGATTTACATTCAATTCTCACTTATGTGGTTTGTTCCCATTATCTCTTTGCAATAATTGGGATGAGATGAATTACATACTAAGTGGTTGAGAGGCTCTCAATACAATAAAACAATAATTATATTAGATACCAAAGCTATGACTGTGTCATGATTTTTAATAGGTAAACACATATCATTACGAATACACCAAAATAACCATAAATCGACATGTTTGATATTATTAATGAGATGGAACATGAAAAGAGAGATGAATGAATTAGTGGGAATGAGATGAATTACACACTAAGAAGTCCATAGACTCTCTAATGTGCTAAAATAATAATCATATTAAATACCAAAGCTATAACTGTGTCGTCAATTTTATTAGCCAAACATATAGCATTATGAATGCACCAAAATAACCATTACTATGATGGAATATCTAAACATGAAAAAAGACAATGACTTGATTTCCTTCTATTTCCACAATGCTTATTGTTTACTCTTTAAAATTGGCATTCAATAACTCATCTGTAAATAATCTAACTAATAAGTTCTTAATTTCATTAAAAATCATATAACCTATAAGTAGTTGTTTTGTTTTTTATAGAGCCAAGAGTGGAGACAAAGATAACAAAGGAAATGGGATTATGGTGAGTGTGGGATTAAAAATGACGCAATATGTAACCTTAATGCGATGCTAACTCTCATGTTGACAAGAATTGACAATACTCATAACACATTAATTCAAGTAGGGATTCACAAAGGCAAGTTGTATAATCTTTTTAGGGGAGCATTCATATATATATATATATATATATAATGAACCAATATAGTGCTAGGATATGTATAGCTATGTGATAGAATATATATATATATATATATAGTGCATCAATATGGTTGTAGGATATGTTAGTTATGTGATAGATTTAATGTTGTGGAAGGCTATATTATATGAGGGAATAAACCAGAGCCCATTTGAATAGATTTGATTGTAGTTATTAGATGCCTAAAGGAAAATACTATGTGATTACCGAAAGCTCATTGACCAATCAAACATTGAAAGTGAAGAAATTGACGGGTTATTGAAAATAAGTTTAGTTTTTCGAAAGCTTAAACGAAACATCCCACTCTCAACAGGCTCTAAATAGGATTAAATGAAACATCCCACTCTCAACAGGCTCTAAATGGGATTAAATGAAACATCCCACTCTCAACATGCTCTAAAGTATTATAACGTGGATTAGACACAACTCTTCAATAAGCCTTTTGAAATTTTATGAAGAACTCTTTATCCAGCCTTTTCTACTAGCTTGAATGGCTGAATGAGACATCCCACTCTCAACAAAATTTCTCCAAAGTATTATTAACTTCGATGAGAAAATTTAACTCCCGCAATTCACTGTCACTCTCAGCTTGTGTATAAGATTTAAATCTAAGATCCCATAAAATTAAATTCCACACAAGCAAATAATATACACCTCATAAACCTTTTGAATTTTAAAAAACTTTCCCCCTCATCCTTGTACAATTTAGAATTATTTCGCCGGACAAAACCGCTACCATGAATATTTCCCAATATATAAAGCATGTAATTGGATTTGGAGGCATGGTGGAGAAATAGTGCCCACACGATGTCAAAATCTTCGCTACTGTGAAATGCGATGACGTAATCTCGATCACTTCAATTTTTCAGCTACTGAGTCCCGTTTTTAGTGCTGATTCCCATGAAGTTGAGGCTCACTACTTCCCCTCGCATTCTTAAAAATGAATTAATACTCGAACGTTGTCCGAAAGGACGTCCCGTACGTAACACCAGAATAAAGTGGACGTCTCAATCAGGACTGGAATTTGATGTTTTACATTTTTTTTAGTTTTAAAGAGTTTTACATTTTTCTATTTTTAAAGAGATAAGTTTATCGAAGTTAATAGATAAGTTTATCGAAGTTGAGGAATAGTCTAGACTATCGAAAGAAAAGAAATTGCTTGGATGGTCAAAAGTAGTTAGAATTAGGGCGAAAAAAAATTAACAAATATTGCAGAAGCAGTGTTGAAACCATAGTTATCAAGTTCAGATTCGTTCGATACCATAAAAATTCAGATAAAAAAATTTCAAATTGGAAAAAAAGACACTATACATCTTAAACAGTTATATATATAATGTAACTTAAATACTTTTTCTTCATTTTCTTCTCATTTATTTTGAAATGCTTCTTAACATAAAGATTATATAAAATCAATTCTTAATATAAATATATATAAAAATCAATTATTTTTTATAAAATTGGCTTAACTTCAAAATTTTCTTTCTTTATCATCTCAGCTTTTAAGCCATTAAAGGAAACACTGAAATTCTTTCCTTATTATTTCAGTTTTTTAAACCATTAAAGTAAACACTAAAATTTTGAAAACTGGAAAATTTCAGCTAGTCATTAATTTCCATTTTACCTGCTATCCTGTTTTCATTGACATCTATTCTGTATAAATTTTAAAATTTAGGAAAATTTCAATTTATCATTAGTTTCTATTTTACATTATACATTAGTTTCCTCTGCTATCCTCCCTCCATTAACATCTATTTTGTGTTTAAGAATAATTACATTGATCATTCCAGATACTCAAATTAATAGATCTTATCATAACTATAAACTATGATTTTTTTTTAATTCAAAAAAATAAATTTGTGTCTTTACTTAAATAATAAGTATATTAGAAATTAGCTAGATTTTGATTGCACCCTTAAATACCAGATTCGGTATTACCCACCGCCCCCGTACAAGCGAGAGATAGTAAGCAATATTAATGTGCAAAAAATAGGCCCGGAAATAATAGGAGGAGACCGATTAGGAATGCACACCATCACATCAGGCAGCTACTATGAACCCGATGGAATTTTATGGAAGTATTCGTATTATGGAAGTATTCGAAATACGAATAGAATTGATGAATTTTCTTTTTTTTGGTCGATTCAGTTAGGTAATTATGGTTTAAATTATATTTTTGAAGGTGGAAATAGATTCAGCATTAACAAAAATTTCTAGGCATTCAAAATCTTTAAAATTGACAACTGTAACTTAAATTTACAAAAATCTTTACCGAAATTTACCAAAATATCATTAGAAATTTCATAATTTCCAGGGACAAAAAAAAATCTAATTAGACAACTGCTTTCTAAAAAAATTGACCGTACATAAAAAAAATTGAGATATCATTTTTAACTATTTAAAATATTTTGAAACCGTCAATTTTATGGAGTGATTTAGACTGAAGTTAAGTTTGATAATTGAGATATCATTTTTAACTATTTAAAATATTTTGAAACCGTCAATTTTATGGAGTGATTTAGACTGAAGTTAAGTTTGATAATCGATTTAATTACGACACTTATTTTTTTAGTTATTCTTTTGTAGATTAGTTGCAAATGAAGTTCTTATTTTTTTAGTTATTCTTTTGTAGATTAATTGCAAATGAAGTTCTTACTTATATTGCATGTGATGTGTATGATGTGTTGGTTGAGGCGATGTGATTATATTGCATGTGATGTGTATGATGTGTTGGTTGAGGCGATGTGATGTATTTTGCTGGCTTCGGCAATAAATGCATGATAAAGTCTGCTGGCTTCAGCTATATTTGATATATTATAATTTTTTCAGCCGAAATTTTCTCCCCCTCTGAAGTTTTTACCTACACAAAAAGCAATACTAAAAAAATATTAGAAAAATTAAAGTAATCACATTGCCTACCTGAACATTGTCGGCTTACTTTTCCTATTATAATGAATTACTGTACTTTCCTTTTTCTAAAGATAAGTTTATTAAATCCTACCTCCTATTATCATAAAAAATTTACATATAACAACCTATACTTGCAAATTTACATAATACTGTAAAGTGACGGACATTAAAGAAAAATTATGGTCATCAAATTTCCATTCGACAGGCGACATAAATTTGAAGTACCGAATCACTTAATTTTTCATCTACCCTACCCTCCTAGGTGAAAAGTCAAAGAACCTGAGGGCAGTGAGTCCTCGTGTCTGCTCTATTCTGTGGCAACAGGGGAAGAAGGCTGTCCTAGTACGCAGGCGCTGTGGGGTCCCTTTTGAATCCAGCAAACGCGATTGAAAGCCCTGACAGAAGTCTGGCCAATGCCTGGATTATGAGATCTATGGCAGGATTTATTTTTAAAAGCGTAATTTATTTTTTTCAGGTTTTGGTTTTCTTAGTGGGAATCAGTACATAAGAAATTGTGTTTATTTTTCCAAATATGCCTGGATTATGAGACCTCTTCTGCTTTCATTTGATTTGATGATGACCGGATTTATTTTTAAAAGTCTAGTTTAATTTTTACAGGGTTTGGTTTTATATTTAAGAAAGTGTCGTTTTTTTTTTTAAGTTTAGTTTAATTTTTCCTTACACTTAAGCAATTGTGGTTTTTTTTTTCTCAAATATATTTTTAATAGTAAAAAATTTAAAATTATAATAAATATTTCAAAATATAAATTTAACAAAATTTCAACTTTTATTTCAATTTTTTACTATTTTATTATTATCTTAACAATTCTGCTTTTCACAACTAATACAAATTATAACATAAGATAATTATTTGTAAGCAATTCTGCTTTTCGACACTAATACAAATTATAAGATACATTTTTACTTACCAACCTTAAGAGTAAAAGATACCGATCAAGACAATTTCAACCTCTAAATTTTTATTATATAACTCAAGTGTCATTAATCTTGTCGATATAACAATGGTCAATCTATAAAATAAAAAAACAAAAATATAACCTATTGTCTTCGCTTCAGATTAGCTTAGGTTTTTGAAGTCTAGTTTCGGTTTTTTGGAAAAAGGCCAAATATGATGAAGAAATCAGCGTTCTTTTCAAAACTTTGGTTAACTTTGTTTATAGCTAACGAGCGGAAATAAAACTTTGGTTATCGCTGATGACAGGGGAATAAAAGCAGGTCAACTAATGATATATCCGCTAGGAACGATTAATATAGTCCATGCCTGGAAGGCAGGGACTAATAAGGGTAGCATTCCATTTGCTAAGCTCAAACCACATTATTTAATGTTCTCAATCAAACAACGTGATGGACTATATGGGAAATCTTTATTTTAATTTGACTTTAGTAATATTAAAATGTAAATATTTGTAAAAATAAAGTATATGGTTTTTACTTACTAACCCTAACTCCTTATTAACCTTAACCCTTAACTTTATGATAAGTAAAATATACATATCAAAATAATTTCTAACATTTAAATTTTTATTATATATATAAATTAAACATCACGCCAACTCAGGTGTCATTAATCTTGTCCGTATAAGAATTGTCCATTTATAAAACAAAACAAGGACGGTTGTCAAGCAGCAAGTCCCTGCCAATGCAACGGATAGATTCAGTATAGTTTAAGTTGGAGTTCGAGCAGATTTACAGGTAAAGGAAGGAGTAGGGAAAGGAGTAGAGAAAATAGCAATATGTTCGCCATTATTTTTACATTTGGGATGTGTATCAGTGCTATGACCCATTTCTTATTTTGTGCCCATGGTATCGTGTAGACCACGGTATTGTATAAGTAGTATTAATATTATTATTTGCAAATGTAAAGGCAGCTTAGGTAAAAGAACATGTTGTTTTAATTTGAGACAACATTGTGAACTGTGATAGTATGGTTGTTTTGCCATCTTGCTCTCACGTCAACGCATATTACACACTCCCTACTAGTCATGGCTACAACCACTGAAACACTGAACTCATAGGAGATCCTACGACAAAATGTAGGAGATCCTTCAGAATGGATTTTCAAAAGAATTGAAGACAACACCTTATTATAATATGACAACTTTTGAGTGGAAAATTCAGTGGTCAATGCAGATGACATGAAGAATCCATATCCTAATCAAGGCCAAACCTATGACATTATGTTAATGGAAAGTGGAATGTCATCTTCAACCATCCTCTTTGGATGTTCACTGGAAGAATATCCAAATGCATGATGTCCTGCAAATGAGGAACCATAGGCCCTGTCAAATATATCCCTGCCTGAAACAACTTGAACGGGTGACCTCTGGATGGATTAAGCCTCTTTTCTTAGTTGATTGGCTAGCCTTGGATAGATTGTATCTCTGCTTTGCAGATAGAAAATTGTGGCCACTGGAAGTTTTCTTCCTTCTTCAAAATTTTCATTGACCATGTGTTATTTGAAAATCTGAAATTCAGTAGTTAGGGTCATTTTGCATGTTGTAGCCTACAGATGGTTTACATAAACTACTTGAAAGGTTTCAATTTTCACACAGATAGATAGCCAATGGACCAGATCAGGGTGCATCTGATTGTCATTATTGTAATCATCTACAACATGGTAATACACATTGAACAAAATAGGCCTGAAAGGGAAGTAAGTTGGGGATCTCTCTTACCATCCTTGTTTGATTGATCATTGAACTCTTTAAAAGGTTGTTTTCCAAGCCTGTATTTGTGCAAATTAAACAAAATAATAAAACAAGTCAAATTCCTACCAATGTGTGAGATTTAAGCAAAATAATAAAACGAGTTAAATCCCTATCAATGTGTAAGATTCATAACAAGATGAAATGCAAACTTGTACCAAACCAGCATGTGAACATTCAGAGTCCATACAGTTGACAGTTCTACTCAACTCCAGTGAAAGAAGTGCATGTAACATAAGAAATTGAACTAGTCTCTAGTTTGCAAACTTAATTCTATGAATCTCTTTTTTCTCCTTTTCATTTATAACCATTGATCAATGTTAAGCATTTCATTTATAATCATCAATCAATGTTGTAGATTTCATTAAGTCAAAAATCAAACAGTTGCATGACTATGACCTCAAACATTTACATTGAAAATAATTCATCAAATGGCAGGTACCTGAAGATGACTTTTCAGGTGGTAAAGTGTAAGCCCTTTCACGCCCATGGCTCTCATGATAGTCTTTGGAGTAGCCTCTGTGAGTCAATACCAATTATGAGAGAGCATAGCAAATAGATGATGCCCTTTTCTATAAAGGTCCATCACAGTGCTAGAAGCTTGTTTAAAATTAATCTAGCGCAAGGAGGAAGGATGGAATAACCTGATTTGACTAGCTCAATTTGGTGCGAAGCGTTGGAAACTTAGGTAGGACGGGAAGTAAGGAACGAAGTAAGAACACATAGGCAGATATTAGGACAAAGAATATGTCATATGTCTGCTAATATGTCAATACAGGAGGCATAAGGAAAATATATGAAGAGCTTTATGGCATTATTGATCAGTGAATGTTAGGGAGGTGGGACTGAGACAACAACACAACAGTTAGTGTCGGGGATGCTTTACAACCAGATAGTGTTTTTACACCAGAGCTTTTACAACAAAGAGAGAGTGCTTTGGAAATAGTTAGTTCCACTAGATGGTGCCAGACACATGTGGGGGAAATTGGTATTTAATAAGAATTAGTATAAAACCAGTATAGTAGCACGTTCAAACCTTCTCCATGCAATTTCTACCTGTCATATGGGAATTGAGAATAGACTTGCACATGGAAATAAGGGTAGGCATGGTTCTCAATAGCATTTCATTCTCCAAGGCATGAACTTGATCAAGTATATACACAACCTGTGCACAAATAAGAACATGAAATAAGTTTTTTTTTCCTAATATGATAGTCTTGCAGCACAAAATAGTTACAAAAGGATTTCAATTAATATTGTTTTATATTGTTTTTATATCCAACCTGTGACTGATGTTTACATGGATATATTGCTAAGTATTTTCAATCTCATTGTTAAAGGACAAAGCATAGCAAAATTAAAGGACAAGTTCAAAATACCATCAAAAGATGCAGAAAACATGAATTGGGCCAGAGTTCAAACCTTGTCTAAGGCCATCTTAGCTACTTGTTCTGCATCCTTATTTTTGGTGAAAACCGCGGAAGTTAGTGAAAACAATAAGCCTCCCAACAAACTGAACATAGATATTCCTACAAAGTCGATGTTGCGTTATTCAATTCGCCTATTTGCCCTTAATACTGTAGATTTTGGAGAGGGGAAAATGTAATTGTGTAAATTCTGGAGGGGGAAAAAATGTAGCTGTGAACAACTTGTGTAGAATTTGGAGAAGGAGAACAATCACTGATAGTCCACCAAGTCATTAAAGTGACTTTTAAACACAATGCGTCGAATAATGTTTAAACACCAAGTCATTAAAGTGACTTTTAAACACAACGTGCGTCAAATAATGAATTTTAAACAACACGTGGAATAAAAAATAAATTAGAAATGACCATGATAGACCATGTGGCCCTTCACAATTCACATGAGGGTCACCTGTCCTCACCGCTCAAACACCATTCAGTCTCCATAACGTAGTGTGTAAGCCTCAAGGACACCAGTTAATGTTGCATCATGTTAATTTTCTTGGCCTGTAGTGTGTGTGTCAAATTGAAACGATTTCTTAATTGGTGGATCCGTGAGAGAGAACTATCCAGTTTCATTTTGCATTAAAAAAATGCCCCAAAACCATGAAAATTGTTTGTCCCGACAGGTCTTGAGATTCATTGCAACTTGCTATGCTTCTGTTATCATCGCAGCTAGGACCAGGTGACAGGAAATCAATCTTCCAGTATATCAAGCAAAGGTGACAGGAGCTCGATCATCCAGTGCAGGAGTAGAGTCAGTTGATATGGGAGTTGCTGGAGGAGATTAAGAACTAGAGATGCATCCCTGGGCTCTGATCCCGGTAGCCACTTCCACTGTTGTTGCTACATCCGTTAGTGTACCTTCTTGAAACGCCCTTCCCCCTAGGGAATTTATGGATGCAAGTAGTTTTTATCAGTTTTTCTAGTTAAATTAACCTATGTTTTTCAATAGCATTAGCATAAGCTCTACTAAATTTCATCATAATACTGACAACAAAAAAATCTAGCATTATCAAATTAGAATGGATTCTCAGAGGCAGTTACATGAACTAAATTTCAGTAATGTTGTTAAAAAAGCCAAATATTAGTAATATCACAGAAGAGTATTGAATAATAACCATATATTCAGTTATTGCCTAAAAGATTGTGAAATTAGCACCTGAAATTCGGTCTTCCCGTTGCAGATTTGCAGATTACAAAGTACTAGCCTAAATTTTAGTTTTGCTCACATAGCTTGTAGCACAAGCAGGCGAGACCAAAGGCGCGAGAGCGATTACGAGGAGATGAGAGTCCTCGGCTACTCGGAGACTGGTAATTCACAGAAGTTGTACAACTAATAATGACTGGTAATGGTGTACGCTAGCCAGAGAAAGACGTTGAGAGATGCTGCTAGTGCTGAATCATTGAAAGTTGCTCCGGATCATATGGATAATCTGGAACTGCTACTGCTAGTGTTGGTTCGACCTGGAGCTGCTGAATCGTTGAGAGATGCTGCTAGTGTCGGATCGTATGGATAATCTGCAACTGCTATTGCTGGTTCGACCTGGAGCTACTGCTAGTGATGGTTCAACTGGATAATCTGGAGCTGCAACTATTGCTAGTGTTGTGGAGCTGCAACTACTGCTAGTATGGAGCTGCTACTTCTACTGGTAAGAAGACCCTGCATAAGATTCGATTTTTGATTACTTTACTAGACCCTGCATAAGACCCTGCATCATGGGCAGTTGGGTGGTTTCTTCCCAGGTAAAATGTTGCAGGGTGGTTGGGCGGTTGCAATCAACCACTTGGAGCAATCAGCCACTTGGAGAGAACAGAGTGTGGTTGCACATGCAATCAACCACCTCGCAATCAACGATGAGAGAGTTTATCATAACATAACATATGATAATTCTAACATTAATACCCCTATATGATAATTCTAACATTAATACCCCTAAACTAATGCTAACATTAATTGACATTTCGAAAATATGAACCAAACAAATTCAACTTAATATATAGTTTTTGCCTCTTCCCCTCGGGAAGAGGCCAAATAAGGTGATCAAATAAAATTCAATATGGTCAATACAATGCATTGTTAAAAAGTTTAGGTTAATTGTAACATGAGTACGCGAAGTAATGCTAAAACAACCATTTCTGATTACTATAGTCCCTGGCCATTGCCAGATGACAGGGCCTAATAAGAGTAGCATTCCATTTGCTAAGCTCAAACCATGTTATTTAATGTTCTAAATCAAATAATGTGACAAACTATATGGGAAATTTTTATTTTTATTTGACTTTAATAATATTAAAATAAAAATATCTGTAAAAATAAAATATATGGTTTGTTCATAACATTAATTTAACTGGTAATTAATATCTATAAAAATAAAATATATGGTTAGTTCATAACATTAATTCAATTCATAATCTTAGTATTATGAAATATTATATAAATTATAAAATTTAAAATTTAAATTTTTAATGATTCAAACTAATAAAAATAGAATGTTGAATTTGAGATTAAAAATGGAGTTGATAGTTTACTTATTTAAAATCTAATAAAAAATTTATAGATTTATCCTTATTGAATTTGTATAATCTATTCACTCCAAAGATTATTTAAAAGATTTCACTTATTTTTACTTTAAAAATAATTTAAGCATTAATATTACATTTTCATAAAAAATGATGTCTTTACATTATGGATCCAAATTACCCACCTATATATATATAACTTTCTTGAAACATTCAAGACAACTAGTAAATTGTTACAAACTGTGGGATTTGAGGGGCCTCCCAACCGTCGTATCCATTATACTGACTTGTGTTAAATGTAAGATATATATTCATGGTTTTGCTAAAAGTAAATCAGAGTTCCATGAGTATGAAAATTACATATAAAACCTTGATATACCTTTGACAAAACCATGAACACGAAAAATTGTAACTAAAACTTCTCTTTTAAAACAATTATGTATAATGAATAAGCATTGCCAACTGGGTATCACAATTGCTTCACATGTTCAATTTGTGAAATGAATTGCAGTTATTGGAATTCGTCGTTGGCACACGGCAACTGAATCCAAAGTTTGTTACGCTCGCTACAGTCACCATATGTTACACCAATATATGTGCTATAGGAAGGAAAACATTGTATATACAAAATAGTTAAAAACTAGAAATTCCCTGTAAAGTTGCAAAGATACAGTAAAGGAATGGAAGATTTGGGAACATGTGCACTGTTAATAAGACTAATTGAAAAGATTAATCAAAGAGCTTCTTTCACTAGGGTGACCTTTAGATTCTAGGGTATTCTACAATTGACATAAATAATGAAAGAACATTAAGAAAGAAAGAAGGGTGCTTGTTTTATAATTTTATCTATTTTATTTAAAAAATAAAAAAATTAGTTCAAAGCCATTTTTCTGTCCATCCATTATTTCTAGTTTGTAATCATTTACAAATCTACATAGTGCCCTTTCGACTATTTTATAGAAAATATAACATCTTTTTTCCTTCATGATTTTAATGTAACCTAATAATTCTCTAAAATGTGTGAGCGATTTTTGGTAGATAAGTGGCAACAAATAATTAATGGATGGTGGTCTCTCTTGAGTGAGAGTACCCTTGGGACCCATATTAGAACTTTTTGTCACCCCTATGGCTTGAAAATGTCATGCGTCTTTCCACCAAGCCGAACTTTCGTAACCTGTGATCCTACATTTCACTGCAAGGCAAAATAATTGTCACAAAAGCACAAGAAACCATAGGAACAATCTAAGCGCGAGCTAGGGTTATTCGTAAATGAAAATGTCAGTTTCAACAATGAAACAACTTTAATGCAACAATGGAACATATCAAATGTAATGCAAATGGAATAAGAGGAAATAATGCAGAGCAAAAGGGACCATGCAAACAATAATTTTGGTTCCTATATGGAAAATGAAAATCAAAATGAAGGTCGCTTTTGAAACGGACAAAAGAATTAAGCATTGAAATGAACATTATTTTATCTAGTTGAAAAAATATCAAATTAAGAACTAAATTAAAATATATTATTATTTTATTTTATTTATATAATATATATTTAATTTTATAAAATACTTAAATCAAACATTCCCAAGTAGTGCACATAAGACGCTTCCTCTAATTTGAAATTAAATATCACTGCCGCCCCTTTTTTATTCACTATAGAGAATTACCCGGATGATGGTTAAAGTATAGCCAAGCATCCTTGTGATGGAAACAAGTTCTTGAAAATAAAGATGGAGAGAACAACTACCATAGCTCCCTTTGTATTTGTCAGGCCAGGCTAGCTCAGAAATTAATGAGCGCAAAACAACTGAGTGATATTATTCATTCAACTATTATTATTTATACATATACAAAAACGGATCAGTTCATCTTCTAGATGACTGTCCGGCTTCACCTCATCTGTTTCGGATTAGGTGTCAACATTCCCCCCCTTAATCTGAAGGGATGTTGGTGAGTCCAAGCATCGTTCTGAATCTTTCAAGCTTTTCTCTTCCAAGCGCTTTGGTGAAGATGTCTGCAATTTGCTTGTTTGTGGAACAATGACGGAGATGGATTGTTTTGGCCTCAACATGATGTCGGATCAGATGATATTTAGTATTGATGTGCTTAGTACGATCATGGAACTTTGGATTCTTGGCCAACTTTATTGCAGATGTGTTATCAATCATGAGTGGAGTAGATTGTATTTGTTTTACTTGCAAATCTTCAAGAATTTTCCTGAGCCACACAATTTCTTTCGTTTCTTCAGCTGCTGCCACATATTCTGCTTCTGTTGTGGAATCTGCTGGTACTGATTGTTTGCGTGATCTCCAGGAGACAGCTCCTGATCCAAGACTCATAGCATATCCTGAAGTAGATACCCCAGTTTCTTTGTCTCCATCGAAGTCTGAATCAGAGTATCCAATCAAGTTGAAGTCGTCCACCTGTGTATACTTGATTCCAAGGTCTTGAGTTCCCTTCAAGTACCTTAGAACTCTTTTTGCAGCAGACCAATGCCCTTCACAAGGCTTTTGCATAAACCTTGAGAGGATTCCAACAGCAAATGAAATGTCTGGTCTGGTAGTAGTGAGGTAGATGAGACTTCCTACAAGCTGTCTATACTTTGTTGCATCCTCAAATTCTTTTCCTTCAATAGATGTGAGCTTCAAGTTTTATTCCATTGGAGTAGAAAGGGGATTGCACTCTGTCATGCCAAATCTGTTTAACAAATCTCCAATGTATTTCTTTTGATAAAGAAATATGGACTTTGGATGTTGGGTTACTTCAATGCCAAGATAGTAATGAACATAGCCCAAATCAGTCATTTCAAAAAAATTTCCTAATTCTTTCTTTATGGATGCAATATAACTTTCATTGTTCCCTGTCATTAAAAGATCATCTACATATACCACAAGATATACAACTGTTTTGCCAACTTTCTTGACAAATAAAGTTGCATCATCAAGATCAAAATGTTTGAAGTTGAGTTTCAGAAGATGCTCAGTTAGTTTTTCATACCAGGCTCGTGGTGCTTGTTTGAGGCCATACAAGGACTTCACAAGTTTGCATACTTTGTGTTCATGTCCTTTCACAGCAAATCCTTCAGACTGGGACATAAAAACATTCTCTTTTAGATCTCCATTCAAGAATGCAGTTTTTACATCCATTTGATGGACTTTCCAATCGTTCTGAGCAGCTAGTGCAAAGAGTGTCCGGATGGTGGCCCATTTTGCTGTGGGAGCAAAAGTTTCCTCATAATCGACCCCTTCCTTTTGTGCAAAACCTTTTGCCACAAGCCTAGATTTGTGCTTGTCAAGTGAGCCATCAGCTTTGTACTTGTTCTTGTAGACCCACTTGCACCCAATTGGTTTGGTTCCAAATGGAGGATCAACCAGCTTCCAAGTGCCATTCTTTATGAGGGCATCATACTCCTTCTGCATCGCTTCTTTCCATTCATCATGAGAAGCAGCTTCTTTGAAGGAAGTTGGTTCAAAATCTGTAGACAAGTTCAATTCACAATCATAAGTAACATCCATATCAACAGGTGAATTAGAGTTATCTACATCACCTCCATCTTGTCGGTTTGAATTTCTGGTTCCTGTTTTTCCAATTTCATGAGGATGAACACTTTCAAGTGTCTTTGTCAGCCACTTTGGAGGACCTTTCTGAGATGGTCCAGGCTGTTCTGTTGATGGAGTTGGTTCTGAATCAAGATTGAGTCTCCCAATTCTATCAATTACATCACTTAAAGCATCATCCGTTGTTGGAGTGTCATGCAGGGGAGATTGTTCTTCGGAAGAAGATTCCACATGTTGATCTAGTATAGGAATCCCCCCTTCAAGATGTGGAATCTGATTATCAAACTCTTGGAATGATTTCGGTTTTGTGAATCTATCCAAGCGATCAAGTTGCGGCTCAACAACACTGTCAGATTTGGATGATTCAAGAAAAATGACATCTCTAGATAAAACAAACTTTTTATTTACTTCATCATAAAGGCGGTATGCTTTAGATGTGTTTGAATACCCCAGGAAGATACACTTACGACTTCTAGCACCAAGTTTGTTTCTATGTACCTTTGGTATTAAAGCATAACAGGTGGAACCAAATATCCTGAAATGTTTTACCGAAGGAACATGTCCATACCACAATTCATAAGGAGTCTTGTTTCTTATAGCACTAGATAGACATCTATTCTTTATATATGCAGCACATAGAACAACATCAGCCCAAAACATTGTCTTTACATTTTTGAAGAAAATCATG
This sequence comes from Pinus tabuliformis, assembly GCA_031772625.1. Taxonomy (NCBI): domain Eukaryota; kingdom Viridiplantae; phylum Streptophyta; class Pinopsida; order Pinales; family Pinaceae; genus Pinus; species Pinus tabuliformis. Next base: position 1,882,046,328 of record CM062816.1, on the reverse strand, counting down.
GATCGTACCATATTCAAAATTGTTCTGTTCATTCTTTCAGCTACACCATTCTGTTGAGGATTATAAGGCACAGTTGTTTGATGTTTAATCCCATGTTGGCGAAGATAGTGTTCAAATTCATTTTATGTATATTCTTTTCCATTATCAGTGCGAATAGACCCAATATGAGATTGTGCATCATTTTCAATCCATTTATGAAAATTCTTGAATGTTTGAAAAGCATCAGATTTGTTCTTCAATAAGTAAACCCAACACATTCTGGTGTAATCATCAATAAATGTCATGATATATTTATTTCCATTTGCAGAAGAAACAGGTATTGGACCACATAAATCTGAATGAATAAGTTCAAGCTTCCTATGTGCTCTTGAATGTGAATCATGAAAAGACTGTTTGCTGTGCTTTCCTAGAATGCAAGCATCACATTGTTTATGTTTTCTAGGAATTGTAGGCAAACCAGCAACACCATTTTTCTTCAACAAGCGGAGACTATCATAGTTTAAATGTCCAAATCTAGCATGCCATAATAAACTTGATGGAAGTGCACCTTCTTCATGATGAGAAATATATGAGAAATGCTGTGCATGAGCAGAGGTTCCTTGCAGTTTAAGGAGTCTTTCTTCTTCTATACCCCTCATGACAAGTGAGTGGTCAGATGCCTTTCTTACCTCAAGCTTGCCATCAAACATGTGAATGGAGTGACCTTGCTGGCGGATGTGGACCAGGGACAGCAAGTTTCTCTTCAGCTGTGAGATATATAGAACATGATCCAGAAGAAAGTCTGGAAGACCAGGCAGTTTAAGCCTGATTGTGCCAAGCCCTGATGGCTTGATTTTTGACTGATCTGCAAAGTATACTGCTCCATCAACATTGTTAGTGAAATCTTCAAAGAAATCTCTCCTATGAGTCATATGACAGGTTGCTCCTGAATCAAGCAACCAGTCATTTTTCGAAGAAGCAAGTGAAGCATTAAACAAATCTTCATTTACTCCAATATTACATTGTGCCTCAATATAGTGTGCAGATTCAGGTGCTTTACCTTTGTCTGAGTCATCAGTTTTACTTTTTTGCTGATTTCTTCTCTGCTCAACTTTGTCCCATGGTAGCTTGCATGTAGAAGCATCATGTGATCCATTTCGTTTGCAGCGAATGCAATGCAGATCTGCCTTTTCTGCTTGAGAATGTCTGCCCCCCCTGCCTCTGAAGTATCTTCCTCTTCCTCTTCGTCCACCTCTTCCTCTTGCAGAATCTTGAGCAGGATGCTTTTCTTTGTGAGCAAGGCAAACAGTCTCTTCAGAAGATTCAGGGATTGTTTTCTTTCCAAAGGCTTTCTCTCTTTCAGCAAACTTTTTCACAAGAGAGTCAAAGGTTATATCTTTAAGGTTTCCATTTGCTTGTAAAGACTCAAGATAATTGGAGTAGGTAGGATAGAGTGCTTTGAGAAAGGCAATAAGAGAGATATCCAGCTCAACCTTAGTGGATTTTATATCATGCATTATAGACTTTATTTCAGATGCAAGAGCAAGAGGATCATTATTTTTCAGTTCAAGAGTGAAGAGTTTAATCATGAGCTAAACAACTTCAAGTGCAGAATGTGTATCATAGATTTCTTTCAGCTTCTGTAAAGCTTCAAAGGCAGTGGAATAGCAGGAAATATGACGACTTACTTCCTCATTGACAGATGCTGCGATCAATGCAAAGGCTTTGCTGTTCATGTTTTCCCAAATGGCGAGTTCTTTGTCTGATGTGGGCTGCACAAGGTCTCTGTCTTCTTCTCCGACACACACACCTTTCCACAGCTCATTGTAGATAAGGGTGTGTTTTACCATCCGGGACCATTCAGAATAGTTCTCCTTGCCAGTGAGAACTATTCCGACCATAGAAATGATTGAATGCATTCTGTAAAAAGAAAAATATCTCTGCCAAAAACACTTCTGTTGAGAGGAAAAAAAAAATCCTTATATGATTGCCTTCTCCAATTTTATTTTTCTTTTAACATTCCAACAATATATATATATATATATATATATATATATATATATATATATATATCACTGTTTAATGATGGCTCTCACCGCTTACAACTGTTCATATATCACTGTTCAATAAAAATGGGGCTCATATACAAATCACTTCTCACATATATCAATGTATATCACTGTTTTAAAAAAGGAGCGCTATATATATATCACTGTTTTGAAAGGGCGCACATATATATCACTGCTTTGAAAGACAACGTAATATGCTGAATGCTCAACACTTTCAACTATCCCAGCAACATGAAAACGACATAGTAGTAGACATGAATGAGATTAAAAAATACTCTTTCCAAATAGCAGCAGACAAAAATGACCCTTGTTCTACGACAGATAGCCAACAAATATGTTTGACAAAATGCCAACAGAATCCGGAATATTACCAATCTGTAACTGTGCTCGTTTCCCCAGCTCCGGAGGTATCACACCGGGGACAAAGCTGCAAGGCAGACAACGTTAACACTCTCTATCTATCACACAGCGTTTCTCAACCTTTTCACGGGGTGCTACAAAAATAGCAAGGCTTATTCAAAAACGTTAAACGCTGGCTTCAATATATTAAAGGCATAAACGCATCCAGCATTTAAAAACGCCAGGCTTCAATATGCATAAACACTGGCTTCAATACATTAAAGGCATAAAAGGCGCAGTCACCACAGTTCTATATACCATCACCATTCACCAAAGCTTCAAAACGCAGGCTTCTTCAAAACGTTTCAGGCCCACGGATATCACAACCCGATCAATGGAGTTTCGACCAGCATACACCAGCAGCGTTCAGTCCTCAGAAAATTCAACACAAAAATTTTGTTTTAACACTTCAATACCAGCATACATATGACCAAAACAACCGCGTTGTTGACATAATGCACCAGGGGGAGCTACAGAGGGCCTGTCTGTTTATGAAGCGGCCCAACATGATGTCGAATGGATGCTTACTCAATGTGATTGAATGGCAGTTCAAATGAAAATTAGGGATTCATAAACGCAGGTTTCAATAACATAACAGGTCTTCAATACGCAGGTTTCAATATACCATAACATTAAACGCATTCATCAATTCATTAAACGCAGTCTTCGATGCCTTTTCTTCCTTGAATGGACCTCAACGCAACGTATGCAGCGATGTCAGAAGGGATGTCAGAGAGCGTATGCAGCGCTGGTGCGCCAGGGAGCAGAGGCAGCAGAGGAGTTACGCTATTTCTGGAACCTGGGACCTGTGCTCTGATACCATGTCAGGCCAGGCTAGCTCAGAAATTAATGAGCGCAAAACAACTGAGTGATATTATTCATTCAACTATTATTATTTATACATATACAAAAACGGATCAGTTCATCTTCTAGATGACTGTCCGGCTTCACCTCATCCGTTTCGAATTAGGTGTCAACAGTATTCCCTAATACTTGCAAAGAAATGAGACTAACCATCAGGGAAAATTTTAAGAACCACCCTAAATTCATATGTATAATAAATGGGCTAATCCCCATGATACATAGGAAAAATGGGAGGCGATTTTATCGATAATATAATATGTATATATAATTTTTTTGGCGAATCTCTCAACAGATTATATTATCTTGTACACTGATGGAGAACCTTTCACTGAATTATAAAATCTTGTAAGATCTTGGCAAATCTTTTACTGAATAATAAAACATTGTGAAGTCTTGGTGAATGTTTTGTTAAAGTATGAAACCATATATGATAATAAAAAAACATATTCATTAAACTGTAATATACTAACATACATGTTTGGAAAAAAGAAACATAATTTTCTCTTCCTACAAACAATGTTCCAAGTTTCAGTGGTCGTGTTTGTCAAGGTTTTTACAATACACTCTTTCATATCCTTCTATTAGTTTTGATAATATTCCACAACAAAGTTCTTGTAGGTGTTGATATTGACAACGAGTTCTGTGAAGACGGGAGAGATTAATCTTTTCTCTACAACTTTTGTCAAGCTACCACTTTTTTCAAGTTATCAAATTTTTTTTTTATTCCATAGACTCCAACTGCGAGATAAAAAAAAACACATAAAGTTTGTTTACCCCAACACGCCAACAAGTAGCAAGCCCCAACTATATTATATAAGAAAGTATTAGGTATCCCAAAGGCTTGAAGGGGATCTAATTGAAAGAAGTGACCATTGTGAGAATCCTTACAATCAATATATGAATATATAAATGTAGATTTATTATTATTTTAATTGGAAATCTTCAATTAAATAATAAAATTTAATTACGTCTCTCCCAATCTAAATTGCTTATTAGCATAATTCACTACCTTCATAGGTCTCGCATTTTTTAACAGCGTTGTAACATGTAGATTAATTTCCTTTTTGGTGAACAATCTCCACTTTTTATGAAAACATGGTGTAGTGGCTCCAACCCCTAAGATCATTAGGACAAACTAAGAATAGTACAGAAGATGAAAGGTTGTACAAACCAACTTATTTTTCAAACAACTAATCCAACATCAGTACCTAAACTTTTTCATAAAGATATTGAGAATGTTTGAAAAATGGTGAGAAATCTTCTGGGAGGGTGATGTGGAAAGAGTGATAAGATTTCATTGTTTTGAATTTTTTTTGTTAAATCAAAAAAATTTAAAAACCAATATTAAGGGAGATATTGGTATTTTTTACTAAATTTTGTGAAGTGACTAAATGTAGCTTTAACCATTCACCTTAAGATGTTTTCACAATATAATTTCCTAAGTCTATTTAATATCTTCATTATCATAAAAACCAACCTATATCCATGTTAACTCCACATCTACCACTCTTAGGGGGATGAAATCTATTTATCCCTCTAAGCACCTGGTAGACCCAAAATTAAGATGGATCTAAGATGATAGAACTTCCCTTTAAATAGTCTTTGCTCACATGAATACCATGGTATTACCATGGGTCAATACCATGGGTTATCATAAACCTGGAGGTTAAAAATTACTATTAGTAATTTATAAAAATTAATAAAATTAATAATTGATTTTTATTTTATTTTTTTATTTTAACCAAGTTAAAATGTTTAACATACATTAAATTACAACATCCATTTTTACTTTTGATCCACCAAGCCCCGAGAGGGATCAAATATTTTTTCATTCTATGCTAGTTTGCATATCACGATATTTGATCCCTCTCGGGGATGCCTAGATCCAGAGTAAAGATGGATCTATGTTGGTTTAATTCCCCCATTTAAATAGGCTACATTCCACGTGAATACTATGGGTCAATACCATGTGCCATTTTTATTTTTATTAATACTAATATTAGGGTTAATAATGTTTTTTTGCATGGTATTAATAATAATCTAGCCCATGGTATTTGGCCCATAGTATTTTTCCCATAGGTTTCACCTAAATATAATGCATTTTTTGAGTGTTCGTAAATATAAGGTGACTTATGGAGTAAATATAAAAAAATGTTTTATTTGTTTACCATACCTCTCGTTTATTTATATTTTTATTAATTTACCATACCTCTTTTACAAATATGGTATTTGGCCCATAGGATTCACTTAAATAAAACCTCTTTTTTGAGCCTTCATAAATAGAAAGAGGATTATGGATTAAATATAAAAAGAGGTTTTATTTATTTACCATACCTCCACTTTATTTATATTTTTATTTGTTTACACCCTTGCATGTATATAAGGTGACTTATGGAGTAAATATAAAAAATGTTTTATTTATTTACCATACCTCTCATTTATTTATATTTTTATTAATTTACCATACCTCTTCTATAAATATGGTATTTGGCCCATAGGATTCACTTAAATAAAACCTATTCTTGAAAATTAGGGTGAATGGAAGGTTGTAACTCTTAATTTCAAGGGTTAAATTTACCTTTTTTACCCTCTCCCTTAAAATAAGGTGGGCTATTTGAGGCGATTTGTAAAAATGTACTATGATACAAAATATTCGCCCATTAAAAATTTAAAACCCCTTAATTTCGCCTAAGGGCGAACATTCGCCCCTAAAATTTCCATGCTAACCATTTACAAAGCTCTCCATATCATGAACAAGAATATTCCTTAAAATTCTTCCATCCATCCATCCATCCTCAAAACATTGATCCAGTGATGTCTAACAATGCAAAATAGCAAGATCTTAAAATTAATATGGCTAGCCAATGAGGTCTAATATGTATGGTTATTAATATAATCATATTGAACAAGGAATGAGGTTAGTAGTGCAATTAGAAATAAACTACTAGCGGTGAGTTCATATTACTTAATAATTTTAACAGCTTTGCAATATGTGTATATTGTTGAAGAGTATTTTACCCTATATTTTATATTAAAATAAAAAAAACTCTAACTCCATAAATAGTTTTCAAATAAATAAATATATTATGAAATATCATCATAACTAGTATAATAAATGAGACACACCAACTAGACAATGTCAAATAAAACAAAAAACACTCTAACTCAAAAAAGAATCTCCAAATAAATAAATACATTATGAAATATCATCACAACAAGTATAATAAATGAGATACTCCAACTAGACAATGTCAAACAAATGATGTCTTTAATGTAATTTCTTGTTACCATTTTTTCCTATAATAAAGACTAAAATGTGCAATTATAATGTTTATGACTGCAATAGAATAAATGTTATTTCTTTATTGATTCTTATTAAAAAATGTACATATACTGCTCTATCTTTAATGATAATTATAACTCAAACATTTCTAATTGAAGTACAAATTTGACAATAAATTTTTATAATAAAACGAGATTGCATTGTTCATAAAAATGAAAATATGATAATAAAATAACTCAAAGATTGTTAACATCAGTACAAAATTCACAATAAATTCTTATAATAAAATGAGATATTCTTACAATAAAATGGGATTGCATTGTTCATAAAAATGAAAAAATGAGATTAAATTAATTTTTCCCCATTTAGCTCATAATAGTGTTTTTACTTCCTTATAAAATCATCTTAATGGTTGTATGAATCTAATTTATTTCATGTTTAAGTCTAGTAATTTTATCCTTGATTTGTCACTACTAGAGTAGCTACAATGTAGTTTGGGCAATGAAGTTGCCGCAAAGTATAAGAGAGTTGCCGAAAATATTGAGGTAATTTTCATATTGAACCTTTTGTTTGCAGAAATTGAACTCTTCACACATCATGCTAATCTATAAAAGCCTCAATGTCAGATCTACTTCCCTATTTTCACCTACCTCGAATCGATGAAGAAGAAAAACGATGAATGACAACAACATGGTCTTTATCCTCATCACTAATTTGTTGAGTCCAATTCATGGTGTGGCCTACCGATAAGGCAGGTTTAAGCAACGAGATGGCCCTTGTTCTAAGAATGATCTGGCAGGTATTACAACTTGGGAGTTTGTGTTCGACGTTGTTGCAGCTTAGGACGCCGATCATCTTGATGCCTTCCCTTACCGTTGACAATGACCCATCTGCAAGAAAGGAAAACTGAAACTGAAATTGACCCTTCTGTCAGGAAAGGTTTCACCCAAATTCATAGTCCACCTTCTATCCTCATTGATCTAAATTTGGAATATTAGATTTCTATGCTAAGATCCTCATTAGAATACAAAAATGTTCTTGAGGTTTGTACTCCAAAATAACAATTAAAAACATGAGTTTTTATGTGTGTTTTCTTATGTTAATTTCATGAAAATATTTAAACATGAAATCAAAACACTGAATGGAAGCATGCATCAATCAGTAATACACCAACCATTGTTAAAGGAGTTCACCCCTCCTGGAATACATCTCCTTGGATCAGCTCAAATGGCATGATCCCTTCTCATTATGCTCAATGTTTGAAAAAGAAGAGTATAGAAGGTGCTGAAATGGAATGGCTAGATTCTCCTTCAAAGAAACAACTTCTGCAAGAGTTCTCACTCCATAGACATGTTAACCTATAGTCAAACATGTAAACCTTTAGCAAACATAGGCATCTTACACCAAGACCCCATACTCCAAGTTCAAAGAGCATAAATATTACCACAATCCACTTGAAATACATAAACAAGTCTCTTCTCCAAAACACATATAGAGAAAAGAGGAATAAAAACTAAAACATTGATGTAATGGTTGTTGCAGAAATCACATGGAAGCTGGAAAACTCCTGCAAGGTCATCTTCACCTTCAAACTCCTCCATAAACTCAATCAGCACTCTAGTTGACTATGGCACCCATAGAATTCAATCTACAAAAATCTTATCTAGAAGTACTCCTTTGATTCTAAAACCTACTCCAATGATTCCAGAATGTTCAAAAATGGCTATCTAGCCTCTTTTTGCATGCAATTTGGTCGAAAACTGGAGAAGCTATGAACTCTCCTTGTTTCTCCAATATTCACTCTACAAATTGCACAAAATCTGGTGGCATCCTACAAATTCACCCCAATTTTTGCTAACGGAGTAACAAATTCCCCAGATTTTGGGTGGATTTTTAGGACCCTTAATTTTGCCACTGAGGCCTTAGAACCAAAATCTGGGTCTTATGGGGGCCATGTGCATAGGGGATAGCCCCCAGAACTGGCCCACTCCCCCTGATGGTCACGGTTAATGATAGTGGTCATGAGAATGTGTTCATATGTGCAGTTTAGGCTGGTGGTCATGTGAGCGGTGGCGGTTACAATAGCTGCTGCAGCTTGCAGTTATGGTGGTCACATGGTGGGCGGTTAAGTCCACCCGCCCCCTAACCTTTCTGGCATTCAATGTTAACATTAACCTGCAACCCATAATAGTTAAGAAACATGTGCGGGTGCAATTGTTAGGCTTGGAGTTGTTGAATGGGAGGTCACAGGGTCGAGCGCGACCTCTAACCTGTCTACCATACAAAATTTTACTCAATCGTTAGGAGGACACATGGTACCCTCTGGCTTAGCCACATGTTACCTCCTTATTGGTCCAAACCCAAAACACATGGACCAATCAGATGAAGCCAACTCAATATCATATTCTAAGAATATTCTAGGAATATCCTGAGAATATTCCCCTTTCCACCTCACGGGGGCTTCACTAGAAGAGAAATACCATAGCACGTGGGTTCATATTAGGGGATATTTATTGAGGAATAAATGACATAATATATTGGGGGATATATAAGGGATAAAGGGTTTTTATATTGGTAGGTATAAAAAATGGAGTTCAAAGTTAATGAAAAATTGTAAAGGGGTATAAAAAATGTTAATGAAAAGATAGATACCTACAATATCTAGTGAAAGTAAGGGTTTTTTAAATTGGAAAGGTATATTAGGTTTGTATTGGTAGAGGGTTAAATAATGTGATTTTTAGAGATATTTTCCAATATGTAGTCAAATTAGGGGTATTGTTTAGTATGCCATGAATGCACGTGATATTCCATCGGTTCGTTGAGTGAAACCCCCTTGTGCCACCTAGGTAGTACAGATGCCCAGTCAGCATCCGTGTCAGCCACCTGCAAATTTTGTACCTGTCTGACAAAATGAACAGATCGTGTTTCTGGGAGCATACGATGTTTGTTTTGTCCGAAACAAGTTACATTAGATTCAAGATGATGAGCACTATGAGGTCGTTTAGATTCCACACCAGTTTGACAACTTTGAAGTTTTGGTAAATTTTGAACTCCTAATCACTCATACCCGAGACCGATCAATGGAGGCTTTAAGCTTGTTTTTCCCCTGTCAACCCTCATGACCTTAGCGAGTGGTCTTGGATTTTTGACCACATTTTACCCTTGTATCCGACCATCCATTATGTTCAATGAAGGGACCTATTTAACTGCACTTCGTTCCTTATTCAATAGTCTATATCCCTGGCCTTTTTCCTTTGGAAGCGACCATAATATAAATGGTCGGTTCAACCTATGACAATGTGCGTATCGGTTGTTTCTATAAATAGCGCAACACCGAGCATCGAGGTCATTCGTCAATAGGAAATGTAGTAACCGTTGTTAACATCTTTATGCGAAAGATTCCCATTTTCCAGTTGTTCATGTTCCTAGGTGTTGATTCAAGAACCCTCCTACCTGGAGGGAGACACAACTTACCTTGAACCTGAAATCTACAAGATGATGTACTAGGAACGAAGAGATTCAAATTTCAAATCCCACCACTATTTTAAATTTCAAATCGAATTCATTGGCGCTGATTTAATGGATCCACAACATGGTAGATACATGGATGATGGTGATGGGTGTCAAACAACAGAACGGTGGGACACGAGATAGACAACGAACGTCACAGATAAATTCGAAGTTTCCGAAGGAGGTTCGTTAGTGACGGGAGGGCACAAATTATGAAGGGTGAAACGTCGAATGGTTAGCTTGATCCTATTTGAATTCTTCGTCCGCGCACGAGAACTGAATCCAAAGTCCTTTACGCTCGCTAGTTTCCCCATATGGTACGTCGGCATATGTGGTATAGGAAACGACAACATTGTATATACAAACACTAAAACATAATAAATTATCATATCAGAGCCATAAAATTGTGTAGGTAAAAAATGGTGAAAAGCAATAAACGAGTGAGAATAAATTGTAAAAGTTAAAAGTGCAAACAGTGAACCGGTAATAAATAAAAAAATTATGATATTTAAAGTATATTGAGAAATATAAAATTTGAGATGGGAATTAACAAAAGATGAGTAGGAATATTATGAGAGAATTAGTTATCATATAATATTGGAAAATATATATATATACATATGTCAAAGAGTTATAGCATATAATTTAAAGCATTTCATTTTTTCCAGCTCTACTCCAACCAGGGTTTTTAGCCAAGAAAGGAATGCCAAAATAGAGAACATATTGCCATTTTTGAAATGAATCCTAAAGTCACAAAAGTCATACCACCAAAAAAATATGCAAAACCAAAAAAAAACCAACAGATAAAATTTCATAAAATTTCAAGGGAGAGGATTTGGTGCATGAACAACACACAGGGCCATAGGAAGGTCATGATCTTTATGAACATGGAAATCGATATGTGCAAGCGTCGCCTCAATCTCATCTAATTGCTCACTGGTTCTGCATTGGCTACATCCAACATATGTTGGATACTATAGAATTCCCCTTTGCCTATATTGGTCATTATTTATGTAGGCTATGGTTTCATTTCTATTGTTGTACTTCCATTGGCGGATGACATCAAGGCTAGCCAATATATCATGCAATTGTTTTACAATCGAGACCATCATAGGTGGTTTCTCCACACCACAGGGTCGTTACTTAATGAACCTTTGACATATCGCGTGCGTTCGTGGCATACTAAAAAATACGCTTATTTTTACTACATATTAGAAAATACTTCGAAAATTCATAACATTTAACCTCCTACCAATACAAACCCAATACACCTTCCCAATTTAAAAAACCCCTAGTTTCACTAGATATTATAGGTATCCATTTTTTCATTAACATTTTTTATACCCCTTTATATTTTTTCATTAACTTTGAACTCCATTTTTAATACATGTCAATATAAAAACCTTTTACCCCCTATTATATGCTCAATATATTATGCCAATATATATCCCTCAATATGAATGCACATGGTATGGTATTGCTCCCCCAATGAAACCCTCATGCTCCACAGGTCCTGGTTACTAGTCCTAACGTGAGCCATCTCATCATCCATATCTCCACCTCCCCCCCAGTACATCCTCATTCAATGCTTCTGCCCTATCTACCCACCCCCAAGGCCGGTCACAAGGACCAACACCTCTTCGAGCACACCCACACAGGCATAGCATATCCACCAGGTTGTCTAAGTAAGAGGTTGCCAAAGTAATTATATATATATAAATTGAAAAAAAATGATTTATGAGGTGTATATTAGTTGGTTTTAATGGTTTTAGTTCATGCTAGATTTTTTAGGTTCAAACTTCATGGGAAGAGGTTGATGATGAAAGCTACATTTGGGGGAATTAACTATCTCAAGGGGAGTCTAAGCTTGAGCTTCCCACAATAATGGCAATAACATCCCTGATTGTTCTTCAATAAAATAGATGGGCTAGCCCTAATAGACAAGATAGCCCCAAACTAGGTTCAACTTAGTTTAAAAAAAGTATGAAAAAGGTGGAATGACGTTTTTTTCAAAGAGCATATAAATATTAATTAAATATTATATAACATAAAAGAAATAGGCTTCCATTAATTGCATCCCAATGTGGGTAGTTCGTTCTTCCAACAAATGCATTATCCCCGACCTAGGTTAAACTTCATTAAAAATAAATAAATAATTAAAATTGGAAAAGAAGGAGTGAATAATATATATTTTTTGTGGGTCAAAATACTTTTTAAAAAGTTGCAACATATAGTAGTGTAAAGGTCCTTTGCTCTTCTAGCCAATCGGATTTGTTAGCTAGGAGAGCAATGCCAAAACAAAGAAAATATTTCCAATTTTTACATGAATCCCAAAGGCGGAAAAGCCCTACAACCGAAAAAACATGCAAAACCAAAACAAAACCAGTAGATGATATTTCAAATCTTGACAAATTAATGAAAGTATTTTAATAGACCGAAAAAAGAAAACTTAAATATTATAATAGTAATAGAGAAATTAGATGAACTTAGTATTAATAACCTTCAAACCAATAGTAACATAAATTTATAATTTAGTAATAGTGAATATATATATTAATCAATCAACTTATACAAACTCTAATCTCTTTTAACTTTGCTCTCTTTTAATTTTGAACTTCTCATTTAAAAAAAAATTACTATCATTTTAATAACACTATTTGCTTAGCATCTATAAAATCTCTTTATTTAGGAAATAAAACATTTTCCTTTCTAAAAAATTTAACAATTAAAATTTCTAAAGATATATATACTTTACCCCTCTATAAATAACATCTTTATTTTAAAATAATGTTTATAATTCCCAAATACTACCTACAATTTAACTAAATCTTTTTTAATATAATTTTTTTATTAATTTATTATATTAGAATAATTTTGTCATTATGTTTAAATATAAATATAATTAGTCATAGGTAACTCTATTTCGACCCCAGCTGGATGGGGTGCCGTTGACTTTTTTTTTTAATTTAATTCGAGGAATCTTGGGCGAATATACCTTCGTCTGAGTCTCACATACACGGCTATGGCGCCAGCAGGGATGGAATTTGACGGGCATTTGCGTTTTGAACGTTTTGATGGTTAGAAAATTTTGAAGCCCGTTTTTTAAGATGTGTTTGGAACCGTTCAAAACGTATTTTTGATGGTTAATATTTTGCTGAAAACGTCATTAATACCCATTCAAGAAAGCGGAAGCTAAGGTAGTAGACTGAGTTGCCAGGCGCTTGTTTTCCTGGATATGGCCACGTGTCCGGCCTCCAGCAAGCCATCCTGTCTCTAGCAACGTTGGTATGTCTTTGTCATGGTCCTGGTGTAAGTGATAATTCTTATTTGTGGATAATTTTGCACTTCAAATTAAGTTCGCAGCAATGAAATTCTGAAATCCTGGGAAAGGCATCCAGGAAAACCTAAAGTAAATCCGACCTTGCTTTTATCTTTGATTCTGCACATTACATTATTTTGTTAGCCAAATCGCAGAACGGACTTTCGGTGGATGTTTGGTTGCCGATTCTCTGCCATTTCTGAGGGTGTAAACTCCGAGTTGAGTCAAATAAATGATTTGCTGCCCGACGGTTAATTTAGTGGATCACTTGCAAATTTAAAGGTGGTTTGTTTTGTCGAGAAAGCCACCCTCTGGAATCATCTTCAATTTTATGGGAAGTGAATTCCAAGAGAGGCAATGCACTACCAACAATAGCACCAATGACGGGTTTTAAAAAATCTTTCCTCTGCTGTAATGAATGGATACTTCCGAGGAGAACTACTTCAGAGACCCGGGGATAATTTTCAAGAGGTCATTGCAAAATGCATTGAGGTTCAGGGGAGGAAGGCGAGTGTGAGGCATGTGTCGGCCTTTACTTGAGAGGTCAGACTTTTTCAAGTCATGGGAATAGAACCTGTTACATCCATTGGAAGGCCAATGACAAAACCTCAAGGGAAAAAGGTAAGAGTAAGTCTAACTAGATGTGAGCCTGGACAGATAAAGAAGGTTAGCTCTGAATTTATGGTCGGAGTTAACATCCCTGTGATTAATTACAATAAGTTTTGGTGGCTTAAAAAATGCATGGCCTAAACGGGAAGACTATATATATATATGATAAATACAACTTTACAATGGTCCATGTAAACAATCCATCTGAGCCATTCACATTATTTATATATATACACCAGATAAATACAACTTTACAATGGTCCATGTAAACAATCCATCTCAGCCATTCATTGAAAAAAAAATCAATGGGGTGTTTTTCTTTTTTTTTTTTTTGTAAATTGTGTATCTTGGGTAAGATGAATGACATTTATTTGAACATTGTTATTTGCCAGTGGTAATGAATAATTGATTGTGTGGCTATGCATTTGAAGCAAGATTTTCATGCTTGTGTTGTTAGGAAAGATTTAGAGCATAACCTTAATTTTTAATACATTTAAACTAAAATATTTATATAAATAATGATGAGAATTACTATTTTTTTCATTTGAAAATTTTAATATTTATATTAAAATTTTTTTATTATAATTGAATTTATTATAAGAGAATTTATTTTCTTTTAAACTGTAGATTAAAAAAAACTTATTTTAATTTATATACAAAATAGTCTTTTTCACCATGTTATACAATTTCAAGCAAGATTATGATTTTTTGTTATTTAAAATAAATTTTGAATGTATAAGTAGATTTAACACTCTACAAATTAAAAATCCCTGCCATATTTTGATTAAAATTAACCAAAAAAACCATAAAAAAATCATTTCATGGATAAGAAATAATTTAATTTGTAATAATAAGCATCCTAACACATTTAGATATACTTTCCTAAATTAAATAATCAATAAAAAAACATACATCAATGAAATAGGATATTTTTTTAATATTGTATTTAAATAAGGATTTTTTCATTTAATAATTTTTTTTGGATGTAAATACTATTTTTTTGTTACAATGTATATTTTAAGACAATGAGGATTTCCTTCTTTTCTAAAATATTTGTGAGAAAACCGCTCTCCAATATAGTAGAGATGTTGTAATTTATTTTATAACATTTGTTTTAGTATAAAATAAAAAAAATAAATCAATTAAATTAAAAATCAAAAAATAAAATTAATAATGATAATGATAACGATAATAATAATGATAATTATAATTAATAATTAAACTAACTTAGATCCATCTTAAATGTGGAACTACCAAGTGGCCAGAAAGATCAAATCTTAAAAATCTCTTATTAAAATATTTGAAAGGAAAATAATTCAATTATAAAAAAAATAATTATTTATTATTTTGATATATTTGTTTTAATGTAAATGTTACTTAATTTAACTTAGTCACATTATACTTAATCCAAATTTGAGTATATTATAGAGTGCACCTTGCTTTGTTTAGGTGCAAACAAGAGTAAACAAAACTTTTCAAACCTTATCTCCCCGTCATTTTAAAAAGTAAATATTTATTTTAATCCCAAACCTATTAAACATAGATAAGGATTAAAAATATAAAGAATCCAAAGCATAAACATGTTTATGACAAAACAAAATTGAACTCCAACATGATATATTTTTATCCAGTATAATTAAGGTCAAAGTATTGCATTTTATGTCAAATTAATCTTAAAAGAATAAAGTTCTATAATATTGAAGGCCCCACTACACCACCTATTGGAGAATGAGATGTTTATTATATTTTTTGTCTATTTGCATTTCATATGCCTAGGTGTCCCACATCTTACCAACATTTTTAAAAATGCAGTAAAAGATGTGACACGTTTAGATTGGAGCATTTTTCTACTATGGCATATCATCGTTCCCTTTATGTTTCTCAAGATGAATTTAAATATGAGGAGATTCTTTTGCACTTATATCCAATCTCCATCTTTATTTGGATTTAATGCATAGCTTCCATGCAACTTGACTCATTTCAATGAAATTTAGAGACTTGTAAGTTGTGACATCAGTTTGAAACAACTAATAATTTGTTGTAAAATGAATTTCTCTTATTAGATGGATATGAAAACTTGACGTTGGTGGTATGTTCTTGTGCCCTTTTAGGGTGTCATATATTTATGTTTTCTATCAAACCTTATATTAGATAATGTCAAAAATTATCTCCTAATTTTAATGGAACTTAGTTTTATAGGGAATCTAAACTTTCTAGTGGTATAATATAAATTATTGTTTTTAAATGACACTTGAAAGATATGCAACGGATAACCATCAAGTACTCTACCTAGGATTGATTATATACTTTCAATAAGAAAAGTAAACATGTTTCAAATGTTCAATACTTTTTGTTGAAATCTCCACAATTGTAGTTGTCAAAGTATTATAATTTAAATATAGTTAATTTTTAGTTGATATGTCTACAAGTTAGATTAAAGGGTATAGTCTCTAAACAATACACCAAGGTGAAAATTATTTTGAATTTTCAAATAAATTATTTTGTCTAAAAAATAAACTAACTAGTTAGTTAGAGTGAGTTTTTTTTATGATTTTATTTAATGTTACTTTAACACACAATTATTTTTTGTTTATATATATTGATTTTACTACATTTTGGTGATAAATAGAAGGAAGGATTTGATGAGATCATGCTTTTACCACATTTAATACTTAGAAGTGTTTGTTTTGTAAGAATGTAATAGTGGAGGAAATCATAACATAATCCTATAACATGATGTTAAGATATCTACAATGTCCATTTATTATAATTTTAGTCTTTTAATTTTTAAAAGGCTCAAATACTATGCATTCATTGTTGTTAACATTAGTGTATATCTCATTATCCAAAGCAATGCTAAATAATAACATAAACCATATTAATTAATCTACTTTTGAGTTGTTATTGATAACAATCAATAGTTTTACTATGTTGGTATATGACCTATAAGATATCCTTAGTCATATCTCATATATACAAATGCTATGGCATGTCTAGGGCAAGGACAATTGATTTCAAGTTCCAAAGACTTTATTGTGAAGATTCCATGCAATTTCAAACCAAGATTCAAGATTTAATAAGTCATTTGTGTGTTATGGTCATTTTTTTTTTTCCTTATGATAAATATGTGAAAATTTAACATAATTATGTTATTGAAAGGTAATTTTATAATCAAACATTTATTGGTGAAGGGTTAATTTATTGTAAGAACATTACTCTTGAAGGGCAAAATTTTAAACGTAACGTTTCTTGACAGGCAGCATAAGAACCAAAAACGTCAAAAAAAAATTGTATGATGGGTAAAGAGAAATCCAAATTCTAACCCTGGGCACTAGGGAAAGCGGAGTGATGGAACACAAATATCAATGTATAATTGGGCCTCTTGCCTGCTCAATTTCCACATTAAGAAATGTGTTACCTGATGTTTACGGTTAGATCATGGGGTTTCTTCTGTTGCATAAGCAGTGGACATCAAATTCTTTACCTTGTTTATAATGAATATGTTAATAAGGAAATTGAAAAACTTTCGTCTGGTCTATTTGTTCGCCTATGTCTGCTTCGATTCAATCCATGAAGATTCGAGTTGGAACCAGAAGAGCCACTGCTTTATTTCCATCGATATAGCTTTCAATTCACCTCCTCTATCTTCCATGAGCTCTCCATATGGGGTGTAAGCACACAAATTCTGCTGGTTGGAATGGTAAAGGAATGACAGATTGGCTTTCCTAGATGCCAAGGGAACCAATCGATGAACGTTGGGGCATGACAATATGTAAAGTTCTCAGTTCATTTTTTTCTAGGTCGCCATGAATTTCCCTTTATGAATCCTGAGTAATACAAATATTTGATAATCATCATAAATATTTAGTTAATTATTTTTTATATTTTTAGGGGATAATATTATTTATAAAGTTTATAATATTAATCTTAGGATTTAATATATATTTTTTTAGGTTTATAATCATTGTCAATTATGTGAAACCATGGTTCAATGTCATATTGAGACAAAGATTGTCTCAATATGAAAATCAACCATGGTAAAATGTCACATTGTGATAAATATCATCTCTATATGAAATTCAATCATGGTAAATCATGGTCAACCATGTTTAATTTAGGATTTATCATATTTATTTTACATTTTATATACCTTGGGTTTATAATATTTGTCCTTTGGCTTTAATATTATTCCCTTGGGATTTTAGTATTAATCCCTTGGGTTTTCTAATATCAATCCCTTTGGTTTATTAATCTAAGGGTTCATATTTATTTAAGGGTTTATAATAACTATCCCTTGGGTTTAATATTATTCTCTTAAGTTTATAATCTCTTGGGTTTATAGTCTCAATCCCTCGGGTTTATATTAATTATCTTAGGGTTTATATACCTTCGGTTTATAATATTAATCCCTTGGGTTTATAATATGTTAGGGTTTTAAAATTAATCCCTTGGATTTACAATATCAATCCATTATGTTTATCAATCTAAGGGTTCATATCCGTTCAGTTTATTAATCCCTTGGTCCAACGTCACATTCTAACAACCATGGTCCAACATTGGGTTGTGAGAAAGATTGTCTCAATATGAAAATTAACCATAGCCAACCATTGTCCAATGTCCCATTGTGCCAAAGATTATCTCAATATGAAAATTAATCATGGTCAACCATGGTCAACGATGCTTATTTTAGGGTTTAAAATATTGATGTTTGAGTTTATATGCCTTGGGTTTATAATATTTATCCCTTGGGTTTAATATTATTCCATTTGATTTATAATACCTTGGGTTTTTAGTATTAATATGTTGGGTTTATTGTTCTCTTGAGTTTATAATATTTATCTTGGGGTTTATGTACCTTAGGTTTACAATATTAATCCCTTGGGTTTAATATTATTGCATTGGGTTTATAATACATTGGGATTTTAGAATTAATCCCTTGGGTTTATAATATCGATCTTTTGGGTTTATCAATCTAAGGGTTCATATTCCTAGGCTACAATATTATTCATAAGGTTTATAATATTAATTTGAGGGTTTAAAATAAATCTCTTAGGTTTAAATGGTCAACCATGCACATCCATGGTCCAATGTCACATTGTGACAAAAATAGTCTCAATATGAAAATCAACCATGGTCAAATGTTGCATTGTGACAAATATCATCTCTATATGAAAATCAACCATGGTAAAACATGGTCAACCATGTTTATTTTAGAGTTTATCATATTTATTTGAGGGTCTATATACCTTGGGTTTATAATATTTGTGCTTTGGATTTAATATTATTCTCTTGGGATTTTAGTATTAATCCCTTGGATTTATTATTCCCTTGGGTTTTGTAATATAAATCCCTTAATCGAAGGGTTTATATTCCGAGGGTATAATATTCCTCAATGGGTTTATAATATTGATCTTTGGGTTTAATATGAATCTTTGTGTTTATAATGATTGTCAACGATGTTCCAACATAACATTGTTACAAAGATTTTCTCAGTATGAAAATCAACCATGGTCATACATTGCATTGTTACAAATATTGTCTCCATATGAAAATCAATCATGGTCAACCATGGTCCAACATCGCTTTGTGACAAAGATTGTAACAATATTAAAGTCAACCATGATCGTTTTAGGGTTTATAATATTTATCTTAGGGTTTATATACCTTGATTTTATAATATTGCGCCCTTGGGTTTAAAATTATTTCCTTGGATTTATAATCCCTTGAGTTTTTAGTGTAAAACCCTTGGGTTTATTATTTCCCTAGATTTATAATATCAATCCGTTACATTTGTTAATATAAAGATTCATATTTGTAAGGTATAATGTTATTCATAGTGTTTTTTAATATTATTATCTAATAATAATCAATATAACTTAGAAAAAAACAATATTTATATTAAATTATATTTAATATAATTTTTGTTTTTATGTAATAAATAATAATAATAATAATAATAATTTTATTATTATTATTAATTAGTTTTGAATTAATTATTAATAATGTAGTTGTCTACTGAGGCGGAGGAATTGCCCAGATGACCAAAAGTGGCTGGAATCTGAGCAAAACAATTTCAAAACATCTTGTAGTGGAAGTGTTTGAATCATGTTTTTGATGGTGGAAATGGATACATCACCATCAAAAACTTCTAGGGCACCTAGAATTATGAAGTTTGACAACTTTTACTTGGATTTTCAAAAATCCCTACCAGATTTTTCAAAATATGGCCAGAATTTCCACAGCTTTCAGCATAAAAAAGCATAATCATTAGACTACGACATTAATAATTAAATGAATTATTTAAATAATTAAAAATATTTATATTAATAAATATAATTAACCATATCGATATATAATTATTAAATATTAATAATTAAGAATATTAATATTAATATATTAACAATATTAATATATTAAAAATATTAATATATTAATTTAGCATATTAGATTTATAATATAGCCTATATTAAATTTACAACCACAACGTATATCAATAAGATTTATTAATATAGTTGTGTTAGTATTTTTATTTAAAAAAAAATAAAATAAAGTATATTATGCCATTCAATTTTTTAAGATGATATTATTATATTGATTATTTTTTATAACTCCCTTTACAACCTAAGCAATCGATATTCATTTTATTATTTCTTAGCTTTTATATGGTCTTTAATAATAATGCAGTCGGAGTGTATGTTATAAATGTGAGAGACATTTTAAATCAATGATGTCAGTGGTTTAAATAAAAATATAATTTAAATTTAATAATTTTATTATTAACGTTTATATATAAATGTTAATAATAATAATAATAAAATTTTTAGATATACACACTTATTATTAATCATTTTAATTTTAATTTATCATTAAGATATTATTAGTGACATATTAATAATATTTTTCTTTTTATTATTTTTATTGTAATTTTTTTATTTTTAAAATTAAATCATGTTTTATATAGATTTTATTTTTATGAAAAGTTTTCATTTTCATTGAGCTAAAAGGTTTATTCTACATCTCAATGTGATGTGTAACGTTGTCAGTCTGTCATCAAAGTTGAAATTTTGTTCATGTCGGCTAAAATAAAAAATGTAGAAAAAAATTAAAAAGTATACAAAACATTTAAATAATGTCACACTTGAAGAAATTGGATCCCTCTCGACTCATGTTAAATCCGTATTTAAAATGGATCTATCATGATATGGAAAAAAAATGATATTTAATGTAAAGTGAGTAATGTGAATATCTAATAAAATATATAACATATATCACTCCAATAAATTATTGGTTATCATAATTGAAAAAAAAAACAAATATCATAAAAACTATAAGTTCGAGAAGTTGAACCTCTAGCTAATATAACACAATGCTAAACTTAATGTATAAAATATTTTTTGGAAGAAATCACATTGAAGATTTTGGTTGACGAAGCAACAAGTGTGGTTCAT
Source organism: Pinus tabuliformis (assembly GCA_031772625.1). Classification (NCBI taxonomy): domain Eukaryota; kingdom Viridiplantae; phylum Streptophyta; class Pinopsida; order Pinales; family Pinaceae; genus Pinus; species Pinus tabuliformis. The sequence continues at coordinate 1,882,024,848 of CM062816.1, read as the reverse complement.
CTTCAGGACAAGATAAAGAAATAGATCTAGGAAGAAGGTTAAATAGGAAGACAGGTCAACCTATCGGCTAGAAGAAAACGACTATATTTGACTAGGGGAGGAAAAAGGAAATGTTTAATATTATTTAAATAAATTTTATTAATTTATTAACTGTTTGTTATATATATATATATATATATATTCTAAATATTAATTTATCTTGTTATATATATATTCTAAATATTAATTTATCTCATCGACTATATTTGACTAGGTTTTACTTAAGAATATTTATTTATTTATAAAACAACTATATTTCAAATTATTTTATTTTTATTTTATTTATATATATCAATATATATAAATAACAAATTTTGACATCTTAAACGACCACGAGCCTGACTCTGATCATAGGCCTTTACTTATAACTCTCAATTTTGTCATGCATAGAGATCCCATAGAAGATAATCCTTATAGCCAAAAGAAGTTAATCTTTGATAGAAATAAAAAAGATCTCTTTCTAAATGAATTAAAAACTAATTTGCTTCCTTTATCTAGTATAGACAACATAGAAGATCTCTATCATAATTTTGCTACAACCCTCTCATATTCTATTAACAAGTTCTCAGTTGAAGTTTCAAGTAATAAAAGAAATAGCAAAACCAGCCCATGGTATGACAAAGATTGTAAAAGTGCGAGAAGAGCAATTAAGGAAGTTGTTGATGAATCTATTAAAATTGACAAGATAAAAATATACAAAGCCCTAACTAAAAGGAAAAAAAGGCATTATATTCGTAAAAAACAAGAGAATCTCTTACACCTCTCTAAGGTAGCTCCTAAGAAATTCTGGAGGCAGATTCTAACTAGGAAAATTAAATATAATAATAAAATTGCTTTACACGATTGGAATTCCTATCATAAAAAGCTTTATGAATCTCCAAATGTCATGGATAACTTTGAAACCCTGCTCACAACGAAAGACGTTTTCTTATTAGAAGACATTGATTTTGGGGTTAATCGCTTGGCTAATGGGAAAGCTAAGGACATTGAAGGTTACTAGGTGGAAATCTTAAAAATTGGAGGTCTTGTCCTCATCCCCCACATTCACAAGCTTTTCAATTAAGCAGTCAAGCAAGGGTTCCCTAAACAATGGAATCAATGCCTCATTATCCCTTATTTTAAAAGTGGGGATACAAATAACCCCTTTAATTATCAGACAATTATGATCAACCCTCTCCTAGCCAAAATATATGGTATTATTCTGGAAAGGAAGTTGAGCATATGGCTTGAAAGTGAAGGTAAGTAGGCTAAAGGCCAAGCGGGTTTTGGAAAGCAACACTTAACAACAGACCATCTCGTTATGCTTAGGATCGTTGCGGAGGAATGCCGCAATGATAAATCCATTCTCTTTTATTGCTTTGTGGTCTTTAGAACGGCTTTAGTTATGGTTCCTACAAACAACCTTTGGAACATATTAGAAGAGCTAAAGGTTCCTTTTGAGTTGAGAGCTGCCGCTATAAGGTTATACGAGAATTTAATTGCCATGTTGAAGAGCAATGAGGGGTGGTTGAAAGATATTAAGTGCAATATCGGAGTTAAACAAGGTTTCCCCCTCTCCCCTACCCTATTTGTCATTTACATCGACAACCTAGAAGGTTGTTTAGAGGAAGCTGGATGTGCTGGCACGATCTTAGCTGGGATAGTCATCATCCTTCTTCTCTACGCTGATGATATTGTTCTTCTCGCTAGGTGCCCATCTCATCTTGATAAGCAACTTATACTTCTTAAGGATTTTTGCTATACAATGGGTATGATTGTGAACACTGAAAAAACAAATTTAGTTATGATTATCAAATCCAAGAAGGACATTTACGCTAATTTTATGTATGACGATAGTAACTTGGAGGAAGTGTATTCCTACAAGTACCTAGGAATTGATATTCATCACAAGCTCAACTGGAACTATAGCATTGAGAAAATGATTAATGGGGGATGGAAAACTTATTTTGGTTTTGAAAATAATTGTAAAACGACAAACCTCATAATGTGGGAGAGAAAGAAGTTCACCTTTGAAACTTTAGTCACTCTGGTTATCTTATATGGATGTGAGGTTTGGGGTTGTAGCATCTCTAGAGAATCTTGGAGAAAGATTGAGCAAATCCAGAAGTGTTTTATAACGTATAACCTCAAAATTAAAAGCAACACACCTATCCTATTCTCCTTATAGAAGTGGGTCTTTCCCCTATCGAGAGCCTAGTTATGACTAAGCTTCTGTTGTATAAGCACAAACTCAATAACATAAGAGACCATAGACTTCCTAAGCTAGCTTTAAATTTCAGCCAAAACCACCTAAGACTCAAACGAGGTTGGTATAAAGACACGAGGGCCTGGTTAAACCATTGGGGGATCGATGAGAATGTTGCATTGCAAAACATTAATAACATTAAAAATATTGTTACTTCCAAGTTCAAAGAAAAAATGTTGTGTGAGAGAGATTTAGGAGGTAAAAGAAAATTAAGATATTATAAGGAGGTCATCAACCCCACCTAGAAGATCAAAAATATCTCTCTGTTTTATCTAGATCAAAGAAGAAAATTAATAGCCCAGATTAGAACGAACTCTCATGAGCTTCATAGTGAAACGGGTCATTGGGTAGTTCCTAAAACACTATGGGTGGAAAGGTTCTGCCATCTATGTGAGAATACGAACATCGAAGATGAAAATCACTTCCTCTTAGACTGCCCCGCGCACAACCACATTAGATCTCAGTTTCAAAATATTTGTTGCAATACTGACCTTCATAGCCTTTTATGTTGTCAAAATTACAGTGAGCTCGGGAGGCTTCTCTCCAAGCTTTTTGAACATAGGAATAAAATCTTAAATCAAAATAAATAATTCATTTCTTTAGGTCCAATAGACCAAAATTTGGTCTCACTGGACGTTAACCATCATCATCATCATCTATATATTCTAAATATCTACTTATTATCTCAACAACTAACTGCTAAATTAACCATGTTTTAATAAGCAAAAATATTATTTATTATTTAAAACACCTCTTTATTAATAAATAAAATATAATTAATCAGTAAAGTTATTGTAGTGGGTGCTCCAAATCCGCTACCTCGTAGTGGACAGTAATTTGGCAGTGTAAACTCGTTCCACTAGCATTAGATGTTGCAAGAGACGTTGGAGGAGTATATAGCAACACAAATTCTCCATATAAGTATTAACGCAATCTCTAAAATATCCACTGCAAAAGCTATTATTATTTCGTCGCCGATACTTTTGGTAGGAATCATATAAATGTTGAGCAAATTCACTGTCGAGAAACAATCTTGCAACGTAATTTTATTATCCAAGAAAGGTATTGGATATTGAGATCATAAAATGGGTGATAAAACGTGTTATAGGCAATATAGAGAACAACCCCAACCTGGTATATCTGTTAATCACAGTGCATGGAAGAGACGGTTGAGACAATAATGAAGGGAATTATTGTTTTTAATCACAAAAGGCCTTTATAGGAAATTTGATTGATGAGATATTTAATTATGTGTATAAATTAAAAAAAATTAATTATTACATGATAGTATTGTTTTAAACTTTTAAAAAATTATTAGAAATCAAAGAATTTTCGGTTTTTAATTTTTTTTTACATTTTCCGTTGTATGTTCAGTGAAATAGAATAAGGTAGTTTTGTAAGTTCGGTCAATGGTCTATGGTCATCCTTCTCTCTTATATGATAAATGCAAGGTAATATTTTGTCCACAAAAATTTCGGGAAGAGATAGAATCATTAGATTAAGAAACTATATTATTTAATAGTTTTTTTTATTCTACAAGTAAATTGTGTTTATTGTATATTTATCTAAAATTTTATATTTAAAAATATTTCTATTTGTATTATCATAATTTTGTGAGTATTTACTATTTTTTATACCCTCCAAATTCATCAATAATTATATAAATTTATTATAGAGTTTATGAATGTGCCAATAAACTTGATATGATATGGCAGGATGAGGAGTGCCTATAAAGAGATTACATCATTGGACCCTTTCTTGAGTGGGAGGTTGTGATCGAGTTAATGCTCGATAAGTATTCTCTCTCCCATTTCCTTGTAAAACTCAAACCATATTTATTTTCATATATATTCTAGGATTAAAGATGTGTTTTAATGGTTCCTATATATTTATACTCCCTCGATGCTAGTTTATTCTAGGGAAACCCTTGAGTTTATCACTCTTTTCTCATAGGTAATTTCTTTAGTAATTTTCAAGCCTTGTATATGGAATTTTGGAGGGAACTCAAAAACACGATCACTAAATGTGTCACACCCAAGACTTTCATGTATATCTAAAACTCAGTGGCAAGGGATGGAGGTTTGGTAATCTATTTTTAATATTTTTCGATTTTTTAGGTGACTACTTTCGATCAAATTTTTAGCAAAAGATATGAGATATCCATAATTTACAATTTTTTGCGTAGTAAATTTTGGCGGGAATCCAAGAAGAAAATCTGTACATGTATCACAACCAAGAAATTCATGTATATCTAAAACGTAGTGGCAAGGGATGATGGTTTGGTAATCTATTTTTCAATTATTTTCCATTCTTTAGGTCACTTATTTCAATAGAATCTTTAGCAAAATATATGAGATATCCATAATTTACAAATTTTGGTTTAGTAAAATCTAGGACTAATTAGCAAGGGTAGTAAATAAGGGTTATGGCATTAACACTCTCTATAGAACTGTTCTTTAATCAATTAGACAATATATCACTAGAGATGCAAAAAAGAAATCTATGCACTCCATCATATTATCATGGAATGTTTGGACTTATAGAATAGATGGAAAAGAGTCATTTGCAAGGTTTCCATTGACCAATTTCCCCAAATTAGGTCCCCATAATTAAAACAACTTTTAATTTTGCACACATAAGATAACCTATGGATTCAATGGCCATAACATAAATGGTTGTAGTGAAAGGACAATCTTCCTTTATTAATTCAAGAAGGTCTACCTCCTCATACTTATGACTATTAATGGAAAGGAAGGTTGATGACTTTGTAAAGAATTATTTCATATTATCAAATAATTTGGGACAAGAATAAAGAGTAATCACACCCAATCACAAGCTTTCTTAAGGTATATCTTGATGAAAATGGCATCAAGACCAACAATGTGGGCCCACTCAATTCCATCCTAAACTCAATGTCATTGTCCATAATATATCTCCCATGAATACGTTTAATTCCTTCTAATTGAATGATTTAGGTAGAATATTCTTAATGTGGAAGGAAAGTCTCTTGGCCAAAATATTCACATAGGATTTAAAAAAATTATAGGGTGCCAATGAGTGATCAAGTTAAGGTCTCCAATTTTACGGGTGAATTTGATAGGAAATAATGAACATCATCAACCATCCAATGTTGAAATGATGATCTTTCTCCCACATTATTTGAAGCATAAATGTTGGCCAAGCATAAGATCCAATAATCTATTATGTAAACCATGTAATGGCCTTCGTTTTGGGCATTTCCATTAATTAGAAATAGTGATGATAATCTAATGTGGTATCAACATAACAACACCACTCTTTCCCTCAAAGTGATTAGAAGAAATGTTAAATCTCTAATACAAGATTTGATTTATTTATGCCTTAACAATCACTTTATAGCGAGAAGTTATTTTAGTTAATAAAATCTGTAAACTACTGGAAAATAAAATCACTAGTACTGTAAACTACTAGGAAATAAAATCACTAGTATTTTAACTTTCAGAAATTAAAATTGCATCAGAAATAAAATAGGGAAATAAATCACACTATAGAAAAAATGAAATTCCTGAAACCATCTTCCTTCACCTTATATCACTAAAAAAATTAAGGCCTAGACCAACAAAGAGTACATAGAAAAATTATAGCTACTAGAACATGGAAATCGAGCCCTCTGAAAAATCACCCTCAAGGAATTCAACCCACTAGAAATAAACACTCATATAATAATTTGACCATTGGATAATTTAGCCTCCCTTGCGAGAAAATCATCCCTTCCTCCTCCTCTCATATGGACCCTAAACACTTGAGAAATTTGGCTGCGAGATATTTTGGCTCTTATCCAAAACTCAACCCTCTTCACAAATTCAGCCTCTCCTAAACTTAGCCTCCTTAAAATTTTCTCTTCAGAATCCCCTGTTGTAATCCTTTTCCCATATCTTCAATCTTAGAGTCTCTCATCACCTTGAGAAAATTTCTCTCACAACAATAGCATTGTAATCATGTCTTCATATTCTTCCATAGGTTCTCTTTATAATTTATCCATAGGACAAATGCCTAATCTCCAAAGTGATTGAGGGATAGGATTAAATTTTAACTTTCTTTGATCAACGATGAAGACGAGATATAAGTCATTTGAATAATTAATTATTTATCCTTAGAAAAGAATTATCCCAAAGTGAACATTAATTAAATAATTGATCAATATAATTCTTCCTAAGTCAAAACTTACGAAGGAGATCATATTAGTTTCTCCTCTCAAACAATCACCTAAAATGGAATTCTTATCCTCGGTGCAAGACACTAGTTTTAAAGACCCTCATTATACCAACTTTTATTTTTTTAAAATTAATTGTTCACTAAATCACCACTTTTAATAGTTGTCAATCTATGGATCGATAGCGAGTCTTAGTAATGCCTATCAAGATGTGGGTTTCCATAATATTTAGTCCTAATATACACAACAATACCACATTTAAATTATCACACCAACTTATTATTAGACTATTTTTCTTTTACAAACAACTAAACCTAGGAATATTTATAGGAATTTCTTAATCATGGGGTAATACATGTATGTGGTATATTGTTTCTTAATTTATCATAAGGTTCTCGTGTGACCTTTTACAAACAACTAAACTTATGAATATTAATAGGAATTTCTTAACGGTGGAGTAATACATGTATGTAGCATATTGTTTCTTAATTTATCATAAAGTAACCTATGGATATTTATAGGAATTTCTTAACAGTGGGGTAATACATGTATGTGGTATATTGTTTCTTAATTTATCATATGGGGTAATATATGTATGTGGTATATTGTTTCTTAATTTATCATAAGGTTCTCTTGTGACCTTTATTAAAAAATGATGGACCTTATTCTGATCCACATAATTGGATAAACTTATGAATATTTATAGGAATTTCTTAACGGTGGAGTAATACATGTATGTGGTATATTGTTTCTTAATTTATCATAAAGTAACCTATGAATATTTATAGGAATTTCTTAACGATGGGGTAATACATGTACGTGGTATATTGTTTCTTAATTTATCATAAGGTTCTCTTGCGACCTTTATTAAAAAATGATGGACCTTATTCCGATCCACATAATTGGATAAACTTATGGATATTTATAGGAATTTCTTAACGGTAGACTAATACATGTATGTGGTATATTATTTCTTAATTGATCATAAAGTAACCTATGAATATTTATAGGAATTTCTTAACGGTGGGGTAATACATGTATGTGGTATATTGTTTCTTAATTTATCATAAGGTTCCCTTGCGACCACGATCCACATAATTGGATATGTAAACAATGTTGAAATGGACACTTATTCATGAATTTCCCATTATACATCAACCATTTTAACATTGTAATACTTTAATGGTTCACAATATATGTAACACATCAACCATTTTAACATTTGTAATACTTTAATGGTTCACCAATGTATGCAAGACATTATCCTTGCAGAAGTATTGTCAACTTTGAATTATGATAACTGGACATGTATATATAATGTATTGGTTTCATTGTTTCTTTTTCGATGTGGTATTATTCAAATATCAATCCAAATGGCATGTGCTATCAACACCCTTATGGATTGTTCTACATTTAAGCTAGAAGTTCATCCCACTTCCCACATATGTAGTACTTGGTTGACCCAACCAATGGCTAAGATTGTTCATTATTGAATCAACAATCAAATTGAAATTAGGGTTTCTTTGTTTGGTTAATGACCTTGCTTGATTACTATTGTGTTGATTCATTTCTGACTCGTCCTTATTTGGTTATATCGCTCTGTGACTAGGGTTTCACTCTCATTTTCAACGACATCTATTGTTTTCATTGGAACCATATCAATAGATGTAATATTTACTTTCATTAGGTATTGTTAAAACCGATATTCTATTAATTAAGTGGCTCTCCAGGTGAGATAACTGGAGAGTGCCCAAGCACTTCACACGATGCACCTCCTATTCAGTCAGGAGAACCTAGTACATATAGGCTTTCACACTAACATGGTGGTTTCAACCACTCCCTAGATAGTAGGATCTGAGACCTAATCTTAGAGTCTCAATCCTATTCTTAAAACAACTAACTATAACTTTCTCCACTAATTCTAACACTCCCCCTTCATGGAGAAAGGGTACTGAAAAAATAACATATGCCTACTAGTCTAGTCTCAGCTAGGCTTACAATAGTACATAAAATGCTTGGTAATAGAGTTTTCATTTTAGTATTCTTGCTTGAGAGTCCATGCTTGTTCATTCCTAGGGGAAGCTTCATCTTTACTTTCCTTGCCATGAGGTAGTGATAGATTTTCACCTCCTTTTTGAGTTTTCTTCCCCAAAGATGGAATGCTTGAACTCTTATCCTCATCGATCTTGATTGTAGGCTGGTAATTGATAATACTTTAGAATGTAAAAGATTTGTAGGATAATTTTTCCTCTCACTACTCCCGATGTCAAACAAATGAATGCCAGTCATGTTGTCTTCAACATTCATGAGATCATGATAATTTGAATTCTTTCCAACTGTCTTCTTCTGCCAAGTCTTCGCAGTCAGCTTCATGTGGCCCATCCAATTGATCTTCAACAATATGTTCCTCTTTACATTCTTCCTCAAGAATGACTAATGGGTCTTCTTGATCTTCAACCATATGTTCCTCTTTACATCCTTCCTGAAAAACAACTCGTGAGTCTTCAGTCTCATGTTGTTGCAGAACATATAATATCTCTTGATAATCATGGTCATTAATAAAACCACTAAGCCTCATGAAAAAATATCATGAGGGTCAAATATGTCTAAAAGTTCAGTCATATTGGAAAAGTCCAGCTTATCTTGCTTCCAAGTCTAGCTTATCTTACTTCCAGATTTCTTTCTGACTCCACTCGGTCCTCTCAAGAGCTCCAACAACCTCGTTACCACGCAGGTGGGAAAATTCTCCCTTTGGCAGCTCTTCAACTTTAGAAGCTTGGGGTGCACAATGTGGCTTCTATGCGACACAACCAAATTTGAAGAAAATCACTAATACAATTAAAAGAATAACAGAGAAATTTGTTGGATCATTACAGATGAATTCGACCTTTTAAAACCTGGAATCCGTCAAGACACCTAGAACAAGTAGAAAAAGAAAAACACAACTCAACGAAAAGAATACACATCTGAAAAAGTGATCTTTATTTCCTCTGTCTCCTCTGTGCCACCTTGTGGCTCCACCTAGCTCCCTTAGACTCGTTATCAAGTGGATCTCCTCTTTTTGACAGAGGGGAAGAGAATGGATCTTTGATTCCCTGGCTAAAAGACCTCGACTTTCACAACACACCCAAGCCACTCAAACACTTCCATGGGCTTAACTAGGTGGATCGATCCTAGACTCGTGCCCTTCACTCTTCTGTTGTAGAACTCCACAACGTCTAACACAAGTCAATTCGGCCCATGTGGATTGACTCCACCCACACAATAGCTCCAAATCAACAACAAAAAGTTTCTCCTCAGCCAAGTTCAGAATCCGCTGCTATTTACAATCCACCACAACTATATTTACAACCAGTGGCAGCTCTTCATGGTTCTCAACGCCTCATGGCTCAATCGATCCAGTAGATCCACGAATAGATCCTCTCATGCAGATTTGCAAATCATGTAGATCTGCTTCTGCTTCACCACAAATCCACCATCCACTAGTGGACATAAAAAAATGAATCACACACATCGTCCTCCAGTGATCCTCATGGGAGGCATGCACTGGTAGCAAATCTCATCGTACCAAACAATCAGATAATTTTTTTTTTGCAGATAAATAAATAAAAAATGCCCATGAATGGACACGCAGGCTGCTCCAATTTCAATTCTCCAACAGAGATTTCGAACGTTGCTCGATCCAACACCAACACGCTGCACCAACAACAGCTTCATGCAGCAGGCTCACATACACAGACACAAACCTGGGCTCGTATCCAAGCAGATCGAATTGGTCAAATGTCTTCCCGGTAGCCATATTTCTGCATGAGGAAGATCTCACCTCACCTACAACACCAGCACTTAGCCATGGGTGATCTTCTCACAGTAGCTGGGAACCTTGACTTTCAGTTCAAGTACTATATGACTCAGAGGAGGTTGTGCTCTACCCAGGACCTCTCTCTCAATCAAGAAACAAACTCTCCTTGCTTCTACTTGAAGCTCCAATACCATGTTAAAACCGATATTATATTAATTAAGTGGCTCTCCACGTGAGATACTTGGAGAGTGCCCAAGTACTTCACAAGATGCACCTCCTATTCAGGCATGAGAACCTAGTACATATAGGCTTTCACACTAACAGGGTGGTTTCAACCACTCCCTAGAAAGTAGGATCTAAGACCTAATCTTAGAGTCTCAATCCTATTCTTAACACAACTAACTATAACTTTCTCCATTAATTCTAACAGGTACATTACATCCATTGTCAAACAAAGGAATTTGACTTTATGTTCTGTTGAGTGGAAATAGTTTTTTCATGTGATCTGTGAACATCGTTCCTAAAGGCAAGGATTAAGTCTTACAGTGGTTGCGTACTCCAGTTTTTAAGAAAAGTTACAGTTGAAGTAGTATAAATACATGAACAACGCTACTATATATGTTCTTGCCAGTTTGTGGGGATATTCCTTAAGTCTTGAGGTAGTGAATATCTCTATTCACATACTTTTATGGGAAAAGTTGTAAGGGATTAGTCGAATACATCCCTGGGACCAAAACCAGGTAACTATTTTCAAGTATTTTTTTTTAGTGAAATGGTCGTTTTTGTTTTCAAACGTAAATTTACCTATGCTTCGTTTGTCTAGTGCCTAAATTCCGGAATTTCTCTATAGCCTTTAGGGTTACAAGAAAAGGTTTTCTTTCGCTACATACACTAGGGTTTTCATACTATAAAAAGGGTATTTTATATTTTATTTGTGTCAAACTTCATTCATGGTGATACTTGGTTTTATTTACCATTTCATTCCTTTTCTTTTCGGCTACCCTAATGTACCGAGCCTGTTTTGTTGAAATTTATTACTTCTTCGTTTTCAATTTCCATTCCAAGTAGTTGCAAGACTTCCAACCTTGGTGTCTGTGTGCTGTAATAGAATGTTCTATCCTCCATGGATTTAGTTTCTCATTTTTCTGGTTATAACTTTTAAATATTTCCTTATATATTTATTTGGTTATTCATTTTACCCATTCAACCATTCTTATTCTCTTTCTTATGCAAAGTAGTTTTTTCAAAAAGCTCGATGGCCCTACAAGGTAATGTTTTGTTTCCACTTTTGAACAAAACCTCCAATTAGTAAATTCATTAGTTTTACAAACTATTGCCAAGTGGTGACATATACTTTTTCTCTTCATTCTATTTGTGGCAGGTAGTCACTATTTCAATTACTTGAGAACCGTTATTTATAACAATGTTACTAGAAATTGAAGATTTGTTCTAGTTTTTAAAGTTTTTTTTTAACATTCGAATTGTGCCTTCTCCAAGTTACAAAATCCTCTAATCCCTCCCTTTGGCTCCTCATTAGGAAAAGGCGAGTTATATCTATCTATATATATATAAAAGTAGTGATTTTAAAGTATATATTTCTATTAATTTTCCTTTAATCTTATTTTATCACGAAAATATGATTTTCCAAACTGAGGGGATTTTTGCTTTATGATAGACTTTCTACTCAATTAACAATATATTCTATTTTATAAGATTATTTTAATTTTTATAAAGAGAACATTTTCTCTAAATATCTCTTTAATTTGTTATATGGATATTATTGTTCTAATTCAACAACTTTACCATTTATTTTGATATAAATATTCATTATTTTCCGCGCAAACCTCACAAAGGAGCCTATGAGTATGGTTAAACTATATATATATATATATAATTTGTTTACTGTGTTTGGAAACCATTTCCCCTTGTCCTTGCATCGAGGGTTCTGTATTGTGATTAGTAACTATATATGCATATGCATTCGGTTCTATAACTTTATTTTGTTTTTACTTTAGGGTGTTCCATAGAACTACACACTCTCTTTTATATTTTCCATGTTCATGGATAGTTAAATGTATGTCTTTGAGTGTATAAATAAAATGAGATTTGACCTATCTCGGTTTATTCGAATTTTCGAAAAGCTTACATTTTCCTTTGGTTTGCAATATACTCTTCTAAAATATATTCGCCATCCTCTACAATTCGTTCTGTATAATATTATTATAACTACATCTTACTTTAGTTATCTATTTGTTTTTATAGAACACATATTATGATTTCATATACAACTTATTCTAATATTACTAACATGAATACTCCATCATCGAATTCGAATTGTGCTTTTAAAAAAGAAAAGATAGTATGCCTTTGTCCTACAATTCTCTTTTCTTTGATCATTTCCACGTAACATAAAATAAATACTCAATGTTTAGCCTTAACATCAAAATAGATTCGTCTTTTCATTCTTCGTCTAACTAAATAATAATAAACAAGTTAAGAGCAGAATAATTTTTTTTACTTCACATATTAATAAGAAAATTCTAGAGTTAGAATTGTTTACTTGAATAAATTTTTCCGGAAATTAAGAGTCGAGTGCTACCTTGAAATAATCAGTGTTAGTCTCCCAAGCAATTAGGTCTGCAATTTTTTTTTTTCCCATTACTTCCTACTTCTCTTTAGTCTATCTCAATTTTGCTCTCGGAAATTTTAAGACAAAAGCAAGTAAAACTACAAAGATATTATCCATCTATCATTGTTTTGGTGGTTATTCACTGCCTCCACCTCACCAACAAGTGACCGGTAGTTAATTTCACATTAATGAGATCCTATTTCCCACTCTTGAGGTCAACTCCCTGTCTTCTAGGAAAAATTTAATTGGATAATATCATAGTTCAAAATTAAATCTAATCACATAAATTATATGCCTAGTACTTGATGATGAATAAATAATAACTTCTCATAATTAAATTGTAGTCTGTTTTCTCTTTCAACCATTTGTACTTATCCATTAATTTCCCAATACTTGTCTTTATTTATAAACTAAAACATAATTACAACTTTACAAACAACAATTACCAATAATAAATCACTGATAATTTCAATTTATTTATGTTTCCATATAGAATACTTAACCAAATAAAAGAGAAAATAAACTGATGCACACATGTTTTATAAACACATAATTAAGCCAAGGGATATTACACTAGCTTATGCACAAGAAATTTTGAAGCTACAAAATCAACACTCCCTCCTAGAATGAAAGGAATTCTCTACCACCCTTAGCTTGTCCTTAAAGAAGAAAAACTTCCCCTTCACTAGAGGCTTGGTGTGAATATTGCTACCTGCTCCCATATGGAAATGTATTGCAATTTCAAAACACCTCTTTGAACCTTGTCTCTGATGAAGTGGTAAATGAACTCTATGTGTTTGGAATTGTCATGAAACAATGGATTATCCAAAATATCGATAGGAATTTGATTATTACAATGAATCACCATAAGCCCCATCTCAATACCAAACAAACCTGAGAGCATCTTTTGAATCCATGTGTCCTCACAACTCGCCATACTTTCTACCATGTAATCGACCTCTTTTGAACTAAGTGCCACTAAGTGTTACTTCCTACTAAACCATGAGATCACTACTAACCCCAAGAAAAAACAACATCCAAATGTACTGTTCTTGTCCACTACACTCCGACCTAGTCTAAATGTATATAACACTACAACTGCACTCCACCAACTCTAATATATATTAGTCCATAGTCCATTGTACTGAGGATATACCTCAACACATGTTTCATTGCGACCGACTGAACCTTCCTTAGTCCACCGTTAATGGGTTGAGTATATTCACTAGAAGCCATATATCTCATCTAGTATTAACCAAACACATCAATGATTCAATCAATTTGTTGTACGATGTCACATCCACCATCTCACTATTAGAACAATTATGCTTCCTTAAGTTGGTACTCATGGGTACAGACATGATTCCATAACCCCCATCCTAAATCACTTTGGGATCTCAACTGCATACTTTCCCTTCCTTCGGAAAACATCTCCTAGTAGTTGTGACACCTCTAGTTCCAAAAATTAGTGCATCGATCCAACTTCATTTATGTTGAACTCCAAAGTCATGTACTCCTTGAAAATACATATGAATTTCTCTGATCATATCAAAAATATATCATCAACATATAGTAGCAAGATAAGAAACTCACTATTAATAAGTACATAGTACATGTTGAGTTCCACCACACTCTTGGTGAATCTGAATCCAGGTAGGTACCCATAAATCCTAGAGTACCATGTGCAAGGCTCTTACTTAAGTCTGTATAAGGACTTCTTTAGTATGCATACATCAAATACCCTAACGCTCCTCAAATCACTTAGGCTACTCAACATACCTCTCCTCCTCAATTAACCCATTAAGGAAGGAAGTCTTCACATCCACCTGATGAATACTCCACCACATCTATGAGGAAATAGGTATAAGTACCATAATAGATGCATATCTTGTGACAGGTGGAAACATATCCTTTTAATATACTCCCTCCTTTTCGTAGAACCCTTTTTCCACAAACGTTGCTTTATACTTCTTGATACTACCATCTGTTGCATGCTTGATCATGTAGATCCATCAGGAAGTGACCACTAAATTCCCCTTAGACCTCATTACTATCTCCCACAAATTTTTCCTCACGATGGAATTATATTCTTCTACCATGACATCCACTAAAACCTATTTGTATTCTTCCCTCTTTATGGTAGAAGGCTCAGACTCACTGATGATTCTCATCAAGGCCTTATAATTAGAAAACATGGCTAGTTGTATACTTTCCTGGAAGGTCCTACTATGACCCTCCACATTCTCCTCCACATCCCTCAAGGTCTACTCAACCCATCTCATCCTTCTCTTAATAGAGCTCAAACAAACATCTCCCTCCATCTCCTCATCAAAAGGTTGTGATCCTAATGTTGGTGTTCTTTATCCCTTCTCAACCTCCAAAACCTCTTTCTCCTAATCCTTTATCAATACTAGACCTATCTCATTCAACCTCCTCAAGGTCCTACCATCCTCAAGTCTTACATACTAACTAACTATTATCTTCCTCCACCCCCAAAGGTAGACCCTACAGGCCTTTGTGATATCACTGTATCCAACAAAAGTCCCTCTCTTAGATGAGGGATCTATATTAGTCCTCTTCTCTTATATAATATGGACATACACTAGGGTACCAAAGATGTGAATATTTCTCACATGTGTTCTCACTCCTATAAATTCCTCCTTAGAAGTCTTTTCCTCCACTGCCTGGTGAGGACTCATGTTCTATAGGTACATTGTTGTGTTACAAAACTATTCCCACAAGAACATAGGAAAGTCCTTATTATGGATCATCACCTTTGTTACTTCAACTATAGTTGTATTCTTCCTCTCCATCACTCCTTTCTGCTGGAAACTTTGGGGAATTGTCAATTCTTTCTTGATTCTTACCTCCTTGGAGAAACCATTGAACTCATTAGACGTATACACTCCCACATTGTTTGATCTTAAAAATTTGATATTCTTCCTGGTCTGGTTATCCACAAGAGCTTTAAACTCTTGGAACTAATTTAAGACCTCATCCTTGGCCTTCAGGAAATAAATCCATGTCCGCTTGGAATGTCCATCCATGACGGTCACAAAATGACTACACCTAGAGATAGATTTTGTTGTCCCTTAAGAAACCAATTTCCTAGCTGTGTAGAAATTATGCTTAAAACGTTAATGTTTATAATTATTGTCACTTGTTTGTCACTTAATTGTATGTTGTATTCTCAAATGAAGGACCTGAAAGACTTGGTTTTAAACCCTCAATACTTAGGTGACATGAAAATCTCAGAATTCCATTTGATTGTTGAATATAAATGATGAATGAAGAAAGCTTAAAGAAGTCATAGACAATATGTTGTTTTACACAGAATCTACTATCTGTGACACTTGGAGAAGTTAAAGATAATATGTTGTTGTACATAGAAACTACTATCTGTAGCTTAGAAGAATTACAGAGGTGGGAACTTCAAGTATAGGTGCGCTCTTTTAAGGGATTTTAACTTCATTTACATAAGAAAATAAAGACCTTCAACTTCATTACCATACTTAAAGGAGGAAAACATTTAATGACACATAACAGAGAAGTAACAAAATCATACCCAACCATGTGTGGAAAACTTTTTATTCTTTCATTAATCAACAATTTTATCAAGAATACAATGGCCTAGTCTCCATGTTCTCCAAAATTCGAACCCCTTCTCTATAAATTTTCCTCTTTTTATACATTATGAGACAATTGGTAATCACCAAAATTTTCAAACTACTTAATTATTCTCCTAACTTTCTAAAGTAAAAGTTATTACATAATATTACATAGAGGGTAAAAGACACCTCATTCTCTTTAAGAAGATAGGATAATAAGAAGTCATAGAAATTAGAGAATGATGGGAGATTGTTTCTCGCTGTTAGAATCTATAGCTTGAGCCTTAATGGAGTAGTGGATGAAGTGGTGGGGTATGGTGAGTGACATGGGAAATTAACAGATGAAATCCGTGGAAGATTTGGAATGAGCGACGTAGGACAGAAAGCTTTGGGAGCTCACCGTGGGGATAAAGAACGTACGGGAGCTTCAATGAGGTTGAACCCTTGCAGTAATTTCAGGCCACACATTACGGTCAACCATGCTAACATCATGGTCAACTGCGGGGGTTGAGCTTTAATTAATCTTCATGCTCATTTCTTCCCCACAGCACACGTCAACGTACTTATCAAGCTATCACTTGATCGTGCCTCTTGAACCTGCATGACCTTTAGAATATGGCAAACCTTCAGATACAATGGAAATCAAAGAATTAAAACTCTAGTTCATAATCCTGTCGCGTCCGCCTGAGCTATACACAATCACCATCTGATCACCCCTTCAATGGATGGTCTGATGCCTTGGAACTCACAAAACTTTAAACCTGTTCAAACAAAACTTTATCGTGTCCGTTTTTTCAACGCCCCTTTGACTCCCATACAGACCCGATAGGAAATAAAACTGCCAGTTAATGATTTATCGGGTCCGATTTTAAATGTAAAACCTGATTACTTTTCGACCCGATATTCATTGAATCTCGTCTCTTTCGATGGACGGCTGCAATTGGCCAGGACTTCAGTGAATTAAACTGTATTTCATACACCATCGCATCTGATTTCCGAATAAACATCGTTATAGTTACCCATGAAATTGTCATCGAATTTGTGGCATGTTGATCAGACGACCCAGATCTTCTTGCAGGTTCATCACTTTCAAAAACCATTAATAATATAAAATCAACCATTTCTTTCAAATCTTTGCATTTCTTTCTATTTCCGTTATAACATAATATTTGGTTTTTCTTTCATATTTTGATTTTTCTTTCATTTTGTGATAAAACTGAAAATAAAACTTAAATAACAATGTATGCTACAACAGTTGGCTCCACCTGGGGATAGTGTTTTTTCCACAGAAGCACAAAGAATCGCAGATTAGTGCCTTCACCACGAGCATGTAGTCATATATTGCTCAACCAATTCAAATTCTATGGCATTTGTACACTGAATTAAATTTGGTATCTACAATGATAGGAATCTTGTGCTTTAAAACTGGAAATACTTCTTGAGGTACTACCCATTGACAGTCAGCTGTAGAATTTCACCCTCAAGATTCTCTGCAGTAGTTTTCTCAAGGATTCTCATTAAAGTTTTGTTAGTGGATTCAGCCAATCCATTTCCCTGTGGATGATAAGCAGTTGAATGAGATAAAATAGCATTATACTTCTAAAAAAAGGCAACAAACTTACTTGAACTAAACACTTGAGCATTGTCTGTTATGACTTTGACAAGGCATCCAAGTATGCTGAACATACTTTCCTCATATGTCTAGAGATCCACATAGGACCAAGCCAAAAAATCAGTGTATTGCCTGAAAAGCTTAATATATCTCTCCTTATAATTAAGTGAAAATTCCTTGAATAATTTGACCAGCTTGGGCTCCTTCTAGGTTCCAATATTGTGATGTTGAATATGTTCATCCTATGGAAGGAAACCAACACCAGTTCCTTCTTTAGAATAGGCTCCATCAAAGAATCACTTCCACACCCCTTCTTTTTGTAGCTTTATATTTACATAGGCTGAAATAAGATGCCTCTGGTTATCTTTAGCCAATCCTGCATTGTCATGTAGCATGAAGCAAGAAAAGTCATCTTTTTCCTGGCTATATACAGGTGAATTACTTGCTTCATTATTTGTGATTGTTCTAATAAATCTTGTTTCTCTGTACAACCTCGTTTCTTCCCCACCAAAACGTGGTATGACATCATAAGAAAAATCTACTTTCAAAACACCACCCATGACCTATATAGTAACATTCCAAACCTAGAAGGGATATCTGCTACCACTACATCTATTACCAAACTTTTGGTTGGAATCTGGGCTAGTGACACCACCATATTTTTAATGCCCCCCAGACATTTGACTTTATGTGAATCAAAAGAATACAAGTCCTTGTAAGGTTTAGTAACTTGTAGGTTTAGTTGGTACATGTCTGATAATGCCATAAGGTTATGTGAGGCTCCTGAATCAAACATACAATTTTGCAAGAATAAATCATGAACTAATAAAGAAATGTAGAAAGGAGGTATTGAAGAATCTACCTCCTCCACATGTGAACCAAAAACCACTACTGGTTTATCTTCTTACAAATTCACAATGCCATTTATATTCACATTTTGAGATAGATTGATAAACTCTGTAATTTCTCTTTGATAAGCTGGGTTTTAACCAACTCTGTGAGGGGTACCTAAATTCTGTTCTTTTCTAACTCTTTGGTGAAACTAAACACATGGATTTTTTTAGTATTCCTTTCATTCTCATCTTCACTTTTCTTCATGACTGAAATCTCTTGTGGAGTGGAAACAAGTTTTTCTAAAGGAACTTTTTCACTTTTGTCTTGAGAAGACTCACCTTGAAGCATTTGAGTCTTGCTACTTGTATTTTGCTGCTGCTTTCCTTTATTCATTTGTTTTGCAGGTTGTGGTTCTTGTTCTTGTGGAGTCGCCTTTTGTATGGGAGTTGGAACTTGCTGCTCACCTTCATCTTCTTGACTTCTAGATCTTTTCCTTGATCTCAAGTCATATTTCTGATGTAGTTCTACCTGCATAAAATCATAAAACTGCTTCCAACATTCATCCATTTCATTATCATCATAAATGACATCTGTTTCACTATATTGTCCTCCCTCAACACCTAGTTCATCTTCATCTACTGCATACAATGTGAAAATATGGTCATCATGATCCTTGGAATGCCCTGGTACTCCATTAGGATCTGCCTCTATATAAAGTGGTGCTTGAATCTGATCTTTATCTTTTCTCTCCCTTTGTAAAATTTGCAGAGGTTGTCTTCTATATTGAGGATTAAAATTTCTATTTTGCTGTACTTGTCTCTGATATTTCTTACTCTCTAATTCCAATTTAATAAATTTATTAGACAAATTTCTAATTACATTATTCATATCCTCTAATGTTTGATCTTGAGAGGATTGTACTTTAGCCTTTCCCTTATATTGGATAGGTTGTGCATCTGGTGTTTTACCTGAAACCACCAAATTTTCTTCTATCTCTAATGCATCTGTTTGGATCTGATCAAGGGTTAGGGATCTCCTCTCCCTCAATGTGAATCCAAAATTTGACTCAAAAGCCCCTAAAAAAGTTATGTTTTCACCAGCAGGAGGGGACTTAATATCCATTGGAAGGCTATTGTACAATTTATTGAACCTTCTGATGAATTCAGCAACAACTTTATCAGATTTCTTCTTGATAGCATTAAACTTTGTGAGTGAATACCCATGGTCTCTTTTTTCTCCCCATCTCTAGGTGAATAGGCATTCCATCTCTTCCCATATTGTAATAGAGTTATTAGGAATCCATTTAAACCATTTTCTTGCTTCTCCATCCAAGGATTGGACAAAAAGTCTTAGAACAACATCCAGGTGTTCAACATTTAGGTTTTCTGTGAAATTAAAAAATACTGATATATGATTCTCTGCTGTTTATTCATCCTCCCCTATGAAACGAGGAAGAATCTTCAAGTACTCTTGTGACATTTGATTCAACTGTTGTGGAAATTGAATAGGTGCATACCTATTCATAAAAAACGCAGGTGCTGCCATATTTGCTCCTGAATTTACTGAACCTTGATTACCAGCAAATGTGGAACCTAACTGACTAGTAAATGGAGTGTGCAAATGCGGTAATGTAGTTATAGGTTTAGGCTGAATAACTATAGCAGATACTAAAAAAGAAATAGACTCTAAAGATTGTTCCTGACAATTGGGTTCTTGGAATGAATTGGATGTAGAAGGTGACTCTTGGTCAATAAAAGATGAATGTGAAAGATGTGATGAACTGCTGCCTGGTGCAGACAGTGTAGGAATTGGTGTAATTGGAGTTTTAGGCCTTCCAACCCTCTTGGAAACTATCCTCTCAGGATCTTAAAGGGCTTGAACTTTTTGTTGTGAGGTATCTGACCTTGTATGGGGTCTCTTTAGAACCAGAGTTATTGCTTTTATCCAAAACAACCAAAAATTTCCTCCTCACTGAACAACCAGAGGAAACTATTGAAAATCCAGGGAAAAGTGTTCTTGTCTTCTCTCCCCAACAACGACACCAATTAATTTTTTCCCTTAAGAAACCAATTTCCTGGCTGTGTAGAAATTGTGCTTAAGACATTAATGTTTATAATTATTGTCACTTGTTTGTCACTTAATTTTATGTTGTGTTCTCAAATGAAGGACTTGAAAGACTTGGTTTTAAACCCTCAATACTTAGGTGACATGAAAATCTCAGAATGCCATTTGATTGTTGAATATAAATGGTGAATGAAGAAAGCTTGAAAAAGTCATAGACAATATGTTGTTTTACACAAAATCTACTATCTGTGACTCTTGGAGAAGTTAAAGATAATATGTTGTCTTACACAGAAACTACTATATGTAACTTAGAAGAATTGCAGAGGTGGGAACTTCAAGTATGGGTGCGCTCTTTTAAGGGATTTTAACTTCATTTACATAAGAAAATAAAGACCTGCAGCTTCATTACCATACTTAAAGGAAGAAAACATTTAATGACACATAACAGAGAAGTCACAAAATCATACCCAACAATGTGTGGAAAACTTCTGATTCTTTCATTAATCAATAGTTTTATCAAGAATACAATGGCCTAGTCTCCAAGTTCTCCAAAACTTGAACACCTTCTCTGTAAATTTTCCTATTTTTATACATTATGAGATAGTTGGTAATCACCAAAACTATCAAACTACTTAACTATTCTCCTAACTGTCTAAACTAAAAGTTATTACTAGAATATTAAATAGAGGGTAAAAGACACCTCATTCTCTTCAAGAAAACCAGATAATAAGAAGTAGTAGAAATCAGAGAATGATGGGAGATTGCTACTCGTTGTTAGAATCTATAGCTTGAGCCTTAATGGAGTAGTGGATGAAGTGGCGGGGTATGGTGAGTGACAGGGGCAATTAACAGATGAAAGTGGTGGAAGATGTGGAATGAGCGACATGGGGCGGAAAGCTTCGGGAGCTCACCGTGGGGGTAAAGAATGTATGGGAGATTCAATGAGGTTGAACCCTTGCAGTAATTTCAGGCCACACATTGCGGTCAACCATGCTAACGTCACACTCAACGACAGGGGTTGAGATTTAATTAATCTTCATGCTCATTGCTTCCCTGCAGAACACCTCAACATACTTATCAAGTTATCACTTGATTGCGCCTCTTGAACTTGCATGACCTTTAGAATATGGAAAACCTTCATTTACCACAAAAATCAAAGAATTAAAACTCTGGTTCATAAACTTTTCGTGTCCGCCTGAGCTATATGCAATCACCATCCGATCACCCCTTCAATGGACAGTCTGATGCCTTGGAACTCACGAAACTTTAAACTTGTTCGAACAAAACTTATTGCGTCCGTTTTTTCAATGCCCCTTTGACTCCCATACAGGCCCGATAGGAAATAAAACTACCAATTAATGATTTATCGGGTCCAATTTTAAAGGTAAAACCCGATTACTTTTCGACCCGATATTCATCGGATCTCGTCTCTTTCGATGGACGGCTGCAATTGGCCTGGAATTCAACGAATTAAACTGTATTTCATACACCATTGCATCCGATTTCCGAAATAAACTTGGTTCTGGTTACCCACTCGATTGTCATCGGATCTGTGGCCTGTTGATCGGATGACCCAGATCTTCTCGCAGGTTTATCACTTTCAAAAACCATTAATAATATAAAATAAACCATTTCTTTCAAATCTTCACATTCCTTTCTATTTCCTTTATAACATAATATTTGGTTTTTCTTTCATATTTTGATGTTTCTATCATTTTGTGATAAAACTGTAAATAAAACTTAAATAACAATGGATGCCACAACATATTCCATTGACATAAGACCACAAATATCAGAATGCACTAAATCCAACACTTCCTTGGATCTTGTCTCACTATTAGGAAAACACTACTTTGGCATGCTGAAAGAAGAAGGATCCAACCACCTAAAAGGCGAAAATAAGAAGGCTCCACCCACATGACCCCCAACGACCTAACAAAACGATTTACCTTCCATACATCAAAGGAGTGATTGAAAAAATCTCTAAGGTCCTCAAAAGTAATAACTTCTCTATTGCATTCAAGCCCATAAAGACCATCAGTCAGAATATGATGTTTATGAAGGATGACATATACCTACATAAACACATTGGAATCTACAAAAAACTTGTTCTCGTGGGAATGCTATATTGAGGAAAATTTTAGATCTTTTAAAACTAGGATGAAAGAACACGTTGATGATATAAGACATGTATGGATATGCTCTTTTTCCCTTTCTAAGTACATCATCAAAGCCAAACACCATATAGGCCTTAAGAACCATGAGATTATTTCCAAAGAAAACCATTACTTTAGGAGATGTTTCAAGGACGCTATTAAGATTCTTAGGAACCCTGAAAATCTAAACAGGGACAATGGATTAGAAGTTAGAAAGACCTAGATGCCCCTTATTAAGCTACTTAACAAAATTTAATTTCTATTTCTTGTCGCTTCTAATTACCCTCCTATTACACTTTATGACTCCCCTGTCTCGCTCTCTATAACCTCCTCCTCCCACGTTTTCCCAATTTCACTAGCCTTCCAAGGTAAACATGAGACAAAAAATTACTATGACATGACCTTACTTCTAAGCTGTAGTTATGAGCGGTCGAAAACGAACAACTTAGAGACATTCCTTAAGGATTATAGGACACTCAGGGGGTAAAGAACCACTCCAGGTGACCAAACCCTAATTTTGGGATACTTTTCTCTAACTCAATAGCCCACCACACACACAATCCTGCAAGGGTGCGGTTATAGGGATGCAACCACACATTTATACTGCTTCCATGCAGTTATAGCCCAAAATTTCCAGTTCAAAGGGTGTGGCCTTGAGATCTGAGCCACAATTCCAGGTCAACATCCAAACCACTACCTCTAATTATTTGAGACTTTCCAAAATCATTATTGACACAATGACAAAGCTAAACTTGCAAACTTGAATCAAGAACTTGACCTAGACTACTTAGAACACACTAGAAATTTCGTCAAACACATGGAAAACACATAAGCTATAGGTCTTGGATGTATATCTGATCATAAAAGTTTTAGATTCACCTATGAATCACCAAGAAGGCTTTATGTCGTCTCCACATAACTACAACAACACTTATTAGTCCATGCATTCACCAATCAATCAATAATTAAACGATTCATGATAAGAGGCATAGATGGTACACATTACATAACCAACATATATATCATGGAAACTTAACCATAATATCACCAATATAATACTATTGATGCTGGTATATCACAATAAGGAAATATCTCATATTAACATAGGAAAATACCAACCAAGTGAGGGAATTCCATGTACCACCCGGCCATAGATTGGGTTGAACCAAATCTCTCTTTTAGCCAATCACCCCTGTGCCATATTCTATGCATGAATGTGGGATCTCATGGAATAAAACAAACAAAACCAAACGAGGGTTTACATAGGCCAAACCACCTAACCCTCAACCACAATGATTCCACCTCCACAATCGGACATCATTGACACCAACAAGATTGGTCTCTACCCAAGTTGGCTAGGGATCTATGGAATAGTGACTTGCAACAACCTCCTCTGACATTTACCCACTTTCACTAGTTTTCTTGGGGTAAACATGAGCTAAGGGTCACTATGATAAGACTCAACGTATGATATGGCCTTAACAAAATGGATTTGATAGCTTTAGACTTTACTATGCTCCCTTAGGTGTCATAGTACCTTCAGGAGCAACCCAACCACTCAAGGTGTCCAACCCTTGAGTTAACTCTCTGTTTGATTGACCTAGAGCCTCAGGCGCTCCATGGCCAAGGCCACCAAGCAACTGTAACCCTCCAGTTTCTCCCATAGGCTTTCTTCCCATCGACTATGGACTTTCTCAGTTAGTTCTATGCTAGTGACCCGGAATTATGAGCCACTTTTTCAGGGATAAGACTCAAGCCCTTGCCGAAAACTCAATGAAACTTCCAGAAATGATGAATCACATAGAATAAAACCTTACAAACCAAAAATTTAACCAAGAATTGACTTGACCTCTCCCAACCAGCACTGACATTTCATCAAACACATGATGAACATGCAACCTACAGGTCATGAATTCCTATTTGAACATAAGGATATGGAAACTCATCTGAGGTTTAACAAGAAGGATCTATGAATTCTCATAATAGTTGTCATAACACCAATTAGGTCATGCATTCATTAACCAAACATTCATTGAATGAAATGTGATAAGAGCCATACTTAGATCCGTCATATAACCATGCTTATAACCAACATATAAACCATATACATAACAATGATAGGACACATAATAACAAGTGCATTTACTTATCAAAGAAAATAGAAACTTAGCTCTTCTTAACCATATGCAAAAGCTAACCAAGTCAGGGACTCCCATGTACCACCCGACCATAGATTGGGTTGAACCAAATCTTTCTTTCGTCCAATCACCCCTGTGTCATAATCCAATCATGAATGTGGGATCTCATGAATAAACCAATCCATAAACAACCAAGGCAATACAAAGGTTAAACCACCTCCAACCTCACCATGCTATGATCTCATCGAAACCGAATCTGAGATCACAAAACAAAACCAAGCTTGGATGCCTCAAAATTCCTTCACCATCCATTGAGGAATTTCTTGTTTCCACCCACCTATTAAGGGTTTGCCAGAGAACACATTCTCCAGCCCCAACCCTTGGGATTTTCTTGAGATCACCTCACTTGGATCCAAAACCTTCCAGCAATCCAGAGCTCAACCAAGAAAGAATCCCATTACACCATAGCTATCTATAAATGGCAAGGCAAGGCTAAAAGCCACTATCAAAACCCAACAAAATCCATGCTACTGACAACAATTAAATCAAATACACAAATGCACATACCATGCATGCCAAAACTAGCTAGGAAATCATACATGCAACTAGTTACCTACAAGTATTCATGTTGAAGCTGCTTGATCCAACCTTTTCTTGCTTTATCCTTGCTTTCCTTTGCTTTCGATATCCTTCCTTTGATTGATTTCTTTCCTTGTCCTCATGGTTCTCTACTCCTCTTTGAAAACCAATTCTGAAAAGGAACTGACTAAAGGCTACAAATTGATGTTCTAATCTCTTTATTACTTGTTCCTCTAACTTATTCATTTCTACTTAATTTTCTTTCAATTTCCTCCTCACATGCAACTTCTGACCTTTCACCTACCTTTTCTCCTATTTTCCCTTTTTTTCATAAATAAAATTCCAAAAATATCTCTTTGCCTTTTTAAAGCCTTTTCCAATTTCCCCTTAGCCATAATACACAACATGTGATGCCCACTAGGATATTTAGCCCAACATTCAACTTGGAATAAGTGTCCCTTGACCTTGGTCTTATTTTTCCTTTATTAGCTTTTATTACATGAAATTTTAACTGTTGGGTGTGTGTTATATTCTTTCCACAACTAGCTCCACATGCAGGGGGGTTAGAGGGGGGAGGTAGCCCCCTTGCACGGGGTCCACGATAACACCCCGTGAAAAGAAATTGGACCTTATATTAGGTGGGTGAACCTACCTATGGTTTTGTGCATGAGTTTTGCACATGGTTTTGGGCATGATGGTTTTCTTCCCATGGTATCTTATAGATCCAGTCAAAGGAACTACGGTTACGTTCTAATCCAGGGTTAATGGGCTGGGGTTTATGAATGCTTCGGCATGTATATATATGTATTGTAACATTGAAAGGAACATAAATAAAAATCAATCATTCTCGCCGTTGTTTATATTCTATTTTTAAGAATTCGTTTGTAGGTAATTTTTGTACAGGGTTAAAACCTACATTGACTAGGGGTTGTTATAGACCCCTCCACTTGAGGGGAACATCATTCTCGATGTCCTATGACACCTATAATCAACAAGAATACTAAAAAGAAAAACATACTGCCCATGGAGCTTTATAACACAACTCATTGAAATATTTACAATGAACAACCTACTCATCAACAAAACCATCGTGAAAAACATGACAACATGACAACCATACTACTTATTGGAGCTTTATAACACAACTTATGGTGGTATTTACATCCATGTACATATATACATATACCAAAATTTCTTTGCCTCAACCAGAAAACAACAAAGGATACATAGTACACATCTGATCAACCATCTCCCATGTAGCTTCATCAAGCCAAAGTGCTTCCACTCCACTTTAACTTTCTTGATTTCTTTGTTCTAGAGCATGAGTTGTTTCCACTACAGTATTCACTAGGTTTCAGATGGAATTCCCTTCTGGTTCCACCCATAATATAGACCAATCAATAACATGATCAACATCCTTTACATATCTCTTAAGCAATGAAACATGGAAAACATCACAGTTTTTCACTGTTGGAGGCAGTGCAAGTTTGTAGGCCATTGGTCGAATCCTCTCAAGGATTTCAAATGGCCCGTAATACCATTGTGCCAATTTTTCACACGATCCAATCCTCATGGAGCTCTTCTTGGGCTCGATGCACAAATACACATGCTCCCCAACCTAAAACTTCTTAATTCCAAGTTCTACTCTGCATAAAATTTATGTCTATCCTATGTTGCCTTTAGGTTCTTCTTTATAACTTTCATATCCTATTCCATTTTTGCCAACATATTTGGTCCAATAAGTACCATGTTCACTGGATCACTCTAGCTGATGGGAGTATTAAAACTCTGCCCATAGAGTGCCTCAAATGGAGTTATCGTCAGTGACTCTTGATAACCATTGTTGTAAAAAAAGTCGATCAATGGAAGGTATTCCTCCATATCCTTTGTTGGTGCATGACATACATCCTCAACATATCCTCCATAATCATGTTGACCCTCTCTACTTATCCATATATCTGCAAATGATAAGTTGTGTTGAAGGCTAACTTTGTCCCCAAACCTGTAAAAAACTCCTTCCAAAACTTGGAAGTGAACTTAGTATCCATGTATGACACAATATTCTTCATTACACAATGCAATCTCACAATCTCCTTGATGAAGACTTGTGCAACCTCACTAGCAGAATATGTAGTCTTCACTGGAATGAAGTGAGATACCTTGCTCACTTTATCGACCACAACCATGATATAATCATGTTGCTTCTATGTCCACATACGACCTGTAACTAAATCCATGGAAATGACCTTTAATTTCCATTCTGGAATTAGAATAAGATGTAGTAGACCACCTAGATGCTCACACTCTACTTTCACGTGTTGACAATCCAAACATCTAGCCACAAACTCTGCCACTTCCTTCTTCAGAATTGGGAAATAGTAGAATTTTTTCATTGTTTTAAATGTCTTCTGATATCTTGGGTGTCTTGAATATGGCTTGACATGAAAATCCCTAAAGATAAACTTCTTAAGCCCACTGTCATGTAACACACAAATCTTGTCCCTGAATCGCACCAAACCATCTGTCGTGAGATGATATTCTGCATCTTAATCACTTGTACCTCGTTGTAACCTATGCCTAAGATCCATGTACCAGTCATCCTAATGGCCTTCCTATAAGATCTGATCCTGTGAATTTTACGCATAAGAGCTCAGTGCCGCAACATGGTTCATCTGCACTCTCCTACTGAGAGCATCTGCAACCTTATTATCCTTAGCCTTAATGTATCCGATCTCAAAATCAAACTCACTGATCATGGTCAGCCATGCGCCCTCCCTAGAATTCAGATATAGATATCCCATCCCAATATGATCGTTGATCAATACAAACCTCTTTCCAAGAAGATAATGCCTCCACATCTTCAAGGCATGGATAATAGTTGCCAACTGAAGATCATGAGTGACATAGTTCTTCTAGTGTACATTTAGCTTCTTGGACTCATAACGCACCACCTTCCCCTCCTACATCAAGACCCCACCAAGTCCCCTCTTAGAGGGATATGTACACACCAAAAACTCTTTGTTTGGATATGCAATCTTAAGAACTGGAGCATTGGTCAACCACTATTTCAACTGCTCAAAACTGGTCACAGATTCCTCTATGAACTAAAATTTCTTACCTTTCCTTAATAATGATGTAATAGGATATGTAATGTGTGAGAAGTTCCTGATGAACCTCCTTTAGTAACATGTTATCCCCATGAATGATCTTACTTTATCCAAGTTCTTAGGAGTTGTCTGATCCATGATAGCTCTTATCGTTTTTGGATCCATTTCTATGCCTTCCTTGGAGACAACATGTCCCAAGTAATGTACCTTTTTCTAAAAGAATCTACACTTTCCAAGCTTAGAATACAACTGATGCTCTCTTGGAAATCTCAATATTATTGCTAAGTGTTTGAAATTCTCTTCTTCATTCTTAGAATATATCAATATATCATAAATGAATACAATATAAAACTTGTCCAGATAAGGTTAGAACACACTATTCATCAAGCACCTAAAATTAGTTGGGGCATTAGTGAAACCAAAAGGAACCACAAAAAACCCATAATTCCCATACCTGGTCCTTAAAGTAGTCTTGTAGATGTCCCCTTCTTTGATGCGTACCTAATGGTATCCTGATCTTATACCACTCTTTGATAACAATCCGTCTCCCTTTAGCTGGTCAAACAAATCATCGGTCCTCAGAAACAGATACCTGTTCTTGATGGTTACCTTGTTCAACTTCCTGTAATCAATGCACAGCTTTAGGGTACCATCCTTGTTCTTCACGAACAACACCATTGCACCCCAAGGTGATACATTTTGCCTAATACATCCCTTATCAAGCATTTTCTTCAGCTGCAACATCAACTCTACTAACTCCAGTTTGCTCATACTGTAAAGTGCCTTTGATGTTGATGTTGCCCCTGATACCAACTCAATAGAAAATTCCACTTCCTTGTGGGGAGGAAACTATAGAATCTCTATTGGAAACACATCCTGAAATTATTGTGATACATGGTATCTCTTGAAGATTTCTACATCCTCAACATCCTTACCCTTGTCACTGGAAATATGGGCTGCAATTAGTACACACCCCTTCTTGGACCTGTGCTTAGCCTGCATAGTGGTGACCATCTTCACTGATGTAGGATTCTTATTTCCTTGTGAAATTCTCTTTTCGCCATTATCATCTAGGCACTCAATAGCCTTGTCATAAAAATCTACTTTGGTCTTGTGAAGATGCAATGAATCCATACCCAAAAACATATTATATGGTCCCAGTGGTAGTACATTAAGGTGTGATACTATAGGCATGCCTTTCAACTCAAATGCAAAAGCTCTTACCCAATGATGAAATATATTCTTAATACTTGTAGCCAACTGCACCAACCAAGAATCTGGATGTATTTCTTTTCTCAAACCATGCTTATCCACCAGGTCAAGATTAACATAACTATTATTAGATCTAGGGTCAATCAACATAGAACAAATTGACCACAAAAATTACCTTCCATCTCAGTAATGGATGCTTGGTGATCTGCCTTCTTGTTGTCCACAACTACATAAATCCGAGGAATGCTATGACCAACATCCCCAAATGTCTACGCCTCTATAGAACTATATATCTCAGTCCTACCGTCCTGGTACAATGGAAAATTCCTCTTGCGATAAACTTTGCCACATATCCAACACTGCAGTGGTCCCCTACCATAACCTCTATTTTGTTGTTGTCAAGGCTATGACCCATGTCCCTTCTCAACTGCATTGAACTTCTTGAAAGGAACCACATTCTCTTTCAAACATGTATCCTAAGGTCTTCCCTGCTTTGGTGTCCACTTCCCTTTAAATTTCTCATTTCCTTTCAAGTCACGCTTAGGCTCAATTTTTCACTTTGACTAGTCATAACAATGCTTCAACTTTTGAATGGCCTCCTCCAATGATCTAGGCTCATCTAGTTCAATCTAGTGTTCATATGATGTTGGAAATCCACTGATGAATCTATGAATCTTAGCCTTCTCATCCTTGAGGTAAGGCACATACCTCAAAAACTCGAGGAACTTGCTAGTATACTCATGATATGTGATGTAACCCATCTATAGCTCATATAAGTCCTTAGCTTTGTCATCATATTACATCTTTGATAGGTACTTCTTCAAAGGGTCTCTCAAAATCATCCCAAATAAACTCTTCTTCCTAAGCGCCCTTAACATTCTTCACATATTCCAACCAAATATTGGCTTTCCCTTTGAGAGTCAAGGTGGTTATCTTGGCTTTCATGTTCTCTGAATAGCTATGCAATATGAAGAATTTCTTCATCCCAAGCAGCCATGCCTCTACATCTTCTGACTTCTTCATCTCTCCATCGAATGTAGGAGGCTTGACTTTCTTGAAATCCACTGGAAAGTACTCACTCATCCATCATCTAGTGATCCTTCACCTTTGAATGTATCCCCTTAACCCAACCTGTATCCGGACCAATATTTGCTACCATGGGCTCTATTAGTTTTCTCTTCCTCATCTTGACTTATCCTCAATTGTCCCTATCTCTGCAATTCTGACAAGCTCTGAAGACTTGATGCATTGACTTATACCTACTTTTCCTCAGCCATTGCAAGTCTTTCATGAGGCTCAAGCAACCTGCCATTGCCTACTTTGCAAGTTCTTATCTCTTCCCTCAAACACCTCAATATAATTGTTATACCAGGAGAATACTCATCTCCTTACTACCCAACTAATATGTAGGGAGAGTCATGGGAACTGTATTATACCATTTTTCTCGTCATCTCTGATTCTCTTCTTCTTGCAAGTAGTCCATGTTAGATAAACCTAATAGCTACCAAAAGCAAAACCATACCTCATTGATGTCCACATTAGCATGATACATTTATAATCATAATCACATCAATATAACAACATCATGCATGACCATACAAAATTTGTAAAATGATCCCATGCGAGTGCAACCCGCTCTAATACCACCATCTAACAACCTCCTCCCACATTTACCCACTTTCATTGGTTTACCCAAGGTAAACATGAGCTGAGGGTCTCTAAGATAATCCTCAACCTCATATATGACCTTAAGGAAATGAAGTCGACAACTCAAAACTTTATTGACCTCCAGGAGAAATCCAACCCCTCTAGGTGTCCAACACCTAAGTTAACTCTCCATTTCACTAATGTAGAGCCTTAATCACTCCCTTGATAAGGCCTCCAAGTCACTGTGACCGTCCATTTGCTCCCATAGTATTGCTTCTCAACAACTGCAGAAAGTTTCAACCAGTTTTATGCCGGCAACTTTGAATTATCAGCCACCTTTTTAGGGCTAAGTCTGAGGCCCCTTCCCAGAACTCAGTGAAACTCCCAAAAATGATGAATCACATAGAAATAAGGCTTCCAAAAAAAAACTTAAGCTAGGGCTTGACCTGACCTCTCTCATCTAGGACTCACATTTTGTCAGACAGATGATGAAAATGTAACCTAAAAGTCATGATTGCATATCTGAACATAAGGATATGAAAAGCTATCTAAGGTTTAATAAGAAGGATATATCCCCTGTCACAATAATTGTCATAACACCAATTAGGTCATGCATTAATTAATTAGACATTCATTGAATGAAATGTGATAATATTCATACTTCGATATGTCATATAAACATGCTTATACCTATGATATAATGAGGTAGATAACAATGATATAATAGCCATTAAAGCCACATAATAAAAAGTACATTTACTTACCAAAGATAATAGAAATACAACTCTTATTAACCATATGCAAAATCCAAACAAGTCATGGGCTTCCACGTACCACCCGACTATGGATTGGGTTGAACTAAATCCTTATTTCAACCAATTATCCACGTTCCATTTTCCAAGCATGAATGTGGGATCTCATGGGATAAACTAGTCCATAAACAAACAAGGAAATCCAGAGGTTAAACCACCTCCAACCTCGCCATACTGTAATCTCACTTAAAAATCTTCCAAAAACATAGAGCTAAACTGAGAAAGAATCCCATCACACCATGGCTATCCAGAAATACCAAGGCAAGTCTAAAAACCACTGTCAAAACCTACAAATATCCATGCTACTGACAAAAATGAAATAAAATACACACATGCACATACCATGCATGCCAAAACCAACTAAGAAATCATACATGCAACCCATTACCAGCAAGTATTCCTATTGAATCTTCTTAATCCAACCTTTCCTTACTTGATCCTTTCTTTCATTTTCTTTCCTTGTCCTTCCTTTTCTTGCTTGCTTTCCTTCTCCTTTTGGTGCTCTCCTCCTCTCTGAAAACCAATTCTTAAAATGAACTGAGTAAAGGCTACAAACCAATGTTTTGATGTTTTCTTATTATTAGTGCCTCTGATTTCTTCATTTTTCCTTAATTTGCATTCAGTTTCCTCCTCTCATGCAACCTATGACTTTTCACCTCCCTTTTCTCCTATTTTCCTTTATTTTCATAAACAAAATGCCAAAACTACATTTTTTCCTTTTCAAATCCTTTTCCATTTCCTTTTCCAACTTTCCCATAGCCATAATACAAACCAAGTGATGCCCACTATTATATTTTCCCAACATTCATCTTGGAATAAGTGTCCCTTGACCTTGGTCTTATTTTTCCTTTATTAACATTTATTACATTAACTTTTTACTCAGGGTTGTTACATGACTCAACCCACAGCCTTCCACGGCTATAAAGCATTTGTCCAACCTAACTCTAGGGACCAGTAACTCAACCCACTATGTTCTATAGAGAATTTGTCCCAACCTAGGCTCTAGGACTAGCAGCTAATCCAAAGCTCTTCTAAGGCTTCCAGAGCGTTTTTTGCAACCACAACCACAAGGAATTATGAGCACCAATTAGAAACAATCAAGTGGAAAGAAACACAACACCATGAATATCTGGGAAATCCTCGCGGTCAATGATATCACATAATGAGATAACCACATGCATATACCATGCATCTAGAAATCGATAAGGAAATCACACATGCAACTTGTTATCTACAAAGCAATTCATTTATAGTTGTTGATCGAACCATTCCCTTTTTCCTTCCTTCCTTCCTTTGAATTCTTTCTCCAAATCCAATGTATGACAAAGTGCTCCAAGAATGATCCAAGATTTCTCCAAGTTTGCAAGAGTGTGAGAGAATAGAAGAATAGAAGAGAGCTCACAAAACTGAACTAACAAAATCTTAACTAGCCAAAGGCTGTGAACTCATCCTTAGAATCCTTATTATCATTGAGGCCCATATTTTCTTCATTTTCCCTTAATTTTCCTTCAATTTCCTCCTCATGAAAATGCTTGTCTCTTCACCTTCCTTTTCTCTTATTTTCCTCTATTTCATAAATAAAATGTCAATTATTGCCACTTTTCCTTTGTCAATTCCTTTGCTAATCTCCATAGCCATTTAATAATCACTAGTGATACCCATGATTATGTTTTTCCTAACATTCAACTTGGAATATATGTCCCATGACCTTGGTCTTATTTTATTTAAATAGAAAATCAACCAGGGGTTGTTACAAACCCTCCCCTTTGGGTGAACATTGTCCTCAGTGTTCAATGACACCTATAAACCAACAAACCACTAAAAATCAAAACATATTGTCCATGGATATTTATAACATAGCTCGATGTAACATTTACATAAGATCATATGACCATCACAACACAAACACCATACATCTTATTGGAGCCTTATAACACAGATCGATGAAGTATCTACAACATACAAATGCATATGCATATAACTAAGACAATACCAAACACATATACAATAGTACATCCACTCAACCAACAAATAGAGAAAGATACATAGCCTTCATTTGATCATCCATCTCCCATGTAGCTTCACCAGGCCCAAAGTGCTTCCACTGCAATTTAATATGCTTGATTTTTCTATTTCAGAGCATGAGTTGTTTCCACTTTAATATGAATTATGGTTCTGGCTAGAGTTCTCCCTCTGGTTCCACCTGCAATACAAGCGAGTCAATCACATGATCAATATCTTAGACATGCGTCTTAAGTAATGAAACATGGAAAACATCATGGACTTTCATTGTGAGAGGTAGTGCAAGTTGGTAAGCCATTGGTCCAATGCCCTCAAGGATCTCAAAATGGCCACAATAATGATGTGCAAGCTTCGCACATGACCCAATCCTCAAGGAGCTCCTCTTGGACTTGATGCACAAGTACACATGTTCCCCAACCTAAAAGTTCTTTAATACGATATGTTGATCTGCATAACTCTTCTATATTTGTGTTTCCTTGAGATTCCTCTTAATAACTTGCATTTCCTATTTCATCTCGTCCAATCAACAACCTGTTCGCTAGACCACTCCAGCTAATGGGAGTATTGCAAATCCTCCCATAAAGTGCCTTAAATATACTTACTTTAGGGACTCTTGATACCGATTATTATATGAAAACTCTACTGGTGGAAGATACTCTTCCCACTTTTGTTGTTGATGCATGACATACATCCTCAACATGTCCTCAAGAATCTTGTTGATCCTATCCATACGTCCATCTATCTGCGAATGATAAGATGCGCTAAGGCCAACATTGTCCCAAACCTATAAATATTTCCTTCCAAAACCTAGAAGTGAACTTGGCATCTCTATCGAATACAATATTCTTAGGAACACCGTGTAATATCACTATATTCTTGATGAAAATTTAGGCTACCTCACTAGTTGAATTCATAAACTTGACTACATTGAAGTGAGCTACCTTACTTAACATGTCAACAACAACCATGATGGAATCATGCTGCCTTGATGTCATCAGCAAACCTATAATGAAGTCCTTGGAATTACCTCCCATTTCCATTCTAGAATCAGAATCGACTTTAATAAACCACCTCGATGCTTATACTCTACTTTTACCTACTAACAATTCCATGGGGCTTCATTTTGGGAGAAATACCATAGCACGTGCCTTCATATTGGGGGATATATATTTAGAAAAAAATGACATAATGTATTGAGCATATAATAATGGGTAAATTGTTTTTATATGTTGTGTATAAAAAATGAAGTTCAAAGTTAATGAAAAAATGGGTACAAAAAATGTTAATGAAAAAATGGATACCTACAATATCTAGTGAAAGCAAGGGTTTTTTAAAATCGGAAGGTGCATTGGGTTTGTATTAGTAGGGGGTTAAATAAAGTTATTTTTATAGGAATTTTCTAATATGTAGCCAAATTAAGGGTATTGTTTAGTATGCCATGAACACACCCATGGAAAATTCAAACACCTCACAACAAAATTAGCCACCTATTTCTTCAAGTTTGGCAAATGATAAAACTTCTTAATTGCTCTTGATATCTTTTGATAGCTCGAGTGACCTGAATATGGCTTGACATGAAACTCTGTAAAGATATGCTTCTTGAGCTCACTGTCATCCGGTACATAAATCCTGTTCCTGAATCTTACCAAGCCATTTGCTGTGAGATGATAATCCACATCCTCTTCACCTGTACCTTGTTGTTGTAACTTGTGATTAAGTTGCTAGTACTTATCATCCTATTTTTATTCCTGCAAGATCCATTCTTACAAATATGTCCCATATGAACTCATAGTTGTAATTTCATTTAACTGCACTCTTATGATAATAGCATCTGCAACCTTGTTCTCTTTACCCTTAATGTACCTGATCTCAAAGTCAAACTCATTGAGAGTAGCCAACCATATATCTTTCCTGGAATTCAGATTAGGTTGATCAAATAAGTACCTCAACCCACTATGATCACTTATCATAATAAGCATCGTGACAAGAAGATAATGTCTCCACATATTTAAGGCATGAATAACAACTTCAAACTCAAGGTCATGAGTCACATAGTTTTGTTCATGCTCATTCAACTTCCTTGAATCATAGCATACTACCTACACTTCTTGCATCTAGACTCCACCAAATCCTCTCTTGCAAGAATCTGTACATACCAAAAACTATTTATCTGGATCCACAATATTCAAGACTAAATAATTTATAAGAAACTACTTCAACTGCTCAAAACTAGTTGCACATTCCTCTGTCCATTCAAACTTCTTCCCTTTTCTCTTCAATGATGTAATAGGATAGGAATTTTATTACAATTTCCTGAAGAACCTCCTATAATAACCCGTTAGTCCCATGAATGATCTTACCTCTTCCACATTCCTAGGAGTTGCCCATTCCACGATAACTCTGATATTTTCTACGTCCACTATTATACCTTCCTTGGAAGCAACATATCCCAAGGAATGAACTTATGTCTGAAATAAATAAGACTTTCTAAGCTTTGCATACAATTGATGCTCTCTCAACAATCTTAACATTGCTTCTAGATGTTATGCATGCTCTTCCTCATTCTTATAATGTATCAATATGTTATTAATGAATACTATCACAAGCTTTTGCAGATAAGGATGCAACACAACATTCATCAAAAAAATGAAAGTAGTTGGAGCATTATTCAAACCAAAAGAAACCATAACATACTCATAATGGCCATACCTCGTATGGAATGCATTTTTGTAGATATCATCTTCTTTGATCCATACCTGATGACAAATTGATCTCAAGTCACTCTATGAAAACACTACAACTCCCTTCAGTTGGTCAAACAAGTCATCAATCCACATCAACATATATTTTTCTTGATCAACAACTTCTTCAAGTTCCTGTAGTAAATACATAACCTGTGAATACCATCCTTCTTCTTCAAAACAACATTGATGCAGCCCGAGGTGACACACTTTGCCTAATGTATCATTTATCCAGCAGTTCCTCAAGGTAAAACTTCAATTCCACCAACTCTCGAGTGCTCATAAGTTAAGGTTCCTTAAATGTTGGTGCTGCTCCCAACATCAACTCAATAGAAAATTCCACTTCCCTATGAGGCAGTAACTCTGAAATCTATACTGGGAATACATCCTAAAATTTCTACAAAATCGGATACTTAGTCAAGACTTCAACGTCCTCGACATCCTTCCCTTTGTCACTGGAAATATCAACTACAAACAATACATATCCTTTCCTCGTACTGCATTTTTCCTACATAGTTGTAACCATTCTCACTGATGTAGGCTTCTTCTTACCCTGTAATAGTTTCCTCTCTCCGTCATTATCTAGGCATTCAATATCTCTATCATAGAAGTCTACCTTAGTCATGTGAATTTACAACCAATCCATACCCAAAATCGTATTATATAATCCCAACGGAATCATATTTATATGCGCTAATGTAGACATATTGCTTAACTCAAATTCACAAGATCTTACCCAATGACGAACTCTTTTCTTAGTACCTTTATCCAATAGCTCTATCATAGAAATCTACCTTAGTCATGTTAATATACAACCAATCCATACCCAAAATCATATTGTATGATCCCAACGGGATCATATTTATATGCGCTAATGTAGACATATTGCTCAACTCAAATTCACAAGATCTCACCCAATGATGAACTCTTTTCTTAGTACCTTTATCCAATTGCACTAACCAAGACTAGTCATGAACTTCTTTATTCTGGCGACACTTATCCACCAGGCCAGGACTAATATAACTATAGTTAGATCTAGGTTATGACACAATATTCTTCACTACACAATGCAATCTCACAATCTCCTTGATCAAGACTTGTGCCACCTCACTAGCAGAATACGTAGTTTTCACTGGAATGAAGTGAGATACCTTGCTCACTTTATCTACAACCACCATGATATAATCATGTTGCTTCGATGTCCACAGAAGACATGTAACTAAATCCATGGAAATGACCTTTAATTTCCATTATGGAATCAGAATAGGCTGTAGTAGACCACCTAGATGCTTACACTCTACCTTCACGTGTTGACAATCCAAACATCTAGCCACAAACTATGCCACTTCCTTCTTTAGATTTGGGCAATAGTATAATTTATTCAGTGTTTTAAATTTCTTATGATATCTTGGGTGTCTTGAATATGGCTTGACATGAAAATCCCTCAAGATAAACTTCTTGAGCCCACTATCATCTAACACACAAATCTTGTCCCTGAATCACACCAAACCATCTATCGTGAGATGACAGTCCACATCTTGATCACCTGAACCTTGTTGTAACATGTGCCTAAGCTCCATGTACCAGTCATCCTACTGGACTTCTTGTAAGATCTGATCCTATGAATTTGTCCCATAAGAGCTCAGTGCTGCAATATGGTTCATCTGCACTCTCCTACTGAGAGCATCTGCAACCCTATTCTCCTTACCCATAATGTATCTGATCTCAAAGTCAAACTCATTGATCATGGTCAACCATGCAACCTCCCTAGAATTTAGATTTAGTTAGTCAAATAGACATCCCATCCCATTGTGATCGTTGATCAATACAAACCTCTTGCCAAGAAGATAATGCCTCCACATCTTCAAGGCATGGATAATAGTTGCCAACTCAAGATCATGAGTCACATAGTTCTTCTATTGTTCATTTAGCTTCTTGGACTCATAACACACCACCTGCCCCTCGTACATCAAGACCCCACCAAGTCCCCTCTTGCAGGGATATGTACACACCAAAAACTCTTTGTGTGGATATGCAATATTAAGAACTAGAGCATTGGTCAACCACTGTTTCAACTACTCAAAACTGGTCGCACACTCCTCTATGAATTAAAATTTCTTACCTTTCCTTTGTAATGATGTAATAGGATATGTAATGTGTGAGAAGTTCCTGATGAACCTCCTTTAGTAACCTGTTATCCCCATGGATGATCTTACTTTATCAATGTTCTTAGGAGTTGTCTGCTCCATGATAGCCCTTATCGTTTATGGATCCATTGTTATGCCTTCCTTAGAGACAGCATGTCCCAAGTAATGTACCTTTGTCTAAAAGAATCTACACTTGCTAAGCTTAGCATACAAGTGATGCTCTCTTGGAAATATCAATATTATTACTAAGTGTTTTGAATGCTCTTCTTCATTCTTAGAATATATCGATATACCATAAATGAATACAATAACAAACTTGTCCAGATAAGGTTAAAAAACACTATTCATCAAGCACATAAAATTAGTTGGGCATTAGAGAAACCAAAAGGAACCACAAAAACCCCATAATTACCATACCTGGGCCTTAAAGTAGTCTTGTAGATTTCCTCTTCTTTGCTGCGTACTTGATGGTATCCTATTCTCACATCACTCTTTGATAACAATGTGTCTCCATTCAACTGGTCAAAAAAATCATCAATCCTCGGAAACAAATACCTATTCTTGATGGTTACCTTGTTCAACTTCCTCTAATCAATGCACAACCTGAGGGTACCATCCTTGTTCTTCACGAACAACACTGGTGCACCCCAAGGTGATACATTTTGCCTAATGCATCCGTTATCAAGAATTTTCTTCAGCTGCAACATCAACTCTACTAACTCTAGTTTGCTCATACTATAACGTTCCTTTGATGTTGATGTTTCCCTTGATACCAACTCAATAGAAAATTCCACTTCCTTGTGGGGAGGAAACTCTAGAATCTCTATTGGAAACACATCCTGAAATTATTGTGATACATGGCATCTCTTGAAGATTTCTGCATCCTCAACATCCTTACCTTTGTCATTGGAAATATGGGTTGCAGTTCATACACAACCCTTTTGGGACCTGCACTTAGCTTGCATAGCGGTGACCATCTTCACTGATGTAGGATTCTTATTTCCTTGAAAATTTCTCTTTTCACCATTATCATCTAGGCACTCAATCACCTTGTCATAAAAATATACTTTGGTCCCGTGAAGATGCAGTGAACAAAAAAACATATTATATGGTCCCAGTGGTAGTACATTAAGATGTGCTACTATAGGCATACCATTCAACTCAAATGAAAAAGCTCTTACCCAATGATGAACTATATTCTTAATACTTGTAGCCAACTGCACCAACCAAGACTCTAGATGTAGTTCTTTTCTCAAACCACGCTTATCCACCAGGTCAAGATTAACATAACTATAATTAGATCTAAGGTCAATCAACATAGAAACAAGTCAACAACAAAACATACCTTCCATATTAGTAATGGATTCCTCGTGATCTACCTTCTTGTTTTCCACAACTGCATAAATCCGAGGAATGCTATGACCAAATTCCCCAAATGTTTACGCCTCTTTAGAACTATAGATTTGTAGCCTACCACTGTGGCACAATGGAAAATCCCTCTTGCGATGATCTTTGCCACATATCCAACACTAAAATGGTCCCCTACCATAACCTCTATTTTGTTGTTGTCAAGGCTATGACCCGTGTCCCTTCTCAACTGCATTGAACTACTTGTAAGGAACCACATTCTCTTTCAAACGTGTATCCTAAGGTCTTCCCTACTTTGGTGTCCACTTCCCTTTAAATTTCTCATTTCATTTCAAGTCATGTTTAGGCTCAATTTTTCACTTTGACTACTCATAACAATGCTCCAAATTTTCGATGGCGTCCTCCAATGATCTAGGCTCATCAAACTCAATCCTATGTTTATATGATGTTGGAAATCCAATGATGAATCTATGAATCTTAGCCTTCTCATCCTTGAGGTAAGGTACATACCTCAAAAACTCTAGGAACCTGCTAGTATACTCATGATCTGTCATGTAAACCATCTATAGCTCATAGAAGTCCTTAGCTTTATCATCATAGTACCTCTTTGATAGGTACTTCTTCTTAAAGGGTCTCTCAAAATCATCCCAAATAAACTCTTCTGCCAGAATTCCCTTAACATTCTTCACATATTTGCACCAAATATTGGTTTTC
The DNA here is from genome assembly GCA_031772625.1 of Pinus tabuliformis. Lineage (NCBI taxonomy): Eukaryota > Viridiplantae > Streptophyta > Pinopsida > Pinales > Pinaceae > Pinus > Pinus tabuliformis. Next base: position 1,881,983,183 of record CM062816.1, on the reverse strand, counting down.
CCTTTGAGACTGAAGGTGGTTATCTTGGCTTTCATGTTCTCTACATAGCTATGCAATCTGAAGAATTATTTCATCCCAAGAAACCATGCCTCTACATCTTCTGACTTCTTCATCTCTCCATCGAATGTAGGCGGCTTGACTTTCTCGAAATCCATTGGAAATTACTCACTCATCCATCATCTGGTGATCCTCCACCTTTGAATGTATCCCCTTTATCCAACGTGTATCCAGACCAAGACTTTCTACCATGGGCTCCATAATTTTTCTCTTACTCCTCTTGACGTATCTTCAATTGTCCTTGTCTTTGCAATTCCTCCAAGCTCTGAAGAATTGATGCATTGACTTCTACTTGCTTTTCCTCAACCGTTGCAAGTATTTCATGAGACTCAACCAACCTGCCATTGTCTGCTTTGCAAGTTCTTATCTCTTCCCTCAAACACCTCAATATAATTTTTATACTAGGAGAATACTCATCTCCTTACTACCCAACTGATATGTAGGGAGAGTCATGGGAACTATATTATACCATTTTGCTCATCATCTCTGATTCTCTTTTTCCTGCAAGTAGTCCATGTTAGATAAACCAAATAGATACCAAAATCAAAACCATACCTCATTGATGTTCAGGGGAGGCTTATCTCATCTACAAAATCAATCCACATTAGCATGATACATTTATAATCATAATCACATCAATATAACAACATCATGCATGACCATACCAACTGTGTACTACGACCCCATGCATGACAACCGTAACCATGAAAACATCATATTTTACCCAAAGAGAGTGAAACCTACTCTAATACCACCAGGTAACAACCTCCTCCCACATTTACCCACTTTCACTAGTTTTCCCAATGTAAACATGAGCTGAGGGTCTCTAAGATAAGACTCAACCTCATATAGGACCTTAAGGAAATGGAGTCGAAAACTTAAAACTTTATTGACCTCCCTCAGGTGCCACAAGATCTCCAGGAGAAATCCAACCCCTCTAGGTGTCCAACACCTGAGTTAACTCTCCATTTCACTAACGTAGAGCCTTAATCACTCCCTTGATAAGGCCTCCAAGTCGCTATAACCGTCCATTCGCTCCGATATTATTGCTTCCCAACAACTGTAGAAATTTTCAGTTAGTTCTATGCCAACAACCCTAAATTATCAGCCACCTTTTCAGGGCTAAGTCTAAGGCCCATTCCCAGAAATCAGTGAAACTCCCAAAAATTATGAATCACATAGAAACAAGGCTTCCAAAAAAAAACTGAAGCTAGGGCTTGACCTGACCTCTCTCATCTAGGACTGATATTCCATCAGACACATAATGAAAATGTAACCTAAATGTCATGAATGCATATCTGAACATAAGGATATGAAAAATTAGCTAAGGTTTAATAAGAAGGATCTATGCCTTCTTACAGTAATTGTCATAACACCAATTAGGTTATGCATTAATTAATTAGACATTCATTGAATGAAATGTGATAAGATTCATACTTTGATATGTCATATAAACATGCTTATACCTAACATAGAATGAGGTAGATAACAATGATATAATAGCCATTAAATCCACATAATAACAAGTACATTTACTTATCAAAGATAATAGAAACCAAACTCTTATTAACCATATGCAAAATCCAACCAAGTCATGGGCTTCCACATACCATCCGACGATGGATTGGGTTGAACTAAATCCTTCTTTCAACTAATTACCTTATTCCATATTCCAAGAATGAATGTGGGATCTCATGGGATAAATCAGTCCATAAACAAACAAGGAAATCTTGAGGTTAAACCACCTCCACCCTCACCATGCTGTATTCTCACCTAAATTGGCTCTGAGATCACAAAACCAAACTGATCTTGGATGCCTCAAAATTCCTTCACAATACTTGAGGAATTTTCTTGTCTCCACCCACTTGTACAGGGATTCCAAGGCAAGAAAATCTCCATTGCCAACCCTTGGGATTTTCCTAAGACCACCTCACTCAGATGAAAACCTTCAAGAAATCTAGAGCTAAATCGAGAAAGAATCCCATCACACCATGGCTATCCAGAAATACCAAGGCAAGGCTAAAATCCACTATCAAAACCCAGAAATATCCATGATATCGACAACAATGAAATCAAATACACATATGCACATACCATGCATGCCAAAACCAACTAAGAAATCATACATGAAACCCGTTACCTACAACTATTCCTATTCAAGCTTCTTAATCCAACCTTTCCTTACTTGATCTTTTCTTTCATTTTCTTTCCTTGTCCTTCCTTTTCTTGTTTTCTTTCCTTCTCCTTTTGGTTCTCTCCTGCTCTTTGAAAACTAATTCTGAAAATGAATTGACTAAAGGCTACAAACCAATTTTTTTATGTTCTCTTATTATTGATGCCTTTGATTTCTTCATTTTTCCTTAATTTGCATTTAGTTTCCTCCTCGCATGCAACCTGTGACCTTTCACCTCCCTTTTCTCCTATTTTCCTTTATTTTCATAAACAAAATGCCAAAACTACATTTTTGCCTTTTCAAATCCTTTGCCATTGCCTTTTACAATTTTCACTTAGCCATAATACACAACAAGTGATGCCCACAATGGTATTTTCCCAACATTCAACTTGGAATAAGTCTCCCTTGACCTTGGTCTTATTTTTCCTTTATTAACTTTTATTACTTGAACTTTTTACTCGGGGTTGTTAGATGACTCAACCCACAACCTTCCAGGGCTATAGAGCATTATTCCAACCTATCTCCAGGGACTAGTAACTCAATCGACTAAGTTCTATAGAGAATTTAAACCAACCTAGGCTCTAGGACTAGCAGCTGAACCAAAGCTCTTCTAGGGCTTCCAGAGCGTTTGTTGCAACCACGACCATAAGGAATTATGAGCACCAATTAGAAACAATCAAGTGGAAAAAACCCATGACACCCTGAATATCCTAGAAATAGAAAGGCAGGTCTAAAACTATTATCAATCCAGGCAATCCTCAAGGTCAATGATATCACATAATGAGATAACCACATGCATATACCATGCATTCAGAAATCGACAAGGAAATCACACATGCAACTTGTTACCTGCAAAGAAATCCATCTATAGTTGTTGATACAACCATTCCCTTTTTCCTTCCTTCTTTCCTTTGACTTCTTTCTCCAAATCCAATGTATGACAAAGTGCTCTAAGAATGCTCCAAGATTTCTCCAAGTGTGCAAGAGTGTGAGAGAATAGAAGAATAGTAGAGAGCTCCCAAAACTGAACTAACAAAAACTTAACTAGCCAAACGCTGTGAACTCATCCTTAGAATCCTTATTATCATTAAGGCCCCTATTTTCTTCATTTTCCCTTAGTTTTCCTTCAATTTCCTCCTCATGAAAACATTTGTCTCTTCACCTTAATTTTCTCTTATTTTTCTTTATTTCATAAATAAAATGTCAATTATTTCCACTTTTCCTTTGCCAATTCCTTTGCTAATCTCCATAGCCATTTAATAATCACTAGTGATACCCATGATTATGTTTTTCCTAACATTCAACTTGGAATATGTGTCCCATGACCTTGGTCTTATTTTATTTAGATAGAAAATCAACCAGGGGTTGTTACAAACCCCTCCCCTTTAGGTGAACACTGTCCTTAGTGTTCAATGACACCTATAAACCAACAAACCACTAGAAAGAAAAACATACTGCCCATGGAGATTTATAACATAGCTCGATGTAACGTTTACAGTAGATCATATGACCATCACAACACAAATACCATACTGCTTATTGGAGCCTTATAACACAGATCGATGCTGTATCTACAACACACATATGCATATGCATATAACTAAGACAATACCAAACACATATACAATAGTATATCCACTCAACCAACAAATAGAGAAGGATGCATAGCTTTCATTTTATCATCCATCTCCCATGTAGCTTCATTAGGCCCAAAGTGCTTCCACTACACTTTAATATGCTCGAGTTCCCTATTTTAGAGCATGAGCTGTTTCCGCTTCAATATGCATTATGGTTTTGGCCAGAGTTCTCCCTCTGGTTACACCTGCAATACAAGCGATTCAATCACATGATTAATATATTAGACATGTGTCTTAAGTAATGAAAAATGGAAAACATCATGGAATTTCTTTGTGAGAGGCAGCTCAAGTTGGTAAGCCATTGATCCAATGCTCTCAAGGATCTCAAAATGGCCACAATAATGAGGTACGAGCTTGGTACATGACCCAATCCTCAAGGAGCTCCTCTTCGACTTGATGCACAAGTACACATGTTCCCCAACCTAAAAGTTCTTTAATACCATATGTTGATCTGCATAACTCTTCTATATTTGTGTTGCCTTGAGATTCCTCTTAATAACTTGCATTTCCTATTTCATCTGGTCCAATCAACACCCTGTTCACTAGACCACTCTAGCTAATGGGAGTATTACAACTCCTCCCATAAAGTGCCTCAAATAGACTCATCTTTAGGGGCTCTTGATACCCATTATTATATGAAAACTCTACTAGTGGAAGATACTCTTCCTACTTTCGTTGTTGATGCATGACATACATACTCAAAATGTCCTCAAGAATCCTGTTGACCCTATCCATATGTCCATCTATCTGCGGATGATAAGCTTTGCTAAGGACAACTTTGTCCCAAACCTGTAAATATTTCCTTCCAAGACCTAGAAGTGAACTTGGCATCTTTGTCGAATACAATCTTCTTAGGAACACCATGTAATATCACTATATTCCTCATGAGAAATTATGCTACCTCACTAGCTGAATTCATAGACTTGACTACATTGAAGTGAGTTGCCTTACTTAACATGTCAACAACAACCATGATGGAATCATGCTGCCTTGATGTCATCGGAAAACCTACAATGAAGTCCTTGGAAATTTCCTCCCATTTCCACTCTAGAATTAGAATCAACTGTAATAAACCACCTGGATGCTTACACTGTAATTTTACCTACTAACAATTCCACGGGGCTTCATTTTGGGAGAAATACCATAGCACATGCCTTCGTATTGGGGGATATATATTTAGGAGAAAATGACATAATGTATTGAGCATATAATAAGGGGTAAATGGTTTTTATATGTTGTGTATAAAAAATGAAGTTCAAAGTTAATGAAAAAATATAAAGGGGTACAAAAAATGCTAATGAAAAAATGGATACCTACAATATCTAGTTAAAGTAAGGATTTTTTAAATTAATAAGGTGCATTGGGTTTGTATTGGTAGGAGTTTAAATAAAGTGATTTTTAGAGGCATTTTATAATGTGTAGCCAAATTAAGGGTATTGTTTAGTATGCCATGAACACAGCCGTGGAAAATTCAAACACCTCACAACAAAATTAGCCACATATTTCTTCAAGTTTGGCCAATGATAGAACTTCTTAACTTCTCTTGATGTCTTTTGATATCTTGGGTGACCTAAATATGGCTTCACATGAAACTCCCTTAAGATATGCTTCTTGAGTTCACTGTCATATGGTACATAAATCATGTTCCTGAATCTTAACAAGCCATTTGCTGTTAGATGATAATCCAGATGATCTTCACTTGTACCTTGTTGTCGTAACTTGTTATTAAGTTGCTAGTACATATCATCCTGTTTTTATTACTGCAAGATCCATTCTTACAAATATGTCCCATATGAACTCATAGTTGCAATTTCATTTAACTGCACTCTTCTAATAAGAGCATATGCAACCTTGTTCTCTTTACCCTTAATGTACCTAATCTCAAAGTCAAACTCATTGAGAGTAGCCAACCATATAGATTTCCTGGAATTCAGATTAGGTTGATCAAATAATTTCCTCAACCCACTATGGTCACTTATCATAATAAACATCATGACAAGAAGATAATGCCTCCACATCTTTAAGGCATGAATAACAACTTCAAACTCAAGATCATGAGTCACATAGTTTTGTTCATGCTCATTCAATTTCCTTGAATCATAGCATACCACCTGCACTTCTTGCATCAGGAGTCCACCAAGTCCTCTCTTGTAAGCATCTATAAATATCAAAAACTATTTATCTAGATCCACAATATTCAAGACTAGATCATTGATAAGAAACTACTTCAACTCCTCAAAACTAGCTACACATTCCTCTGTCCATTAAACTTCTTCTCTTTTCTCTTCAATGATGTAATAGGATAGGAAATTTGTAACAATTTGCTGATGAACCTCCTATAATAACCTGTTAGTCCCATGAATGATCTTACCTCTTCCACATTCCTAGGAGTTGCCCATTCCATGATAACTCTGATATTTTCCAAGTCCACAGTTATACCTTCCTTGGGAACAACATATCCCAAGGAATGAACTTATTTCTAAAATAAATAGCACTTGCTAAGCTTGGCATACAATTAATGCTCTCTCATCAATCTTAGCATTGCTTCTAGATGTTATGCATGCTCTTCCTCATTCTTATGATATATCAATATGTCATTAATGAATACTATCACAAGATTTTCCAGATAAGGATGCAACACAACATTCATCAAACAAATGAAAGTAGTTGGAGCATTATTCAAACCAAAAGAAACCATAACAAACTCATAATGGCCATACCTGGTATGGAATGCAGTTTTGTAGATGTCCTATTCTTTGATGCATAACTGATGATATATTGATCTCAAGTCACTCTATGTAAACACTACAACTCCCTTCAGTTGGTCAAACAAGTCATCAATCCACAACAACATATATTTTTCTTGATCAACACCTTGTTCAAGTTCTTGTAGTAAATACATAACTTGTGAATACCATCCTTCTTCTTCAAAACAACATTGATGCACCCCGAGGTGACACACTTCGCCTAATGTATCATTTATCAAGCAGTTCCTCAAGCTAAAACTTCAATTCCACCAACTTTGGAGTGCTCATCCGTTAAGGTTCCTTAAATGTTGGTGATGCTCCCAACATCAAATCAATAGAAAATTCCACTTCCCTATGAGGCAGTAAGTCTGAAATCTATATTGGGAATACATCCTAAAATTTCTACAAAATCGGACACTTCTTCAAGACTTCAACGTCCTCAACATCCTTCGCTTTGTCACTAGAAATATCAACTACAAACAATACACATCCTTTCCTCATACTACATTTTTCCTACATAGTTGTAACCATTCTCACTAATGTAGGCTTCTTCTTACCTTCTAATATTTTCCTCTCTCCGTCATTATCCAGGCACTCAATAGCTCTATCATATCAATCTACCTTAGTCATGCGAATATACAACCAATCCATACCTAAAATCATATTGTATGATCACAACAGAATCATATCTAGATGTGCTGATGTAGACATATTGCTCAACTCAAATTCACAACATCTCACCCAATGATGAACTCTTTTCTTAGTACCTGTATCCAACTGCACTAACCAAGACTAGTCACGCACTTCTTTATTCAAGAGAAACTTATACACTAGGTCAGGACTAATATAACTATAGTTAGATCCATGTTTAATCAAAATAGAAGCAACTTTATCACAACACTTACCTTCCATCTCAATAATATATTCTTGATGATCAACCTTCCTATTATCCAATACTGCATAAATCCAAGGAATACACTGTCCAACATCCACAACTGTCTCTGCCTCCTAAGCATTGTAAATCTATAGTCTGCCACCCTGATGCTTTGGACAATCTCTCCTTTGATTATCCTTGCCACAAGTACAACACTACAAATTTTTCCTACCATCACCCTTGTTTTGCACCTCAAATTGAAATCTTTATCCTCTATCAACTTCTTTGAATTTCTTGTATGCTATTTCATTTTTCTTATTACCTACACCCTAATGTCTTCCTTACTTCTTATCCCACTTTCCCTTAGTCTTGTCATTACCTTTCTAGCCATGCTTATGCTTCAACTTACACTTAGATTGCTCATAACAATTTTCCAACTTCCCAATTACTTCCTCCAATGTCTGAGGCTCATCATACTCAATATGATCCTTAAATGCTAAGGAAATCCACTAACAAATCTTTCAACATTCATCTTCTCATACTTAAGATATGGTTCATGCCTCAATAGCTCCAAGAACTTAGTCATATACTCTTCTTTTTTCATAGATACATCTTCAATTCATAGAACTCCTTAGGCTTACCATCATAGTATCTCTATGACAGATACTTTTTTCTAAAGAGTCTTTTGAACTCATGTGAACTCAATTCCTCTATCTTGATTCCTCTGATACACTTTGCGTATTCCCACCATATGTTCATTTTAACCTTGAGAATGAATAGCTATCCTATCCTTCATATTCTATGTTTAAACATGTAGATTGAATAACTTCTTCATCCCAAACAGCCATGATTTTTCAGCTTGTAGTTTCTTCAACTCTCCATCAAGGGTAGGACATTTGGATCTCTTGAACTCATTTGGCAAGTACTACTTCTCATTCCTCTTGTACGGATGATAACGATGATGACCATGTTGTGGCTCTGAACCAAAACTAGAATATAACTCGTAACCAATACCTCTCATGTGAGGTGTATATAAGAACCTACCATCTCTGACTTTGTCATCCCTATCCAACCTATGCCCTCCATGAGACCTACTATGATATGCCCCATTAGTCCTTTCCTCCTGTCCAAAAATGATATGTGGTTGTCCTTGTCTCTGCAAGTATGATAAACTTTGAAGAATCACTCCATTAACCTCTGTGTTTTTTCATGTGCCCTAGAAAGTCTTTCTTGTGGTAGAATGATCCCATTAGTATCTGTCTTACATCTTCAGATCTCTTCCTTTAAACTTCTCAGAGTATTTGTTATGGCAGGAAAGTGTGCATCTCAATGTTTCTCATCTAATCTATAACATGAGTCACGTGAATTGTAATCCACTATTTTTCATGTCATCTGTAGTCTTCTACTTCTTGCACCATGTCAGATAAACCAAATCTAAACATAAACGAGTACCTCAGTGAATTTTAGGGGAGGCTATCTTGTTTGAAAAATCAATGCAAATTAGGGTGACACACACACACACACACACACACACACACACACACACACACACACACACACACACACACACACACACACACACACACACACAGATATATATATATATATATATATATATATATATATATATATATATATATATATATAGATATAACATTAACATATCAATAATCTCAACATACCTACATCATCAACCTCTACATGACGACACTACTACAACAATGACTATCACAATGCATGCGTAAAAACACATAGAAAACTAACATGCATGCATAAAAAACACATTCTTCCCATCCAGTCTAAGTGCTTGAACTTGGAAACTCTGATACCACCTTGAAACCAACACCTCCCACATTTACCCAATTTCATTGCCCTGCTAAGGTAACATGAGACAAAGAGTTACAATGACATGCCTCGACTTCCAAGCTTTAGTTATGAAAGTGGGGCAGAGAGTTGACAACTCACAGACATTACTTAAGGCTTATAGGACACTCAGGGGCCAAAGAACCACCGTAGGTAACCAAACCCTGAGTTAGGGCTGATTTTCTCTAGCTTAACATCCCAACCGCATGCACAAGCCTGCAAGAGTGTAGTTATAGGGTTTCAATGTCAAGTATGAAATTTCTTCCATGTGGTTATAGCCCAAAATTTCTTGTTTAGAGGGTGAGGTTCTAAGATTTGAGCTACAATTCCAAGCCATCCTCCAGACCAAAACCAAGAAATGTTTGAGACTTTCTAGAACCATTATTGAAACAATGAGAAATCTAAGTATTCAAACTTAGATCAAGAACTTGACCTAGACTACCTAGAACACGATAGACATTTTGTCATACACATGGAAAACATGTTAGCTATAGGTCATGAATACATATATGATCATACAAGTCTAATATTTTCCTAAAAATCACCATGAAGGCTCTATGCCCTCTCCACATAGCTGCAACAACACTGATGAGTCCATGCATTCACCGATCAGTCAATAATTAAACGATTCATGACGAGAGACATAAATGGTACACATCATATAACAAGAATATAACCAGAAAATAACCAACATAGAGATCATGGAAACTTAGCCATAATATCACCAATATAATACTAAAAATGCTCATAGATCATAATAAGGAAATGTCTCATATTAACATAGAAAAATATCAACCAAGTCAGGGACTTCCACGTACCACCTGACCATAGATTGGGCTGAACCAAATCTCTCTTTCATCCAATCATCCTCATGCCATATTACAGGCATGAATCTGGGATCTCATGGAATAAACCAAACAAAACCAAACCAGGGCTTCCATAGGCCAAACCACCTCAACGCTCAACCGCAATGATTCCATCTCCACGATCAGACAAGACTAAATCCAATGACATCAGTATCTACCCAAGTTGTCAAGGGCTCTAGGAACAAGTAATTCAACCCAAAACCTTCCATGGATCTAGAGCATTTTTCCAACCTAGCTTCAAGGAATAGTAACTCAACCCAATAAGTTCTATAGAGAATTTGTCCCAACCTAGGCTCCAGGATTAGTAACTCAACCCAATATGTTCTAGGGCTTCGAGAGCATTTGTTCCAATCCACAACCATAAAGAATTATGAGCACCAATAAGAAACAATTAAGTGGAAGAAACTAACAAAACCATGGTTATCCTAAAAATAGAAAGGCAAGGCTAAAACCATTGTCAATCCAGTAAATCCTCCATTCCAATTACACCACATAACTAGATAATCATGTGCATATACCATGCATCCAGAAATTCGCTAGGAAATCACATATGTAACCAGTTACCTACAAAGCAATCCATCTGTAGCTACTAATATAATCGTTCCCTTTTCACTTTCCAGCTTTCCTTTCCCTTCTTTATCCAAATACATTGTATGCCAAAGTGCTCTAAGAATGCTCCGAGAATTCTCCAAGATTTCTCTAAGTGTGCAACAGTGTGAGAGAATAGAAGAATAGAATAGAGCTCCTAACGCTGAATTGTCAAAATCTTAACCAGCCAAAAGCTGTGAACTAATCCTTGGAAGCATTTTTATCATTGAGGCCTCTATCCTATTCATTTTTCTTTACTTTTTCTTCACTTTTTCTTCAATTTCCTCATGGAAATTTGTGTCTCTTCACCTTCCTTTTCTCCTATTTTCCTTTATTTCATAAATAAAATTCCAATTATTGCCACTTTGCCTTTGTGAATTCCTTTTCCAATTTCCATAGCCATTTATTAATCACTAATGATACCCATCACTATGGTTTTCCCAACATAAATCCTTGAATACGTGTCCCATGACCTTGGTCTTATTTTATTTACATGGAAAATCAACTAGGGGATGTTACACTCTCTCTCCTATAACTATGGTTTTCCGCTGATCTAAAATGGGTGTTTGATAACTTGTTATGCTTAGGAGAACCTCCCACTCAGTTAAACAAATAAATGATCTAGCTTAGATATGACCTTTGCATAATTAAATACTTGAAATAGGTGTATGTTTAATTTTAACTGTTTAAATGATTTAGTCCATTTGTTTCTTTTGATATTAAACACATATCACAGCCATATAATGCAGAAAATAAATAACCACACATAACAAAAAATTTAATCTAGGAGTTCACCCAAATATCATGGGCTACGTCTCACTGAGCTTTTGACATCTTGACTTGGCTCTTTGGGATTATGGCAAAGTTTCTTTTACAAGTTCCACACTTAACTCCAAAGGTTAATGAACTAAACCAATGGGCTTCAAATGCCATCTATATCCCTGTCATGGTTGTCATCATTCTACAAACAGATCTAAGCTCCCTTAGACTTAATTCCTTCAATTAGTGTTCTGAGCTACCCTGAGCTTCTTGATGGCACTAATTCCTTCAGAATTCTCCAACTATCACTCTAACCTCATCTACTGTCTCCGGCACATATCAAACACCAAAATAGACTACTCATTTCCTTACAATGAGCGCTGCAACCCCAAAATAGGCCTTCCTCCACGGTTGGCACTAGGCTGCCTGAAACTTCACTGTAGCATCTTGGCCTTCAAAAGTCTTCAAATACTTCTGCAAATCCTTGCAATGGATTTAGAATGCTCATTACAATTAGGAATAAATGTTGGTTCACTGAGAATGAGCACTGGTAGCTCCTACAACTGCCTCCAACTCCTGGTGGCCCTAAGCTCCAAAATCTCCTTGGATGAAAATCTCCATGATATGACTTCTTAAGCTTCTTTGGACTATTCCATTGGCTTCAGAAGGCTCCAATTAGCTTAGCTAGCCTCTTGTTTCACTCTCTCTCTCTCTCTTTCTGGCTCTTGATGAAAACTGCTCCTCGAGTGCATTTTAATCAATAGCCCCTAGGGATACTCCACCAAATTTGGTGAATTTCACCTAACTCCAGCTAAACTTTTTCTCCTTTCTTCTTCTCACACCCGCCCCCCAAATTTTCTTTCCCCATCCCTTCCCACTCTTTGTTTTCCATCCCGCTTCCTTCCACCCATCGCTTATTTGCATCTTATTTGTATTTCTTTCTTCTTTATGGCCCTCCTCTTTACCTCTAGGTTATATCTCTACCTTCTCTACCCTTACCCTTCTTTCTAGTTCTATGGTTTTTCCCTTGGTTTTCTAGATTCCTTTTTCTTGACTTTTGATTTTATTCTTAGTAGTATAACCTTAATTATTAATCCTCCTTATTTATTGTATTAATCCTCTTTACTTATTTAATATAATTATTTATCATAATAATAGTAATACTATTATTATTATCCCGTACCCCTTTGGGGCTGCACAAACTATTGTAATAATTTCTTGGATTTTCATTATTCCCTACACATAAACCAAATTTAGTCAATTCAATTTAACCTAATGTTTTCGATTTACATTTTATAAAGAGCCTTCTCTTCAATCTGTGAGCTTCGTCCAACCGTTATTTCAACCAATACGCAACTTGGAGGTCTTATTTGGCCTCATATCGAGGAAATACATATTGAAACTTATGATAAATGTCAATTCATATATAGAATTTTGGTTTCAATTAACTAATGCTAACATTAGTTTGAAAAAAAATCATGTTTATCAATTAAGAGCACAACTTTTATGTTTATAAGGTTGCCAAGGGTTTACACATGGATCACACATGTTTAAACATTGTGTAAACATGTTTCATGTCCATACTCCACTTGTCATTACAACCAAACCCTATATCACAGGCCAAACACTTTATCGTGGCCAACCAGGAGCTCGAATTCATTCGATTTTTTAAGATTTCACAAACAAATGTTTTCTCGGATGCTTAAAAGCTCAAAATTGTGCTTGTTGTTACATGTTGTAGTCACAAAAACTCAAAAGCTCTTAGATTTCTAGTCCAAATTCACAAACCCACCATTTAAAATACTACGAAACAAGAGAAATGGTAAGTGTGCCACAATAGACAAAAACTCTTAAGTTCAAGGGTATTGTATATTTTTTGAGTTGCACATGAAATTTGAATTTTGTCAAAGAAAAGCATAATATTTCTTATGTTACCAAGTCATACAAAAGGTTGTGTTAATTGATAGTTTTGCGAGAGAAGATCGAAGTACTAGTGTTTCTATAGCTAAAATGTCTTTCTACCTGTAGATTTGGGAGCTCCAAGTTGTCTGCAAATGACAATACCCACGAGTAGGCACGAGATGATAGACTAGACAACAATAACAGTAAGAGTGGCTCAGAAAATAATAAGTCAATAACAGGTACAAGGAACAATAGACACTCTCAAGCAACTTCAACAAATAATTACTAAAATTTCCATTTTTGTGACATCAGTTATATTTTAATTTTTTCTTAAGTTCCATAATTGTGGAAAATATGTACTTCATATTTGGGTTAATACCTATACATTGACTCAAATATTTTGTCAGTGTATCATCTTGGAATTGTCAAAAGATGCATGAAAAATAGAAACTTGTCACTGACATATACTAGTGGCAACAATAGTTAAAATTAAGTTTAGTCAGGATAACTACACAAGCTACCATTCCTGTAACTAGTCCATTAGCCTTATGGGTATGGCCAGGAAGTTGTGGCACTAATTTAATATATAATAAAATTCCTTTCTCGTGCTTCTCTAGAAAGAGAGTATAAATTTCTAAAAACCACTTATAGTTTTGGCATGCAATAATTGTTATGTCTAAGGTGCCTAAATTAAATGCACATAGGTACTCTAGAAAGGAAAAAATCAAAGAGAGGGAGCGAGAGACTAACCATTCTGTAGAGCTACGATGTTCATAGTTCTTAATTGTATCCTCCAGCTCAAGCGCCTCTCATACATTTCTTATGTACTCACTATATAAAAATAAGTAACCAAGACATGCAAACAAATGATTTTAATTTTTCAAGTTTTACTTGAAGTTGTGAAAAATGGAATTCTTGTTTACAACTTTAGAATTCACAATGCCACATGAAAATAAAAATCTCAACATTATGATTTAAATAGTTACATGCATTAGGTGGCAGGTTCTATGTGTATTGAAAAAAAACTGCTTTCAAGTATATTTATACTGGTGTTTCTAGTGCTACTATCTGAAATGGTTCTTCGAGTCGGTAAATTACAAAAAATGTGGAGAGCCAAGAAGAAAAATGCTTCCAAGATCCAATCCCTCAGAATGACCATAAAAAAAGTATTTACCCCTCTACAAATTACTTATAGGGTAGTACACACTATTTGATTTGAGGAGGACTGGGGCATCCCTATTGTGAATGACATTATAGTGGCCCTTCGAATATGGTAGCATGCCTCATTCAAGGATGTTGTTTCTGGATTTGTGGCAAATAGATATTAAGAATGAGTGATTTCCCTAGCAGACCCTTTAATTGAATTAAAAAATATTGTCTACTCATTACAGATCAAGCTTGCTTGATGTGCAAATAGGAAAATTGTCTGTTAGATCTTGTTAGAGGAATCAACTAAAAGAGTAAAATGGACATCAACAAGATAAGCACCAAGTCACAAATGTGCAATGTAAGTCCATCTAATCGACCAAACTGGACATCGCTCATCATAAATTCCCCACCCATACTGAATGAGGTGTAGAGAAAACACTGAAACCAGATCCAAAGAAGGAGAAAGCAAAAAAAAGAGAAAGTTTTGGTTTCACTTGAAGACACAACTTATAGACTATACACATAATTGTTCATAGGGATAAAGAACTTAATCCATGAGAGGAAGACCATTATACCTCAAGTAAAGAAAGCTAACACCTAGGAAGGTCACAGTTACACATCTTGCCTAGTATTCCTAAAAGCTAGTCTAGAGTTTTGTTCTAATCCTATAATAAAGAAAAAACCAAGCCAATGATATCAGCAAAAACCCACTTGAGGCATGCGACGTCTTCGTTTAACTGGAGCTTTTCCAACAACCAGGTGTACTACATGCAATAACTTCTCTCACATCGAGAGAGAAAGATGCTTCGTGTCGAGATAGTTGAGCCCCACAGTAAAATAACTTTGTTGAAATTAGGGGCTATCATTCTCGATTTGATAAGTCTGAAACAGGTCCAACTATCGATAATTTATATTGTATCTAAGTTGTTAGAATCTATTGATAATGCAAGTAAAATATGCTTTACTAAGTTTTGAGATTCACCTTATACTTTATGTTATGCTCGCTACTTAGTGCTTGAAACCTTGTAATTTATGTTTTCCCCCTACTTAGTGTTCGTCTTTCTTAAACTAATCTATTTATTTCACTGTTTCCTTGAATTGAACCCAGATTCCTATCTATACTTCTAATTAGTTTGTAGTAAGATGCAATTGCGCACCCTCTTGTAAGAGCTTGAATGGACTCGGTTTTTTCTCAACACACAAAAGTTCTTCGACAAATTCTACACAACAAATCTAATGACACCCTTCTAGTTAATATAGATAATATTCATATTAATTATATTATCCTAACTGTACACTAATTCATTAACTTATTAATTCATCAACTTACTGATAATTGTATTGTTATATGGTTTCCCTTTAAATAACTATGATAATAATCTTGTGAACGTTATATAACACTATATTATATTATTATTATTATTATTATGGTAATAATAACATTATTAGGATAATAATTCATCCTAATAATAACTATAAAAATAATTATTATTATTATTATTATGCTTAAGAATTTGTGGATTTTTCACATTAGACATTTTTATTATCTAAGCTTTGAGCTAGCATGGGAAATTTTTAAACATAATTATTGTTTCCACAAAAACCTTACATATAATAATAATAATAATAATAATTATTATTATTATGGTGTTGATAAGCATGTTTATCTTGGGAGGCGAATTTCAGAATTTTAATTTTATTATTAATAATTATTAGGTGGATGGTAGGAATTTAACATCCACTCAATATTTTACGATATTCTTAATAGCTTACAGAAATCAAAGGTTGAGATTTATTTCCAAAGTATTTATGCCCATGTTTACCTTGTAATTAAATTCGTTAATTACAAAAACATCATATGAATAAGTATCATATGAAAATGAGTTTTTGTCGGCATGTGGTATTGATAAGCCATGACATTGGCCCATGTTATTATAACAAAATTTATTTATATATTAAGAATCTTCATGATAAAGTGGTAATCCCCATGATTGAGAAGTATGTTACATGTTTTTCTTAAATGTATATGTGTTTAACTTATATATTAATTCATTTTATAATAATAATAATAATAATAATAATAATAATAATAGAAAAATTATAATTTAGTTAATTTTTTTATTTTTTTGTTTTTAATTTTATTTTATTTTAATTTTAGTCATTTAAGATGTATAATGAGGTAGGTGTTTTGATGCATATTATGGAATGGTTTTTATCAATATTTACCATCATTTACCTATTGCACATACAAATGACCATTAATATAATTTCAATAATTTATCCCACTAATAACCACTATACTTATAATTTAAAACATTAATATAGATATAAATATAATTTTTTCCATCTTTGTTTTTTTTGGCGCCCAGACTCTCTCCTGAATTCATTAAGCTACATCTTAGGCTTTTCTGCCATTATGATTAATCCTCTTTCGATTTGAAAGCTATATCTATATATCTATATATATATATATATATATATAGCATAAAAATTATACATTTTCCTCATATTCAAAAGTGAAAATATAAGATTTATTTTTTACTTTTAATTACTTCGTTTCTCGTTAAAGTTGGTATAATGTTATGTGACTTTATTTAGGTGAGATATTTTATTTATGGTTGAGAGTCAATCTAAATATTTTTATCACATCTCCTTGGTACTAGGTTATACTATATTTTTTTACTAAAGAAAGAGTCGGTCCTTTTATTATCTTATCACTAAAAATATGCTACATAAAATACATCACGCGCGAGGAGGAAGTGGGTTGATAAAGAAAGAAAATCATCCGGCTTAGGGAGGAAAGAAAACATCTCGAGAAAACTGGCCATGGCCTATGAAAAAACCAAACTCACGGCCTCCACTGCCCAAGAGCAAAACAGAATGTGAACCTGATAGATCAATAAACGGACCCCAAGAGGGGAATAGAGGCCTCATCAAAAAGATTTCGGGTTCGTTGGGGTTGACCCAAACCCACTAACCTGCTCATCAAACTTAAGTCACTGATCTGCAGCTCCATGATCCAATGGCTGAGGGAGATATCAAGCAAAGAAGAAGCAGGGGGAATACCTGCCTGATGATCACCCGGACCCACAAACCTGTTCCTTGAACCTAAGCCGTTGATCTGCAGCTCCATGATCCGATGGCTGAGGGAAATATTAGGCGGAGAAGAAGCAGGAGGAATACCCGCCCGATGTGGGCGGTATTCTCTCTCCTCCAAGTGCCATGTGTTGAACACTGAGTGGCATTGCATACATTTTTGGGAAACCACTTTGGGTTTTAAGGGCGTCTGATAAGCCAAAAACTGCTTTGCCACCCGATAACGTGAAACCGCGGAAACTCTACACCTGCTATCATCTAATCATTTGAGCCACCTATAAGGATGGATTGACACAAAATTCTAGCTGCCCGCTCACTAACCGAGCTCCCAGCAGCACCAATGAGCTGGCTATGTATGGTGTTACCCTGCAAGACCCAAGTATGCCCAATCTCAAGTTGATTTTCTATCAAACCCCTGTCATCCATTGAAGAAATGTTAACTATTAGATACATTGCCTGTGATGATACTGCTCGTCTATGTGGGCCAGAGTGTAACAGCCCTCCCGTAGTTGACCTGCGGGTACCAACTCCCACAAGCAGCACTTGTTGTCTCTTGGGCATCTCACCCCTTCATTAGCTAGCTAGTCCACTACTCTGTTGGCATCTCTACATACATGAACAAAACTGAGAGTTCTTAGAATTCTTAGGTGCGATTAAATTCGGTGATAGACCTGCAAAAGTCTCCAGTGTCTCGAGACTTTGTCTGGTGCAGTACCCGAGCCTAGCTGCTTGACATAATTAATGATTAATTCCGAGTCAGCCTCGATGATACTGTTATGCAAATTGTACTTTATCAGAATTTCTAAGTATTGCTCCATGGCCATGAGTTCAACCATATTGTTGGTGGCCCTCCCCAGGTGACTGTGAAAGATGACTTTAATGTTTCCCTCTTCATCTTTGATGACTCCTCCATAACCAACATCCCAATGGTTACCTTTTGAGGCACCATCTATATTGAAGCCTAAAAATCCATGTGGAGGCGGTTGCCAGAAAGCCTTTCCTTTTGAAATGTGCTTTGTTGCCTTATTTAAGCCCTTAGGGGCGTGTGACTGTAGTCCCAATAGTTCCAGAATTTGAGCATCTCGGTGACCCGGGGGCTTTTCAGGAGAATGCTTCCAGAGGGCATTTACAACTTCTTTGTGCTGTTTTAGGATTTGTGTTGTGATGCTTTGAGCTCAGCCGGATTTGTCTTTTAAGATCCTATTGTTACGTTCTTTCCAGACATTCCAGTTCAAGAATCTTGGAATCAGAGCCTAGGGTATATTTACTGTCTCATTGTCCGAGAAGTCCTTCCTCCAGTTCTTCAAAGTATCATTGATGCCATTTTAATTCATGTATGTCTGCTTGAAGATATCTACTACCTAATTCCATAAGATTGAGGTGAAGGAGCAGAGGTTGAGAAGATGATTCAAAGTTTCTTCCTACATGCCGCATAATTGGCATCTTGATGGACCAATGAAACCTCTCTTTCTGAGATTCTCTGAAGTTAGAATCTTTTCATGCTGAACCAACCACCTGAACAGTTTGATCTTCATCTAGTGTGGGTTGTTCCATAGGTCTTTCCAAGTCTTGTCGGGGCTTGGGAAGTTAAGTCCCATGGCTATTTGTTAGGCCCCTATACTACTAGTGTAACCACTTATTCTTATTAGTACAACCCCCTTATTATATTGATGTACCCATGTAGTGGCCATATTGTTACTATTATGCCCCATAAAATCCCACTATTGTTATTATTGTGCCCTTACATTATTATTGTAATGTTGGCTTTGATTATATTATGACCCCTTAGACTCCTATATATAGAAAGGAGGTCTTTTCATTTGTATCATGCAAGAATTGCTCATTTGTGTAATGTAAAGGAGGTTGCCCCCTCGAAGAGGCTGAATTCTAAGGCGTTGACCTCTCTTTTCTATGTTTTTGTGAGCCGGTTTCATAACATTTGGTATCAGAGCTTTGGATTCTAGGGTTTTGCTGCTCGAAACAGGTCATCATGGAATTTTCGCTATAACTTTTTTTCTACGATGTTTCAGAATCTAAAAAAAAACATTTGAGAAGAAATCGCTCTGAATCTCGGGTCTAATTTTCAGAGCTTTTCGTGCTATATTTGCAGAGATATGATCTGAGGAAGTTGGTCTTTTTGTAGACTCCTGAATTAAATTCCAAACAGGTGACCTGGGAAAAATCGTCATAACTTTCTCTCTGAGCATCAGATTGAAATTCGTAAGAAGGTCTAGAAAGAGGATGGATTGTAGTTTCCTGTAGATATTTTTCAGAGCCAAAGGTCGAAACAGTGACACATGGCACTTCATACAAGTTCGCTCTTCTGGAAAGGTCTATAATCAAGTCGCTGTGGGAGATTTGGCATAACTCTTCCTTGGAGAATCCAATTGGGATCAGACTGGTGGCATTGGAAAGAGGACATAGAGGGCTACTGCAGATCACAATTTTAGAACTTAAAGATCTGAAAGTACAGGGTTATAGTCGTTTCAAGATTGAGCTCATAAAATCAAGAAAAAGCAAGATGAGGAATTTTGATGGCAAGGATCCAGTAAATTGGATACTTCAGATGGAGCAATAATTTGATCTACATGGTGTACCACTATTACAAAAGGTATGTATTGCATCTTCATATTTAGAACCGGATCAATTTTTATGGTATGAAGGGCTTTGTTCTCGTAAACAACTTGTTACGTGGTCAATTTTCACGGAGGAAATGATAGCACATTATAAGGATACAAAGAGCAACACCTTCTTTAGAGCAACACCACAACAATTGGAAAGAGTAAAAGAGCTTTGTGACATAGTGGAAAGTAAAGTTATGGCAACAAGGAAGTCTACCCCTCACAGCTATAAAGATGGAAGTGTTGTTTCTCCTAGCCTTCCACAACCTACAAAGGTTACACCACAACAATTGGAAGAAAAAATAGAAAAAGGGCTTTGTTACAATTGTGATAGCAAATGCACTATAGGTCATAAGTGTGCTGAGAAGAAATTATTTTACATAGAGTATGAAGAGGAGGAAGAAAAGGATCAAGAAACATCAAAAGAAGAGGATATACACCAGGACCCAACCCAAGAGATAGAAGAAATGAATCAGACCATATCTTGTAAAGCATTGGAAGAAATTATCACTCCTCAAACCCTAAAGCTAGAAGGACATATCAAGAAGAAAAAAGTTCAAGCAGTGAAAGATCACATCAAGCATAAACAACAAGTTCTCCAACTTTCAAAGGATAATGCCACTTTGGTGCAAAATCGAATGAAACAACAGGTAGATCAACATCGTAGTGAAATTTTTTTTGGTGTAGGTGATTAGGTATTTTTACTGCTACATCTCAAGCAAGCTATTTATGAGAAGGAAATGTTGGGAATACTACATGAACTTAAAAAATGGCGACCTTACCGAATGGGAACACACTTCAAGGTAAAAATAGATCATGATATTCTTAAATATTTTTTAGAACAACTATTATCTTTAGAAGAATAGAAAAAATGTGTCACAAATATGTTGGGTTATGACTTTGACATCATCTATAGAAAATGGAAGCAAAATTTTGTTGCAGATGCACTCTCAAGAAAGGATGAGGATGTGGAAGCATTGTTTTGTGCTATTTATATTATCCAACCAGATTGGATAAACGAAGCAAGGGATGAATGGAAGAAGGGCGAAGAAGTATGGCCACTTATTCAAAAGTTGCAAAAGATCCCAATTCAAACAATATTGCCAAAAATTGAAGAGGAAGGAAAAACCATATTGGAACTTGGAGTAGTTACAGAACAAGAACCCGACAGCTATGAAATCAATCAATTTCAAAGTATCTCATCAAGTGGAAGAACTTACCCGCTGAAGATTCCACATCGGAGAACAAGAAGTTTATACAGAAGCATCAATAACTACTCAAGCGTTGAGGACAACACTTTTTGAAGGAGAGGGGCATGTTAGGCCCCTATACTACTAGTGTAACCCCTTATTCTTATTAGTACAACCCCCTTATTATATTGATGTACCCATGTAGTGTCCATATTGTTACTATTATGCCCCATAGAAGCCGACTATTGTTATTATTGTGCCCTTACATTATTATTGTAATGTCGGCTCTGATTATATTATGACCCCTTAGACTCCTATATATAGAAAGGAGGTCTTTTCATTTGTATGGTCCAAGAATTTCTCATTTATGTAATGTAAAGGAGGTTGCCCCCTCGAAGAGGCTGAATTCTAAGGCATGGATCTCTCTTTTCTATCTTTTTGTGAGCTGGTTTCATAACACTATTCTTTTGGCTTCTTTGAGGTTGAAGATACCCTCATTATTTCTACCCCAACTTAGCAAATCATTCGAGGTTGAGGTCAAAATTTTTCTCTTTTCCAGAATTTCTTCCAGAGCTTTAGCTTGGGTCTTCAACGAGCTCTCATCACTATAATATGGTAGCTTCCAAATTCTCCATTTACCATTGTTCCTTGATTGATCCCAATAGTCACTTACTTTATTTAGTCCTTTGTTGATGGTGTCATTTTGGATGATATCTAGTTCCTCTCTACCCAGGTTATTTTCCTACTACCAGTTGTCCTCCCAAAACCAGCAAAGATTTCCATTTCTGATCTCCCAGAAACCATGTTTCTGAACTAAAGCTCTGTTCTCCTAGGCCTTGTTCCAAATATGAGAACCTCTGATGTGTCTTTTCATTCTTATGTGGTCCGTTTCTTGCCAATCCATAGCATATTTTTGTTTCCAGAGTTTAGCCCAAGGGTTTCTTATTCTCTTTAGCCATCTCCAACAAAGTTTTTCCCCCAAAACGTTGCTTAGCGTATCGGGTCCTGGAGACCCAAGCCACCATGGGATCTGGGTTTGCAGAGCTTTTCCCAAGATACCAGAGCCCATTTATTTTCCTCTTCCCATTTTCCCCAAAGAAAATCCCTTTGAATATTCCAAATTTGTTGTAAGACTCTTATTGGTGCCAGAAGGGTTGATAACATGTAGATTGGGATGGTTTGAAGTACCGCCTTAGTGAGGACTAGCCTCCCTGCTAAATTCAAGGATCTGCTTGTCCACTTGCTGACTTTGTCCTTCAATTTGTTCATTACAGACTCCCACATGTCCTTGCTCAGCGGTTTGTCTGTGAGGGGTATTCCCAGATATTTTGAAGGCAGAAGCTCTCTTTGAAATCCTAGGATTTTGGAGAGATTTCTTTGAATTGAAATATCGGTATTGAAAAAGAAAACTTTAGATTTTTTAGGCTTACTTCAGTACCAGTAGCTAGTGCAAACTCATGCGGGATTTGAAAGCCTTGGCTTCCTTGACTATGGGTGTGCCCTGCAGCATAGTGTTGTCCACAAATTATTGATGGCTCAGAGTATCCCCACTCTGAGTGAGTCTAAGTTCCTGGATTCTTCCTTCCTCCTTGGCTGAATTGATTGCTCTGCCCAATCCTTCCATCATGAGAATGAAGAGGAAAGGGGAGAGAGGATCACCTTGCCTGAGACCTCTTGATGGCTTGAAGGTTCTGGAAGTAGAGCCATTAAGAATAATAGAACAACTGGCAGTGGTAACAAGAGACATGATGCATCTTATCCAGTTGTAGTCAAAGCCATATGCTTTAAGAACTTCCCTGATTTAAGACCAACTCAGTTTATCATAAGCTTTCGCTATGTCCAGTTGTATTATCATGCATGCTTTCTTATTGGTCTTGAGGGAATGCACCACTTCATGAGCTTGAATGATATTGTTGAGGATTTTCTTGTCTTCCATGTATCGAGTCTATTCCTCTGACACAAGTGTTGGAAGAAGGGGTTTGAGTCTGTTGGCAATTACTTTGGAGATGATTTTTTACACCACGTTGCAGACAGCTATGGGTCTGAATCTATTTGCAGTAACAACTTTTCCTGTTTAGGGATTAAGGCAATAAAGGATTCATTAAGCACTCTCAGAACAGTTTTAGATTTTCACGAGTCCTCCACAACATCTAGAATGACATGTTTGCCTATTTCCCATCATGTTTTGAAGAAGTCAACATTGAAACCATGTGGGCCCGTAGCTTTCCCATTATGCATCTCTTTGATTACTTCATTGACCTCTCCCTCTGTCACTGGCCTGTTGAGATTATAATTGTCTTCCCTGGTTACCAGTTTTGGAATATGCTGAGTAAATATTTTAGTGAATTTAGATTTGTCAGCCATGGTCTCGTCTGCAATACTTTGAAAATGTTGAACTAGTACCGCTTCCATTTCCTTATGAGTATCTTGTTCTATCCCTTGGGGATCTGTAAGTTTTGTGATCCTGTTATGAGCCCTCTGTGCCATGGTAGACTTGTGGAAGAAGCTAGTGTTTCTCTCCCCTTCCTTAATCCATTGTACTCTGGCTTTTTGTCTCCAGAAGATTTCCTCCTGCTCGCATCTGTTATCCCATTCTTGTTGAAGTGAGTTCGCTTGCACTTTCCTTTCCTCTATGAAGCCTTCTGTGATGAGAATTTGGTTAATTTCCTGTAATTTCTTTTTCACTTCTCCTTTGGCTTTAAAGATGTTTCCAAACTCTTTTTTGTTCCATTCTTTAAGCTTTCTCTTGATGTGTTTGAGTCTATGATGCAGGAGGAACATTTTTGTACCTTGGGTGGGTATTTCTTCAGTCCACCAATTTCCAATGTTAGTGATGAAATCAGGGTGAGTGAGCCAGACATTTTCAAACCTAAAGGGTCTGTTCCTCAGGGTTCCAATAAAGGAAGCTTCCAATTGGATGGGCTAGTTGTCCGAGCCTCCAAAAGGGAGTATGAAAGCTGTCATGATACGATCGGTGAAAAGGAGATCCTCCGAGATTATGAATCTGTATAATCTTGAGGCTACTTGGGCAGTTCCTCCTCTTTTGTTGTTCCATGTGAAAATGTCATTTATTGTATCCATATCCACCAGTCTCATATTGTTAAGGAAGTTTTGGAAGGCTATTGAGTCTCTACCAAGTGTTCTGGTTCCTCCTTTTTTCTCTGTGAGAGATTTGATCATATTGAAGTCCCCCCCCAGAATCCAGGGCATTGCAGGGTGTCTTTCTCTCAGTTCCTCCAGAGAGGTGAGGAGCCTGAGTTTATCTTCCAGTAGTTGAGGACCATAGACATTAGTGATCATGTAACAATCCTTGTCCCCCACAAGTTGGATAACCAATGAAAGGTGGTTTCTGGATGCCTCAACATCCAGGATCCCAAATTTTTGAGGATTCCTGTAGAGTGAGAATTCCTCTAGCTGATTTATATGCTTTGACTTCTAGATACTCATACTTAATTAGCCATTTTCTATGCTTATCTCTAATTTTATCTACTGAGCATTTTGTTTCCTGTATAAACACCATATCTGGTTTTTCTTCTTTTATTCTGTTACTGAGATTTCTTTGTTTTCTTTTACTCCCTAGTCCTCTAATGTTCCAGGTTGTAAGCTTCATAATGATGGGTTTGTAAAGGAGTAACTGGTGAGATCTTTCATCTTACCTGAATTAATCATGAGTTTTCCACACTCTGTCAGTAGTTCATTCTGTCTCTTCCTTCCTCTTTTCTTGCCTAGGTTTTTGTTGGAGTGTCCTGATATTATCCCCATTGATTTAACCCCTTTGTTCTCCTGGTCGTCGTGGCTCCTTTTGACTCCTATAGCTTTTGTGTGAGACCTATTAAGGAATAGTTATTGTACTCTATCAAACTCTTCTTGTGGTAGAGAGTCAATACCTTTGTTGATTCCATACTCTAAAAAGCTTTCTAGTTCAAGGTTCTCCCTCTCAAGTATCTCCTGTAGGTCTTGGTCCTCCGTACCTACTTCCCTTGGGGTCATCTCAAGGTCCCTTCCAAGTTCCATAATGATCGGTGGGTCCCCCTTTTGTTCATTGTATTCCTGTATGATTTCAATGCTGTCCTCTTTTTCCTTCTCTCTTTGATAGTCCTCTGGGTTCTTGTGCATCCCATTTTCTTCTCCTTCTTCTAAAATCTCAAAACTATTGTGACTTGGTAACTTGCCTTCACTAGGTTTCTTCAGAGACTTTTTTGTCCCTCCTTTCCCTCTGCCTCCCACTTTCGTGAAACCTTTAGGGTCTTTTCCTTTGTTGGTTTTGGGGTGTTCCTCCTTTTTTTTAGTGGGCAGTCTCTGAAGAGGTATCCATGTTCATGACATTTACAACATCTGAATGGTATGTGTTCGTAGTCAATTTCTTGTACCCATTCCTCGTCATAAACTTCTAGGATGACTTCATTTGGGAGTGCTCTTGATAAGTCCATCTCTACACATATGAGAGCAAAGGAGGTATATTTCCCTCCCAGAGTCGCCTCTGATATCTTTATAAAATGCCCTAATTTTTTACCTATAGCTTTTAAAGATTCTGGCATCAAATAATCTAAAGGTAAGGAGTATAATCTAATCCATACTAGGACCGATGTGAATGTTTCTCGCCTCGGAACAAAGTTCATCACCCAAGGTCGCATGTAAAGGCTTGCGGCAACATAGAAGTAGGGTCCTCCTTCGAAAACTTTGTATTTGTCCTCTAGGTTAGTGAAAACCATCGTGAAGAAACTCTTGGAGTGAAGATGTAGATTTATTTCTCCCTTCGGTTTCCAATTGTTTCTTATCCATGTGTTTAGCGCTTTCTCCATGGGCCATATGCCCATGAACTTACAAATGATCGCATAAGTCGCCATGTGATCTTTGTGCACCTGTAGTGCAGGATCATTTAAGACCACCCGGGGTTTAATATTGGCCTTGGCTCGCAGGGTCCTATCACAGACATTTTCACAGTTCTCTGACTGTTGTCGCTAGGATTCGTTTCCCTCCTAGTTTCCTTGTGGGTCCCTTCCATTTCATGGGAATTGCTGCTGCCTGGCTTATGAGTGCCCATTGTCTTAGTCTCTGGCTCCGTTGTTTTCTGAAAATTGTTCAGACTCGCCTCTTTGCTTCTATTTGAAACCACGTTACTGTACGAGGGAGTGGAGCTACCTCCTCCAATCCCCTCCATTGTTTACCAGCTCGTTCCTGTCACCCCCTGTTCAAAACCCTAGTGCTTCAGAGCTCCTTTGGCAAACCCCGTACTAGGTTATAATATCAATAACAAACAGAGCCACAATAACAATGTGACTATTCATGTTTTAGAATACTTTAAATTAAAACTAGACAAATTTTATTATGGTTGACATTGTTTTTATATTTAATTAATATTTTATTTTTATTTAAAAAGTACAGTGTCAATTCAAGGTGAGCATGAAGGGAATTTGTAGAATGCACGTCTCACTCAAGTATAGTATTAATAACAAACTATTTAATTGTAGAGTATCCTTGGAATGGAATTAAATATTTATTTCCTCTGCCCTTAAATTCCATCAGATCTTTGTCTTGTGGGAAATTTTGCTAGGGTGAGTATTTTGTGGTTTTGTCCAAAGTTATTGCAAACAATGCAAGATCATCTTATCTTGAGTGCAAGTGAAATCGTTCAAAGTGAAGAAGATCACACTAATCACAGATGTGGAGCAATACGAGGATTCTTTGACGGCTCTAGTCAAAGGGATGTTTTTGTTGAGGGTTTAGTCATTTTCTTCCATAATTTGATAATTAAATGAAAACTAAGTATTGGCCAAGGCACAAATTTAACAGTTGAACTCCTTGCTATGTAGCGTGCCATGAGGATTATCCTTTGGAAGTAGGTAAAAGTATTCAAATTGTATGAGGATTCAAAAGTCTTTGCCACGTGGTTCAATTGAAGAGATAACTTAAGGGTCCTTCATTTAGAATCATGACAAAATAAATTCCTCTAACTATGAAATCAATATGATGATGTGCAAGTTCTTCATACATATCAAGAAAATAATTCCTTGACGGATATGTTATCCAAAGAAGTTGTGCTATTAGATTATACATTTTGTTTCCATTTCAAAGGTGTCTAATGATAATGGGTTGTTTACTTTTTCCTTTAATATGTTCGATATTATTCAAATAAAATGTTTAAAATGTAAAGTATTTATGATATTTTATTCTCAACCCATTTTGTTGTAAAATGTACCCCTATGCATATCTTGTATTTTTAATTTCCTATGAAATATGAAGAGTAGTTTAAAATAAAATAAAATAAAAACTCATTATATCATAAATATTTTATTTTATATTAATTTTTTTTTCTTTATTTATTTTATTTTATATTAAGTTTGTTTTTTCTTATTTTATATGACTGGGATAAAAAAAATTAATAACTTTGAATATTTCAAAAACTTATTTACTAAAATAAAACTTAATTTCAAATAATTAGATGGAACGTATATGACTTGGATAAAAAAAAATTAGTAATTTTAAATATTTCAAAAACTTATTTAAAAAACAAAACTTTATTTCAAATAATTAGATGAGATCGTATTTTTTTAAATATCTTTTAAAAAATTATGAAATTTTTAAAATTATAAAATTATAGTTTTTTTTTTTTTAAATACAAATATCGTAATTCTAACTTATAATATCTTACATTCTTTTCCAATACAAATTTTTCATAGTTCAAACTTACCATGCTTTAAACATCTCATACAAGTAGTAAACTTAAAAAAGTTGATATAGAACCCAAATAACTTCACTCCAGATTCTTCATCGAGAAGATGATAAGAACAACTTAAAAGGTTGACCTATAACCCACACAACTTCACCACACCATGCTATCAATTTTTTAATATTTAGTAGACAAAAGTCCAGAGTCTTGGCACCGAGAAGATTATCCAATGATTCTAACACCTCAGAAAATTACCATAAATGCGTTTGACATAGAACCCTAATTATTAAATGGCAAATCGTAAATGTCTTTGACAAAGAACTATGTTCATAAATTTGACATCGAAACCTCACTATTCACGGCCCAAACATTTATGATGCGTTCACATGAAACCCTCATTATTGAATGGCCAAACATTAACGCGTTCACGCGGGATCATAATTTTTGAATGCCCAAAGCTAAAATTGATTGTATGCAATCAATTTTTTAGGGTACTTAGTAAATTTATCATGAATGCGTTTTGATGGAGAGATGCTCCAAATTGAAGTATCTTCCCAAGGAAAATCATTTAATTTAACTCGGCGACTTTGTACTTCAGTCGAAGGCAATTTAATATTAGCGACGTAAAGTTATGATTCCTGGTGGCTTATATTATAGTAAGAGCTAACGAGCGTGCCATAAAATGTCAGTTTAGTTGTATTTAGTTGTAGACTGATAATTTTATAACACATCGTTATTATTTTTTATTTATCTTCTCACTGAACTAGTGTGTTAGAGTTATCCAGTCGCATTTAATGCCCTATAGCAAACTCAGATTATCTGATCAACATTGATTATCGAGTGGCATTTAATGCCCTATGACAAGCTGATCAACATTGACTCAACATTGACTACGTAGATCGATGATCTGTCAGGAATTTTGAAACTAAATGTCATTATTATTTTGCGAGAAACTTTGAAATGGTGCAATTTCTTTTTAGATTTTCTAATTTGTAAAGTTCCGCTTGTGATCCTCACTTTAGTGATCGGGTAGTTGTAAACTAAAAGGTGCTCAGAGCTCATCCATATTAAGCACCAAACTGAGTTGCCTTACCATCAAATCATGATGATCTTTAATCATGAAAAAATCAAAATTCTACCAGTATTTATCACAAGTGTGTAAAACATCGTTCCTCTGGGCTAAGATGTTAAACTGTAGCTATGATAGTGTTTAGTCTAATGATAGTATTTAGTCTCATTGCAAACCTTTATAATTTAATTCGGAAAATTATAGAAATTTAGATAGGATTTGGAAAATCGCTGATAATTTTTTTGGAAATTTAAAGTATATTTGTTTAATTTTGAATTGCCAAAATCCCCACATATATATATATATATATAAACAATAAAAACTATAAATAATCTATATGTATAATTTATAAATCGATCTACACTTTTATCAAAGCCCTAGAGAGATGGACAAGTCACAATAAGAATTGTAATTTTGATGTTATAAGGTGACTTTCAAAAGTTTCAGTCACATAGAAATTTATAAGGACTTTATGTTTTTTCTCACTTTTCTTCTACATTGTGTGGTGTTTACTTTCCTATGTTGCTTTTTTTATGTTTAGCTATTTCATGTTATCTTTTTGTAAAGAGTGACCTAGTTTACATTGAATTTTTGGTGAGAGTCATCTTAATTTTCTAGCGAAGCCCAATGTCCACTATGCCCCATTTTTATGTACCAAAAATGGGGAAGTTTGTTCACTCTAAAACTTTCAAAACTTTGAAAAAAATCTGATATAATACCTCACGTAATTTTCTCAGGTATCAATAAAAATACATAAACATATTTATATATAAAAATGATATGAGGTGAAAGATAAAACAATAAAAAATATTGGGAAGCATTGGGGAGAATACTATGGAAGAAAATTTGCCACATAATAATGAAGTGATATATCCTTTTTGGCAAAAGTATGTTGGAACTTACCATGGGGGAGAAGTTTACGGTAGCTAGCACAACCACATTAAAAATATTAATGTGGTTGATATAGTTGAAGGCTTCATTTGTATCTACCATTGATAAATATATAAAAATAAAAATAATAATACAAAAAACTATTGCAACAAAAATATTATTATTATCATTATAACTATAATAATTATTTATTTATAATAATTATTATTTAATATTAAATGTTATTTATTATTATTTAATTTTAAATTATGTAATATAAATATGAACCCTAGGAATATGAACCCTTAGATTAATAAACCATAGGGATTGATAGCATAAACTTAAGGGAATAATCAACCAATGGGGTTAATACTAAAACCCCAAGGGATTATAAATCCAAGGGAATAATATTAACCCAAGGGGTTAATACTAAAACCCCTAGGGTTTATAATCCCTTAGGGTTTTAACATTATTTCCTTGGGTTTATAATATCAATCCCTTAGGTATATTAATCTAAGGGTTCATATTCCTATGGTATAATAATATTCACATGTTTATAATATCAATCCCTTAGGTTTAATATAAATCATGGTAAACCAAGGGTTTATATACCTTGGATTTATAATATTACTCCCTTGGGTTTAATAATATTAGTCCCTTGGGTTTATAATACTTTGGGGTTTTAGTAGTAACCCTTGAGTTTATTATTCCCTTGGGTTTTTAATGTAAGGGTTAATATTCCTATGGTTTAACACTGAAACCTTAAGGGATTATAAAGACAAGGCAATAATATTAACCCAAGGGATTAATACCTAAAACCCAAGGAATTATAAACCTAAGGGATTAATGATAAACCCTAGAGATTAATATTATAAACCCAAGGTATACAAACCCTAAGATAAATATTATAAACCCTAAACTAAATGTGGTTGACCATGGTTGAAAATGGTTGATTTTCATTTTGAGACCATGGTCAACCATATTTATTCTAGGGTTTATATACCTTGGGTTTAATATTATTCCTTTGAGTTTATAATCCCTTACTTTTAATAGCAAAATCCTAAGGAATTATAAACTCTAGGGAACAATATTAAACTCTAGGAGTTAATATTAATTACAAACCCCATGAATAATATTATACCCTAGGAATATGAACCCTTAGATTAGTAAACCCAAGGAATTGATATTAAACCCAAGGGGTTAAAATACTAAAACCCCAGGGGTTAAAATACTAAAACCCCAAGGGATTATAAACCCAAGGGAATAATATTAATCCAATGGATAACAAACCCAAGGGAATAATATTAATCCAAGGGATAATAAACCCAAGGGAAACTAAAAACCCTCGGGTTTATATTCCCTTGGGTTTTTAGTATTAATCCCTTAGGTTTTTTAATATAAACCATCGTTGATGAAGGCTGAACATGATTGGTTTTCATATTGAGACAATCTTGGTCATTATGTGACGTTGGACCATAGTTAACCATGGTTGGCCATGTTTATAAACCAAGGGGATTTATATTAAACCCTTAGATTAATATTATAAACAATATGAATAATATTATACCATAGGAATTTGAACCCCTTAGATTAATAACCCCCACAGTTTGATATTATAAACCCGAGGGACCAATAAACCCAAGGGATTAATACTAAAAACCCAAGAGAATAATATTAAACCCATGTGATTAATATTATCAAACTAAGGTATATAAGACATAAGATAATATTATAAACCCTAAAATAAACATTGTTGACCATGGTTGGCCATGGTTGATTTTCATATACATACAATCCTTTTCATAATGAAACTTTGGAAAATGGTTGACCATGGTTTATTTTCATATCGGGACAATATTTTTCACAATGTAACGTTGGACCATGCTTGACCATGATTTTTTTTCATATTATGATAATATTTGTCACAATGTAACATTGGGCCATGGTTTACCATGATTGATATTATAAACCCAAGGGGTTAATAATAGAAACCCAAGTGATTATAAACCCAATGGAATAATATTAAACTCAAGAGAATAATATTAAACCCAACAAAATAATATTAACCCAAGGTATATAAACCCTCAAATAAACATGGTTGATTTTCATATTCATAAAATTTGTGTCAAATGTGACATTGGACCATGCTTCACCATGGCTGACCATGATTGATTCTCATATGAAGAAAATCTTTGTCACAATGAGACGTTGGACCATGGTTGACCACATTTGATTTTCATATTGAGACAATATTTTTCGTAATGCGATGCGGGACCATGGTTGACCATGATTTATTTTCTTATTAAGACAATCTTTCTCACAATGTGACATTAGACCATGTTTGACCATTCTTAATTTTCATATTAACATAAAATTTGTCACAGCATGGCTTTCAACAATGGTTGACCATAATTTACCATGGTCGACCATGTTTGACCAATGTTGACCTTGTTTGACCAATGTTGACGTTGATTGACGATGGTTGATGATGCCTAATAATTGTTTAGCATGGTTGATTTTCATATTAATACAATCTTTGTCACAATGTGATGTTAGACCATGGTTGGCCATGATTATAAACCTAGGATTAATGTCATAAAAACTATGAATTAATATTATACCTTAGGAATATGAACCCATATATTAATAAACTCAAGGGATTGATATTATAAACCCAAAATATTAATACTAAAAACCCAAAGAATTATAAACCCCAGGGGATAATATGAAATCCATGGGATTAATATTATAAACCCAAGGTACATAAACCCTAAGATAATTATGATAAACCCTATAATAAACATGGTTGACCATGGTTGGTTTTCATATTGATATAAGACTTGTCATAATGCGATGTTGCACCATGGCTGATCATGGTGGATTTTCATATCAAGACAATCCTTGTCACATTGAGATGTTGGACCATGGTTGTTCATGTTTGATTTTCATATTGAGACACTCTTTGTCATAATGTGATGTTTCACCATGATTGGTTTTATAAACCATGGTTGACCATGATTGACCGTGGTTTACCATAATTGATATTATAAAACCAAAGGATTAATACTAAAAACCCAAGGGACTATCAACCCAAGGGAGTAATATTAAGCCCAAGGTATATAAACCCTAAGATAAATATTATAAACCCTAAAATAAATAAGGTTGACCACAGTTTACCATGGTTAATTTTGCATATTGAGGCAATCTTTTTCACAATGTGACATTGGACCATGGTTGATCATGATTAATTTTCATATCAAGAAAATATTTGTCACAATGAAAGAATGGATTGTTGGGTGCAGGAATTGTGGCCAGGCAGACTCCTTCAATACTTAATTGTCAACCCGGGGGTTTTGTGAACTTAGAGATGAAGCACAAGAAATGCTAGAAATGATATGAACTTTTCCAAACTCTATTCCTACTTCCTTAATTTCAATCTTGCAGAATCAAAAAGAAAAGATCACCTGACAATTTACACCAAAGATATTCTAGTGCTGGAATATGAAAGAAAGTACTTTTGCAGGAAAATAAATGAAAGGAATTCTCAAACCTCTTGCAAACAATATTTGATTAATGAAAATGTAAATATATGTTTATCTTCAGTATGGTTGTGTGCGAGGTTAATAATTGGACCCTTGAAGATATCTGACTCCTTATAGATTTTTGTCCCTATACTAAGCTATTATTCTTGTACTTCTGCAGTGTGCTTGCACTAGTACCAGAACAAAGCTAAGGTTTTGGAACTATATTTTACACCTGTACTGAATATTTATGTCTTCATGCAGGATCTCTAAGCCCCAAGGCTAGATCACTTTGTTCCTGTATCAGGAGATCGATTCCTCTGTCGGGACAGAGGTTCCTACACCAAGTTTTCCAATCCTTCTTTCGAGTAAACAAAGAATGTGTTAACTAGGAATAAGAACTTGCAAAGGTCAATGAAACTTCAAAATAAATTCTTCAAACCAAAATATGCTTCAACCAATCTTAATGTCTAAAAAAAGAATTAATTTCCAAAGTCAAAGCACACTCTTCTTTAATTAAGGAACTTCTGCATGGAATCTAAAAGATTATTTAGTTATGAAAGTAGGTTGCAATCCTGTAATAGTTATCCACACAAATTGATATGCACTCATAACCTTCTTAAATAAGAAATATTCCCCTTAAGAATAATTATGCATAAGTCTGCTCTTTCCTAAACAGCATAAAGTGCAGGCACAGACTAGTGTGTTGCAACATCATTCAGTTTCTGATTATCAAAAGTAAGTTTAATTCAAAATATCCAAAAGCACTTCAGAATGAAAATCACGCTCTTTAGAATCACATTAAGTCTCATCAAATACATGTAAGATTAAAAGACTATTACTAAACCAGAAGAATAATTCGGCGAGACTGTAAATGTATTAGTGTAGGAATGCATGCTTGCACATCCAGGCAGAAAATGAGATTAAATGTCAAAGAAGGAAATCATAAGATTAAACTTCAATTGAGCACACACACCACAGATCCATCAGACTATAATGAAATTAGATTCAAACTCCGTGGAAGAATAAAAGAAACATCTGTTGGAAATAATATTGAGAGGGGGGTGAATCAGTATTATCAGATCAATAATTTAATTTTCAAAAACTAATTTGTATATGGTACTTCAGTGCAGTGAACTAGAGTGTATACACAACTATACTTAATGAAACCAACGTATATGTAGAGATATTTTGATTTACCCAAATTATCATGTAGTGATCTTTAATCAGTATATCAGCAATTCATTAGATAGTGCAGTAAAAGCAAAATAAAGCATCACACATAAGCAACACACATAAACACCAAGATATAAGGTGGAAACCCAATGTGGGTGAAAACCACCTGCTGCAATCGTCTCTGTCTTCTTTTAATAATAAGAGAATTATGTTTACAATTTTTGTACTGGTGCAGCCTTATACCAGTATGCAGGCTTCTACCTGCAGAAGGCTACAACCTTCTCTCGTTCTCCAGCATTTACTGGAAGGGAGCTACAATCCCCTAGCTCTTGTACTAGCTGATATGTTTATTAGTACGTAGGTGCCGACCTGTAGAAGGCTGCAACCTTCTCCTTTCTTCCAGGGACCACATTTCATAAATTTTCAGACTGGATCCATCAACGACATCATTCAATCATCAAGCATATCTGCATCAACCAATCTCCTATTGAACTAACCACAACCGAGTCAATCAATCATTTTGACAGCCCATCAATATGATCATTCAGGATACTGTCACCAGAATACAGTAACCAGAACTCAAGCCAGAACCCAGAACACTGCAACAACAAATAGAAGCAACTAAAACATATTGTATAAGGTATACACTACTTCCATGTCTTGAACCTGCGTGCATATGTGCTTTCCTTAAGGTGAACCTGCATACAGATCTGCAAATCAAATTCGTGATGCATACGTTGTTTCGATATGTAGAACCAACGTGTGTATGCGCCTTTTCTAAAGTGGACCTGCGTACAATTCTGTAAATGATGATTTAAATATGACAACAATTTCAAAATTTAGTGATACCCTGATCATCACATTTATAAAATACAGCATGCGCCAGTTATTCAGATAAATGATCAAACCACATAAAGATAATTCTCTTCAAGCCTTAAGATCCTGATACATCATTAGATCTTATCCTTCATCAAGCGTTAAGGTTCGTCCTTGGTTCAAATCTAGCAATGCACCATAACCTAATAACCTGCATACTAGATCTCACCCTTCATCAGATATTCAATGCTTGAGTGTCTTGGCCTAACGATCTTCTCCTCCTTTTATAGTTTTAGGCCTTTCCCAATACCATGGACCAAAACCATTTAGGACCAATACCTTGGACCAAATACCTAGGGTCAATATCTTGGATCAAATACCTTGGACTAATACCATGGATCAAAATAGCATGGACCAAATAGTTCGGACCAAAAATTTAGTTTTCCAAGGTATACAAACCTTTCCTTCTATGAAAGTGCATGTGTACGTATATGTGCCTTGAATACAGCTAACCTACATGTACATGCAGCTCGGCCAATTGTGAACCAGCGTACACCTCTCTTTATTCATTCTATGAAGTCTGATCTGTAACTGTGTGTTGTTAACCTGCTGTACTGTGATCTGTCATCCGAGAGAGTTGCCATTAAGGACAACATCTGTGTCATAATGCCAAAAATCTCCCCTTTTGGACTTGATGACAACACCAAGTCACTCTCCTCCTTTATCATCAAGGGCAAAGGGTCATGCTCCCCCTGAGTACTTGCTAAATTATCTGATATGCTGAAGTGTTGATTGAGCTCCTATGATCGAGTCCATGCTCCCCCTGGGCACAAGCAAGCTCTACAAAAAGATAATATGACTCTATACATACATCACCAATGAACTTCCTATCACCAAAGACTCACACATACATCCATCTCCCAATCAAATACCAAATTTGACTCATCCACCCAACCAAGTGGGGCTATACGATTGTTTATACATGTCAAAACACAAACATTACATCATCCATCCCATGCATAGTGGGGTTACAAATTAGGTCTTGTCATGACCTTTACATTAAAAGATGTACATGACTTATATAACAGAGACCAAATATCTTAAACAAGACCATGATAGTCATCAACAACTATCATCAGCGACATTTGTCAATCAGCGTCAAGATCAACAACCATGTTCTCCCCCTAAACATGTTCCACCAAAAGAAATCTGCATCGAGATCTTCTAAGGTAATGCCAACAATGCATTATTAGAAGCATATGCTCCCCCTGAACTTGTGTCAGATTTTTCCTGTCAGATCTAATAATTTCATATATTAGAAGAGTTACCAAGGCATCATCATCAATTAGATATATATCAAGTTATCAACAACTTATGAAAGCCAACATATTTCCGCATGTCATCAACAGACTGTAACCATCATCAAGCATAGTAGATAATTCACTGCACCATATCAGACCCCTTTCTCCTGAGTTTGACCCACTGCTTTTTCTCAAACCATCATATACGCAACTGTACCCACAAAAACCAACGTATATACATGACTACGTTTCATGGAACTTGCGTATAACCACCTTTCTTTGAAGAAGATAGGATTTAACAGCAGGATGATGCAACAACTACACCCAGCTTTTGTCTGAGATATTAAAATGTTTCTCTGGGTAGTGGTTTAGTGAATATATCAGCAACCTGTTCTTTGGAGGTAACATACTCCAATTTCACCTTTTGTTCATGCACTTTTTCACATAGAAAATGATATTTGATGGGTATGTGCTTAGTCTTGGAGTGCATGACTAGATTCTTTGAAATACTAATGGCACTTGTATTATCACATAGAATGGATATGGGTGGAGTACATGTGATCTGAATGTCTTGCATGGTTTGCATCATCTAGGGTAGTTGTGTGCATCAAGATGCAGCAACCACGTATTCTGCTTTAGCTGTAGATAATGCAATTGAACTTTGTTTCTTGCTGAACTAAGACACTAACCTTGAACCCATATAAAATGCACCACCACTAGTGCTTTTTCTGTCATCAGCAGTTCCTGCCCAATCTGCATCTGTATATGCATGAAGTGTAAGATTTGTATCTCTAGGATACCATAAGCTAAAGTTTTGTGTTCCTTGAAGATATTTGAAGATCCCTTTGACTACCTGATGAGCCCCAAAAATGGACAAATATTTGGGCTCATTCAACCTCCTAAGTTGACTTAATCCGCCATTCTCATTGGTTTATTGCATGTTTTTGATTATTTTTATGTTAATAGAGTGAATTTGGTTATTCATTATGCCAACAAGTCTAATGGGTGCTTTGTGTAGCCTTTTTGGTCAACTTGGAGACAAAATTGAAGGTCTTAATGAGCACGTGGCAGCCAAATTCGTGGGAGAACAAGCTAGAGGATTTGTAGGAAGGTGTCCCCTTCATTTATGGGCCCTTACCTCGAATTCTCCACCATCAGCTCGGAGTTCAAGGGCCACTGAATCAATCAGCACAAGGGCAGCCAAGCAAGTCAAGTAGGACTGCTGTTAACTCCAAGTCTTGGGCAGCCAAGTCCGTAAATTTTAGGAGGACTGTTGGGTCCTCAAATTGTATAAATAAGAGGGCTTAAGACCTCATTTCAGTTAGTCATTTTTGGGATTAGCTAGTTAGTCAATTTGGTTAGCCAATTAGTCTTTTTGTAAGCCAGTTTTGGCATGATGTTAGACTCATGATTATTCAATAAAGGCGGGCAGCTTTGGATTCAATTCTGAGTTTTTAAGGGAGCTATAGCTCTCAGGTTAGGGCCCAACCTGAGAGCAATAGACCTCCTCTTCCTTGTATCATTACTTGTTCCCTTGCAACACTTTATTTCCTTTGTTTTGACATGCAATTAGAATTTCCAGTCTGCTGATTTGATTTGTTTTGTGTGATTGAAGTAGGATTAGCTTATGGTTTAAGTGCTTTTAGTTGTTTAGATTAGAGGAGGAGGATTGTAATTCATTGGAGTCAAGAAAACGTTGATAGTGCACTTGCTGCCATCTCTGTTTAGAGATTGGGGGTGTGGGCTGTACCAACCACCAAAAAACGCAGTCTTATGCTTTCATGCAAGCTGCCACATAGTTATTTTAATTATAGATCCATGCATGCACTCTTTCTCCACTTTAGTTCTCTGTTCCTGAGCCATCACAAGCCTCATTTCCATTCTACCTATTCACCCATACACTTCCTCCAATCCTCCATCACCCAAAACTCCAACCACAGACCTTCCTGTAGAAATCCCGAGACTTCCTGTAGGATCCCCTGCAGACATCCTGTAGAAGCCTGCAAACTCGGTTGCTGAGCATCTGAACATGTGGAACTTCTGCGGGATGATGTTAGAGATCCCCTGGAACCTCTCCTAGCCCCCCTGACCTTTCCCAAGATTTCTCTCCCTTCGCACCACCTCTGCACAGCCAAACCCTAATAAGAAACAAAATCATCATCACTGCAACCATTTAAGCAAAAATACAAAAACATGTTCTTTTCAATAAAAGTAGTTTAAGTTCATGCATCTTACATCATTAGAAGTAATGGCATCATTTGCAGGCACTTGCACTCCACCCATTGCATCCTAGAGGTTAAGCTAGTCAGATTAGGGTTTACTAGGGTTTCCATGTTTTGGTTGGCTTTTAGTTCATTTTTGCAAAATAGATTAATTTCCTTTAAGATAGCCTTCGTCCATCATTTAGCAAGCTTCTTCTGAGAGCATATAGAAGTTGGCTTGAGCCCTAGCAGACTTGTGCCAACTGACCAAGTGACAGCTGCGACAAGAGCTAGTACTTGTGCATACAGCACCGTCGCTTCCAAGTTTGTACGAACTATCGGGTTGATAAAATTAGAGATAGGAAGCTCTAGGAGTTGTAGCATTATTGCTACAATACTGGAGCCCACCATCTTTTTGGCGTCGTTGCCGGGGAAGCGGCAGAGTATTGGTGATTGTTGCTATTCTTCTATTTTCTACTACAACCTTCTGCTAAGTAGTTTATTTCATTTCCATTATGCAATTTCCTTTATGCAAAAGTAGATTAGCATTTCTTGCTTTCATAGATTAGCATTTCAATTTCGTAAGCGTAGCCTAGCATTTCATTCCTGCAATTTCATTTGAGCAAAATAGATTAGTCCTTTCCTGCTTTCATTTCAATTCCGCATTTTCATTCTCGCAAGATAGTTAGTTGCAGTTCAATCTATTTCAGTTTTGCAAGTAGAAGTAGGAAAAAGCAAAAATCAACCAAAAAGATTTCATCTCATGCCTTGTAGGAGTAGAGATAAGTTAGAAAAATGATTTCACAACCCCCCACTGCTTCACACAGCCAACGTTATCTCTTCTTCGATGGCTGTGATTAAAGAACCCCTGGGTGGACATCAAGGCATATTTAAAGAACCTCTAGGGGAGAAGAAGAAGAAAACATTCCTCTGGAGCAAATGGCTACAAGTAGAGATGTTGGGAGCAACATCTTGTCCAAAGATGAATTTGAAAATCAGATCAAAGATTTCAAGAGTGATATGAGGCAGTTTCTTGCCATGCAATTGGATACCTTGCGGATCCAAAAGAGGCAAGAAGAAGCCAAGAGGGCTTTGGTCATCTTTTGTCCTAGGTGCACTAGAAAGCATCCTAG
This sequence comes from Pinus tabuliformis, assembly GCA_031772625.1. NCBI lineage: Eukaryota > Viridiplantae > Streptophyta > Pinopsida > Pinales > Pinaceae > Pinus > Pinus tabuliformis. The sequence continues at coordinate 1,881,942,904 of CM062816.1, read as the reverse complement.
GAACGAATGTCTAATGCACCCTCTAGAAGTGTGTTTCATCTGTGAAGAATACCATCCTACAGATCAGTGCCCTTCCTTGCCCAGAATCAAAGCTACATATCAAAGAGCCAAGGGAGCCACTGAATCACTCTGTTATATGAGCCAAAGGAGGCCACATGGACCCATACCCTACCAGCAGGAACTACAAGGGACACCCGAGACCTATTATGACCCTTACCAAGCCACCTTCATGCTTTCTTAGGGTCCCCCTGCTCATCCTTCCTGGTTCACACCTCCTCCTTATTCCGTCACAGATCCATACTATGCCCAACCAACTGCTCATTCATTTCACTCTTATGCTCAGCCACAGCCTCAGTGGAATGCACCTTATCAGGAGTGGAGGCCCCAGTACAACTCTCATCCCGCTCATTTTCCTCCACCACCTGCTCATCCACAACCATCGCCTCCTCCTCCACCAAGGCAACCCCAAATGCCTACCCAACCACAATGCCATCCACCTCCATCTCAATTACACCCCTCCACTCAGCTACCCGTAGCACCATTTCCAAAACCATGCAATGGAGTAGCTCAACCAAATTGCAAAGCTGAGGCACAACATGTGCAAATGACTCCTTTTGAGCTCAATGATGTTCACCAAAGCTCAGGAAGAGCCTTGCAAAAAAGAGACTATATTGCAAGCATTGAAGGACCACATCCAGCAGAAGAAGATTCAAAAGAAAAGATCAAAGAACCATGGGCTGCACTTGATGAGAAGAAGAGATCAGAATCAGAGATCGATAAAGCCTCCTCATGGTTACCATCAAATCTTCCATGTATTCAAGAGAAAGTTCAGCAAAAGGAGGAAGATGAGAAAGTCATGATAGAAGGTGACATGAAGAATGATCCAGATCAGCAAAAGAACCAAGGATATCAAAGCTATATTGAGATATGGTTTCAGAAGGTCACTAAGTTGCAGTGGTGCTTTCTTCCTCAGTTTTGTTTGATCCCTTCAACGCTAGATCATTTGGTCTCTGAGATCTGGATACCTGTCAGAGCATGCATTTCGAGCCTTCACATCATCTTGTCTCTAATCTCGATGTGCACATGGCTCCATTGGAAGTATTCTTATACTTGAAAATGATTTTGTTTTTCAAGTAGGGTAGGGTAGAAAAAAAAAGAAAAAAAAAAGAAAAAAAGAAAAAAGAAAAAAATGAAAAAGAGGAAAATAGAAATCTAAGGTGAAAACCTCCTCGGAGGCGCCTTAGATTGGCTCATTGATTGAAAACCTCCATGAGGTGGTCAATGGGTTGAAAAAAAAAAAGAGAAAAGAGAATAAGATCTCTAGGTGAAAACCTCCCTTGGAGGCGCCCAGGGCAGGCAATTAGGGTGAAAACCTCCATGAGGCGCCCTAGTTGTTTTTCGAAAAAAAAGAAAAAGAAAAAGAAAAATTAAGCTAATCTCCATTGAATGATTTCATGTTGCAGCAGTGACATTGCAGGTTGCAAGAAGGACGTTTCATGACAGGAGGAGCACTCAAATCAAGGTCAAAGGAATTTTCTTGCCTTCTATAGGAAGCTCTGTATTTCTACAGGAAACGTCCTGTAGAACCTTTGGACGAGCCAAATCCAATTTCAAAAGTGAATCTAATGGTGGGGATCTGTTGATTAGGCCTACAAGCACTTGTGTGTCCATCCCTTGCCTTCATCCATCATTTTTTCCACCTCCTTGTGCTTCTCATTGTGCTTCTACAGGAACTTCCTATAGAAATTGTGGGAAACTAGGCATGCATTTCAAAAAGTGGTTTGGCGAACATGGTAGCTTCCTCAAGGGTTCAGAAGTCCTCATGCAATCTTCCAACTCCTCCTCCATCATCTCCATACCTGCATCACAGCCAAAATTCATTTTGTCATACCATGCAAACACATGCAAAGTGCCTTGAAGCAAAAATCCATAGAGCAAAATTTGTTTTTGCCATAACTTGAAAACCATGCATCCATTCGACAAACCGTTTTATGGGGAATTGTACAAGGTTGATGACAACATGCCTGAGCAGTTTCAGCCAATTCCGATGCACGGTTTCCAAGAAATAAGCCTCCATCACCATCAGCCATTTTTGCGTTTTCTCCATATACGTGCATCCGCTTCAAAACCTGTTTCATGGGGAGATGCACATGGGTGATAGTAACCTACCCAAGCCGTTTCAGCCAATTCCGATGCACGATTTCCGAGAAATCAAGCTCTGAAATCTTCAGCCATTTTCCATTTTTCTCGAAATCCGTGCATCCATTGATCCTGATTTTGCTATGGGAGATGCATAATGATGATAGGAACATGCTGACCGATTTTCAGATCAATCCGCTTCACCGTCTGGGAGAAATGGCGAAAACAAGTTCTAGTCCTGTGAAAATTCAATTGCAGCAGTTTGAGGGTGCAGATCTGAACGTGGAAATGAACTCTCGTTGCATGCATCTGGCCAGAGGACACTTGCACAAGGAAACCAGCCATGAATCAGCAACCATAAAATCAAATGCATGCAGGAATGACAGCCCACAACAGCTCCCGGCAGCCATTCAACTTCGAGGTATGTGACTGATCTCATTCTTCTATTGCATAGATTTAATTTGAAAACTGCATGAATTGATGGGATGGTGGAATTAAGCCACGAATGGAATAATTTTAACCCGACATCCAGTTCTCTAGCACTCCTGAAAAATCACGTAGCATGCGTGGATGAGATTCACGTGGAAGTTGAAAAATACCGGCAATGGTAGAGGTGTTGAACTCCAGTGAACAGGGCATCAGTTGATTAACAAATAGAAGGGGACTACAGTTCATAATTACACTGCAGTGGAGACAACAGTTGCATAAGCCAGCACACGTATGTGCCACCTCACTCCAAAAATCACGCAGAAATCTGAGCGCTCAGCTGTTAGTCAACTTGCACTTGCATCATGCTCACTCAAAGTATACATCCTCTGCTTCCACAATCGGCTTAATCTATCGACCTCCGCTGAGTTTCCTACCTATTTTCGAATTTCTCTAGTGCATCGGGCTCACTCAAAGGCCGAAGTACGTTCTACAGGAAACGGGTGGGGTCTTCTACAGGAAAGTGCAGCAGAGACTTCCAGAGCAGAGAAGCCTAAGGTTCTTCATCAAGTTTGGAGCTTGAAGAAAGATGGACAATTATCATATGGCCAAGGGTGAAAAACTTGTCCCTCCTTATGCTAGACGGGGTATAATTCCTCTTGCAAATACCACTGTCAGAAGACCAATCAGGTGCTTTCACAGCTCTTCTAAGATGGCCAACCAGTCCAGAAGGCATGGAGATGCCCATTGTAGGAGTTCAGAGGTATGGTGTGCCACGTTTAGCTAAGACTGTAAGCCACTGATTTCAAATTGAAAATGAAGCTCTTGAAGTCTTCCATGTGGATCAATATATTCCTAGGATTCTGGTAGAATAAGATTGGAATGGCTATGAGGACGCAGCAAATAGCCTCTATGCTGCTTCAGGAGATGCTAGCTGAAAACTTAGAAGTTATCAATGCATGCAGAAAACTTAGAAGTTAGTAATGCATGGTGAACCTATACATGGGTGTGAAGGCTTGATTTCGTAGAGAGGTTGTTAACTTGTGCAATTTATGTCATCCTCTACAGCAAAAGAAAAATTGTTACAAGTTTTGGCTTCATCAAATCCTCACTGCAATTAGGTCTTTAAGGTCAAGATACCTTTTGTTTACAAATAAGCAAATCTCCAGTCTCACATAGATGAAGGTTTGTGATGAATCTATTTGAAATGTGGTCAAATCAGTAGCAATAATTAGCTTCCAATTGATATGGCATGATGGTTATTCTGTTCGTCCACATCATGCAGAAGAAAATTTGTGTGAGGACTCATGATTATAGCTGGCCACCTTCACCTGTCCAGTTAACCTCCCCAACGCTGCATAGATTATCTTGGGTTCTCGGTGTTATATATCTGCTATGATAAATGCACACCTCTTGATCTTTAGCACAATCCAAGTCCATCCAGATTCCTTGTTCACCCATTGTAATTCCTCATATTTCTTACCTTTGTTACATAAGTCTACTTGCCAGCTGCAGCATAAATGTTTTATAGCAGCACATAAGTTGCTGGATACAACAAGTCCAAATAAAAACGCATTCTGTTGCATGTTTCCCTAGCTCCATATTCCCATGGGTTCTTTAGACATCCATGAAAGCTGCCACATTACGGCAGGTGATTCATATAGCATTTTGTTGATCTTCTGCTTTGGAAACATTCCTAGCTTGGCCATGGAGGTCAACCAGGCATATTGCTCCAATTTTATGTTGTGCTATGATCCTAATTAATGGAATCAAATCATCAAATCACACTAGCTCAGAGTTACAAGCAGCAGGCAGTGAGAAAGAAGAGCAGAAAGGGGGAGAAGATGAAGGTTGCCACAGCCAAGCTGAAAGGAAGATCGCCCACAGCCAAGCAGGATACAGTGGTGCTGTCTGTTTCTACAGGAAGCCTTAAAAAGGCGAAACCCAAGGAGAAGAAGGCGGAAATCCTAGCTAGGGAGGCAACAGCTGTGCTGGCCACCCTAAGTACCTCTCCCAAGCCGAAGGAGAAGTAAAAGAGGGAGCTTCCACTATTTTTAAGGCAAGAAAGGGCATGTAGATAAGAATTGGTAGACCCCAAACCACAGTCAAAGAAGCAAATTGTCATTGAGGACACACAAGCTAAACAAAAGAAAGAGTCTCCTTCAAAGAGATCCATCATCTATGAATGAGGAAGCTAAAAGCCTTCACCTAAAGAGAGCAAATCAAGATGATGGACTCAAAGACAGTTCTACAGGAAGACAGAGAACTGTTAGCAGATTGTTTCTACAGGAAGTTAGCAGACAATTTCTACAGGAAGCCAGCGAACTGTCTCTACAGGAAGTTTGAAAAGAGGGAAGCCAAAAGAGGAATCGGCCGAGATGTTAGCCAAGGAAGCCACCAGGGCCATCAAAGATGAGGGGAGAGATTTGGTTGCTCAGAGGATGAGCAACACTTGCAGTAGGGGGGTGATGATGAGCCCCAAAAATGGACAAATATTTGGGCTCATTCAACCTCCTAAGTTGACTTAATCCACCATTCTCATTGGTTTATTGCATGTTTTTGATTATTTTTATGTTAATAGAGTGAATTTGGTTAGTCATTATGCCAACAAGTCTAATGGGTGCTTTGTGTAGCCTTTTTGGTCAACTTGGAGACAAAATTGAAGGTCTTAATGAGCACTTGGCAGCCAGATTCGTGGGAGAACAAGCTAGAGGATTTGTAGGAAGGTGTCCCCTTCATTTATGGGCCCTTACCTCGAATTCTCCACCATCAGCTCGGAGTTCAAGGGCCACCGAATCAATCAGCACAAGGGCAGCCAAGTAAGTCGAGTAGGACTGCTGTTAACTCCAATTCTTGGGCAGCCAAGTCCCTAAATTTTAGGAGGACTGTTGGGTCCTCAAATTGTATAAATAAGAGGGCTTAAGATCTCATTTCAGTTAGTCATTTTTGGGATTAGCTAGTTAGTCAATTTGGTTAGCCAATTAGTCTTTTTGTAAGCCAGTTTTGGCATGATGTTAGACTCATGATTATTCAATAAAGGCAGGCAACTTTGGATTCAATTATGAGTTTTTAAGGGAGCTATAGCTCTCAGGTTAGGGCCCAACCTGAGAGCAATAGACCTCCTCTTCCTTGTATCGTTAGTTGTTCCCTTGCAGCACTTTATTTCCTTTGTTTTGACATGCAATTAGAATTTCCAGTCTGCTGATTTGATTTGTTTTGTGTGATTGAAGTAGTTTTAGCTTATGGTTTAAGTGCTTTTAGTTGTTTAGATTAGAGGAGGAGGATTGTAATTTATTGGAGTCAAGAAAAGGTTGATAGTGCACTCGCTGCCATCTCTGTTTAGAGATTGGGGGTGTGGGCTGTACCAACCACCAAAAAACGCAGTCTTATGCTTTCATGCAAGCTGCCACATAGTTATTTTAATTATAGATCCATGCATGCACTCTTTCTCCACTTTAGTTCTCTGTTCCTGAGCCATCACAAGCCTCATTTCCATCCTACCTATTCACCCATACACTTCCTCCACTCCTCCATCACCCAAAACTCCAACCACAGACCTTCCTGTAGAAATCCCGAGACTTCCTGTAGGATCCCCTGCAGACATCCTGTAGAAGCCTGCAAACTTGGTTGCTGAGCATCTGAACGTGTGGAACTTCTGTGGGATGATGTTAGAGATCCCCTGGAACCTCTCCTAGCCCCCCTGACCTTTCCCAAGCTTTATCTCCCTTCGCACCACCTATGCACAACCAAACCCTAATAAGAAACAAAATCATCATCACTCCAACCATTTAAGCAAAAATAAAAAAACATGTTCTTTTCAATAAAAGTAGTTTAAGTTCATGCATCTTACATCATTAGAATTAATGGCATCATTTCCAGACACTTTCACTCCACCCATTGCATCCTAGAGGTTAAGCTAGTCAGATTAGGGTTTACTAGGGTTTCCATGTTTTGGTTGGCTTTCAGTTTATTTTTGCAAAATAGATTAATTTCCTTTAAGATAGCCTTCGTCCATCATTTAGCAAGCTTCTTCTGAGAGCATATAGAAGTTGGCTTGAGCCCTAGCAGACTTGTGCCAGCTGACCAAGTGACAGCTGCGACAAGAGCTAGTACTTGTGCATACAGCACCGTCGCTTCCAAGTTTGTACGAACTACCAGGTTGATAAAATTAGAGATAGGAAGCTCCAGGAGTTGTAGCATTATTGCTACAATACTAGAGCCCACCACTACCTAAAGGTGTGATTCCTTTGGATTTGCTTGGAATCTTCCAACTATTCCCACTACATGCATGATGTTTGGTCGAGTACCTGTTAGATAAAGCAAACTGGCAATCATGGATCTGTAAGTTGTTTGATGCACTGCTATTGATTCATCATTTGAGCTGAGACTGCATCCTGTTACCATTGGGGTACATACTGGTTTATAATCTTCCATGCCATAATTTTTCAGGATCTGTTTGAGATATTTGGTTTGTGAGAGAAAAATACCATCTTTATTTTGCTGAACTTGTAGACCAAGAAAGTAGGTGAGCTCACCAAGCAAGGACATTTCAAATTCTTGCTACATTACTAAAGCAAAATTCTGACTCATGGATTCTTCATTGCTACCAAAAATGATATCATCAACATAAACAACAATTATTAGCAATTTACCAGTGTCAATCTTTATATATAGATTGCTATCTGCTGATCCCTTTGAAAAACCCTGTTGGTGGAGATATTTGTCAAGACGGTAATACCATGCCCTTGGAGCCTGTTTTACATCATAGAGAGCCTTTCTAAGTTTGCATACAAGTTTAGCATCATTTCCAAGAATGAATCCTTCTAGTTGTTCAATATAGACTTCTTCTTCTAAGTCTCCATTAAGAAAGGCAGATTTTACATCTATTTGATATACTTTGAATTTCTGAAAACTAGAAAGAGCAAGAAACATTCTTATGGCTTCAAGTCTAGCAACAAGTGCAAAAGTTTCTTCAAAATCTATACCTTCTTGTTGAGCATATCCTTTACAAACAAGTCTGGCCTTGTTTCTAATAACTTCTCCATTTTTGTTAAGCTTGTTTTTGAATATCCATTTAGTTCCTATGATATTTTTATCATGAGGTCTATGAACTAATTCCCAAGTATTATTCTTTTCAATTTTCTCAAGTTCTTCATTCATGGCCTTGACCCAACATTCATCTTTGCATGCTTCATTTACATTTTGAGGTTCGGTGGAAGATAGTAATGCTAGATAGCTTGAGGCTTTGACAATAGTTCTTCTTGTTTGCACACCTACCCCTTTTCCCCCAAAATTTGAGTTTCTGGATGATTTTTCTGAACATACCTTGACGGAGTCTTTTCTTATATCGTTATCTCTTCTTCTGGTGCTTCATTGGTTTCTTCTTCTGAATCAGTGTGATTTGATGTGGGAAAATGATCCTCATCTTCTTCATTGTCATGATCTTCGGTTTTTATCTGTTTTGGATTTTTGCACGCTTCATCAACTACAACATCAATACTTTGAATAATTTTCCCAAGTCTTTTATTATAACATTTATATCCTTTACTTCGGGAAGAGTAGCCAAGAAGAATACCTTCAACTACTCTAGGTTCAAACTTACCATGTTTTTCTTTAGTCCTTTTGATGTAACATTTTCTTCCAAAAACTTTGAAGTACTTTAGAGTAGGAATTTTACCATACCGAAGTTCATGCGGAGTTTGAGTGTTGTTTACCCGAACATTTTCTTGGTTGAGAATAGTGACAGCGGCGAATGTAGCTTCACCCCATAAAGTTGCAGGAGTTCCAAATTCATCTAGCATAGCATGGGCCATTTTTTGAATAGTTTTGTTCATCCTTTCTACCACTCCATTTTGCTGAGGAGTCCTTGCAGTGGGGAAATATCTTTTTATTCCATGTTGTTCACAAAGGTCAAAGAATTCATCCGAGGTAAATTCCCCTCCTCGATCAGATCCGAGGCATTTGATTTTGCAATCTGATTCATTTTCAACCAAATCTTTGAAGGCTTTGAATTTCTCAAATGCTTCTTCTTTATGCTTTAGAAGACCTATCCAACACATTCTGGAAAAATCATCAATGAACAATATAAAGTATTCTTCTCCACGAGGTGACTTTTTCCTTGATGGTCCACATAAATCAGTATGAAAAAGTTCAAGAGGCTTACTAGTTCACCCTTCCTTTTCGATGAATTGAGATCTGGTTTGCTTACCGAATTGACATGATTTGCATATCATATTTTCAATAATTTTGATATTTGGAAGATCACGAACAGCCTGGAATCTGCATGCTTTTCTTATCTGATAAAAGCTTAGATGTCCCAATCTTCTGTGCCATAGCCAGTTTTCATCATTTTTGCTTAAATAACACTGTTGTTGTCCTCCTTTGAGTATGTATAGGTTGTTTTGAGTTCTTGTACCTTTAATCACAATTTCTCCTATATCAAGCTCACGAACAACATAACCATTTGATCAAAACACTACATTTCCTTAATCACACATTTAACTCACACTCAATAGCTTATGCTTTAAGACATCAACATGCATAATATTCCTAGCTTTAACTTTTTCTTTCAAGAAAACAGAGCCTTTACCTTTTATGACATCAGGAGTGTCGTTTCCAAATGAGACACTCTTTTCCTTTTCTAAGGCATTATATGAGTGTAGTTTTTCTCTGTCATTTGCCATCTGTTTTGAGCATCCACTGTCAATGTACCACTGGTTTTCTTTTCCTTCTGCATATAAGGCTATACCACATCTTTCTGTTTGTGGTTCTTTCTTTCTCCATATTTTTTGATTTAAAGGAGTTTGCTCCTTTTGAGATATAATTTTGCCGAAATTTGCTCTTGCATTCAGATTCTTCATGGCCAAAGTTGTTACAGATTGAGCATTCTATTTCATTTTCAAGTAGAGAAAAGTTATTATAGGAAATTTTCTTGATCCCTGTCACATTCCTTTGATTTTGTGCTTCTCTAGTCATGATGGTTTTGTAAGAAACACATTAAGTAGCTTTGTGTCCAAAATTATGACATGAGAAACATTGACCATTAAAGAAGTTCATGCGATTATCGAATCTACTGACTTGGTGATTTTAGTTTCTATTGATATTCATCTTTGAAGAAAATTGAGTATGATTTACCTGAGCTTGGGTGTGTCTCCTGTTAATCCTTGAATTAAATTGAGCCTGTTTTACCTGGTGGTCTGCTTTATGCCTTTGTTGACGATTTTCAAACTGTTCACTGCTCTTTGCTGCATCAAGATAGCTTTTAGTGGAGGTTGACAACTTCTGTGCTTGAGATTCTTCTTCAATATATCCAAGACCTGTCTTTATCAGAGGAGAATGCTACACTTTGATAATTTCATTTAAGGTTTCAAATCCTTTAGCAAATCTAAGATTGAGAGCTTTTGTTTTCTCAAGATCCTTTCTTGGACCCACAATTTCACATTCTTGTTTTTCATTGTGTTTTTCTCTTTCAGCAAGTTGGTATGTCAAGGTATCTATAATCATAGTCTTTTCTTCTACATTTATTTTGAGTTTAGATATTTCTTAATAAAGGTCATCTTCATCTAAAGCATCTAAAAATTCATCATCTTCATAAGCCATCAGAAGTCTGTAGTCATTACTATTTTCATCTTCATCACTATTTGATAAACCATCGCTATCTTCATGAGTATAGTAGCTCTTTTTACTTACACTTTGTTTTCTATTCCATTTTGCAGATTCCTTCCCGTTATCATATTTATCTTTATGAGGACATTTAGCAGCATAATGACCAACTCTACCATAGGAAAAAAATTTGAAAGGTAGTTTACCTCTGAATCTTCTGGAACCCCGTTGAAGGTTCTTGACAAAGTTTGATTCTTCTTCTCCTTCTGAAATATGTCCTGATTCGTTGAGTTCTTCTTTTCCTTTTTCTGAATATTTAAATGTGGCTTCTCACATATCTAATGGACCTCCTTTTCTCATCTCAAAGGTAGTTAAGATTCCATGCAGTTGTGTCGTAGTAATAGTCTGCAGATCCTGCTTTTCTTCTATGGAAGATACTTTTGATTCAAACCTAGTAGATAAGGATCTTAAAACTTTTTCAACTAAAGTAACTTACTTTATCTCTTCACCTAGATTCTTCATGCAATTGACAATCTCATCTATACGTAAGAAGTAACTAGCTATACTTTCATCATTGTGCATCTTGAGAGTTTCATATTGAATTATGAGAGTTTTTAGTTTAGCACATTTTACCGGAGAGTTTCCTTCGTAGCTTAGAACAATTTTGTCCCATATTTATTAGGTGGATTTGAGCTGCATAACTTTGACAAATTCTGATTGTGACCGACTTTCGAATAATGTATTGACAGCCTTGGCATTCGTTTCATATTGCTTTTTACCTTCTGTATCTGTAGGAATTGCTGATGGAAATGTATATCCTCCTTCCACGATTTCCCAGACATCTTTTCCAAGAGATTGAAGATAGGCTGTGGTTCTTACCTTATAACAAAAAAAGTTTCTCCCATCAAAGATTGATGGTTTGATGGATCCCCTGCGTTCTTGATTACTCACGATGATGGATCTTCCTTCAAGCAATCAAGCTTCTTCTGAAGGACCTACTCTGATACCAATTTTTGGAAATAATACTGAGAGGGGGGGTGAATTAGTATTATCAGATCAATAATTTAATTTTCAAAAACTGATTTGTATATGCTACTTCAGTGCAACGAACTAGCGTGTATACACAACTATACTTAATGAAACCAGCGTATATGTAGAGATCTTTTGATTTACCCAAATTATCATGTAGTGATCTTTAATCAGTATATCAGCAATTCATTAGACAATGCAGTAAAATAAGAATAAAGCATCACACATAAGAAACACACATAAACACCAATATATAAGGTGGAAACCCAATGTGGGTGAAAACCATGTGCTACAACCGTCTCTGTCTTCCTTTAATAGGAAGAGAATTCTGTTTACAATTTTTGTACTGGTGCAAACTTATACCAGTATGCAGGCTTCTACCTGCAGAAGGCTACAACCTTCTCTCGTTCTCCAGCTTCTACTGGAAGGGAGCTACAACCCCCTAGCTCTTGTACTAGCTTATATGTTTACTTGTATGTAGGTGTCATCCTACAGAAGGCTACAACCTTCTCCTTTCATCTAGGGACCACGTTTCATAGATTTTCAGACTGGATCCATCAACAACATCATTCAATCATCAAGTATATCTACATCAACCAATCTCCTATTTAATTGAACACAATCGAGTGAATCAATCATTTTAAGAACCCATCAATCTGATCATTCATGATACTGTCACTAGAATATAGTAACCAGAACCCATGCCAGAACCCAGAACACTGCAACAGCAAACAAAAGCAACTAAAACATATTTTATAAGGTATATGCTACTTCCATGTGTCGAACCTTTGTGCATACGCACTTTCCTCAAGGTTAACCTGCGTACAGATCTGCAAATCAAATTTATGATGTATACGTTGTTTCGATAAGCAGAACTAGCATGTGTACGTTCCTTTTGTAAAGTTAACCTACGTATAGATCTGTAAATGATGATTTAAATATTACAACGATTCCAGACTTCAGTTATACCCTGATCATCACATTTACAAACTACAACATGTGCCAGTTATTTAGATAAATGATCAAACCACATAAATATAATTATCTTCAAGCTTTAAGATCCTGATACATCATTAGATCTTATCCTTCATCAAGCGCTAAGGTTCATCCTTGGTTCAGATCCAACAATGCACCATAACCCAATAACCTGCATACTAGATCTCACCCTTCATCAGATATTCAATGCTTGAGTGTCTTGGCCTAATGATCTTCTCCTCCTTTTATAGTTTTAGGTCTTTCCCAATACCATGGACCAAAACCATCTAGGACCAATACCTTGGACCAAATACCTAGGGTCAGTACCTAGGGTCAATACCTTGGATCAAATACCTTGGGCTAATACCATGGATCAAAATACCATGGACCAAATACTTCGGACCAAAAATTTAGTTTTCCAAGGTATACGCACCTTTCCTTCTATGAAAGTGCGTGTGTACATATACGCACCTTGAATACAGTTAACCCGCGTGTACACGTAGCTTGGCCAATGGTGAACCTGTGTACACCTCTCTTTCTTCATTCTATGAAGTCTAATCTGTAACTCTGTGCTGTTAACCTGATGTACTGTGATCTGTCATCTGAGAGAGTTTCCATCAAGGACAAAACCTGTGTCATAATTCCAACAAGATCTATTTACTTCACACTTTTCATTAAAAGAAATTAACACACCTTAATTGAAAAATAAGAACACGAGGGAGAACGAGCTGGGTTGGCTGGGCCCTAGCCGACCAGATCATTTCCCTATTTAGGAAATGTAAAGATTCAACTCTTTAATCAACACATCAACACAGAATTACAATGAAAGATTGAGAAATCATGGCATAGTTCCTTTCTATTAATGATAAACAAATATACATCATGAATTCAAATCCCTTCCAAAACGAGGGTGATACCAGCAAAATTACAAAAGGATAGAATCACAGTATCCTTGCTATAACTATCGCTCACTACCATTTTATATCTGAGTTCTACATTTTATACATTCATTGAGGCCTGTGGTCATAACCAAATTACATCAAGTGTTTCAATCTTAGCCTTTTGGCTATGACAAAATAATAATAACAGCTCGTGCTAAGCCTTTCAGGAATAACAAAACACTATTCTAGGTATTCAACCAGTGACATAATCTCCACCATATACCTAACTTTCATCTATGCTCCAAGCCCAACTCATGTTGATCGTTCTAGAACATAGTGCTTGGATGGAGTGGTGAGATGTCATGGTAGTTGACGATTCACCAATGGTGCAGGCATCCTACCTACACTCGACAAAGATAACAACATGATTAATTCATTGTCTATCAAATACTTCTAGAAAGAGAATTATTAGTTGCAAAGTTTTAAGGGTATAAAATCTATTAAAATGATTAATTAAGTACATTCGTAACCCTTAAACATGAAACATAAAGCTAGTGCAGGAAGGGACATGATTCTTGGATTAGTGAAGGAATAGGTGGGTATTCAAGTTTAAAACAAATGTATAAGGTTATGGTTTTGAAGGGAAAAAGGGCTCAAAAATGAAACAATTTAGCCTACCAACATCCTCCCCTCCTTAATATATTGTGGGTCCTCACACAACCTTTACCTATTGCAAAAAAAACCAAAACATAAGGGCCTCCCTGTAATTTTGAACTTGTATATTGATCCCTACTTTCATTACCTTTGCCTTCCTGCTTTGAACCTTTATAAGTTTCTTGGTCACATTCTTAAGATGTTCATAACACTTCAAAGCCCAATACTTCCATATCATAACTTGTCATTTTTGTTCCTTCAACTCCCCTCCCAACTCCGTGTTTGTTCGTTTCTACACTGTACTCTGCTCTTTCATGGCTTGGTTTAACACCTCCAAGCCATAAACATGTTGCTTGAGTTCTTCTATTCGACTGTTCTAACAGAGGGTGGAGTTCTCCACTCTCAATTCCTTGGGCATAGACTTTTCGGCAGTCGATTCCAGACATGTGCCATCATCATCAAGGTCAAGGTTATCCTAGCCACCTTTCAACTCTTGCATTGTAATATCATCAAGGGTTTCAACACCCAGAATCTCAATGGGTCTAAGGGTCTCAGTGCCTTGCATTTTTACCTTATCAGGGGTTTCGCTACCCTGTCCATTCAATTTACCAGGGGTTTCAGTACCCTTCTTCTCAGAGTTATTAAGGGCTTCAATAATCTACTCATCTATCTCACTAGGGGTTTCAGTGCCTTGTTCTTCAAAATCATTGAGGATTTCAGTACCCTGTGCCTTTTCATCCATCTGACCCTCTGTCGGGTCCTTACTTGTACTCAACATCACTTTTCTTTTCTTCCTTTTTCCAAAGAGGAATGAAAAGGGTGTGTCATCTTCATTTTCCACATAGTCACCATCAACCATTGTATGAGCCACTGCCTCACCGAGAAAAAAATAATATCTTTACCTGGCGAAGCAGGTGGCGAGTCACCTAACAATATCAGAGAGGTCGACTGAATGTGACCCTCCTTTGAGGAGGCAATTCTTTGCCCGGCTAACCTCCCGGTCTTAGTAGGATGCAGGGTCATCATTTCTGACTTCTCATTCTTGCCTACACTCCTCTTCTGAGCTGACTTCATCTTTCTTGCACTCTTCTTTTGAGCTGGATTTTTTGCACTCTTCTTTTGAGATGACTTTTTTGCACCCTTCTTTTGAGTTGACTTCTCTACGCTCCGCCCCTGAAACTTGTTCAATAATTCCTCCCAATTCACATTTTTAGCTTCTAGTTCTTTCTTAACTAAGATTGTGATCAGCCTATGGTGATAGAATTTATATGTGGCCTGACTGGGTTTTCCCTTCTGAACCCCTTTCACCAAATTTTCTAAACTTCTGAGAAAATAATACGAGAAATTGATGAGCTTACCGGACTCAAAGTGAAAGAGTAGGCGTATGTGGTAGAGGAAAGTTAGTGAATAGCGGCCCTCGCAAGTAAGGAACTTCTACAACACCTACAGGAGATCCTTCCACTTCCTAATCATAGTGTTTCGCTGGAGGCCATTCTTCCAGTCCACCTTCTGCTTCGGGTTGACCACAAACTGACACCATAGTTTCTTTTCTAACTTCTCCTTTTTGAACCATTTTTCCCCCACTACTGGCAACCCTGTAGCCTGAGATATGGATTCTTTTGTTACTGCAAAGTCTAATGAATGAACCTTGGCTCTGTTCCTATCGAAGGTTTGTGAAAATTCTATTGCTACAGTTGAGTCAAACCCATCGAAATTCTGTAGGAACGGGAGGAACATGGATTCCTACAACATTGCAAGACTATTCTTGTACTCAAATGTCTATTCCATCTCTCTGGATCGTGGCTCAATATTTACAGTTGCAATGTCTGTTCGAATTCACCCACTCTCTGTCTCAATTTTTAAGAATATATTACAAAAAAAATAACTCAAATGCTGATCGAGCTACACATCCGCCATTATATCAACCATTTCCTGAAAGATCATGCTTCATTATCAAAATTACACAGATGTGAATGTGAATTGGTGCAAGTACATGACGGAAATGATGACTAGGAGACACGGAATTTTAGATAATAATTTCACGTAACGGTCATGCAAGGTGAGATATGAGGTGAGGCCATTATCATCAGGTGCTGATTTTTCCAAGGGAAGGTAAATATTGAATTTCAGGAGAATCGTACTACTCCGCATTTACTCCATGATTTCACATAAGTTGTACTTAGTACTCATTGAAAAGATAAGGTTTTGTAACCTAAAATACCCTTGTACTTAAACGATTTCTTCCTAATTTAGTAAATGATGAAACAAAGTGTTAATCATAATATAAATTGGATGTCATGATCTGCAGGTGGTACAACTATTCTTCCTGTACAAAGGTTCATGAAAAAAAGATAAGCTTCGACACACATTTTTGCACTAGGTGTTCCTACACTAGAACATGGTTTTTTTTTAATTGGGCACATTCAGTAGTGAAGATTCCTATACTGAACGTGCCTGCACTAAATGTTCTTGCACCAACCATGCCTACACCGAGCATGCTTGCACTACCCATGCCTGCACCAAATCTACTTGCACTCGAGCACACATTCTTCCACTAGGGATATTTGTAGTATAATAACACCACAAGAACATTTTGATAGAATACAATTCATAGAATGGATTAAAAGATTTGTTGAATATAGAAAGGATATTTTATTCACCATTCTTTGGTGTTAACATATGTCGTTCGATATGATTTGTGAGTTCACATCAGATCCTGCAATCAATCCAAGAGGGAAAAAAGAAGTGGGAAAATGGTAAATTTTTTGAATGGGAAGGAAATTATGATAGGGATTTCAATAGTGAAACGACCAAGTGGGATAAATCGAAAAAGGTATTTTGGGGAAAAATTTCAAGGGAAAAGAAGAAAATACTAAATCAGATAGGGAAACTTTTTTGAAGAAAGGGATGGTAAATTTTTTGGGATGAAAAGAAGAAAATAAGGCAAGTTTTTTCTAAAATGGGAATAGAAGAAAGGAAAATTTTCACCTGATATCTGCCCGCATAGTGTCGATCCATAAAATAAATGTAGTGGGAATTGAGTGTCACCCGAATAAAAATTTATGTGCCAGCTATCCAAAACTTGGATAAGGGCCTCGTTCCTGTACTTGAACCTGCTTCTTCTTGGTGACATTTAACACATCTAAAGGTCAAGCAACATTTCCATTTTATTAGAACTGATGTTCTTGCTAGCAAGCTGGTTTTTAGGGTGATCCTTCTATAATCATGTCAGTAGAACTGATTTTCACAATCACAAGTGAAAAGTTTTTTTTTCTTTTTAATTATTTATTTAAAAAAAAATTGATTTTTTATTTTTAATTTCATTTCACTAGAGAAGAAATCAGATTACAATAGGCTGGCATAGCCAACTACTAACTAAAATTCAGACTGTTGTTGCACTTGCTGCATGAAGTCTTCCTTTGTGATGGGCTGAAAATATACTTTAAGCCTATGCCCATTCACAAGGGAAACTGAATCTTACCCGTCGACAGTTTTGACTTCTACAGCCCCATTTTTAAAGACTTGAATCACCTCATATGTTCCCATCCAACGAGTATGGAACTTCCCTTTAAAATGTTTAAATCTAGAGTCATAGAGAAGTACCCAATCACCTGGTTGGAACTGTTTATTTCTGATAAACTTGTCATGCCACTTCTTGTGTTGTTGCTACACAAAAATATTCTGTTGAGCAACATCCATTCGAAATTCATCCAAATCATTTAGCTGTAATAGAAGCTGTTGTTGTTCCTTTGAGAGATCTAGACCCAACTAAACTGTAGTCCGGAAAGTCTTTATCTGAAATTCAATAAGCAAAACGGCTTGTTTTCCGTACACCAGCTCATATGGTGTATGCCTTGTTTTGTTCCTCCAAGTGGTTTGATAAGCCAATAAGGCTTCAGGCAACCAACTAGCCCAATCCTTCCTATGCATGTTCACTATTTTGGTGAGGATGGATTCGATCACCTTATTTGTGGATTCCACCTGGCCATTTTCTTGCGGGTGGTATGGTGTAGATTTCATGCGTTGAATCTTGTATCGATTTGCGACTTCTTGTACCATGTTAGAAACAAACTGCGATCCATTATCATAAAAAATTTCTCTAGGAACACCAAATCTAGTAAAAATTTCATTAAACAAAAGTCAACAACAAATTTTTCACTGCCAAAAGAAACATCTTTAGCCTCTACCCATTTAGTAAAAAAATCAGTACAAACGAGGATATGATTTTTATTTAAAGATGTGGGAAATATGGGTCCTACAAAATCAATAGCCCATTTTTCAAAGGGCTCAATCATGACTTGAGGACACAAAGGCATTTCATTGGCTTGAACATGCTGACCCATTTGTTGACAACTATCACAACTCCTAACATATTATTTGGCATCCTTAATCAAAGAAGGCCAAAAATATCCAGTGCATAAAATCTTATATGCAGTTCATTTGTAAGAAAAGTGGCCACCACAAGGTTCATCATGGGCAGATTTTAAAATATAAAACATTTCTTCCTCCCTTACACATCTATGAATAACAAAATCTAGTCCAATGTAAAAGAGGTCTCCTTGTATCCAAGAATATGAAGCACTTTTCTGAATAATATTCTACTTTTCATGAGCAGATAAGTGAGGTGGTGTCTTTCCGGTGACTAAATATTTGGCTATGTCAGAAATCCATGGAGATTTTGCTGACATAGAAGAGAGATGCTTGTTAGGCAAATCATCATCAACAAGAATTGTTTCACCGGGATTGTTTAATATGGAAAGGTAATCAGCTACAACATTAGACTTTCCTGGTCTATCAATAATTGTAACATTGAATTCCTGTAATAGAAGTAACCACCAAGTCACTCTACCGCTATTTAAAGGTTTATTAATTAAAGATCTTATAACAGAATGATCAATATGCACATAAACTTCATATCCTATAATGTAATGTCTGAATTTATTAATAACAAAAATAACGACTAAAGATTCTTTCCTAGTTAGTGTATAGTTAAATTCGACAGGTGACAAAATTTTACTAATGTAGTAAATAACATAGAATTGTTTATTCTCCTCTTGTCCTAACACTGCACCAATAGCAGTGTATGAAGCATCGAAGGAAATATGAAATGGCAAGGACCAATTTGGTCCTCCCAAAACTGGTTCCTGTACTAATTTTTCCTTCAATGTTTCAAACCATTGTTGGCAAGCTGTGGACTAGGTGAATTCACTATCCTTAGCTAGTAATCGAAAAAGGGGTTAGCAATCTTCGAAAAAATTTCAATGAATCTCCGGTAATAACCAGCATGTCCTATAAAAGCTCTCACTTCCCTTTGGGTTTGGGGTGTAGGCAAATGAGTAGTGACTTCAATTTTAGTGGGGTCTGTTAGCTTCCTGCTGCAGCAGGTATTCATCTTTCATGATTGACATTTTTTCATGCCAAATATGTCATACTTTGCAAGCTGCAGTGTTCCATATTTCCACAAGAAGCCATGAAAGTGTGCTGGTCCAAATGCCACTGTTGTATTCTATTTTTGATGAGCTTTTCAGTTAAGGGAAGGCCAAACAGCTAAATCTTGGCCTCCCTAGGTTTCAATTTCCTGTTTTAGAATATAGAGAATGATATCTGTCCAAACAGTTTAATCTTGGAAGATTTATAGATAGCTAGAGAATCAAGGGGACCCAACTGTTTAATCTGGGCCCTCGCAGAAATAAGTGTAGATCTAGATAGGAAGAATTCAAAAGAAAATTGTAAATCTGGGTTTGCAAGTCTAAATGCACCCAAAGAAGAAGAAAAAAATGTTAGGTGAATAGGCTGGGTAGGTAGCTTTGGTTGCAGAATGATGATTGATGGTCAATTTTGTGTTTCGAAGTGCTTTATCTTTATAGATCACAGTGCAGGCAGCTTTCATGCAATAGGAGCTCAAAGCTGGACATAACTAACTCCCCCCTTCTTCTAATTCCCTAAGTCCCTTACTAACTTCCCAAAGAGGTCACGATCTGATTGACTCCTCTTAAGTTTCATCATCATCCATAACAGTTGCCTTGGTGTAAATTTTCTTCACTCAAGGATTCTATTTCTTTTCAAAGTCTTTTCCCCAAAATTAGCCTAGGGTCCCTGACCTTGGCGCCTTCTCATCACCTTCATATTAACCACTAACAATATTGTATAGCTCCCTATCAATTTTCCCCTTTCCCGTATTAAAACTTTGTATATAAAATTCCCCTATATAAATATCCCCCCTGGTGGTATAGCCATATTTTTATAAAGTTCGGGGAAAAATGGTCCATCTGGGGCTGTTTTTAGCCCATCCGTGTCAAAGTAGGGATTAATCTGACACCTGGCCAGATTAATAACCTCTCCCCTAGCCCTAAACCCTCAAAAACCCCCTTTTTCCGCCCCTAACCCAAAATTTTTGCATAAATACATTAACCCCGCGTATTAAACCCATATAACACCCATAACCCACATAAACCTAAGTTTTAAACCCACCGCGTGCATATTAAATTCAGAATATTCCTTGAATATTCCACACCCTAACTTCCCGCCACTTCACATTCGCCGCCAGCCGTCCGATCGTCCTGCGCCCAGATCGACGGTTGGCGAGCCGTCCCATCTCCAAGGTGCCCGAACTTTAGCATCCGGGAGATGGGCGGTATTACCGCCGTACCTCCCGCCACGCGTCAGCTCCTGGGCTGTGGCAGAACCCCCTCTAACAAAACCGCTCCCCCCTCAAAGGTGGTGTGCCACAAAACCACTTACCGCCTCTTGCCCGGTGACGTCACTACTTACGTCGCCCCCCTGCACAGTCACTGCTTACGTCACCTCCCTCTGCCTAGTCACATGTCGAGTCATCTGCCTGCGTGGCCCCTTGCCACGTGTCATGCCACGTCACCATCCGTACATGATGACGTCATCCCGCCATGTCATCATGTTGATGACCCACCGTACAACGTCACGTCATTCTGACGTCATCAACACTTTTGGTGCGAAGGGCAAAAAATTGCACTTCAGAGCCCCAAAATCAAATTCTGAGGCATTTTTTGATGAGCGATTTGCGCCTAGCGCAAATCGATCATCGCTAGATGTTTTGGGCTTGAATGGGGAATCTTCAGGGAATCTTTTTATTCTGCGGCCCCCAGCAAGCCCGAAAGGCGCCGAATGAGCCTTTTTTCTTTGCGAGGCACTCAGGAAGGAGCAGAAAACAGTTTTAAAAGAAACGGAGGCCAAACAGTGGCCATTAATTTGTGAATAGGACCCACAGCACGTCAGAACAACATCAATTTATTGCCAAAGAGTATCAGATGAAGAAGGAGAGCCAAAGAGTATCAGTAGAAGATTTTTTAGGGGCTCGAAGCACCTGAACATTGATGAGCCCCGCAGAAAGTCAAATCAAGAGAGTAAGCCCGTCCTAACTCTCAATCACAGTCAAAAGCATTCAATACCGCCGAACAGCAATGGTGCAAAGACCAATGCACAGTTATGAGAGATGAACAGCATAGAGCCACCAGGACAGACATTAACTTATTTTGATACAACTGCCCCAGCATAGCTCAAAGATATTTTCTTGCATTTATTTCTGGATAAGATTAGGTTAAAAGTAATCATTTTTCTGTCAGACCTGTTAGGTCAGCTGTAATAAATAAATTTTGGATAAATCTTCCCTATATATACCACCCTCTGTATTGTTTAAAGGGTCGTTTGGTTGATAGTCTTCAGTGGAGACTCGCACTGTATACCTGATATGTTTTCTGTAATCAAAGACTGCTGAAAGGCTTGGAGGAAAGGTTGTCTGCTCTGTGTCTAATGGTTTTGAAGAAGTGAATTTGGAATTCTTGTGCTGCAACATGACTCAATAAGTTTTCCTACCTCTGTTTTTCCATTAATATACCGTCTAAAATAGTAGAAAGAAAGAATAGTCTAGAATTGGTCTAACCGCCCTCTATGCTCATTTTCTGCTATTTCTTTATGTTTTCATCTGGGTTAGTAATGAATATGAATTCCATATGGCTCATGTTTCCCCTAATCCATTCATCTTTGATAGTTGTCTAGGAATTCTTAATTGCTCCTAGACAGAGCTCATTCACCTTCCCCCTTTTAAGCCGAGTGAGAGATTCTTTGTTGCCTCTCATTCCTTATCCCTCATTCCATCCTTTTAAACTTTAAGTGTTGTTTCATGAGCAGCTACCTTGCTCCTTATTTCTCTTGTGACCAAGAAAACGCACCAGCAGTCCCACTCCTGGACTCCACGCCCAATGGTTTGAAAACTACTAGACTATGTTTTGCCTCTTTGCTTGAGACATCTTCCTTCCCACCAAAAACAAAACAAAAACCCTCTGAACTCAAGACCTAGCCTAAAATCCTTCTCAAACAAGGCTAAATCTAAAAGAGAGAGCCCTCTCTGATTGTAGGTTGGCTAGAACCTGCAGTCCAAAGTTGGTCTGTGGTTACCTCGGCCGTATCCTTTTCCGGAGCTTAAGGACAACCTGAGTGATAACATAATGGCGACTCCACTGGGGACCTTCCTCAAATAATTTCACAAAGAAAGTTGGAAAGCTCCACTGGGAAGACCGAAACCTTCACAACCATTTTTCAAGTCTAGTTCTGATATTTGATGGTGGACAGAGATCAGGCACTCAAAGTTAATATATCCACCTGGCGACTCCACATCATCCTCATAATAAAGACTCCACTGGAGAAATGAACCCAAAAGAAATTTATGAGCAGATCAGGATTTTGACTTGGATTATTATGCAAGAGGTCATGTTCTTTCTCCTCCATAAAGTCCTACTGTACATATTGTTTGAACTTGACTTTTATGTTTTTCCCGTAGAAAATGTTGAAGAAAGCCCTCCTTGCACACCTGAACAACATCCTTTGAATGCTGCTAATGCTCACCTTATAGCCAAGGAGGACACTACTGTCAAAGCAAATCATCCTATCCCTGTTCATACCGAACCCAGTCATTTAGTCCCTGTACACAATCATGTACCTCGTAAGGTTCTTGATAGATATAAGCCACTCATTTTGCCTCCCGTGCTAAATCCTTTGCCCAAAAATCATCCCATGCAACTCCCAAGATTTGATGGAGAGAATGGAGTTACTGCCCAAAAGCATATTCAGGCTTTTGAAGATTATTTGAACATTTTTGAAGTGGAGGGTGAGGATGTTAGTGTTAGGCTGTTTGCCCATTCTTTGCAAAGTGAAGTTAGGACTTGGTTTAAAGCATTGCCTAAAGCAAGCATCTCAAATCTCCAGGAGTTATTCAAACTCTTCCTTGATAGATGGATGATCAAAGTCAATTTCCTTGTGCTCATAGAAGAATATAATCAGTTAAAAAGGATTCCGAATGAATCTGTTCAACAATCAAGTTTATCATTCAATACCATTGAATATAAGACCTCCCCCTGATTTGGCCCTATTACATTATCCAGCAACATTTGATCCATAAATAGAATTTCATCTGAGAGAAAGGAGCCCCTCTACTATGCAACAGATGCAGAACATGGCAGTAGATGTAGAGGTTAATCTGAAGGTTAGGGAAGGGAAGTTGAAAGCAGAAAAAGAGGATGAACTTGACATATTTTTAAAGAAAGCAGAGGAAATAAAGCAGATGTGCACGATAGAAGTTAAAAGTTCAGAGCACCAGAACAGATTTGTTTTGCAAAAGGAAATTAATGATATTCATGAACAAACCTGCCACAAAACAGATGACATATTCATACCGCCATACATGATGGAGCAGTCTCCTGACATAATGTATGAATATAATAGCTTCTCTTCTTTCAACTATCTGCCCAAATATGATCAGTATGATGATGACTATGAGCCTAACGACCAAATCAGCCTTACAGAGGAGTCAGACATTATTTTGGCAGAAAGCACAGTTCAGGTTCAGCTGCCTGAACCCAATGATCAGCATGCCCATTTCAGCTATGAAGAAAAGGAGGAAAAGGCAGAAAATTTTAATTTCAATGAAGGAGACTTACCATTTTGTTTCACGTCTTTTCAGTTTATTAGGGATAATTATCATGCTGTTAACAATCAAGTGTCACCATGTTCTGTTACTGATCAGCTAGAGGAAAGTCCAGGCTTTGTTCCTAAAGCATTAACACTACATTTGCAGCCCCAAAGTGCCAATGAATGTCAGATTGAGGAAGACTCAGAAGCGGCAGCATGTGACCAAAAAATCCAATTGGATCCCCTGCCTGTTGATTTTCAGCCGTCTCGGATATTTGAAAAAGAAAAAGAACAGTCAGCACAAATCTGTCAAGTGCCATCTGAGCCAGCTTTCAAAGAATTACAGGTACCATCCCATGTTTTGCAGAATTCATCTGATGGCAAGCTGTGTGATGAGGTAAATCACTGCTCTTCTCCGCTAGCAGGCTGCGAACCACAGTATCAAGTGGTTGATGATCCCCCAATTCTAAAGCATGATAGCTATCCCAAACTTTTGTACAGTTCTTTAGTTCAGTCCAGCAATAATGTATATATGCTACAGGACCCTTTTGTACAGTTTCTTGTTTCAGCAAAGAAGGTCAGCAGCTTCCTGATCTTCTCAAAAATTAACAAAGCCATATCAGATTGCAAGATCTCCATTTCAGGTAATAGCAAGCATAAGCAGCAGGGGCCATTCATGTTTATAATGCTTAAGTGGCTACATTGGCTGTTTCATTTCACCTAATGGCAAAGTAAGTGCTGGTTAGGGTAGGTAGGTAGGATTAATAAGGCAGCTAACCAAGCAAAATTTTGCAGAATACAGTAGCAATTGAATACAAGGCAGTCTGACCTGCTGTTCTTGGCTTTTCACAAGGAAAAGCCATCCCCAAGTGGAGCCACTGTTAGCTTCCTGCTGCAGCAGGTATTCATCTTTCATGATTGACATTTTTTCATGCCAAATATGTCATACTTTGCAAGCTGCAGTGTTCCATATTTCCAGAAGAAGCCATGAAAGTGTGATGGTCCAAATGCCACTATTGTATTCTATTTTTTATGAGCTTTTCAGTTAAGGGAAGGCCAAACAGCTAAATCTTGGCCTCCCTAGGTTTCAATTTCCTGTCTTAGAATATAGAGAATGATATCTATCCAAACAGTTTAATCTTGGCAGATTTATAGATAGCTAGAGAATCAAGGGGACCCAACTATTTAATCTGGGCCTTGGCAGAAATAAGTGTAGATCTAGATAGGAAGAATTCAAAAGAAAATTGTAAATCTGGGTCTGCAAGTCTAAATTCACCCAAAGAAGAAGAAAAAAATGTTAGGTGAATAGGCTGGGTAGGTAGCTGTGGTTGCAGAATGATGATTGATGGTCAATTTTGTGTTTCGAAGTGATTTATCTTTATAGATCACAGTGCAGGCAATTTTCATGCAAAAGGAGCTCAAAGCTGGACATAACTAACTCCCCCCTTCTTCTAATTCCCCAAGTCCCTTACTAACTTCCCAAAGAGGTCAAGATCTGCTTGACTCCTCTTAAGTTTCATCATCATCCATAGCAGTTGCCTTGGTGAAGATTTTCTTCACTCAAGGATTCTATTTCTTTTCAAAGTCTTTTCCCCAAAATTAGCCTAGGGTCCCTGACCTTGGCGCCTGCTCATCACCGTCATATTAACCACTAACAATATTGTATAGCTCCCTATCAGTTTTCCCCTTTCCCCTATTAAAACTTTGTATATAAAATTCCCCTATATAAATATCCCCCCCTGGCAGTATAGCCATATTTTTATAAGTCCGGGGAAAAATGGTCCATCCGGGGCTGTTTTTAGCCCATCCGTGTCAAAGTAGGGATTAATCTGACACCTGGCCAGATTAATAACCTCTCCCCTAGCCCTAAACCCTCAAAAACCCCCTTTTTCCGCCCCTAACCCAAAGTTTTTTCATAAACACATTAACCCCGCGTATTAAACCCATATAACACCCATAACCCACATAAACCTATGTTTTAAACCCACCGCGCGCATATTAAATTCTGAATATTCCTTGAATATTCCCCACCCTAACTTCCTGCCGCTTCACATTCGCCGCCAGCCGTCCGATCGTCCTGCGCCCAGATCGACGGTTGGCGGGCCGTCTCATCTCCAAAGCACCCGAACTTTAGCATCCGGGAGATGGGCGGTATTAACGCCATACCTCCCGCCACGCGTCAGCTCCTGGGCTGTGGTGGAGCCCCCTCTGACAAAACCGCCCCCCACCCCCCCAAAGGTGGTGTGCCACAAAACCACTTACTGCCTCTTGCCCGGTGACGTCACTACTTACGTCACCCCCCTGCACAGTCACTGCTTACGTCACCCCCCTCTGCCCAGTCACATGTCGAGTCATCTGCCTGCGTGGCCCCTTGCCACGTGTCATGCCACGTCACCGTCCGTACATGATGATGTCATGCTGACATCATCCCACCATGTCATCATGCTGACGTCATCGCTGATGTCACCCACCGTATAATGTCACGTCATGCTGACGTCATCATCACTTTTGGCGCGAAGGGAAAAAAATCGCACTTCGGAGCCCCGGAATCAAATTCTGAGTCAGTTTTTGATGAGCGGATGGTGCCTAGCGCAAATCACTCATCGCTAGATTTTTTGGGCTTGAATGGGGAATCTTCAGGGAATCTTTTTATTCTGCGGCCCCCAGCAAGCCCGAAAGGCGTCGAATGAGCCTTTTTTCTTTGCGAGGCACTCAGGAAGGAGCAGAAAATAGTTTTAAAAGAAACGGAGGCCGAACAACGACCATTAATTTGTGAATAGGACCCACAACACGTCAGAACAACATCAATTTATTGCCAAAGAGTATCAGATGAAGAAGGAGAGCCAAAGAGTATCAATCGAAGATTTTTTAGGGGCTCGAAGCACCTGAACATTGATGAGCCCCCCCAGAAAGTAAAATCAAGAAGAGTAAGCCCGTCCTAGCTCTCAAATCACAGTCAAAAGCATTCAATACCGTCGAACAACAATGGTGCAAAGACCAATGCACAGTTATGGGAGATGAACAGCACAGAGCCAGCAGGACAGACATTAACTTATTTTGATACAGCTTCCCCAGCATAGCTCAAAGATATTTTCTTGCATTTATTTCTGGATAAGATTAGGTTAAAAGTAATCAGGTTTCTATCAGACCTGTTAGGTCGGCTGTAATAAATAAATTTTGGATAAATCTTCCCTATATATACCACCCTCTGTATTGTTTAAAGGGTCGGTTGGTTGATAGTCTTCAGTGGAGACTCGCACTGTATACCTGATATGTTTTCTGTAATCAAAGACTGCTGAAAGGCTTGGAGGAAAGACTGTCTGCTCTGTGTCTAATGGTTTTGAAGAAGTGAATTTGGAATTCTTGTGCTGCAACATGACTCAATAAGTTTTCCTACCTCTGTTTTTCCATTAATATACCGTCTAAAATAGTAGAAAGAAAGAATAGTCTAGAATTGGTTTAACTGCCCTCTATGCTCATTTTCTGCTATTTCTTTATGTTTTCATCTAGGTTAGTAATGAATATGAATTCCCTATGGCTCATGTTTCCCCTAATCCATTCATCTTTGACAGTTGTCTAGGAATTCTTAATTGCTCCTAGACAGAGCTCATTCACCTTCCCCCTTTTAAGCCGAGTGAGAGATTCTTTGTTGCCTCTCATTCGTTATCCCTCATTCCATCCTTTTAAGCTTTAAGTGTTGTTTCATGAGCAACTACCTCGCTCCTTATTTCTCTTGTGACCAAGAAAACGCACCAGCAGTCCCACTCCTTGACTCCACGCCCAATCGTTTGAAAACTACCAGACTATGTTTTGCCTCTCTGCTTGAGACATCTTCCTTCCCACCGAAAACAAAACAAAAACCCTCTGAACTGAAGACCTAGCCTAAAATCCTTCTCAAACAAAGCTAAATCTAAAAGAGAGAGCCCTCTTTGATTGCAAGTTGGCTAGAACCTGTAGTCCAAAGTTGGTCTGTGGTTACCTCGGCCGTATCCTTTTCCGGAGCTTAAGGACAACCTGAGTGATAACAGGGTCTACCTCAATGCCTTTGTCAGAGATCAAATCACCAAGAACCACTCCTTCTTTGCACATTAATCTATAATTTTTTATCACTCAAAGCAAGATGGGCCTCTTGGCAATGTAAAAGCACTTTTTATAATTTTTTAAGAGCTTCATCAAATGAGTTACCAAACACAAAAAAATCATCCATATAAATCTCAACACATTCAAGATCTACAAAAATGGCCATCACAACCCTTTGAAAGGTAGTGGGTGCATTACACAACCTGAAAGGAAGCACTCAGTAGGAAAATGTACCCCAAGGGCATGTGAAGGTGGTTTTGTATTGATTTGAGTGTGCGATCTGGATTTGGTTATACCCACACAAGCCATCTAAAAATGAAAATTACTTTTTACCGGCAAGGGTATCTATCACCTAATTGATGAAAGGAAGGGGAAAGTAATCCTTGAGAGTGGCTTTGTTTAATTCTCGATAGTCAATGCAAATATGTGATCTCCCATCTTTATTATGGACTATCACTAATGGAGATACCCACTGGTTGTCAGAAATGGGGTAGATGAAATTAACATCTAAGAGTTTTTGTAATTATTCCTTAACAATATCTCTTAGTGCGGGATTCATTCGTCTCTAAGGTTGTCAGATAGGTCGGGCTCCCTATTGGATATAGATATGATGAGTACAAGTCTCCGGAGGAATTCCTTTCATGTATTGATAACTCCAAGTGAATTCATCCAAATGATCTTGCAACAAGGTAACAAGTTGCTATTGCTAAGATGAATCCAGGTTTGAACTAATTTTTAAGGATTTGCATGGACTAATTTCAACAAGAGTGGTCTCAGTCTCAAGAGTACAGGAAGATGATGCCATAGTATGGGATAAGGAAGGTTGAGAATTTGAGTTTTCTTGAAAATCCAGACTAAAGATCTCGTGAAGTGTATCAAAACTAGGCATAGTGTCTAGATTGTTCAAGAAATCTCGTAATTCACCATCCTGAGAAGACTCGGTATGATGTTGAATCGAAGAAATAGGTCGGGTCTCCTCATCACTATTGTCATAATATAACCATAAGGTATCCTTGAGTTCCCGAATAGATCTAGAAGGTGGCTATAAGGTGACCTTTTCCTAGAGTCTTCATGTGAAATGTACATATCACCGGAGCGACATCCAATATAAGCATCGGGCGTGGCAAGCCATGGTCATCCCAGAATCAAAGGATGTCCTCCCACTAGATTATTTGGTTGAAGCACAATCAAATCCACGAGGTATTCCCATGAATCTATAGAAACAACCACGTCGTGCAATACTCCATTGGGCTTCATTTTAGATCTGTATTCAAGTTCAAGCATGGTGGGTGTCAGGCAAATATGGCCCAATCCAATTTTTTCCATAGCTTTCCTAGTCATCACATTGATGGCCGCGCCTAGATCTATTAATACATTAGAGACAAGGATATCACCTATTTGGATAGAAACAAATGGGTTTCCAGGATTTGTATATTTCTTCATCAATACACATCATGTCATAAACTCAGCTTCTCTACCAACAAATTGAATGGTCTGAGGTTCTACTCTCTTCCTCCTTGGCTTTTTAAGACATAATTCGTGAATAATCTTTGTACAGTTGGGAATTTTTCAGATAGCCTAAAGTAAAGGAACCTTTATACAAATATTCCTTAATTCATAAGCTAGGGTGGACTTGAGGTCACTCTTCTCCATGAACAACCACTCTAGATAGGGATTATGGTTTGAAGAAGATGGTGAATCTGAAGGTATAGGAATGGGCTGAAGGGTGATATTGTTTTTCGAATGATCAGGAGTTACCTCCTCATTTCTCTCCTCTCGTGGACTGTTTTTGTTTTTCTGGTTTAACCATCCTTCTCGATCTCAATTGAAGCTCATTTATCCCAATCAGTAGGGTTTGATAGGTAGGAAGAGGGGACAGTTCAACCGAATGAATCAGTTGTACCACCTTATTATTAGGATTCGGTACTGGTTGATTAGGTAGTCGAGGTGGTCTCAATTGTGGCGGCAAAGGAAATGGTGGCAATGATTGACTTTGTTTTGGTAGAGAGGGAAAATATGGTTATGACATATGATGTGGTGAATAAGAAGGAGGATATGATGGCATCTGAGTAGGATAGGAATGGTATGAATGGTTTGGCTCTCTCCATCCCTCTTTCCAAGGTTTAGAGGACTGCCCATGATGAAAGTGGTTCTCGTGCTGCCAATGTTGAGAGTGATTATTATTATTATAATAGGAATATCGAAGTGCATTATAGCCATAAAAATGTGGTTTGGGAGCCATACCTGCACATACTAGTGGCCAGTTTATTCGTGCTCCCATGGCATGTAATGGATCAGGTTCAGAATGCTTTCCTTCAAGTACAACTTTCAATATTGGTATGGAGGGGCACTCCATGGTGGCATGGTTCTCTGCACAAATCACACATTTATTAGAACTTTTCATATCAGGAGGAAATTCTCTCAAAGGATGTTTTCTTCTATGCTTTGGACAAAAAATAGACAATGACTCTTGTTCTTTTTCTAATTTTTGTTGAAATTTCGGAGAGTCTATTTATTTTCTAATAGTATTCATTATTTCAATTTTCATGTTGTCCATTTTATTCTCCAAAGGTATGATCATAGCATCTATAGAACCCAATTTGTTAGTTTTTCTTCGACCTCCTCTAGTGAATCTAGACTAGTTTCTGGATAACTTCCTGCACAAGTCAAGAATTTGTTCAAAAATTTTATGACTAATTTCCCCTTGTCCTAAAAAAATCAGATTATGTCTAGAATCTTGAGTAAGTCCTCATAGGAACAAGTTTCAAATAGTACTTAAATCAAATTTGTGTTTGGACCTTTGGAGTATATAGAAAAATCTCTCTAAGTAATTCTCCAAAGTCTGATCATCACCTTGTACAATAGTGAAGATCTTGTCTCGCATTTCTCTAGTTTTATAATATTCCTGATATTTATTCAAAAATACTCTCTTCATTTGGTCCCAAGAACTTATAGAGTTTCTTCCTAGTCCCGTGAACCAGCATAAGGCTAAATACTTGAGAGTTGTAGGAAATAACTTTAATTTCTGGGCATCAGAGGAATAATCATAACTCCGACACAATATGTCAAATTCGAAAATAAACGAATATGGGTCTTTGTGCACCTTACCATGAAAGTGTGGAAGAGAGGAAGGTGAAATATTCTTCATCTGTACATCTCTTCTGAGTTCACTATTGGAAATCCAAAAGTCAATTCCTCTTCATGTACCTGGTTTTCGCTAGTCCCTTCCGCATGGTCTCATGATCAGCCATTGTTGTGCCTCCAATCAAACCACTTCTAGAAGGTGAAGGTTGACTAATGCTGAATTGAACTTCTGATCACCTTTAGCCTCCTTATTCCCCTTTTCGGGTTGTGTCACACCTGAATCACTATGTCCAGAATCCAAGTGGATTGTTTCGGCATGATGAGTCTGGGTTTGCTTGGAATTTCTACCTGCAAAAGAAGGTACAATATGAGAAGAGTTTTAAAAAATCTCATTTTTTTTCAGCCCTTATTGGGCTTCAAACACCTACCTTTCTTAGGCATTCATTTAAAAAAAAATTGAAATCCAAGAAAACAAAATTCAAATGCTTATAAAGAAAAATAATTTGTTAGTTGTTGTAATGAAAAAAAAAATCAACACTCGTAAAATGCTCAAAACAACAAAAGAATACTGCAGGAAAAAATAATAGCAGATGTACCCCTGTTGTAGAAAATGGAAAGTTATTACCAATTCAAATCACCTCCATTGCGATGGTGCCAAAATGTTGGGTACAGGAATTGCTGTCAAGTAGACTCCTTCAACACTTAATGGTTTCGTAAAATTAGAGACGAAGCAAAACAAATTCCAGTAATGATATGAAATTTTCCAAACTCTATTCCTACTTCCTTAATTTAAATCTTGCAACATAAAAAAGAAAAGTTCACCCGGCAATTTACACCAAATATATTCTTGTGGTGGAATATGAAAGAAAGTACTTTTGCAGGAAAATAAAAGAAAGGGATTCCCAAACCTCTTGCAAATAATATTTGATTAATGAAAATGTAAATATATGTTTATATTCAGTATGGTTGTGTGTCAGGTTAATAATTGGACCCTTGAAGATATCTGACTCCTTATAGTTTTTTCTCCCTGCACTAAGCCATTATTCTTGTACTTTTGTAGTGTGCTTGCACTAGTACCAGAACAAATATTAGGTGTTGGAAGTATATTTTACACCTGTACTGAAGATTTATGTCTTCATGTAGGAGCTCTAAGTCCCAAGGTTAGAGCACTCTATTCCTGTATCAGGAGATCGATTCTTGTACTGGGACAGAGGTTCCTGCACCAAGTTTTCCAATCCTTCTTTCGAGAAAATAAAGAATATGTTAACTAGGAAAAAGAACTTGCAAAGCTGAATGAAACTTCAAAATATATTCTTCAAACCAAAATATGCTTCAACCAATCGTACTGTCTAGAACAAGAATTAATTTCCAAAGTCAAAGCACACTCTTATTTAATTAAGGAACTTCTGCATGTAATCTAAAGGATCATTTAGTTATGACAACAGGCTTCAATCTTGTAATAATTATCCAAATAAAATGATCTGCACTCATAACCTTCTTAACTCATAAAGATTCCCCTTAAGAATAATTACGCATAAGTCTGATATTTCCTAAACGGCATAAAGTGCAGGCACAGACCAATGTGTTGCAACAACGTTCGGTTTCTAATTATCAGAAGTAATATTAATTCATAATATCCAAAAGCATTTCAGAATGAAAATCATGCTCTTTAGTATTGAATTAGGACTCATAAAATACACGTAAGAATAAAAGACTATTATTGAACCAAAAGAATCAATTTGCGAAACTAAATGAAAAGCAAACTCTTTAGAATCACATTAAGACTTATCAAATAGATGTAAGAATAAAAGACTATTACTGATTCAGAAGAATCAATCTACGAGACTGTAAATGCACTAGTACAGGAATCCATGCTTGCATGATCCAGGCAAAAAACGAGATTAAACTTCAAAGAAGGAAATCATAAGATTAAACTTCAATCGAGCATGCACACCACTGATCCATCACACTATAATGAAATCAAATTCAACCTCTACAGAAGAATAAAAGAAACATCTATTTACTTCACACTTTGCATTAAAAGAAATTAACACAACTTAATCGAAAAATAAGAACATGAGGGAGAATGAGTTGGGTTGGCTAGGCCCTAGCCAACCAGCTTGCTTCCCTCTTTAGGAACCATAAGGATTCATCTCTTTAATCAATGCATCAACACAAAATTACAATGGAAGATTGAGAAATCATGGTGTAGTTCCTTTCTATTAATGATTAGCAAATATACATCATGAATTCGAATCGAGCCCAAAACGAGGGCGATACCAACAAAATTACAAAAGGATAGAATCATAGTATCCTTGCTATAGCTATCACTCACTACCATTTTTTATCTGAGTTCTACATTTTATACATTCATTTAGGCCTGCGACCGTAACCAAATTACATCAAGCATTCCAATCTAAACCTTTTGGCTATAACAAAATAACAATAAAAACTCATGCTAAGCCTTTCGGCTATAACAAAATGCTATTCTACGTATTCAACTGACGACCTAATTTCCACCATATCCCTGACTTTCCTCTACGCTACGAGCCCAACTCGAGTTGATTGTTCTAGAATGTTAGCCTCACTCTCATGTGATGAAAATAGTTATAAGTCCAAAACAACTAAATTAATTAAAATCAAGAAAGTTGGATTTAATCCTACCTTTCAAGATTGAGTTTGTTTCTCATCGTTAGGAGTCAGTTTAGGCTTAGTTGGTTGAGATATTCTCTCCAACTAGTTAGGCTCCTAGATTAGTGTTTGGTTGAGAAATGTTCTCAACCATAGTGTCCAAGATAGACGTACTATATTGAGACAAACTTCCTCATGTATTTATTTGTACTATTATCATTATTTTTACATTAGATTGCCTCATGAAAGGAATCCAGTGAGGCTGAGGCCTTTTCCGCCATTTCTACGTTTTTAGTATTTTTTATGTGTGTTAATTTTATTTATTATTCTACATGTGGTATGAGAGCTTTATAGTTCTTAGATTCTGAATGATTTTGTGGTAATTTTCCATGGATGGTGGAGCATTATTTCTCATCGAATGTTGAAGATTTTGTCTGAGTGACCATGGTGTGGTGTGATTGTCGACCACGACTAAGTTGATCTACATAGGGCCGAGACAACCTGTGCCATGACAACCTGTGTGGTGTGAAGACTCGACGTTGGTGTGGATTAGTAGATTCATTCTTTTTTTTGTGCCTTGGAGCTGCGTGAGGTAACGACCAAAGGAAATTTGACTTTGTTGGTAGATCGGAACTCTGCCAGCTCATAATCTGATAAGGTAGATTAGATCGGATATGATGAGGTTCCAAACTTTGGCATTCTATTGAAAGCTTTGGGCATCTTTCCATGGCGCTACAAATGTGTTGGTGAATCCGACTGCGTGGAGCTACAAAATATCACCGCAGAAATTTTGTGGTATTAGTTTATTAAATTCCTTCATGTGGTTTACTAAATGTCAGCTGAAAGAGGAAGCAAAAGGGAAGTTGGAACCAACAATCAATGATCGAGTCAGTCTCTAGGGATCCTGAGACAGTGTGATTTTATCCCTACTAGTACATGGATATTTGAGCCATATCGAGTTACTGCCAAGATAATTGCATGAATTGAGGAATGACACAGATGCTTCAGGGGCGAGTGTGATGCCCATCATTTTCAAGGAAGTTAAATGTTGCCAGGTACATGAAGTCGATTAGATCATGTTGTGTTAAATGGTGATTTTCATAATCGAAGATGCATGGAAAGTTGTGATGCGAGAGGCGTGAAACATGATGTATAAAATGTTGTGGCTGTTGGATTTACCAAGTATCCATAGAGAGTGGCTTGCATAGATTTTTGGGTGAGACAATGTTGCCCAAGCCTTTCTGTTGGAGGACAGTGCCATCTAGTGAAGTGTCCAACAACAAGAAGAAATCCATTGCTCAAAACTATCCCGTTGTGGATTTTTACCGTGGGATCCACAATGATCTCCACGAGGATGTTCTTTCAGTGAGGATTCTTACCGTGGGATTCTTGCTATAATACAATTTTCAATTGAAGATGTTCTTTCAGTGATCTAGAAGATATTTTCAAGTGAAGATGTTTTTTCAGTGATCTGTAAGAGGAAGATGATATAGTGAGAATATCGGAAAGCGAGATAATTCTAAGCAACCGAGTGTTGAAGTGGGAGGTGAGGAGGCCAACAAAGATGACTCAATTTTTATAAAAGGTGCAAAGGAACAAGTGATTTGGAGAAGACGCCATTGCCATAGAAACCCCGTATACTTTTTGAGGAAACACCTGGAGATTTCTGCACATTATCAGAAGAAAACGTCCCCATTTTTCACTGGCATATGTAGGTATTCGAGTGTCGAAGAAATGACAGGAATTTCTAAGCTCCTTGCATAGCTGATCTGCTTCCAGTGTACATTTTGACTGAAATTTGACAAAAATCCAAATGTAATCGATATTTTTAAAGTTTTTGGAACCAGCGTGCATTTAAAAAAAGGGCACCAGCATTTGCGTGGAGTACTTGTGTCTTCAACGAGTTATTTTTATGGAGATGAACCTAGTCTTTGCCTAAATAAGTACCAGCGTGGAGGAATGTGTAGAGGATGCCAGATCTGAAGATAAATTTTCAAGGTAGCAAATTAAAATGGAATTTCACGTGGCTTGAAATCATAAGTGGGTAAGATAAGTGCTAGTTTATTTCTTCATTTTTGCTTTCACATCATGTGATTACTTAAAACATTATACTTCCAAGTAAATGAAAAGACAATGTCACATAACGTGAAATGAACTTTTTAAGTGGGAGATAGTGAAAAGTATACTTTAGAAGATTTCGAATGTGAATAAAATTAAGATTTGGAAAGCTTTCTCTAATGTGAGCATAACTCATTTTAATGGAGGGATAAGATATGCTTTTTAATTTGTACAATTTTTTTGGAGTGATAAGTTGCCTTTTGTAATATTTGGATTGATAAGTGAATTTTAAGGGAAGGTAATTGTTGTAGTATTTTGAGAGTGAAGAAGAAGAAATAGAGTTATAAGGGTGAAGTTGATTGTTTATGTACTCAATATTTAATAAAGACATATTTTTTGCGGTGTTGATGTGTCCTAGATGTTATGAAACCAGCTCAAGAAAAGATAGAAAAGATAGATCAACGCCTTAGAATTCAGCCTCTTCGAGGGGGCAACCTCCTTTACATTACATAAATGAACAATTCTTTGATGATTCAAATGACAAAACCTCCTTTCTATATATAGGAGTCTAAAGAGTCACAATATAATCCAGCCGACCTAACAATAATAATATAAAGCCACAAAAATAACAATAGAGGGATTCTATGGGGCACAGAAATAACAATATGGGGGTAATAGGGGCACAACAATATAAATAAGGGGTATAACTACAATAGTAATGGGGTAATCACTAGTATTATAGGGACCCAACATGCCCCTCTCCTTCAAAAAAGTGTTGTCCTCAACGCTTGAGTAGTTCTGGATACTTCTGCATAAAATTCTCATCCTCCCATGTGGAATCTTCAGCGGATAAGTTCTTCCACTTGATAAGATACTTTGAAATTGATCGATTTCGTAGCTGTCGAGTTCTTGTTTCTGTGACTGCTTCCGGTTCCAATATAATTTTTCCTTCCTCATCAAGTTCTGGCAATATTGTTTGAATTGGGAGCTTGTCACCTATAACCTTCTTTAAACATGAAACATGGAAAACTGGGTGCAATCGAGAAGCTGCAGGAAGCTCCAATTTGTATGCCATAGTACCAATCTTTTGCAACACCTTGTACGGACCATAATACTTTGGTGATAATTTATTATCCTTCTTAGCTTGCTTTAGGGACATTTGCTTATATGGTTGTAGCCGTAGGAATACCCAATCACCTACATCAAAACTTCTTTCACTGCGATGTTGATCTGCCTGTTGTTTCATTCTATTTTGTGCCAACACGAGGTTATCCTTTAAGAGTTGGAGGACTTGTTGTTGATGTTCGATGTGATGTTCCACTGCTTGAACCTTAGAATTTTCTCTTAAATATGATGTGATGGATGGTGGTTGATACCCATAAAGTGCCATAAATGGGGTCATTTTTGTTGTTGTATGGAAGGAAGTGTTATACCACCATTCAGCCAGAGGCAACCATTTGACCCATTGTGTTTGTTTATCAGATACAAAGCAACGAAGATATCCTTCCAAACATTTGTTTACTATCTCAGTTTGCCCATCAGATTGAGGATGATAAGATGAGCTATGAGCTAACTGAGTACCAAGACAAGAAAATAATTCTGTCCAAAAATTTCCAGTGAAAATGGGATCTCTGTCACTTACAATAATCTTTGGGTTTCCATGTAGCTTTTGAACTGTTTCCATAAATGCAGTAGAAACTGTACTGGCTTTAAATGGATGTGATAATGCACAAAAGTGTGCATACTTGGTAAGTCTGTCAACTACCACCATGATGACACTCTTTCCCTCAGACTTGGGTAAACCTGTGATAAAATCCATTGAAACCTCCTCCCAACGTTGGCTTGGAATGGATAAAGGTTGTAATAGACCCGGTGTCTTAATTGTTTCAACTTTATTTTGTTGGAAAACCAAACATTCCGCCACAAACTTTTGAATATCTGATTTAAGGCCATCCCAAAAAAATTCCTTCTTAACCCTGTGGTAAGTTTTTAAAAATCCTGAGTGCCCTCCTAAGGGAGAAGTGTGCAATTCCATAAGAATCTTTTGTTTTAGCTGGGAATTCTTACAGAGGTATAAGCGATCTTTGTACCATAACGAATCATTTTTCCAGCTAAATGTATCAGAAGTACTGGAATCTTGTTGTAGCTTTCGAATAAGTGCCCACACTTCTTCGTCATTCTTCCATTCCTCCCTTGCTTCGTTTATCCAATCTGGTTGGATAATAGAAATGGCACACAACAATGCTTCCACATCCTCATCCTTTCTTGAGAGTGCATCTGCCACCACATTTTGCTTCCCTTTTTTGTAGATGATTTCAAAGTCATAACCCAACATCTTTGTGACCCACTTTTGTTGCTCTTCAGAGGATAATCTTTGTTCTAAAAAGTATTTAAGGCTATCATGATCCGTTTTTACCTTGAAGTGTCTTCCCATTAGGTAGGGTCGCCATTTCTTAAGTGCATGGAGTATTGCCAACATTTCCTTCTCATAAATAGCTTTGCTTAAAAACTTTCCCTTGATTGGACGACTTTCAAAAGCAATGGGTCTTTCATCTTGCATTAGAACAACACCAATTCCATTTCCTGAAGCATCACATTCCACAATAAAGGTTTTTGTGAAGTCCGGTGTAGCTAAGACCGGTGCTTGGCACATTGCCTCTTTAAGATGTTCAAAGGCCTTTGTTGCTTTCGGAGTCCATGAAAATGAATCTTTCTTCAATAATGTTGTTAGAGGTGCTGCTATTCTCCCATAATTCTTAACAAACTTGCGATAATACCCTGTCAACCCAAGAAATCCTCGCAGATGCTTTATGGATGTGGGGATTT